>OZ038382.1:10130083-10730083 GCA_964036045.1 Eutreptiella sp. 'Long Island Sound 2002' | reverse complement strand
CAGAGGGCCCATGAGTGGCATGAACAGAGAGTCATTTTCGGTGGGTGCGGGTTCTAACCCCAGTTCTGCCGCAACCCTGTCACTTTCTGGGCATACACAGAGCTGGTCCAGGGTTAGAGGGGTCGGACATGAAGCCCAGCAAAGCTTAGGGCAACCAAAGAGACAAAGGACCTTCCTGCACTGCACTGCACTGCTTGGGTTCAGGTTAGGGTAGTAGAGGCTGTGTGGTGCTTGCATTTCATCCCCAAGAGTGATGAAATCCCATTGATGGTAGCATTGTAAGTGGCTGGTGCAAGCTACTACAAAGTGAGAGCCCAGGGAGAATGGCTATACTTGAACGCTTAGTGGTGCAATGATGTGCGCGTAACTAACCCCATGCTTTTTTTTTTGCCTGACGCACGGATTTCAAGGAGTACTCAAGACAGTTCTTGGAAAGTGGGAAACTCTCAATATATGATACAGAGTGTATCTGGGCAGAACGGGCTCAAGGCGCTGACCCACAGCTCATACGTGCATATCAGAGGTACTCTCTGATGCGGTAGGTGACCACCACGCCATAAGGCAACCTGTGTGCTGTAAGTTGTTCTGTTGTAGGGTGCTGACAGTGGAGACTACTCGCAGCGTGCAATTTCTCCTTCCACTTCCAGTAGGCGCTGAGTGAACTCTCTTGGATCTGCTTTGTGTCGTTTCGCCGCTGACACCCGGTATTTGAGTTTCGTGCCATGGGTGTCCAGGTGACGGACACTCAATGTGGTGTTTTCCCAGGACACGTGCACGTGTGTGACAGTGTCTCTTGGGGGGAGGGTACTGTGACAGGTGGAGGGACCAATCCATTTGCCACAGCTGGCATATGAGGAAGAACCGCTCCATCCTGTATTTCTACTTTTGGTGATAAGTGTCAAGCATAGAGAGCTAGTCAGTCATGCAGTGTAAGAGGGTATGGAACCACGGCTTTTGTTACCCACTGGGAGGGGAATGGGAGAGGAGGCACCCATTTTTGGCAGTCCTTGTCTTGTCACAGCACTTGTCCCACCTCCACCCGGGGGGGGGGGGGAGCAAGAGGCACCCACCCACCCACCCACCCACCACCAAAACCAACATGCACCACGGAAGGTTTGAGCGAATCGTTTTATTGATCACTTTGGCAGTCTCCGCAAGACTGCGACACAACGTTGCAACACAATGTCCAATGTAGAACGTATTGTTATTCAATGCTCACCCATGCTCAATCCTCGTCGCTTGAAGAGAACACCAGGTCAACGGTGTCTTCACTATCTGAGTACTAGGATGAATCAGAATCCATACAAAAACATCTGTCCCACAACCTCCTTCCCCTTTTTCATTTTGTGTTCCTACCCCTTATCAACGCGGGCGTGGGCACGCCAAAAGCGGGAGCGGTGCTCATTGTTCGCTGACATTTGCCAGGCAAGATCATAGTCATATTCTTCCCACTTGGTAGCGTCCAACGCAAGGATCATGAATTACCCACTATGGACCCACCCCCACCCCCTTGGGGGGGGTCCCATCTGAAGGAGGCACCCACAATTTTGAAAAAGGCATGCACCCCTTGGGTGGGAGGGTGTGCGAGGCACTAAAAAAAGGCTTGTATGGAAGAGTGCATGGGACTCCATCGGTCGTTGTGTGTAATCGTGGGGGGAAGTGTCATGCAAGTGCACTCAAATATCTTACTACGCACCTCTCCCCTTAAATCTAGCTGACAACAACAACAACAACAACAACAACAACAACAAGCAAGCAAGCAACAGGCACTTCTCCTTTCCGTTTTTGCCATTGCTCTGTCCCATCGCTCCAGGCTCTACTCTACTCTAGCCATCTTCTACCTTGACACATGGCCTTCCCAAATCCAAATTTTGAGCCCCCAACTCACCGGTGGCAGCCCGGGGTGAAGGCGCCAATTCGGAAGGTGCCATCCCAAATCTGCGCCATTTTGGGGCAGAAACAGCCATTTTTTTGCCCAAAATGGTCCCAGAAGCGTGTCAAAACGGCCAAACGAAGGGAAACGGTTCCTACACCCCCACGCGCAGCTTGACTTCTCCGTGTCAAAGTGCGCTTTGGCGCGCTCTAACTCCACAATATGTCCGAGAAAGGCCCCAAAAAGGCGCCAAGCCCCAAAATCTGCCCAGGTTATTGGCCGATAGCCCCAAACCAAGAACGGGCCGTATCTTGGGCTAGGTGGCTCAAAAAGCAATTCTGAGGGCACCCAGTCCCCCCGCAAATCCCCGCTTGTTGTGGTTTCCACCCGGTCAACTTGCTCAAACGGACGCCTAAACCCCCGTACCTAGGCCCAATAGGCTGCTGCACGTTGCAAGCTAGTGCCCAAGCATGCCAAAATGGGTCACCGAGATCCACTCGGGGCCAAAAAAAAGACTTTTCCGAAATTGATCATGGACCACGTTGGATGCCAAAACAATTGGTTTCAGCCCTTTTTGAGCCTGTGGTGGCCTCTTTAGGCCCTCCTAAGGTCCCAAAATGCCTTGAAAATGGGCCATTTTGGGACGAAAACCGGGTCAAAAATGGGTCAAAAACGCGTATTTTCCAAAAGAGATCCTAGACCATTTGGGGTGCTCAAATGGGTGAAATGAGCCCATTTTGAGCCCATTTTGACCCACTTTAGCCCATCTAGCGACATGAATTCGCCAAGCTGTACACTTGCGGCGTTCCCCAGAGCCATGCTCTGGAGCCACCTAGAGTTGGGGAGAGGGGTGTAGATGAGAGGATATATGGGTGTCAAGCTGAGGGGTGGGGGTCTAAACCCCGAAGTAGCGCCATTTTGCCGTTTTGCCACCGTGGCGCAAAATTGGTGTCACGTATGGGGGGTAGGGGGGTATGTGTATGTTTTTTTTTAAAAGCCCTTGGAAAGGCCGTTATAATGTACTTTTCAGTACCCTCAAACACACCGGTATGTAAAAGTTATGGGCCCCTAACGAAAAAATTTTGGGATTTTCCTACTGCTATAATTCTCCGTCAGTTCCAGTGCTGCTACTTTTAACATTGTCGGGCACTTTGGGCCTCCACATCGTCATGTAAAGGGGGGGGTATGTGATACTTTTTTGAAAAGCCCTTGCTTATGGCTCCCTAATGATGTAAAATGTGGGCCCAATTTGCACAATACGTTGAAGATCTAGGGGAAACATTGCATTTTGGGCACCGTTGCATGTCGGCATGGCACACTCAATTTGGAAAGGGAGCACGCAGCTTCCTCTAAGGCACGAGGGGGCATGTTGGTGACGTCCTCGGCGGTGTCCCGAAGAAAGGCAATCTCTTGTACACACTCCTCCTTGGAGTAGGCGGTGTAGAGCAACCTTAGGTTGATGTTGGTTTGCCGAAGCCTTGGGGACCTGGGGAACATGAAAGCTTTGCGCGGGAGGCAAGTGAGGCAGAGCTGCCCACAATCACCACACTTAGTGCAAGACTTAAGACACTTGGTGACTCCGGTGTGGGGGCACGGCGCCACTTCCTCGGAGTTAAAACGTCCGGTGACGCAGGAGATTCGACAGCACAGGCGGACTTAGAAGGGGAGGCCATGATAGGTAGGAAAAGGGTGACAAGATGGTGTAGGCATGCAATGTACTGTGGCAGCAGGTAGTACTTCTCCTCCTTTTACCCCTCCCAAGCACCGAAACTGGGTCTAGGAACCCAACCCCTTGTGAAACCCTCATTTTTTGAACTCGGCAACCCCAAAATGGGGGGGGGGGGGAGGGTGAAATAGATAGACCAAGCATGACACATCGGAAACGGACATGATGCAATAGTGCACGCTGTAGTGTAACATTCGGTATTAGACCGGGCAAAATTTTGACCTTGAGCGGACTATCATTCGGACATATCATTGAGTTGGGACCCAACCAATGGCTCTCTAAAAAGCCCTTTCCATGATGATTCCGAAAAGTATACACATACCCCACCTACAGAACGATATTTTTGAGAAATCGGCCCGACGGGCGCAAGTTCGGGGTTTATGGGTACTTAGACCCGCCCCAACACCCATATATATATTACTACATCCCTCTCCCCTTAAATCTAGCTAACAAGCAAGCAACACGCAAGCAACAAGCAAGCAAGGAACAAACAAGCAACACTTCTCCTTTCTGTTTTGGCCATTACTCCGTTCAACCGCTTCGGGCTCTACTCTATTCTAGCCATCTCATACCCTAGGTGGTGCCCTTGCCAAGTCCAAGTTTTGAGCCAAAAACTCACCGGTGGTGTCCCGGGGCAGGGGCGCCAAGGCGGGAGGTGCCCTCCCAAAACTGCACATTTTGTGCCCCAAAACCGGCTTTTTTGGCCCACAATGGCCCTGGAACCCATTCAAAACGGCCAAACGAAGGGAAACGGTTGCAAACGCTGCATGTGCGCCTTGATTGCCCCGTGACAAGGAGCTCTTTGTTGCCCTCTAACTCCACGACATGTCCGAGAAACAGCCCAAAAATGGCTAAAAATGGCCAGATTGCGCGCCGTTTGTGTCAACAAGCCCAAAACCAAGAACGGGCCGTATCTTGGGCTACGTGGCTCAAAACGCAATTCCGAGGGCACCTAGTCCACCCGCAACCCCCCACTTTTTGTGGTTTCCAACCCTCAGAATCGCCCAACGAGACGCCTAGACCCCCGTACCGGTGGTCAGTTGGTGGAGCCGGAGGGCAACTCGGCCTGCGCACGGTGGGGGCCAACGGTGGGTCCACGAGGGTCCCCGGGGCGAAAAAAATCATTTTTTCCAAAGCTGTTCCTAGACCGCTTGGGATGCTCAAAGTAGAGTTTTTAGCCCGTTTTGAGCCCATGGTGATGCGTTTTGGCTCATGGAAAATCCCAAAATGCCTTGAAAATGGGCCGTTTTGAGACCAAAAATGGGTGAAAAAAGGGTCGAAAACACATTTTTCCAAAAGTGATTCTGCACCATTGGGGGTGCACAAACAAGTGAAATGAGCCCATTTTGAGCCCATTTTGACCGAGTTTAGCCCCTTCCGCCACATGTATGCACCAAGTTGTACACTGCGCACATACAGTTGGGGAGAGGGGTGTAGATTAGAGGATATATATTACTACATCCCTCTCCCCTTAAATCTAGCTAACAAGCAACAAGCAAGCAACAAGCAAGCAACAAGCAAGCAACAAGCAAGCAAGGAACAAGCAACACGCAACAAGCACTTCTCCTTTCCGTTTTGGCCATTGCTCGGCCTCATCGCTCCGGGCTCTACTCTACTCTAGCCATCTCATACCCTAGGTGGTGCCCTTGCCAAATCCAAGTTTTGAGCCAAAAAATCACCGGTGGCGCCCCGGGGCAGGGGCGCCAAGGCGGGAGGTGCCCTCCCAAAACTGTGCATTTTGTGCCCAAAACCGGCTTTTTTGGCCCAAAACGGCCCTGGAACCAAGTCAAAACGGACAAGCGAAGGCAAACGGCCGCTACACTCCATGTGCGCCTTGATTGCCCCGTGACAAGGAGCCCCTTGTTTCCCTCTAGCTCCCCGATATGTCCGAGAAACGGCCCAAAAATGGCTAAAAATGGCCTGAATGTGCGCTGTTTGTGTCAAACAAGTCCAAAACCAAGAACGACCGTATCTTGGGCTACGTGGCTCAAAACCAAAATCCGAGGGCACCTAGCCCACCTGCAACCCCCCACTTTTTGTGGTTTCCAACCCTCAGAATCGCCCAACGAGACGCCTAGACCTCTATACTAGTGCTCACTTGGTGGAGCCGGAGGGCAGCTCGGCTCGCGCACGCTGGGGGCCAATGGTGGGTTCACGAGGGTCCCCGGGGCGAAAAAACTATTTTTTCCAAAGTTGTTCCTGGCAGCAATGATTTCAGCGATGCAGCAAATCGATGAACGCGTGTCGAGTCGAGAATGTGCACAGCACTCGTGAAGCATGAATTGGCTGCATATGCCTGGCTACATATGACCGTCGAAGTAATGTACATCGGATGTGGGGGACTGCGCTGGCGACTGTAGAAAAGGAACAGCTTATGGTTGAGAGTGCCATTTGGGAGGCATCTACTTGCCATGCGTGGGATATATAACTGGCAATGCTCGCCTCCCAATGGCCAGTGAACACGATAGAACATGCGGCACCAATACCCCACGAGGTTGAAGCGGTCCACGTCTGTTGCACTACGAGGCGAATTGCCTCATCGTACTTGCCACCTTCATGGCTCCTTCGTGCACAGCATTCGAGGACGGGATACACGGTTTCAGAATACAGCCCACAGCTCCAGCACAACGCAATGCGTCGACAAAACACCCATTCAAGGGTCGACATACGGCAAGATACCGTCGGTGCCCGAACCATGCTGAGTGTTCCCCAGGATCCAACTGTACGGCCTTTACAGCTCATTTAATGCACACGCACGTCGTCAGTGCTACATCAGCCTCACCATGTCTGCAGGCCAGCGCGGCGTTGCACAGCCTTTCGCAACCGTCCCGGTCGCCGGCGCAGCACCATTACAACCGCAGCCTCTGCGCCTGGAGCCCCAGGTGCGTCGCGTGTGCGGCGATTGCCACCGGTCCCTCGGCGCGGGGCCTCCCCCATGCCCCAGCCAATGCCCAATCCCAGGTCTCAGCCTCACCAACCGGATCCTTGTCACATGCCAAGCAACTGCCTCGCCCAGCGCAGCAACTCCTCTTCTGACGGCATGTGCTGCACCACAGTGCCCGGGTCATGCCCGTGGGCCTGCCAATACGCCAAAGACCGCCCGTTCTCTGTGACTCGGCCATCCAGAGTGTACACTCGGTTCCCGTGCATTTCGGGCAGCGGATCACCCAGGCCCTCTTTCCACAGCGCATAGTCCGGATTGCGTGCGTAGACCACACACGTGTTGTTGAAGAACTGGTCGCGGTGGCCGGGCAGCTGGGAGCAAATGTAGACGCACCGGTCCGTGTTGATGTACATGTTGTTGTGGTGCACGTTGTCGTGCCCTCCGAAATCGTTTTTCATACCACCTGCGGTCGGAAGCCAAGGGACGGCGGCTGGAGGCTGATCGACGCCATGCAATGCGTGGCGCGTGACATGGAGTTGACAAGGGGGAGCGATGGGCCACCACGCAACCGCACGCCCACCACGCACAGGGCACCGCCATGAGCGTGTGGGGGATGTTGTTGGACAGTTTTGGTGAGGTGTGAGGGCTGCAGAGTTGGAGTTGCGGAGTGCCAGCAAGTGTGGGAGGAGTGTGGGCAGGAGTGGGCAGCAAACACGAGTCAGGGCTGAGCTGAGAGGAAACAAAAAGGTTCTACTACGGGCGGTAGGGGGCAGCACGGCTGGGCACAGGCTCTGTCCTTGAACAATGGGCTTTGTCTTCAAACTATGTTCCCTGTCCTCGGAGCGTGTGCACTACGGGGCTGTGCAAGTGTGGACAGGGCCTGGGGGACCACCTTGCGCGACGGCTGCGGAACATTCGATGACGCGGCATCTTTCGCGGACAGACACACGCGTGCCACACGTCAGCCCTGCAGGGGTGGCTCCCAGACCAGTGCCGGTGTGCACTTTTCCGTGTGTGCGCCTTCGAACCCCCAAACCCTGCAGGTGGCAGTTCTGGAACCGCGGCACAGGAGGGCAGAAAAGCCAGCTTTGACGGGCCATTTTCCCGGAAAATTTTTCAAAAAAAAAAGATGTGCCAAGAACCTAAATTGGATGCATCTTTCGGACCCCCTCCCTTCGCTTTCGGCGGCCTCGATTGGCTGCGCCAGAGCCCGAACCCCATCAGACGTCATCAGCAGCACACCGGAAGAGAACGGGAAAAAATTGTGGTGGGTGTCGTAGTAGGCAGAGCCATCGTCGTTGTCAATGGCCTCCTGCGGGTTTTCCTGGTTCATCATGAAATTGCCCGTGACGACGTTGCGCAGGGGCTCGAACGTGCCGACCCCACCACGGTCCACGAAAAAGGGCTGCCGGTCCCATGAATTGAATGGGCCGTGGTCGGTGGTTTCGCGCACCATGTTGAATACGAGATTGCGTTCCAGTAGATGGCCCCCTGACGAACACAGATGAGAGTTCGCTTTGGGGTGAGGTATGGGGTGCGGACGTGGAATGCTTCGTCTGTGCCGGGGAGTCCCAAACAGACTAACCTAGACACCCACCCCCCATACCAACCTCCCTCACTGACCTTGCCTAAGACTCACCCAGCCTCATCAACCACCCACCTTCAGCGACTCTCACCAACCTTCTAAAAAGTACCACCAACCCTCTCAACCCTTACCGTTGTGGGGTATTTGAGATTGACGCAAAGCAATTAAACGAAATCCTACGATCCTTGGTGATTGCCGGCGTGTGAACAGTTGCTGATTGGTGAGGGCAGGGCTCTTCGAAGATCGGCCAGCGTTGGTGAGAGCTGGTGAAGGTTGGGAAGCGTTGGTGGATGAGGGTTGATGAGGGTTGACGAGGGTTTGGTAAAATTGGGTGAGGGTTGGGGGTATTTGGTAAAACTTAGTACTGGATGAGGTAACACTTAGCAAAATTTGGTAAAACTTAGTAAAATTTGGTAGGACTTAGTAAAAAAAAGAATTTTACTAAGTTTTACCTCGGTCCACTAACCCCCCCCCCCCCCCGGCTGCCGTTTTAAACAAGGTAGTCAACACTTCGATGGTAGGGCGTACTTTTGTTTAAGGGCACAAGGCCCCCGAGTCGATTCTCGGCCACTTGTGTTAGTGGCGCCCCACCCAGGCCAAACCATCATGCACACCAATTAGTTTGGCACTCGGCCAACATAACAAAATATAATAATTGGGGTTGGACAGTGGAAACAAAATCAGGCTCAAGAAAAGAGTCCTAACAGGGCCATGACCAACATCTGTGGGAACTACTTACAAGTAGTTACAAAAAACACGCTTGAAAATCAAGTCGGCCTTGGTATCCGCATGGCGCGGTTTGCCTCGCACTGTGGGATTATTGGTGCACATCCCAAACAGAGCCGGTTTCAACTCCCCTTGCAACTCGGTGCAAAATGCTTGGTCATTTCCCAGTTGACCATCGGCATTTTGGGGATATTGAGGAGGCACTGCATACCACTTGCGACAGATCCACACACCACGACGGGTGTTAACAGCAGAAGCAGCAACAACAGTAGGCACACCAGGATGGGTGTTAACAACAGCAGCAGCAACAACAGCAGCAGCAACAGCAGAAGCATCAGCAACAGCAGCAAGGTTGGCCATCCAAAATTGGCGCAACCCAACACAAATCTCTGATTGACACAAGATGGACGCATGCAAGGCACAATGAAGAACCTTACATTCGCGGCACGCCATGTGAGGTGTACCATCACAAGATTAAAGTGTCTAATGATGCAATGCATTTTGACTGTCGGTCCCCCACATGAACTGCACCTTGGCATGTGTCTGCGACTCTTTACCCATGAGTGATGAGTAAGCTCCTTCATTAGTTCAAGGGTAGAGGATCACAAACAACAAGGAAAAGTACAGGGCATGTGTATTCCAAGGGTATCATCCATGCCCACAGGACTCATTGTGGCCGATTTCTCCGTGCATGCCTCGGTGCCATCCGCAGAGCTTTGCTTGGAGGACACCGTTGCAAACACGAAGGGCAAAAGAATAAAAGGGGGGGGACAAAATCAGAGGTGGCCCACAAGTGGGCAAGGTGGCTACATAACCCCTGCCGCCTGGGGGGTCCCCACCGCTTCAGAGCGGGGGAATCAGAGGTGGCCCACAAGTGGGCAAGGTGGCTACATAACCCCTGCCGCCTGGGGGGTCCCCACCGCTTCAGAGCGGGGGGCAGAATCAGAGGTGGCCCACAAGTGGGCAAGGTGGCTACATAACCCCTGCCGCCTGGGGGGTCCCCACCGCTTCACAGCGGGGGGCAAAATCAGAGGTGGCCCACAAGTGGGTACATAACCCCTGCCGCCTAGGGGGTCCCCACCGCTTCAGAGCGGGGGGCAGAATCAGAAGTGGCAGCAGTCAGAAATGGAAAATTCTTATTTTTTGGGGGCCACGCAACAAAGCGTGGATTTCAGCGTGGGGGGACAACATCAGAAATAGCCCACAAGTGGGCCCAGTGGCAGTCAGAAGTGGGAAAACTTATTTTTTGGGTAAGTAATTTACTTAGTAAAAAAAAAAATTTCTATTGAGTAATTTACTTAGTTAAAACAAAAAAAAATTTCTACTGAGTAAATTACTTAGTAAAAAAAAAATTTCTACTAAGTAATCTACTTACTAGAAAACCCACCCCCAGAGGAAAAACTTTGTAAATAAATATTTTTTTTCAAAGCTTAGCAAAAAAAAAATTTTAAAAAAAATTTTTACTACGTTTTGCCACGGACCCGAGGGTTGGTGGGGCTTTTGTGGAGGTGTTGGAGTTGCTTGTGTGTGCTCTCGGGGGCCTTGTATGTGAACTGGCGAGGCTCGGGGGATCGATGCATGTTAAAAGCGGACTGTCAAAGCTTGTGGCCGCTGAGGACAGCCAGTGGGGATTTGTGTTGGTTGATGGGGATTGCAAGAGATTGGGGTTGACATGGGTTGCCGACTCAGTGCTCACACCTCCCATGCCATCGTTAAAGTTGATCCCAGCTCGCGGCCCATTGAAACAGATATTGTTCCGGACAGTCGATCCCTGGGTCTGGGCCTGGAAGTAGCATGACACCTGCAGAGTGGGACATGTAAAAAACCTGCGGTGCAACGGTACAACAATGTATTTACTGCGCCGCCACCCTGCACATCACAAATAGCACGACGTATCGCAAACGCTCGCACACTGCATCACAATTGATGAGAAACATCAATTGTGACCACAACCACAACGAAAAGAGGCACCGCTCGCTGACAGAAGCATGCGTAGCCTATCCATCGTGGCATCTCATCCTGAGGAAAACAAGAACGAAGTCACGCCCCTTGTGCACCACAGCATTGGGTCTCCCCTGTTTGAGGACAGTGCACACTGCATTTGCCGAAATATTGTCACTCCTCTGGCAATCAATGTGAAGTGGTCGTCTGCACATTCCCCCGATATGCTGCATAATGCGACAGCGATGGCAAAGGAAAATGGTACACCGTTCAACAACTTGTTCATTTCTTGTTTGTATACCTGAATTCATCTGCAAATATCAAATACCGTGCCGGACAATAGACCATTGCCCAGTGACGGGAGCAAGGTGGGGTTGAGAAGTGGAGCCAGCGTTGGGTGGACGGGAGGTCGGCCTGGAGGACCACTTCGCGCTGAAATGGACACTCGTGGAATCCATACATGGAGCCCCGACCCCGGCAAAACGACTGCACCTCACGGTCGGCCCCGACATCTTTATAGCGCGGCGCCACATCTGCAGCATCACTTGGCTTCACTTGAAGCGCCGCAGATTCGACACAAAGAAAAGAACTGGGGGCAGGACAAACAGAAAGTCAAACGGCTGCAGACAGTGCACCGCTGTCAACCACGTGTCAGACAGGACGTCAAGGACACCCAAACCGTCCAAGAAAGGCATTTTTTTTTACAGATTTTGAACCCTGGGTCCGCCACTAGCGACGCCCATTTCCGGTCGCCACTGTGGAGTTTCCTGCTCAAACTTCTCATTGTCCAATTGTACGTTGTGATTGGCCCCTTCACACCACGCGTCAGGCAGTATGATCGCTGTACACGATCCCACGCCAGGCCAAGCACCTGCTTCTGGAACACTCCGATCTCATGGATGAAATTCCCTTCCACCAGGTTCCCCTGCGGATGATTGCCGTCCCTCGCGTCCGGGCCCTGCCCCGTCGGGATGGGCACGTCGCGCTTCACGCCGGGGTAGTCCCGCGTGAAGCCCCACGACGCCACGGCGCTCTCCCCAACCCAGACGAATTCGGAGCGCGCGACCGTCACGTTCCGGGTATACCCGGAAATCAGCAGCGCGGTCCCATCGACACGCGCGAATGTGCAGCCCTCCACTGTCACGCGCTCCGCATCCTGCACGACCAGCGCTGCCGTCCTCGCCAAGGCCCAGTCGCCGCCCCCGTCACTGGGCAGCCCGTGGGGCTCCAGCAGCGTCTGACGCGCCCCAGTGAACCGCAGGCCGCGGACGGTGATGTCACGCACGGGTGCGCGAGCTTGCCCTTGACTCGCAGGAATACCCTCGATTCGGATCAGCTCTTTGAGGTACGTGGCGGCAAACTGCCAGTCCCTGGGTGACGAGGACGCCGAGCAGGAAGCAGGGTGGCGTACGGGCATCGCACCCACCCACCCACTCAGCCCCCCACCCCCACCCCCTGGACCTCAAGCCCACTACTCCTTGGACTGCCCATAGGAGGAAACAGGTTCTCGCTCCCAACGGACGGTCCTTATTGCAGTGGGTTGTACGGGGATTTGGGAGGAGTGTTGAAGGTGGTTCGTGGGTAAGGGCTGTCGAGTGTTGCTGACCGGCATCGCAGGCTGTAGAGGGTGCTCCACAATATCCCCACCAGCCCTCACCCAATTTTGCCAAAATTGAGTAAAACCCTCGTCAACCCTCATCAACCCTCAATCAGCAACTGTTCACACGCCAGCAATCACCGAGGATCGTAGCATCTCGTTTAACTTCTTGCTTGAGGGTTGTGGCTGCCGTGCACCACACTCGGTGCCCTGTGCCATAGCTTGGTGTGTGGCCTGCTGGTTGGTCGGGCAACCAGCAGTTGGAAGTGCAGTGCTGTGACTGAGGGTCGCATGATTGTCCCGCTGCTCGTAGCTGCGGCCCTCCGCCCCCGTGTCCCCACTGATGTACCACAGAGTGGGCCGTCCGGGAGCGATGGACACTGTCATGAAGCCGGGGCTGCGACCCAACCAGAACAACTTTGCTCAGAGCACGCTGCCGCCACACACACAAGCAGCGCACCACGGGACACATTTGCGCCAACTCAAACAAGACTCCGGAGCTGTGGCCGTGGCATGTGCGTGCACACCCTCTCGTGGCCTCAGCAGCTCGAGGGGAAGGGGGCTAAAAGGAAACGGAAAAAGAGAGAGCACGGTGAAGCCCAGCCAGGGCCCTTGGTCGACTGAACTTGTCTGTGCACTGCCCAGCAGGACTACTGGGATCGATCCGCTCAGACGGGACTGGGTGCATGGCGCGCCTCGCCCTGCGGCCAGTAATTCAGAAAAAATGCGCCTCGGACAAATCTAGAGAAGGGGCAGCCAACCGGCGTGACTGGAGACCGAGGGCAATGAAAGGCTGACCGATGGAGGGGGCCACATCCCAATGCTACTGACCTCTGGCAGTAACAACATTGGGTTAGAGCTTGGAATGCGTGACGTAGACAAGGAGCCGACAACGGCTGACTACACAGTGCATTGGGCCACAAGGGAGTCGCACAGGAATGGCAATATCTCTCTGGGACGGTGGGGAAGGTGCCAACACGGAGCGTTTTCAGGGGTCGGTGCCATTGTTGCCTGATTTGTGCTCACTGAGGTTCCCGTAGGTAGGGGTATGTGGGGTATATTCGGAAAGCCCTTGAAAAGGGCTATTTGGAACACCCTGGGTCTGCATGCTGGACTGACGACATGTTTGAGATCTTTGTCCGTTTTGGACGGTGCCTGTGTTGCCTGCTGCGTCTTTTTGTCAACAGGCAGGTACCATGTCTGCATACAAATTCACGCAACGTGCTGTTGCTTCGCCCGATGCACCACAAAAGCCTTTGGTACGCAAAAGAGCACGCTCTTGGGGTGTAAAGTGGGTGCAGGTGAGTCGGGACGAGCCTGGCAGGAAGGCCAAAAAGCCTCATACAGCCGATTCGCAACAACCTGCGAAATGTTGACCTCACAACTGATGGCCTCTGGGCCATGCCCCTGAACACAGGGTGGGTGCCAGTCAAGGCACGCAGGCTGCAGGACTGGGAGAAATTGAAGAAGTATGTTCCTAGTCACAAGCAGGGGGATGTGTGCCCCAATGGTGTCCCAGCCCTTGTGGAAAGGCGCAAAGATGACAACGAATCGGATTCAGAATAATGAGTGATCCTCAGAGCATTGCCTGTGCCCTGTGTGTCCGTCCGTTTACAGCTCTTTGTGCAAAACTGTGACCACCTACCCCCCCCCCCCCAACCCATACATTTCTGAAAAGGCCTTTTCTCACAGATTTCAAAAAGCATACACATACCCCCCCTTACAGAACGAAATTTTAGTGCATTGGACCAAAACGTGAGAAAACACTGAAAAATTGCGAATTTGCTCCGTGTTGGCACCAACCGGATGTCCCAGAGAGAGAGAGAGAGAGAAAGAGAGAGAGAGAGAGAGAGAGAGAGAGAGATATTGCGAGGAGGTCGTGCTGGGCGCGGCTTTCAGGGAGGCGGCTGGAAATGCCCAGAATCCAGTGAATATGAAATATGAAATCTGAAATGTGAACAAAACATGAAAAGGAGAAACAATTGAAATTTTCTGGACCCCCCCCCGCCTTTTCCCGGACCCCTGTCGTCTCACGCCTGTTGGGGTCCAGGGCTAAACTGAAACGCCCTCCCTCCCCGTGTTCTTGTGTATCGCTCGTATTCTGCGTTCAAGTTGTGTTGTTGTTATCCACGACCAACGCCAAATGCTCCTCATGCCGCTGAGTTGCCGGGTGGGACTGTCTGGCCCTGCGAGTCTCGCACACGCTACACACGCATCATCAGCCCTCAACATCAAAACAGCTCCGTAAGCCCCAAGAAACCCTCCATTGCTTCCTCACAATGGCCAACAACTGTCAACAATTCGCAAGGTCTCCCAACAGCCCACCAGAATCCGACGACACACAAGTTGGGGGGCAAATGACGGTTGACCACTCACCAGACAACAAAACAGGACCTTCTGGCTGACGCATGATCTCCCAGAGCACCTGACGAGCCGTCGGTTCGGGGGACTGGAGGGAGTTAAATGCCCCCCGTGTACGACGATCTGCGTAACTGGCTAACATTTTGCATACCTCGTGGACAACACACTCTGTGATGCCCCTTTGTCAACAAATCATGACCACAACCCCTTTCGAACCTTGTCTCCTTTTAGCATCGTGCTCTGCCCCCCAAATCACTCCGACCCTTAACAACCCGGGCGTGTGGGTCAGTGGTTAAGGTGCTCGCTTGGCATGCGTGACCAACTCGGCCATAGATTGCCAGGAAAGACGGAGCTTCGTGAGTGAGATCTGAAAGCTGAAGTATGGAGCTACAGCCGGTCATCACAGCAGCCGACTTTGAATCCGGGTGACCAGATAAAACCCACGGAGCTTTTCTGTGCAGTGCTGCACATGCACCGAGGGAGCGCAGGTGGACATGGCTTTGCAGTGAGGAGAAAGGATACAACCAGCGAACTTATCAGCACCGGCCACGCGGCTGCGAGCCAACGTTGCCCATCTTTACCGCCAGCCGCCATCAGCCAACCCCCATTCTGCAGGTCTGCGTCAACAAAAAAAAGCAAAGGAAACGAACCTACGGGCAGCCCTGAGTGTTCCTTTGACTGTAGCCACATTCTTGCGCCGACAGTCTGTTGACGCGCGCGCCCGGTCTGCAGGCGCTCAACGGCCCGGAGCCAACGCAGGAAATGCTCCAAGTAAACTTTCGCGTCTACAAACTACCGAACTCCCGCCTGCGGCCGCTTCTGATCACTTTCAACGAACCGCGACTGCCTACGGCCTATTGACCCCGCCGTGCGCCACTTGCGCCAACTGCGGCAACGAACTGTGATGGATTCCCATGGTCCCAATCATATTTGCGAGGGGGTGTTCAGGGTGAGTGGCGTGGTGGAACAGACATGCCACTGGCGTCTTGCAGGGAATCCCGGTTAGGAATCAGCTCTGTACGACGTGCTACTCGGTAGTACCTGCCCCACTCGCAAACACCTGCCCCACTTGCAGCCAGAACTCAGTAGGAACCTCCCGCATCCAGTGCATGGCACAGCAGGGCCCGGCCCCGCGTGATTGCGCCCAGCTTGACGGATGCTAGTGGCAAGTCTGTGCTGGAATGCTGCAGCTTTTCTTTTGGTTGCAAACAGCCATGGCTGTCCCCGACATTCTCCCGAATTCCCAACGCCCTGCCTGAGCACGCCGCGGGAGACTCATACTTCGGGGGAGGGCCCGTGCCGTTGTGGTAATAGTACAGCATCATGGCGTCCTTGTCAAAGTACCATTCGCCGGGCGCATCCAGCTCCTCCAGCACGTTCTCCACGAACCACCGGCCGCCGCCGTCGGGGGCCCCTTCGCCCCCCTGAAACCCACCCCATGTCCAGCCAAGCCGGCGGGCGTGCGGGTCGTAGTGGTCTGCCAGCCAAGTGTACGTCCACCATGTTCCCGGGTGGTACGCCGTGACGACCGCCGTCTGGTTGGGTACGAAGGATTTCCAGAACCTGTTGGAAGAGACATGAGTTGTGATCAGGCCATTGCTTAAGGAGCCCAGGGGGCGGGGGGCAATAGATTCAGGCCCTGCGTCATGGATGTGTCAGGGGGGCGTCAGGGGGGCGTCAGGGGGGAGCCAGGCGGCTGTTGGCGTGGCGTCAAGGCGGCGTCAGGGGTGCCAAACACTTACGTACCCCCCCCCCCCCTGCGCAAGCACCCTGAAAGTCATCAAAACGACGGTAACACAGGCTCCCGTGCTTAGACAAGCCCGTGCTTGCGCGCGACGCGCGGTACCAAAAGAACGTATGTTACCGGAAACCTGCCCATACCTCACCCTAAGCACAATTGTCGCAACAGGGCACTACAACACAATGTGCAGGCAAATTTCAGCGAGTTCTGGAGGTCCTCACTGCCCATCAGGGCCATCAGGAGCTGTGGAATAGAAGCCCTTTCCCACCTTGCGCCTCATCTTGAACAATTGCACATGCTTGCCCTTTGGGGCAGCCTTTGGGGCAGGCTTGGCTTCAGGTTTTGGAATGGGTTCAGGCTTCCTATTCCTTGGGACAAAACTGTCATCAACAATATCTTTGGTGAAGTTAAAGCTTGCCCTCAAACACATGGCCAAGGCGCATTGTTGCGGAGACATGTTCACCAGTGGACCGGATGTACGTAACAGCCATGCCAGGTGTAGCAACATGAGCCATGGCTGAAAATCACATCAACAGGGACATCATTGGGTTGCAATTGCAAGCAGAATGTTGGTATGAGCAGGAGGAACTACCACAAGCATGATCAAGCCCCCCTTTCCCTCTACAAGCGAAGCACAATCGCATAATGTTACATTTCTGACCATAAAAACCGTGGTCAGAAAATTCCATCAAAACGACAGTAACACGGGCTCATGTGCTTAGACAAGGCAGTGCTTGCGCAGGGGGGGGGGGGGGGTACCGTGCGTCAGCGAGGCGTCAGGGGGGCGCCAGGGGGGCGTCCGGGGGGTCAGGGTGCGTCAGGGTGTATTAGGGGGGACGCAAGGCCCGAATCTATTCAGGTGCTTGGCAAACCCCAGCCGACCCACCCACGCACCCACGTCAGGAAACTTTTCCTTGGGAAAAACTTGTTCAAGGGGCCCGGAGTTGGGGGCATTTCTTTTGTGTGACATGCGTGTCGGTCGAGGTAAATTCAGGTGACTTGTGTGGGGGCAGCGGGGGGAGGGGGGGTTCTTCGTGATAGTGGACTGTCTGCCCCAGTCAGTCATTCCCGGAAATTTGGAGGGTAACATCCTCCACACCCGATGTGGAAGGTTGCAACGCGGCCGCGGGGGTTCGGATCCCCAAATGCCACACACCAGCGATGCACTGCAGTTCCAGGCATTTGCCTGCACAGTGGCTGGTGAAATTTGCCTTGTGAGCCATAGGTCAGGCAGTTCGTGATGGTTCTGTGCACGGGATAGGGTTGGTGGGCCCTGGAGCCTGAGGGAGTAGCAAAGCGTTGGAAATTGTGGAGGGATGTTGCTGTAGAGGGGCGCAGGTGTTTTTCAGGGTAATAGGTGGTTGTGGAAGACTAGATCGGGCAGCAGAGGCTCACACAAGCTTGCAGAAGGCTGTATGCACGCAGGGCTGTGCATGGCTGCTGAGATGGACGCTTTCCTCGCCAGCTATAACCTTTTTTTGCGGGCCTGTACAACCTCATCAACCCTGGTGACCCCTGTATGGTGTACCAAGTCTTAACAATCCTGCGCAACCTTATAATATTCTGCAATTTTTTGGACGATCTTTTGAAACGTTTGCTGATCGCCATCAACTCTTGAATGCATGTTTGTCACCACCCGTCTACAACGCTCGACAGTCCTCACCAACCCTGCGTACCCCTCTCAATTCCCCTGTGGCGCATATGGGAGCTTTGTGGAGGCTTCCTGGGGGTTGTGGTAGATTGGTGACGTGTGTGAGAGAAATGCAAGCAGTTGACACACGATAACACATAAGTGTATACTTGCGTAAAGAGGTGCAGAGTGTTGATGAGAGTTGCACCAGTAGTAGCTGGTGACGTCAGAGAGGATTATCAAGGGTACACCGTCATATGGACGATTCAGCTGGAGTTGCTGGAGAGAGTGTCGCCAACCTTCCAACCCTCCCGAACCCAGACCAACCTTCTCCATAGCCTCACTGATCCTGTACAGCCATTTCATTCTATCTTTGCTCTTGATCACGGGTTGACACTTGATATCTGCAACCAATCCTTACGAACATGTTACGACTACTTATGCTACTTATACAGCTTAGGGTTGGGGGTTCGAATTCGCACCAATTGGCACGAATTCAAATTCGGTACGAATTCGCTCGAATTCGGAGCAAATTTTTACAAACTCTCATTATGACTCTATTGAAATTGAATTCGCACGATTTCGAATTCGCACAATTTCGAATTCGGTACGAATTCGCTCGAATTCAAATTGAATTCGAGGCGAATCTGCATCCCCAATACAGCTTCGCAGCGGAAATTTTCGCCATGGGATATTTCGAAGCGGGTTTATTTCGCATGCAGTCCTGAATTTGCTGTGGGAAATTTCGCACCCACATGCTGTGAACCAACCTTTGGTTGGTGGTGGTTGCTGTTAGTTGCTGATGCTTTGCCGTTGAGTCCTAGAAGGTTGTTGTTCCTTCCTGATGAGTTGTTGGTGAGTCGTGGAGGGCTGCTGTTCCTTCTTGGTGGCTTGCTGCAAACTCCTTGGAGGGCTGCTGTTAATTCCTGGTGGCTTGCTGTTGATTGCTGGTGGTTGCCGTTACTTCGTGGTAGTTGCTGTTATTTCCTAGTGGTTGCCGGTGTTTTTTGACGCATGTGTTTTGACAAAAAAAAACTGGGCCCGTGATTTTAAGCAGAGGTACAATATGACTTGGAGGTCACCGACCTCCACACTGACCGCGCCCCGTCTCCGGTTGTGGACATTGTGCCTGACAATGCATGGCGAAAGCAAACTCAGTTCAGTACCCCATTGCTGGCAGTTGGCTATGGACGAGACTGCTGTCAATTATTTTCCCTCCCTGCAAAAGATGTAGCAAGCTACAGGCAACAGGCAACGTGTACATTACCTACAGTAATGAGAAACGTATGATCACGAGATCCCACATCACAGATCCTGACGGCAACATTTTTCTGTTTCAGCTCTTGTCGAAGGACACAACAGACTTATGCCACCTGAAGATGAGTCCTGCTGTGGCGCTTCATATCAGCTCCTGCATCGTACACGACCACGTGGCCCACAGGTTCCACCGTTCCCCGTCTCCAAATGCTCAGGCAACTGTTGGACAAGACATTTTGCTAAATTTCAAAGCGGGTTTATTTCGCACAGCGGCCTGAAAATTGTGTGGGAAATTTCGCAGGAATTCAAAACGCGAAATTTCCCACGGCAAAAAATTCCCGCCGCGAAGCCCCCTCCCCCCCCTTAATAATGGTTTAGATGCCCAACCAGAGGGCAGCAATTTGTGCAGAGAGCTCGAGAGGATGGGTGGCGGTTCAGAAATCTTGCATAACGGAAAGGGTTAGAGAGGATTGGCAAGGGCTGTAGAAAACTGTCACGGGTTGCAGAAAGGCGTAGAGCCACTCATTCAGCAAGCCCATTACAGTAGTGTTCATCAGCACTAGTTCCCAAGAACCAGTTGAGTAAAGCAGTAATAGTACAGTATTAGTACATGACAAACAAAGTTACATAATTCAACGGTACAGTCAGGATCATGGCTGTGCTTGTCGGTGAAGATCATGCTGACGGTGCTGTATTTCATGCACGTCATCAACCTCCTGCCCACATTTGGAGAGATGGGAGACACCTGCCCTCAAACGCTTCTTGGTCGTACGTGAGTCCCGGCGAAGATGCACTAGAGAACTGCTTCCCTCGGGACGGATTGGAATTGCACCAGTACCCAGAAGGCGGCTCGTACCCCATGTCGCGGCACCGTCCACCCACACCTGCAAGACGAGCATGCACTTCAAATTCAAAAGCCTCGCCATGCCAATATGTCGCAATATTCTACATCCCTCACCAACCCTTTGACCCTCTACAAACCTGTTTAGTCGTCAAGCGCCCTTGCTCTCAAAAAAGCCCTAATCAACCCTGCATGACCCTCATCAAGTCTCTGCAATCATCTACACAGTCACCAGACGGTAGAGGGTTGAGGGTTGTCGAGGATTATGTGGAAGGTTCTTCATGTTTGTCGGAGCCTTGTGGGCTGTATGGGTTCAGTGACACTCCAGGTTTCTGATGCCTCACCCCAAGTGAGCACACCGAGTGAACACATGAATGATGACAAAGGCCAAATGAGCCAAATGAGGCGTATCAAGAAGGTCAGAAACATGCTTCAAAACAGTGTTTCCGTCATCAGCTTTTAGTTACTTTACTGCAGGGCGGTCCTTAGCGGAAAAAAAGAAAGGTGTTCGGTTACACAGATTTCCCAAAAAAGCCCGCGGGCACTCCCTGTCTTCAACCATGGTTGGTGGCGGTTGGCGGTTGGCGGTTGGCAGTTGGCAACTGGCGGTTGGTGGCGGTTGGTGGCGATTGGTGGTGGTTGGCGGTGGTTGGTTGGGAGGAGTGTGCCATAAGTGGGGAGGGAGAACCGTTGGGGGGGGTCGCGGTGGGGGTGATATCCACAGTTCACACACACACACACACACGCACGCACGCACACACACGCACACACCGCGGACTGTGGTGCGCCGCGGACTGAAAGTAAATGTAAGCGTATTCCCAGTGAAGCGGGGTGGTCTTTAAGGAACCAGTTGTTTTTTTTGTTAAGGACCACCCTTAAGGACCGCCCCAAGGGATCACCAACCGCCAACCGCCAACTCCCACCAACCGCCAACCGCCACCAACCGCCAACCACCAACTGCCGCGAACTGCCAGCGGCGACCAACCGCCAACCGCCAACCACTACCAACCGCCACCAACCAGCCCACCCCAGCTGGACTTTGAGCCTCACCCAGGGCCACCTGCCCTTACGTGGTGGGGTGTCGATATACCCGTCATGTAGTTGCAGAAGCCCCTCGCTTCGCCACATATCGTCAGGTGTGATCGGTTCGGGACCTGCTGGGTAATATCCTCCGGGGGCATCGTCCACGGTCTCGGAGGCAACCACTGCGTGGTCCCATTGTGCCAGCCTGTGGGGTACAGGTCCCGCTCCGGGTCTGCGTTAGGCCAGCGCGCGCGCACTCCCCGGGCACCATTGACACGGAGGCCGGTGAAGCCGCCGTGGAGCCGGGGGTCGGTGACACGGGCGGTGTAGATATTTCGGGCGCCCATCAGACGCTTACGTCCGGAAAAGGCGCCTCGATGTGACCGGGTGCGGGACAGAGACGACCCCGAATAACGGCGCAGATTCCCATTGGCTTTCGGGTCAGGCGCTTTTGAGTCGTCTACGAAGTAACAATGGGACGCCAGCGGCGATGGCGGGGAGTACCAGGTAAAAGCTTGGCACTCCTGAGTCTGCCAGCAGGCGGTGGCACATGCGCCCGGGTCCGCAGTGGTGCCATGTAGAAGGCAGGCCCCACGTTGCGCGTCAGGGTTTTGGGCAGGGAGCGTTGGGTCGATGCAATCGTATGCTACATCCGGCGGCAGTGGGGTGATGACTGCGGTGTCAGCACCGTGAACCTGCACGTGAGGCATGTGGCGGGGAGTCGCTGGACGGGGGAAATAGTGAGTATGATGCCTGTCCTCCGTATGTGTGGCAAGCTGGCACTGGCAAGCTAGATATGGTGCCATCCTTGATTGCAGACAGAGAGGCCCCTGAAAAAGACTGATGGCTCTTGAAGTCGCAACGAGGTGATACCTGCCAGTAAGCTTGCAAGATGGGGAGGGGTTGGGATGTATATGTATGTGTGTTAGTGTATGGGGGTGTTGGTGTGTGTGTGGGGGGGATTTTGGCATGACGCCATGGTGTGATGATCTCGTCTGCAGCTGGCGGCGCCTACTGGCCGATCGCCATTCGCTGCCCTTCCCTTGGACCCTTTCCCTCCATAGGCGGTGGTGCCCATCGGCTTCTCACCACCCTTTGACCTTCCTCTTCCTCCCTGCCCTAACCTTCCCTCTCCCCTCCCCTTTCCCTTCCCTTGGCCTTTTCCTCCGTAGGCCGCGGTGCCCATCGGCCTCACCACACTCCTTCCCTTCCCTTTCCCTCGGTCGGTTGTGCCAACGGAGCCCCCGGACTTGCCCTGTTTCACTTCTCTGCGTCGAGTCCACGCAGAGGAAGGCAAATGCCTTCGCCGTTGGCCAGGTGCGTCCAAGCGGCCATCCCAAGCCGGCGGTGAGGTACCTCTCCCCAACGGCGGCTGGTGGGCCCTGGGATGGCCACTTGCGGGGTCGTTTCCCCGACGGGGGCACATAACAACCTTTCTCCTCCAAGTTGTGTGTGTGTGGGGGGGGGGGGATACCATATTAAAGAGGAAGGCCTGCATGGGTCCAGGGGTGGGCGCCCAGCGGGGGGGGCCTGTGTGTGTGTGTGTGTGTGTGTGTGAACAGCAACACCATATTTTCGAGGAAGGCCTGCATGGGTCTGTGGGCCAGCTGTCTTCCTGAGGGCGCACTCTGCCTTGCTCTCCCCTGTGAAGGGTGAGCTGCCGGTGCCCTCCTGCAGTTGAGCCCTTGCCAGAGCCTCTGTGCTGGAGACGGCTATGAGCGTTCCGTTCCTGCACGGCCATGCTGCTCGACTGTGCGCCCCGAAGGGCACGTGCGCTTGTTCGGCGCCACTGCATGAGGGCGGGGGGGGGGGTCCCTCGGCCTCTTCAGCGCCCTCCGCTCTCGCCCTTCGGCTCGTATGACCCCCACCTGTGGGGGGGGGGGGGCTTATGTCTTCGCTGTGCTTTCGCTGCCGGTGTGTGCCCCTCTCCCAGGGTCCTCTGGCTGCTGCTGCGTCCCCCCAGTGCGTGGGTGTCCTGGGTGCCCCCTGGCACAGCACTGCCGTACTCCCCTGTGTGTGTGTGTGTATGTGTATGTGGCAAGGTATCAATTCCATTCATGCTCAAACTGCGAGGTTCAACATTCCTACAGCAAACCATCAGTTCTGTGTTCGGCCCTGCAGGGGACAGCTCTCTCTCTCTCTCTCTCTCTCTCTCTCTCTCTCTCTCTCTCTCTCTCTCTGGGTGTGTGTGTGTGTGTGTGTGTGTACCACCTTGGGGGTGATTTCAATACCTTCAGTTCTCGCCATCGGCCGTTCTTCGATGTTCATTTCAGTTCTGGGTGAGTCGGGGTCAGCGCCTAATCTGAATCTGGATCCAGCAGTTCGAGTGGCCTTTGCTCCGTGTTCTCTGTGTGTGTGGGGGGGGGGGGGGGTGCACACATTGGCAATTGAGAGAGGCTTAAGTGCTTGTTGGATGGCTCCAATGCGGCGGATTGACTCGAAATCCCCAGCCCGGCGGTATGCAACAATCTGTGCTTTACATACAGAAGTCAGTTAGAACCAACTCCGTCGATTACATGGCCAGTAGGACCAGCTCCACGCCATTATCATCATGCTCGTTGTAGGTCTGCTCAGGTGGTGCAGGAGAGCAATTGACTCGGTTTTGGGCTGGAGCAGTTTCGGGCTGCAGGCTTTGATTGACTCGTTGGTGGGCGATGTTGGGGTACGAATGCGAAGCGGGCCAGTGTTACTGAGTGACACATGGCACAAGGCCCACCGCTAACGAAACATGGATTCTCTACCGGATGCCAGCGGTACGTATGAAACCGAGTCGCTTGCAGGTTAGCAGATTTGGGGTAACCTGGGCTCAGGAGCAGGTTAGCAGATTTGGGGTAACCTGGGCTCGGGAGCAAGCTTGGAGTCAGTGCGAGCCAAGCCCGGAACACTAAAAGTGCTTCACCCTCTGACCCCACGTCACCCACTGACTCCAACTCTAACCTGATATGGATTCCAGCGCAGATTGTCAAGAGGCAATGCTCCCGTCACTTCTGCCTGCGATCCCTGGACGCTCTCGATGGTCAAGCCGGAGTCACTGGGACCCAAATGCAGGGCTTGTTCCAAACTGAAGACACCCTGCAGCTGCACAATGGCAGACCCCTGCAGGGCTCGCGCACGCACTACCGCATGTGCCAAGGTCCGGAGCGGTGCTTCCGCTGTGCCAAGCTGCGAATCCGATCCACGATCGGCATCAACCACCAGCACTCGATGCTCCGAACGCTCGCTCAAGTCCAGGCGGGTCGCGTTGGGTCGGGATGCTGGTGGGCTGGGGGTGACAAGATCGCGCGAGGAGACCTGGAGGGCATCAGCGAGGGCTTTTGACTGATGGGGCAGCATCTGAGGCTGGATCTGATGCCCGAACTCCATCGCCAGGTTGTGTACTGCGCTGCGAAGCTTGCGGGGGAAGGATTGGCCAGACGGGGGTGGCATGGCAATACTGCACGAGGCGGGGCTCGACCATAGCAGGATAATCAGGGTGGCGCACACACTAAGCGGCATGCCCGCCCTGATGCAAAGCATGTGGCGCCAAACAAGCAACCTGTGTTCAATGAAAAGCCACAATGTCAAAGTGCTGCGGATCACAGCAGGTGTTCTCAACCACGGCTGGCTGTGGCTGGATGCTTTTGACCCCAACCTCCCGTCTGCATGGCTCGCCGCGGCTGGCGGGATACGACTGCATATGGCTGGCTGACCACGTCGGCAACCGCCAGAAACCGCAGCCCGGTCGCCGGACTGAACCAAACCGAGCCCTGGCTAGCCGGCCGGCCGCTTGCGTGACGGCTGGTTGGCGGGCTTGACCCCTCTCCCCACCCCTAAGTGGCTTGAACACCCCCATGGGGGATCCCCGCGGCCGCGACTGGCCGCGACCCGGGCTTCAAGGAAAAAGGCATCTTCCCGATTTTCAAACACCAACCACACTCCATTCTCTCAGCTGCCCTCAATCAAGTATGCAACACAACAAGACATGGACGGAAATCGAAACGAAATTTTTGGGCTCTTGTGTTTCAACGTGGACATTAACATCGAACCTGCACATTCCAAAAGATTGACCTCACATCGATACCTTCTCTTGCTGTAGAAAAACTCACATCGTTCTGTGTCACACTGTGTGTGTGTGTGTGTGTGTTCGTGGGTGTGTATCTCTGCAACACACTGTGACACACCGCAACACGACAAAGGCAAGGCTCAATGGGAGAATAATACACTTATCTGGCGGGTACATGCAAGTGCACTAGTCCCCAACAGACGGCGCTGCAAGTTCAGAGCTGCAAGTTCGGAGTCCGCGAGGTGGCTATGTGAAGAGCTCTGCATGGGACCAAACCTCCATCGAAGTGGGTTTGTCATCACAGTCAGTAGGTTGATCCAAGCGTGTGTAATGGTGCAACAGCTTTGTAATTGGGTAAGCAAAAATTGCCCAAACCAAGTGATGGTCATGCAATCAGACCGTGCTAATTTAAAGTGCAACCACGTTGGGCATATTAATGAATTTGATCACTACCCTATCCTTCCTTCTTTTGGTGTGGCCCTGGATCCGTTGCACACCTAGCACCATGGAGCATCAAAACAAAATGCACAATGGAACCTTTCAGGCATGTGTCCCAAAATAGTTGTTAGGCAAGGGGGGCACGAAGAAGAGTCTGTATGCAAACCGGGTTATATAACCCGGATTCGGTGCGAATCCTGGGATATACACTCGGTTTTTAAATCCGGGCTATAGACACATGGGGATTCAGACCCGAATCCTGTTGATGTCGCAACGGGCAACTTGCTTTTGTTTCCCATTTTCAACACGGTTGCAAAAATCAAGCATCCAAATGTAGGCATTCGAAGACGGAACTCCTTGTGAACCAGTTAGCAATCATGAAGTGCTGCTCCAATGGCAAAGTCCATAGATAGCAACAATACCGACGTATGAAAGGTACCTTGGAGGTAAACCATAGGACACGGGACTTTGCTATTGCAGAGTCTGCCGAGAGGTCTCGGGACTCGAATTTGTTGCTGAGTGTGCCATGTCATGGGAATGAAAGGGAACTAGCATATGCACATAGTATTTTACTCACCTTGAGATCCAATCATTTCCGTCACACATGTCTAACATGCCCACGACCCATGTTGGGGAGGAAACTACAAGTGGTAAATTGCTTGACACACATCACAAGTCACAGGTCATTGCCCCACGGATGGGGTGTTTATCTTAATGGGATAGTCACAAAGATAGCACTGCTTTTCCTCTTTAATCTGTAACCTGCACTTTGGGAACCTTATTTGGTGGTTCCTCCTTTGGCTTTTCCTCTTTATCCTGGTGCCTTCTAAACCTGGCACAAGCAAAAGGAATGCCTGTTAGATCCTGAGATATGGGGGCCTTTGCTGGAGTGGGTGGAGCCGCCCACATGCTCACGGAATGTTTCCCTTTCATCTACAATATTCTCCTTTTCACTCAATTGTGTCAAGGGGAAGGCGTCATACTCCTCCGTAAGATTAATGACCTGTGGCTTCGGGGAAGAGCTCTTATCTGCATTGTTTGCACAAGGCTCAGCTTTGATAGGACTTCCAATGACAAGAACATGCTCCATTTTGGCAGATTTCATGGGAGTGGC
The DNA here is from genome assembly GCA_964036045.1 of Eutreptiella sp. 'Long Island Sound 2002'. Taxonomy (NCBI): domain Eukaryota; phylum Euglenozoa; class Euglenophyceae; order Eutreptiales; family Eutreptiaceae; genus Eutreptiella; species Eutreptiella sp. 'Long Island Sound 2002'. The sequence continues at coordinate 10,703,304 of OZ038382.1, read as the reverse complement.
AGGAACATCCAAAGGCTTTGCGGGTTCAGTCACTCCCTTTACCACCGAACGTGCGGATGATTGTTGGGGTGCAAGCATGTGTTGGGGGACTATCCACTTTACTCAAAATGGAGGCTGCAGTGTGCGCTACCTTGGCTTTGTTGGTTCGGTGCTAAACAACACTTCCTTCACACCCAAGTATTTCGCAGCGTCGAGACCACAATTGCCTTTGTGACAAGTAACCGCAGGAGGAGATACTACTACTGCCTTGTACTCCGAACCCTCAAATGCTCCCTTCAACGGAGGCACGGAATTGCAAAGACAAACAAAAAATTGCCTTAGCCCGGCTGGGGCTTTCTGGAAGACGAGAGTGCAAAGATTGCTGTTTGAAGGCAATGTCTATTGGACCGGGGTCCAATGCTAAAACTTGGGATTGAGACCCGGATGTGGTTTATATAACCCGGGATTCACTTGCCCCCGAACCCCGGGTTACATCAACCGGATTCGGGTTTGAATCCACACGTCTATAACCCGGATTTTATACAGGAAACGCTATCGGGTAGCGTTTCACTATATCCGCTATCGAAGTCTCACAATTTCTTTGCAAAGAAATGCTATCGCCGACCCTCCATGGCAAAACCCGCATTCCCAAGACATTGACATCAAGAGGGGTAAAGAAGTCAAGTTGAGCTGCGAAACATCACTGTTTGTTGTGGCACCCCGCACATTCGGAGGCGAAATGGCTACCACATGGCTACTACCTCTTAGGAATAAATAGGGAAGAACTACGGCGTCATGGTGCAGCTTTCACAAATCCATGACCCATGACGAGGCACTCGCGTCAACTTGGCACGCCGAAGGTGGTACGTTGCACGGCATGCATCACATGACACCGGTTGAAGAGCAATAGTGTCACGTCTCCTGGGGATCGGCTCATCACACATATAGCATACACTTGGTTCCACCTTGGGTCTACATGGGGCCTTTTTAGGCTTCTTTGCTGCTGTGAAGGGGTTAGGCATGTCTTCAAACACCTGATTGTGTGCTGCACCCTCCTCACTAGGTGGGGCGGCAAAAGCTGCATCACGATGTTCATTGACACCTTGTGCAAGTGAGGCAAACACATCCCCCTTCTCAGACAATTGAGTCGGAGGAAACTCTTCATATTCATATGCTTCATCTCCGAAGGAAAGCTCAGAGGAAACCATAGAAGAATTCAACACATCGCAAGAATGTGAGCTCAGCAAATCATCATCAGAGATAGTATAAATACTTACTTGACGATTGTCCATCTCTTGGGGGGACTCAAGTTTCACTTTCATTGGTGAAGGGTTTTGTGGTGGTTTTGGGCAAGGTTCGGCTTTTATCTCTGGTTTGGGGCACGGTTTGCTTTGCTTTGCTCCTCCTCTTTTGCCACATCGTGTTTGCTCAAGAGCATTGCTGCTTTGGATTTCACCTGTTTGCCTTTTTGGTGATATACATTTAGTGTCCTAGGCTGCACACCGACATGCTTTGCGGCATCATGCAATGTAATCTTGGAAACCTTGGAATCTTTCTTGGACATTGTTGTGCTACTCTAGTAAACACATAGGGAACAAGATGCACACTAACATTTCTTTGCGAAGAAATGCTATCGCCTAACATTTCTTTGCGAAGAAATGCTACCCCCTAGCGTTTCTTTGCAAAGAAATGCTATCGCCAGGAGGGTCGGCGATAGCATTTCTTTGCAAAGAAATTGTGAGACCGATAGCGGATATAAGCACCAAACTGTTCTATGAGTAGCCATAGCAGGAAGAAATACACACCCACCAGTGTACAAAGTCAATCAAGGCAGCTGAAAAGCACAGGCACCGCTGCTACAAACAAGGGCAGAGCCCGCCACACAAAAACGTGGAGCACAGTGCGGGGTCTTCGGTTTTCGCCTATACTTATGTTGCTCTACTCTTTCGAATCTATGGTACACATACACCGTCACGCTGCTGTCATGTACGGTAGAGGAGGCAGGATTCACACTGTCATGTCTCACCGAGTGCCATGATTTGGGTGCACATTGGCGTATGATTTTGGAGTTGACAGATAGCACAATCGAAAACTTCCCCCACCACCAGTAGTAGCTTAGCGAATCAGGCGTGCATGACAAACACCAAGAGCAGTTTCATCGGTTGATTTCAAGAGACTGTGATACACGAAGGGGGGTAGTGTGCAGCTTATAGGGCAGTGAGTGCCCCTCTCCCTAGGGCATCCCCGGGGGTCATGTGGCTGTCTCTGTCCTCCTTGGTGTGCACACCTCGACTTTCCACTACTCTCTTCAGCTTTTAGCTGAGCCTGACACGGTGTTACGTGTAGTTGTATACTACCAGTTGTCGTGTCCTCACTGCATTTTGTGCTGTGCGTCACATCCTTCTGGGTGCCGTGTTGTGCTGTGCCGTGTTGTGCAGACCCGGCAGTGCCTGAGTGAGACATGGTCTGCATGCAACATTGGGGGGCTGTGTGGTTCATACATATACCTGCAGGAGAACGGCGATGGACACTGCCAGTGTGTCCATTTCACTCTCTCTCTCTCTCTCTCTCCTTTCCTCTCGCTCTCTTGCACGGCAGCTGTACTGCATTGGTAGGCTGCACTGCCCTAGTTCCATCGCAGTCATGTGGATACATGCATAGTACATAGCACATACATACAAGCAGGCACACATGTTTATATACACGCAGATGTATGCAAAAGATCTTGAACCAGGGAAGCTGGCCGCCAATTGCTAGTGGCACGTGTCCTGCTGGGGACACCAGTGAGCTTTGTCCGCATATTTCTGCAAAAGACTGAGAATATGACAGTGAAAAAGAATATGCCCTGTGGGGGGTATGTGCACTGTACGCGGGGACTGTGCACTCCCCCTGTCCCTCCCACCCAGACAGCAAGTGTAAACGCAATGCCAAAGTGCGTTGCTGAGCATCTGTGTGTACATGTGTGTGTGTGTGTGTGTGTGCTCATCATCGGTCTACGATTGGTGGCACCACTGCTGCTGCCATACCTGCTGCAGTGATTGCTGCGGCTGTGGCAGCCGCCAGTGCCTGGGTTTCCGCCGTAGCAGTGACTGCCTTTTTGCCCCGTTTAACCCAGGTGTGGAACTGTGTAACAAAAATGGTGGGTATGAGTTCGCGGGTGCGCAGAAAACTGTTCACCTTTTTGGTCCACCATCTTTCGGGATAGTGCAGGGAGCCCAGGGAGAACAATAAGTACCGGGTTTCGATTGATGAACCATGGTACGGACTATGAATGTAAACATGGTGAAGACGTGAGCAAGCACGGCGAGAGTACTGCAAAGCTGAGCTAGATCACGTGCACGAACACGGTGCAAAAGAACAACTATGCATCAATGGGCTGAGAGTCGAAAGATAGATTGTGCAAACTCCACCAAAGTGGTCGTGTGAACTCCATCATAGTGTCGACCTCCCTACCTACCCCCGCCCATCGCCTTTCGTTGTTCTAGAGTCTCACCAAACAACTCACAGGGCAAGAGCGGAGGGTGTATGCGGTATTTCTCAAAATCCAAAACACAACAAAACATTGGCCTCGTGATGAGAACCACGAATTTCAGTTGGAAGTGGTGTACAACCCCATGTTGAGCAATGGTAGAGCACGGGCTCAACAATGTTACTAACACATAATCTGCGAACAGTATATGGAATGGAACACAAGCAATGCTTAAGCAAAATCGATCATGGCCCAAATTCTCCAAGAGGCATCGGTTTTGATGGAACACCCAACACCCAAGCCGCGGTGCGCTCGATACAAGGTGACATGTGGGGCGACATAATGTGATACTCATTGCATAGAAACGATGGGACAAGGGGGGCGTTAAGATGGATGGAGGGGGATGGATGGAGGGACGTCAAGTTGGGTTTGAAATTAGCAGGGCATTCAATATCCGTTGGGGACGACAAGGGGAGCGGGATTCGCCGAAGGGGAGGGGGGGAGGCGTTAAGTTTGGGGGTTGGCAGGTTCAAGCGAAAGGTGCCTTGGAAAGTATGATGGGCCTCGGGTTGGTAGTTTGCAAGCATTGTCATGTGTTTTGTACCTAGTTGGCTGCGCTTTCGATGTCCATGTTGATGCCTCGTGACAATATGGGCTTGTAGTCTGAGGGGTCTAATAACAAGTGCTCACACACGTTCGGCATGATTTTATTGGTGTTGGTTTGGGCTCTGGCTGTAGCTAAGTCTCCGGGGGTGTTTTGAAAAAGAAGAAGAGGGCGCTAGCAAGCACGCAAGGTGAAAGCCGTCATTAGCAGAAAAAGGCGAAAAAAAATAGACACTCAGAAAGGGTGGAGTGTGAGGGGCAACACTATTGAGTAGCGAACCAAGATAGGATCCATGGTTTATATCCGTTATCGGTGTCACAATTTCTCGACGAAGAAATGTGATCACCGACCCCACTGGCTGATAACATTTCTTGGCCAAGAAATGTTATCATGTCACGTTTCCTGCATAAAATCCGGGTGTCAAACCCGGGGATTTAGGCAAAAGACTGGGTATCATACCCGGGATTCGGGTCAAAACCACGGGTATGGGAAATTGTGTGGTATGTATGCAAAGTGCATCGTATGTACACAAACCTCTTGTGTGCCATTGCAGGGTGGAAGTCAAAGCGGAATCTGCCCTTAAACAAGACCCTCCCAAGCACTCACCGGTGAAGTCCCCACCCAAACACTCCCCGGAGATAGTGGAGGTGGTTGACCTGACTGCAGAAGACGATAATGAGTTGCACCCCCTCACACAATTGAGTGAAAGGGAATCTCAACCAATGGGAGAAGACAATGTCAGTTTTACTCAAAGCCTTGAGGCCGAGATGAAGCGATATCAGCCTTTGCTGCAACCTCCCACACCTGCAAAGGCACCCGTTTCGGATAATTTGAGGCCCATCACTTCTCCTTTTCCAGTAGCTCCTCGCCCACGAGCCAAGAAACACAAACAAGCTCGAGTGCTATGTGATGCTTGTGATTCCCCTATCCCAAAAGCTTCATCTAGCGAAGTTTGCAGCCCATTAAATGTGTTCGTCGTTCTTGTGTATTCCACTTGAAATGCACCGGGTTGACTCACAAACCGCGCTACAATTCGTGGGCATGCGAGGGTTGCCATCTTACACGAGCACGCTCAGCACCAACACAAACTCATCAGATGATCATCAAGTCTGAAGAACCCTAAGCCCTAAAATGCATTTGCCTTTGGAGCAACACACCATGTTTGCAAAGAGTCAATATCGGATCCCTACCCGGTTATGCACCCGGTTTAGATACAAAAGAACAACGTTTGGAGAGTACCGGCGATACAACGGATTGAGGTGATAAATATCATTCGTTTGGAGGGTGAATATCACTGCCACAGGTGTCCGACACACCGTAGGTAGACTTCGGAAATTGGTTGGGGACAAATGCTTTTTACGAATCTGATGGGACCCGTATCCATCGTCAGCCCGGTTCCATTCATTCTTCAACTCTCTCTTTGATTGAGTGTGAAACGCAATGCACACAGGCAACGGTTACCTAAAAAACCCGCTCTTCCAATATTCCATTCGGGTCAAAGCATCAGCCACATGGGGGGTGTAATATGTTTGTCTAAGGAGGTGAATGATGTTTGTGCCCCCAATATTCACCGTGCTCTCAGCTTCAACTTGTCGGCGAATGGATCAACGTTGGATAAATGCTGCATTCGTTGACAAGTTAAAATTAATTTGCCAATCACGCTTCTATGACTAGGTGATTTTAGCAATATGGGTCATGAATTTTAGCCATTGTGACATTGTGCACCTTGTCATGAAGGCTCCGATTTAAGGCATCTCACGTTGTACGTTGTCGTTGTTTGGCGTCGAGGCCTAGCATGATTTCGTGAGCAATTTCCTTCATGTCATTGATATGTACTTCTCATACGGAGGGATTGCTCGTTAATAGTGCGATGACTTCTCCACATCAACCATCCGCATGATCTTAGCCTTGCGGTATGTGTAGTTGCGAAAGACACTATTGGAAATTCTGGTGTCTTATGGAATGTGAGTTAACAACCTGCACAAAAACGTGTGCATAGTGGTACTTTCAAGTTGCACTGTGTGTGTGTGTGTGTGTGTGTGTGTGTGTGTGTGTGTGTGGGCTCCATTAGACCCCTTTGCGTTGAGAACCTTTGAGGACCTTCTGTGCGTCAAAATGGGTCAATATGACTCACAATGGCTCAATGGGATCGCTTAGTGGATCATTGAACCCATTTGAGCATCCATTTTCATCCATTTTCATGCGTTTTTGGGCCCCAAAAGGGTCAATGGGGCTAAAACAAGCCATGTAAAGTGGGCACATTTGTTTGATATTTTTGGAAACCAACACGTTCTACCTATTTGTGGCCCAATTATTGTCCCAAATAGCCCATTTTGGAGTGGATTTGCCACTTTAGGAGGGCCAAACGGGTCACTACGGTCAAAATAGGCTGAACACTACTTCTGCAAGGATCCCGATTTGACTAGGAACTACTTGTACGGAATCATTTTTAACGTTGGACCCTGGAACCCATTTTGGAGCACGTATGGGCTTGGTGGACTAGCCCAACAGTGCAAAGCGGGCACTGATAGTGGGGCCCAAGCGGGGTCTAAGCGTCCGTTTGGGCAAGGTGGTATTGTATGCCCTAATGTCCAAAGTATGTATGATCTTGGTTTTGATTGTGCTCTTCTTGTAAGTGGCCCATATGGAACACTACGAAGTGTTGGTTCTTCTTTTCCTTTATCGAATTCATACATACATCCACGTGCTCATCGTGGCTATGGGGAAACAGCCATTGGGCGTTTTTTGCTTTGCCTGTTGGAACCATTACCTAGTGGAACCGCCGTTGACGCAACGACGGGTTTACTGAAGATATACCTAGACGGTCTGGGCCTTGCACCCGTTGGCTAGCGTGCCAATTTGAGGTCACCCTTTATTTAAATGGCGCGTTGCAAATGCAAGCACAACGGGGTCCCCATCAATGCATGCAAGCAAAAACGGGCTCCATAAAAAATGAGTTGGTTTGTCTCGCAGCCACCTCGATTGAGGTTTGCCATTGGGATTGTTGAATGTTCCTCCGACACACATGAACTAAAGGAGCACACTACACCTGTTGCGAGAGAGGTGTCCCATGTTGTTCAAAGAATGCTTCGGTGCTTGTTCAAGTTGTTCTGTTCCCATCTTTGAGCGTTTCGTTGCCGAGGATGCACAAGCACGCAATGTAGATCCGCAACATAGCGAGAAACAGCACCTTCACATGCATGGTTGCTAGCTGCTTGGAGCTAGCGCCCTTGCTACGAACGTTGCATTGTCTTCCTTGAGGATTGGGTATTCTCACAATCTTTGCTTTTCTCTACCCACCACCCATTGACAATCACCCAACCCCCATTGCGTTCTTGTCATGCATCACTTTCATAAAAAGAAAGTCAGGGGCCCTAAGTGTACGACCTCAATTGACAGCATTCTTGGCGAGTCAATCATGTTTCATGATTGCTCAAGAGCACTTTCATTCACGACCTCATGATGTTTAACAAACATTTGCATTTTCAAGTGACCCTCCACCCGCATTTGATTTTGGCCTTCCGCGGCACTTGGTTGATATTTCACTCCCCCACCACTCCCACAAAAGTGGGAAACAACCTAAAAGTGTGGAAGTTCTCTCATTTTGCGTCGTTGCAAATTTGTTTTTTGAACCTAGAAGAGTAGAAAATCTTAAAGTCCCCACACTTTCCATTCTCCTTTGTCCTTGAGAATTGCAATTTGGTCTTTTTCGCGCCTTTTCCACCTCGCAAGCACAAAGCCGCACAACTCCTTTGGTTACAATTGATACAAGAGCCTTCTCCCTTCTCAAACCACGGAATGTTAGTAAGGAAAAGCAAATGGGTGGCGACTCCTCGACACCAAGTACGAATGCAAGACAATACTACCTTGTCCCATTGAGTGTCCCAAAACGTGCAAAAATCCAAGATATTGCACTTGAGATGCCAATTTTTGACAAAAACGGATGGTCAACCGATGTTCCTTTGCAAGGTATATGTCCTGCTAGCAAAATCCTTCCAAACAAGAAAATCAGCACAATACGAACTATTCCCAACCATAGAACAAGTCTGAGCTACAAAATATTCCAAAATAAAAGCATTTGCCCATGCCCTAGCCAGAAATTCCATCATGTTTCCATAAATCCTTTTAGGGACTTCACCGGGTGCAAAATCAACATCAACCCGGGTGTCTGGGCGTACGTGAATCTGTTAGGACCAAAACGTAGCCTATGACCGTGGGTCCTTTTGCCCCAAAGTTGGAGGTCAAAATCCAACACCCACGCACATGTGCCACATTTCGTGAAATGCATGGTTGTTCAACCCTAAATTACCCTTGGGTCTCTCTTTGCGGGTGTTTTTCCATTGAATACTACTTTGCCACACATTTATTGCCACAATAGTTGGGTCTGACATACCCCTATTCGTTGCGGTTTCCTCCTTTTTTTTAATTACCATGACCCTGTAGCCGTGCGACATGCAATCAAGGCAAAGTAAGCGAATTTGACTTCAACTGCCGTGGAGGAGAGGGCGTCGGAATTTTTTTCTATCATTTCCGACTTTGCGCGTGTGTTGACTGGGTCCTATGACATATGTTCTGTGAGCACCGGCTTTCGTTCGAACGAGAATGACTGTTTCCGGCACTCACAGTCGGTGTATTTGAATCGAACGATTAATGGTACCCATATTTGTCCCTTCTTGTATGCATTCCCTTCTTGTCTCTCGGATTCGGTAGTTTCTGCTTCTGGAAAAAATCTGCCTCGTAAGTTTCTAATTCGCGAAGCCGCGAAGCGCCAAATTGCTTTTTGGATTGGAACCAAGGTAATCGGACCTTTCCCGGAGGAGCGCACGCGCATGATCAAAACGGCCGAAACGGCCGCACGACCCGCCATACTTTATGATTTCAACTACTCAAGCCCCAGGAGGTCACAATCTACCTGCAACAACGGGGAGCTAAGCATGGGTGTTACTTCATCAAAGCAACTCAACCTTGAATCATTTGTTTGTTAACAAACCATTATGGCTGTGCTCAATCCTCCAACACCCTGCGCCGCCTCCTCACTTTTTGCTTCTTAAAATGCCGGCCGTTTTTTGGAGCCCGCAGCTCGGACATCAAAAGTGTTTGTCTAAGGGTCGGGAAGTGAGCAAGCTTGTGGTCTCTTTGGATTTGGCGAAAGTATTGACGCCATGTCCGCTCGTTTCGGGTGACTTGTACGCGAATGTCGGCGAAACTAGCTCTCTTAGACACGGTTCGCGGTGATTGGTTTTGGTTCTCAAGTGTCAAAAGCTTGCCGTCTCAATTTTTCTTTAGCCAACCGGTCCTTCGCGACATGGTGGAATGGCGACCTATTGCACTACAAGGCGACGTACCTCCTCAGGTCTCTCTCTTTTAGGCATACCTTCGACACGGCGTCACCTACAAATTTGCCTCATTAAGTGGAGCCCTATCACACTTAGGTGTCGGGTTGCAAAACAGTTTCAAATGAAGATCACTTCTATTTCTTTGGAGGTAATGGAGATGGCTTTGAATATTTTGACACCATGTACAAATGTCAGCCGGGTATGATCTTAGTGTTGCATCGAATCTTCGCTGTCGCGGAAGTATTATGCCATCGTTGCACATATCCTTGCACTCATGGAAGCTAACCTATGCTTTTGCGAATGCTACTCTGCGTTATCCTATGTTTTGTAGACACTGGCATGTTCGAAAAAGTGGAGTGCTCCGACGTCAAGCCTGTGGCCCGCAACGGTCATACGATGGTCCTAGTCGACAACATCATTTACGTCGTTTGCGGTTATTCTGGGAAAAAGTATTTAAACGACATATGGGCCTTCAATTTAGGTGTGCAACATCTCGAGACAATATTCGGCGCAATCCCACTTGTGGCCGTGACATCGGAGACGTTGCGCACCAAGGTTGGGCAAGGAGGGGATATCTCCCGGATGAAGAACGAGTGCTTGCTTCCTCTTTTCTTTTATTCGGCTTTGCACTTGCTTTTCAAAGTTTGCGGGCCCACGTGGCACCGTTCGTGACAACCGTTTGTTTGATCTTTTATTCATTCCATTCGAGGAATGGAGGGACTACAAGCCTTCATGTCAAGCGCGCCGTGGAAATCCATGAGGCCTCCTCACCATTTTTAGGTACTCGGCAATGGTCGTGTGTATCCGATGGGGAAATAAAGCCCAGATTTATGCACACATGCGTTGCTTGGCACAACCATTTGTATGTCTTTGGGGGCATGGACTTCGAACACACCTTGAGCGACGGTGCAATATTTAGCCTCGGTATGCCATGTGGCGCCAACCCTCGTGCAACAAGTAAACGACGTGGCATATTCTTATGCACTGCACCTTGAATGGAACACCCCAACCTCACTCGCATCCGAGTGTACGGAGAGTTGAATGCGGCGCCCCCCCCCCCCCCGTGACAGTAGATCCACCAGCAAAAGACGTTCTACGACAACCTATCAAGTGCGCAAGTGGCTCCCAAGGGTCATCTTCTTCCCCGCAACCCTCCCATCGCACCAATTACAATTGGTAGCCACGATGAGTTTTTTGGAAAGAGTAAAAAATATAATAGGAAATAAACGGAGTGAGAAATAAAAAAAATTACAAAAAGCCCCATTCAAAAAACAACAGAGAAGGAGCATTGTCCTTGCCCAATGTTTCACCAATCCATGTTGTAATGCAATGATGTCATGATGTCGCCACATAAGGAAGAGCCCTTTTTTCGGTTGAAAAATGAAAATGAATCAAAGTGGGCTCGTTGGATGCGGCTTGTTTCCGTGAGTTTGAAGGTAGGTCACAACAGATCCCCAAACTACAATGTAAGAGCCCCACTTGGAAAGTACACTCTAAGAGACCCGGGGCTTTGGCTGCGGGTCAAAAAATAATTAAGAGACCCGGATCTTCTGTCACAAGGGGGGGGGGGTAGGTCGCATTGTGGTGTTGGGAATATATGCTCCACTGTGGGGTGTTTACATGTTCGAAAGGGAGTATTTTCAAGCTTTGGGTATGTCATGCCCGCGTCCGGGTGCCCAGGGCCAAGGGTAAGGTTCTTCATGTCGCAAATGTGTGAATGAAATGCAAGAGTTCGAGGACACGTGCTATCCCCGATAAAATCCATCCCGCTCGTTTTTGTGTATTCTTATCAAAGCAACCAAGACGTGGAGGGACATGGAGAGCCCTGCAATGTTGCAGCGGTGCAATCATGCCACGGCCGTGCACCACGGGTGGATGTATGTGTTTGCGGGTTATCGAGGTGGGGACGTTGTCCTACGAGACTTGTGGAAGATGAATATGGGTATGTGAGAGGGCTTGTACCAAAGGGCCCTGGTGAAGCACATGCTGAACGCCGGAAAGACATGACTATCTAGGTCCCACTACAGGGCCTTGCTGGAGCAAACTGCCTCACTGCACCCACAGTGAACCCCAGAAACAACTGGCAAAATGCTGTGCACCACTGATGGGTAACATTTGGTGATCCAGAACCCCTGGCCTGTGTTATATTTCCCACATTAGTGCGGTGAGCACCCACGTGCATCGAAACGTGACAATTGACTAGTGTTTTGTTCTTCCCCTCGTGGTTGGCACATGCACACGCGCTTTCCGGTGTTGGTTCCCGAACGCATGCGTTGCAAATTGACATGGGTTGACATGGGCAACACACAATGATGGGTAAGGACGGGATGGACACATAAGTCCAGTGCTGATGAAGGGATTGGGACATATTGAGGCTACTCTATAACCCGATGGCCAAATCGCTCCTCGAATATACGAATGCATACCCGAACACAATGCATGCAATATCCATTGCGTTGTACTGACTTGTCACACAGAAACAATTGTTGTGGTCTTCTTCTTATGCTGTGTGTCTAAGTTGAGGGCCCAATATACCACCAGTTGACGTGTGACACCAAGCTTGAGGATAAAGCAAAATCAATTTTTAAATCGCTTACACACTCCGCCATTCATCGTCATTCTGGACAATGCACCTTTCGTATGAGGCGGAGGGTTGGCTCAGAGCGCCAGTCTTGGTTTTACAAAGTGCAAGCATATGTGCTAGTAGTGCACAATTCTATGCTGGTGGTGCGCAACGGTCGTGAACCATTGTCCACCGGGTGCACAATGCAAAATTGGGGTGCCTGCACCATTGTGCACGGGGTGCACAATGCTATAATGGTGGTGCATAATGATCCTTCACCATTGTGCAACGGGTGCACCATGGTTTTCTGGTCGTGCACAATGGTCGTGCACCATTGTGCACCAAGTGCACTATGAGATTGGTGGTGCGCAATGGTCGTGCACCATTGTCCACCAGGGGCACAATGCAAAATTGGTGGTGCACAATCGTCCTGCACCATTGTGCACCGGGTGCACAATACTATAATGGAGTTTACCCAGCCACGGCAGGGGGGGGGGGGGGCTCCGGCCGTGCCATGCCACAGTGCCACCACATAGGGTGTGTCGTGTCACACAGGGCCGCCGCTGTGTCGTGTTGTGTGAGGGTGATCGGCACTTGTGTCACCTGTGCCGGCCGTGCCACCATGACACGGAGGGGGGGGGGGGGGAGGGGGGGGAGACCATCGGAAAGTGTGCCGCGGCACGTGCCGTGACATGGGTAAGCTCCAATGGTGGTGCACAATGATCCTTCACCATTGTGCAACGGGTGCACAATGGTGTTTTTGTCGTGCACAATGGTTGTGCACCATTGGTGCTTCGGATTCGGCCAAAATTTCGGTGGATGCTACCTATGGGTGTGAGGGGAGGGACGACCACACAAAGTATGAGCCAGAAAGTCACCGGTGACGACCGGGAACGGGCGTCGCAAGTGCCGGACCATCATTTCAAAATCTGCAATTTAGGGCCAAACTCAGCGTTTTTTCCCCCTAAACCGCCCTAGAACCTGCTAACAACGTGCACCGGGTGCACAATGCTATATTGGTGGTGCACAAGGGTCGTGCACCATTGTGCACTGTGTGCACAACGCTATATTGGTGGGGCACAATGGTCATGCATCATTGTGCACCGGGTCCACAATACTATAATGGTGGTGCACAATGATCCTTCACCATTGTGCAACAGGTGCACAATGGTTTTTTGGTCGTGCACAATGGTCGTGCACCATTGTGCACCGGGTGCACAATGCTATATTGGTGGTGCACTATGGTCGTGCACCATTGTGCACCGGGTGCAGAATGCTATATTGGTGGTGCACATTGGTCGTGCACCATGGTTCACCAGTTGCACAATACTATATTGGTGGGGCACAAGGGTCGTGGACCCTTGTGCACTGTGTGCACAACGCTATATTGGTGGTCCACAATGGTCGTGCACGATTGTGCACCGGGTGCAAAATGCCATAGTGGTGCTACACAATGGTCGTGCCCCATTGTGCACCGGGTGCAAAATGCTATACTGGTGGGGCACAATGGTCATGCACCATTAGGCACCGGGTGCACAATGCTATATTGGTGGTTTACAATAGTCATGCGAACCGGATGCACAATGCTATATTGGTGGTTTACAATAGTCATGCGAACCGGATGCACAATGCTATGTTGGTGGTTTACAATGGTCATGCACCGGGTGCACAGTGCAAGATTGGTGGTGCACAAGGGTCGTGCACCGTTGTGCATCGGGTGCACAATACTATATTGGTGGTGCACAATGGTCATGCACCATTGTGCGCCGGGTGCAGAGTGCCTTTTTGGTGGTATGCTTTGGCATGAATCGTCCAGGGGCCTGTTGTTGGTGATGACCCCTGGGAGATGCACAAAGTAATGCAAAGTGATAAAGCTGGCGTAACGCCGGCCGGCATCGTTGTTAGAATTCTTGCAGCCCCTCCAGATTTTCACCATATCATCCTCTTCTAGTCATCTAAGCATGCGTTTGCGCGCGCATGAGATGCTAATGTGTGCGCGTGGTTTTCCAAATCGAGTGCGTTCTTTTGGATGGAAGAAAGCATGGAAATGTTTGCGGGATACTGGCGGATGATGCACAGCTAACCCAAAAAAGCAGTCACTGCGTGTTTTGCCGACAGCGGGCAGTAACCGACGGCAATTGCAATTGGGGGGAAATCCTTTAGCGGTGGGAGGCCACTGACGGCCGGCACAGTGTGAAGGGTTGTTATGGATTGTTGTAAGTATGATGTTTTGCAAGCAAACAAAGCAAAGAGAGGTCTCGTCTGTCGTCTGGCTCTGTCCTTACTACGGCCAACTCTACCACAAAAGACCAACTCCAACACAAAGACGGGTGGGCACTTCTTTTCTGACCTATGTTGGGTTTTCAAAGCTGTGGAGTTGTACCAGTACCCAAGGGTCTTTTCGCATCCACTTCCGCTGGGGTGGTGTGTGCCGTTGCCCTTTGCCTTTGCAGAAACTGAGAAGTGGGAGGAAGTTGGTTTGACTGGCGCGCCTTGCTACCGGTCCGGTCATTCAGCCGTGGTGCACAACGACAGAATGTACATCTTTGCAGGGTTCAACGGGGAGAATCTGGACGATATGCACTGCATCGATCTTGGTACATTTGTGCAAATCTCCTCAACCCCTGCAGCTTTGAGCCGCGCACCCCTTGTGCTCCTCCGCACCCTCTTCCTACCTCACACACTAGATCTGTCCTGCTGCCCCCTTCCCTGCCAAGGTTCCCGTCCTGGTGTTGATATGCCATTCTCTCGTGCAAATAGATCATTTCAAGGGCATGACTCGCCAAAATTTCCGTGCCCGTGGCGCATAGGGCATAGAACCCACTGAGCGCAATTTAGTCATTTTACAGCATTTGTTGCGGCCCATAAGAATGGCGCCCTCTCCCAAACGTCATCGCGATTCAAGCAGTCGGTAATGACGGCCCCGTCAACAGGCAAAGGACCACACCAAGTATTTTGATTGTAAGAGGGGCATTCGTGTGCAGTTAGTGTTTGCTCGAGGACAGAGCATTTGCAGAACACAAGGTGCCTGTGCGCGGCAAAGCACTGCGACCTCGTTGATTTGTGGCAATTTTTTTTGTAATACTTGTACTCTTTGCTTCTTATTGTTTCTGACCCACCGCACGTGCCCCCCCCCCCTGAAGATGCTGTCACAGATTCTGGCTGTTTGGCCAATGGGATAGAGGAGGTGGGTGGTTTGCTTGACGGTTTTGGTGATTTAGACGAATGTCACATCGCCATGGAAACCTAACAAGTGGAGGCGAGTGGTGTTTCGTGTGTCAGTTGCTGACGCAGGTAATTTTGTGCGCCAGGAGCATGTGACAAGGCTGGCCAAGTGCAGGGCGCATCGAAGGGACGACGTGGGGATACGGCGAAAGCCCCTTGCTTTGTGCAGGTCACAAGTGCGGATGAAAACGTCATTAATATTATGATTCAGTCGTGAAGTGTTCTCAGTCAGTGTGACAGCAGTCGCGGTAGCATGAAAAGTCAACATCGCAGCAATATGCAGCAGTATACTAAAAGAAAGGGCAAACAACACCTGTTGCAGGCAATATCTGTTGCAGGCCAGTCTGGGCAGATTTAGCGGTGGAATGCGGGCTTTCAGGTGCCCAGACTCGGCTGACATGATGACCAAGCAGTCTGCAATCCAGCAATCTGCTGCAACAAGATTGCTGCAGTACGTAGCGGCGGTACATGCATGCCTAGGCGGCAGGTCAAGCATGCACGTCCTCGGATTTCAGAGGGAGCTCGTTTTACGAGTTTGTAGATCGAGCCTCCGGAGGGGATTTCAGAGGGAGCTCGTTTTCCGAGTTTGTAGGTCGGGCATCCAGAGGGCACTGAGACCCATACTCCTTACCATTGCATGTTTGTTGTGGAAGCAGAGGGTTCCTCCAGAGTTCAGGGGGACCCCCATTGCGCCGCTTGCGTTCAAGAGAGGGTCCTGTGTTACTTGTAAATCCCCCCTGACCTGCTTCAGCTTCTTTGCTGGGTCCATTATCTCCCGCAGGAGCAAATTCGGGGAGTGACGACGGAAATGATGGCAAAGGAAAGGGTATTGTATGCGTTTATGCGTTGCGCTTCTCCGCGTCTTAGTTGCACCGGTGGTCAGTAGCATCGAGCACGCTGTAAAATTGCACGCCAGCACTGGATCGTGCGATTGATAGTGAAGACTCTGATGGACCTGTGCCATTTGCTGCAGTTATTTTGAAGGGATATCGAATCGAGACAGAGGGCGCGGGCCCCATGCCACGATGTTATCATGCCGTTTGGATGCACGGCAGCAGGATGTATATATTTGGGGGTATCACAAAGAGGCAAAGGCACAACGATATGTGGAGTGTAGATTTAGGTGTGCCTGTGCGCACGTGCCGCCTACATGCAAACCCCGCGTCTGAGCACCGTACCTGCACCACCTTGCCCCATGAAACCAGAAAGGACGCTCCCCCGTTTCCCTGCCCCTACGTGGCTCCTTTCACCCGCCCCCTGGGCACACCATGCACTGGGGGCGCCTTGTGCTCCTCTTTGCCTGAGCGCACGAAACAGGGTGACCGTCCAGCCTCGCTGCTGCCCAATGGCTGTGCCATGACGTGCTCATATATGCCCCCGTGGTTTCCCATTTGCCCGGTGTGGCCCTCGGAGCCCCTCCGCCATACATGTCACCCGCCTCTGTCCTTTTCCCCTGATCTGTGCCCCCATGAGCCCGTGTGACTTCCATGTGCCCTCCAGGGCCCCGATGTGACTCCTTGTTTGCTCCTGATGCCCATGTGACCCATCATGAACCTGTTTACGGCCCACATGCCCCCCCTAGCCCCACGCAATTTTCGTATACCCCCCATGCAGGGATGCATTGGAAGGGGGAAGGTACCCCCCCCCCCCACGGCGCCCAGCCCATGTGCGGCTACTGCCTCCCTGGTGGCAAGCGCCAGCTTCAAGGGAATTTGCAACCGACAGTAACCGTCCCCAACCGCTTGGCAACCTCCACCAACCGCTTGTCCCACCGCTTCTGAAGCCGCCAATGAGGTTCTAATGCATCCCTGCCCCAACTGGGGAACAGCGGGCGCAAATATGGGCGAGGTGTCGGCACATACAGGCACTAAGGAGTCATGGGCGTCGCAATGGTTCGCGGAGGCGTCCCTTGGGGATCAAAAAAGGGGTAATCTCTGCGTCCCGTCCGCGTGCTGCCCATTTTTGTGCTGCCCATGTCACCACTGACCCTTGTGCGCACCCCATGTGTCTCTTCAGCAACCGTACCACTGATGCTCAAGGAACCAGCGGTGGCGCCTCGACGTTGGAAACCTATCCAGGCCAAGGGCGACATGCCCTCGCCCCGAAGTGGGTGCGCGTTCGTTGCCGTGGGGCCGCTGCTGTACGCCTACGGGGGCGTGGGTGACCACCACCAGTACTGCGGGGACCTCTATGTGTTCGACATGCGGTCCCACACCGGCAGTCTCATCCCCCTGACGCAGTGCCCCGTGGCGGGGTGGCGTGGTCTGAACCAGGCCTCAATGGTGCATTACAAAGGTCAGCTGGTGCTGTTCGGGGGATACAGTGGTACCCAGTACTCCGATGTGCTGTGGTCTATCAACCCAAGTATTCTTCCTGCGCCCCTGACCCCATCACTCCTCCTCTGCCCGGGGTTGGGTTCGCCACCGGACGTGTGGCCTGACGTTCTGCGTTGGCTTTCGCGATTCACGTTCTTGCGCGTCCCATTTGCCCGACAGGCACTGGATTCTGCATGGACCACACTGTCAAATCTGAGGAGTGGCCGGCGGGTCGTCAGAGCCACAGCGCAGTCATGTGGGGTGACAAAATGGTGGTGTTTGGAGGCAAGAATTTCGGGGGTCTTCTGAGCGATCTCTGCGTGTTTGATCTTTCAGGTGTGAGCAGGGTCAGGCAAGGGTTTGGTCCCCCGTATCCCATGCACAGAACTGCGCCTCCGGGACTCAAAAAAAAAAGGCGTTATCACCGGCCGACCCTGCGAGAGAGTCAACGGCATTCGGAGAGAGTTCCAGAAGTTTCCAAGCTGTGATGTGCATGTTACCGGAGGGCGGAGAATTGCAGGAGAAGGGGGGGGGGGCGAATGAGTGCAGGAGTTAGGAGGACCAACACGGTGACATGAATAATTGCTTTGTGTCTTGATATGCACCAAAGGCATGCATAGGAATCAGGTTTCTCAGCTCTCTGTCTTCATGACTGGGGACGTGAACATTTGCTGCAAAGGCTTTCGTTGTGCGGCAGGCTCAGGCGCACTGTCGTTGTTCCCAACAGCAACGTCAGCTCTTGGAACTCCACCTCTCCATCACCGTCGAACACTGGAACTGACAACGCATGTTTGTCATTAGACATGTTGAAGCTAAACCACAGGCAAATGATTGCACGGGGTTCCACAGAAATTTAGCGTGTCTCGAACATTGCCAGCGTTGCGCAATTAATGGAGACTCCATGATGGCGGCGACAATCTTTGAATTGTTCGGTGCTTCCTGACTAGGATTCTGAGCTTTGGATACTGTCTCAGTTTCACATTTCCAGGCGTTGTCAGGAGTGCCTTGCTTGCGATATGATGACAGTTTGCTCTCACAAGGTTTCCCTCCCGACGGAAAGATCAAAGGATCGATTTCATTGACGGAGATCCACATCGTATCCATATCGCGTCTACACATCCACATGCCGCCCCCTTTCTTTTCTCTGGTTTTGCTTTCCTTTGGTTGTTTGACCTGAAGTGTGAAAGCGTTATCTCCGCCGTGCGGCCCGTGAGGATATCGATCTAATCAGGTCAGTCGCAAAGGTGGCGATTTGTTTCCATTTTTGTTCTGATTCGGGACGCACACTTCTGCTCAGGGTTGTTCGTTGGCGCTGAACGCAAGATCGAGATGACGTGCACGCTTCTGCCGCGGGATGTCGGCGCGGGGTACAGCTTTTTGCACAGCTGCCATGTCATCGGGGATTGCATGCTGCTGTTGGGTGGATGCGGGAAGACGCTGCGGAACACCGCGTGGGTGATGGACCTTAGCAAAGGTACCGGCCCTTGCAGGCGTGTCAGCTCCTTGCGCGCGTGCGTGTATGCATGCGCGGGTGGGCGCGTGAAGGGGATGACGCGAAGGCGAGTGCTGCGCCAGGGAGGCTGGACGATAGGGCGTTGGCGTGCATTCGGTGCCAACCCAATTACCCCCCCCTTTCCCGCCTTCGCCCACCAGGGACCGGGACTCACACCCGAGTGTGAATCAGTGTGAGCAGTGGCCTCAGGTCCTCCATGTTATGTAACCATATTGCCGTCTCCCCTCTATGGGGACCCGAGAAGGCAAGGGTTATGTAGCCATATTTATTTCCACCAATCTGATACCCCCGATATGCTAGGGTTGTGTAGCTATATTGCTGTCTTCCCACGAGTGGGACCACTAGACGGCGGGGGTTATGTAGCCATATTGATTTCTTCCCCTCCGATCTCCCCGAGAAGGCGGGGCTTATGTAGCCATTTTGCCTTCTCCTGTCGCCATGGGTATTTTTTTCCATCCTGTACACACGATTAGGGAGGGCTTATGTAGCCATAATGCCATCTCCCCAAGATGGGGACCCCGGGAAGGCAAGGATTATGTAGCCACATGTATTGCTCGTGTTACAATTCCCACATCAGTGTTGCATATGGCGTATGTTTGCTGCACCTGATGCTTTCCGTGGTGGGTAACCCATGGCAGTTGGAGGGCAACCGCTGGGGGTAACATGCGGACATAAAACAGACCAAAAAAAAGAAGCCAAACACAGTCCTGGGGGTAACATGCAGACATAAAGAGGACCAAAAAGGCGAATTGCACACACTGGGAATTGAACCTGGGACCCTTGATATTAGAGCTCGATGAACCACTAACTAGACGGACGTGGTGTTGCCGGCAGTGGGGCATGCAGGCGGGAGATTTGCCGGTCAGCCCTCGTTGCGGCGTCTTCGTCTGGTGGTGAGTTCGTCACCGCTTGCCGCGAGGAGGACGGGGTCCGACGGGTGCTTTTCCCGGAAAGTGCTCGACCCCCGGTGTCGGTATCTGGAAATACGGTTGCCGCAGAAACACGGCCGTGGCTGTCGATGTGGAGGTGAATGTAGGCGTGATGCTCAGTGTAGCTGAGGGTGTGGTTGAAGGCGTTATGCTTGGTGCAACTGCCGGGGTTGTGGCGATGTGCGGTACCGAGGGGGAATAAAGTCGCATCGATGCAGTTGGGCGAGTCAATGCGGGCGCCGATTTGGCCGTGCGCGAAGGGTTCGACGATGATCTGGACAATGGTGCAGTCCAAGGCGAGACTGAGAGTGCAGCTGTTGGGGTGATGGTTGTAGGGCGGTCATGGGTGGGCTTGCACGCGACAAGGTTGGTGTGAGAATGGGTGTGGAGGTGGGTATGGATGCGGTGGTGGGTGTAGACCTCGAAAAATTATGCAGCCGCAAAATGTGCTTCTTTCGGTGGCAATCCGCATTTCTAAGTCGTGGCCGTGTTGCTTGGAGACCCACCTCTGATCTGCCAGAGTGTCGGGGCTTGTTTCTTTTTCTGCTCGTGCTTTTTTTTTTAGAGCCTGCCGCATGGCATGAGCTGAAACCCAGAGAACTGCCGGTCATGCCAAGTCGGAGCGGTCACACTGCCATCGCGTACAACACTCTGCTCTGCATATTTGGAGGTCATGATGGTCAGGATCTTGGGGATTTGTGGTTGATGGATCCTGGTGTGTGTTGCGTGTGTAACACACGTACATCCGTGGAGCCGCCCACTGTCCAGGTTTTCCATGAGCGCTTGCACCCGGCCGTATTGGGCTACATTGCAAGCCATTTTCAGATGAACATGCAACGTTTTTTGGCGGACCGCTCAATTGTACAACCCAGTTCTGTCAGGGGGTCAGCTGGGTGTAATTAGTACTCTGGATCTTTCCTACAAAGGCAAGGGAATGTGTGGACTTGAGCCAACCGGACCTCATCACACAGAAATGGAGATACGGCTTAGACGGGCGTGACAGTGTGTTGAAATGAGTGTGTTGACAGTATGCGAAACGAGACATTAAAGCAGTTGACACCTCACCTTACCAGGACTACCATTCGGCCTTGACGAGAAAAAATGGCTATAAGAGCAATCCGCGTCCAGGTTTCTTCGGGGGGGGGGGGTTGGCACGAGGCCATGGTGCTGGTTTGTTTGCCTTTGGCGGCGCCCATTGGCCTTTCGCCAGTGTACTCTCTGTGGGTCCGAACGTGTTTTGGTTGTGCCAACAGAGCCCCTGGATGACTTGTCCTGTTTGACTACTCCGGGGCCGGCCGTCCCAGAGACGGGCTGTTTGCCCGTGCCGTTGACCAGGTGCATCCAGATGCACACTCCGAGTCAGAGTGGGGGAGGGGGGTTGCGGTCCGGGAGCGTCAAATCCAGTAGCGAAAAACAGCGGGAAAATTGCGGTGCCGTAATCAAACCTCCCGAAGCCCCAAGGAGCAACACTTCTGCACAGGGGACGCACAGGGCACCAACAAGCACGCAAGGTGGACAAGCAAAAAGCAATTGCAGGGTGCGGAGAAAGCTGAGCTGAGGAGGTATTTTGATGTGTTCGAAAGGAAGCGGATCCTTGGAACACGCGAAAAAAACTCCACAGTCCGTGTGCAATGAACCTGTTGGGGGGCGACTGGACAAAAAAACCCAGATGGGAACAAGAAAAAGCAAAGAGATAAGAGCTCGACAACTCTGTATTACGACACGGCCTTCAGTTCGCAACTCGCCGGGAGCCGTGTATTGCTTTGGTCCCTGAACCTCCCTGGTTTGGGTCAAAGCGATCAAGGGATGCCTGGTGATCCACCAGTCGTCCATATATGGCGCCCGTGTAGCGGTTCGGTACACTACAGGTTCCAGATCGCGGCCACCCGAGGGGGGGGGGTAGTATCCGCCAGAATCCTTAAACTTGCCATTCCTCAAAGAAGACGAAGGTCGAGTCTCGCTTAAACAGAATTGACAGATTCTGCTGCAGCATATAAATACAGGCAGGTGAAGGCAGGCAGTCCACACCCGACCTTTTGTGGCCCCGCGTGGTAGGCCTGACCACCGTTTGAACGTGGCAGGCTTCCCGGCCTGGCTCTGGCTGGAGGTTGCACCACCGCCCTCACAAGTGACATTAGTGTTCCAAATGTCTTCAAAACCTGCTTGTTGAATCCCTATTCTGAAAAACATGTCAAAAACATATTGATCGATGATGTGCCTGTGCAAATCCATTGCCTTGCTGCGCACACGCGTACCGCGCGTATCGTTCGGTATACAATAGGTCTGAGGAGCACACAAGACCCATCCCAAAGTGCATACAGTATGTTTTGTGTTGGCATCTGCTCTCAATGCGAGGAGTTCCATTGTCAAGGGATTGGGTCACACGGGTTGAAACTGGCCACCCCAGTCTGCAAACGTTAGTCTGAGACCGACTCGTGCATTTTTGTTCAAACAGGTGCCCAGGTCAGTGAAGAGAGCGGAGGAGAGGGAGGGAGGGACACAGGGAGGGTTTTGGCCCCAGGAACAGCTTGCGATGCCGGAAATGGTGATGCAGGAGCCAGCCATGCGTCGTACGCTTCTCCATACTTTTGTTCAGCAATGCAGCAAATCCTCACGGTACAAGTCGACAGCCAAGAACTCCCTCGGTGTTATCATGTCTGCGGGGTCTGGGACGACACTCTATATGTATGGATGGGTGTTGGTGCTGCATCCCGTGATGACATGCTTGCACTGTCCCTGAAATAAGGTCCGTCTCTCAACGTCGTCGGTGCAGGCCTCCCCTCCGTCCATCATCGTATTGTGTGCGCTCGCCTGCAAAGGACCCGATTGGCAGTTGAAAAGCTGAATGCCATGATGCTGGACCGGCGACGTTTGTTTTCAACGCAAATTTCGTGCTGTCATTTAATGTCATCTTGGTTGCTTTACTTTGATTACTTTGATTTTATTTTGGTGGCATCGCTTTAATAATAAAAGTGATGCGACTGTTTTCCTGCCCGTTCTTACCGATAGCCTCCTCTGGAATGCGGAAACATGATGCCGATATGGTACACGTACGCACGAAGCATGACGTACGTTTGGGGCGGGGCACTGTCCAATGACCACCCCGTGGTCAAACGGTGAAATACAGGTCGTTGTGCAAAGGGGGAGGGGGGTACATGTGAAGGGGTAACCTGACATTTTCCCCCTTTGCCTGGGGCGCCGTTTTCTCTCTCCTCTGTTACATAGATCACTGACCTCCTTCCCGATGGGATCCCCAACCTTCGTCCCCCTGTGCATCCACTGAATCGTGGTGGGGTATTGTTTTGAAGGTATCAATGGAATGTCCAGGGCCTCTTCTTGTCCTTTTTTTTTGTGCAATACAATGCCATCGACCAGCCTGGGTTGCACCCCCCCTGTTTGTCAGCGTTTGGCTCCTTTGCA
Organism: Eutreptiella sp. 'Long Island Sound 2002'; assembly: GCA_964036045.1. Lineage (NCBI taxonomy): Eukaryota > Euglenozoa > Euglenophyceae > Eutreptiales > Eutreptiaceae > Eutreptiella > Eutreptiella sp. 'Long Island Sound 2002'. The sequence goes on along the minus strand of OZ038382.1, from coordinate 10,679,951 downwards.
ACCATAAATGTGTGCTTTCAAATGTTGGGTGCAGTTCTTTCAGAAGGACCAACAATAGATACCAGTGCCGTAAGCATAATCTCATGGGGAAACGGAGGGAGGGGGGGGGGGGGCTGCTGACGTGATGCTACCCCCCCCCATTCTGCTTTGTTGCCTTTATGGCAACCCCCCCCTCCCTCGCGGAGCAGCTTCAGACAGCTTCAGGCAGCCATCCACCCAGGCGTCATGCCAAACCCCCGCAGAGCGGCCTTTGGACAAATAGCCGTGCTACCCCTGAGCCAAAAAGGCTGATTACCGTTGTTGCACTCGTTGTGGCATCCCCTCAGTTGTCATCATGGGAAGCTTGTGCAGGTGGCTGTAGAAATCGCGGGGATTCCTTTTCGATAGGTGTGTGGTGGAAATTCAGGTGCTGCCAGTTTTTCACCAGCTTTCTTTGCAAGCGTCCGATGCAACAGAGGGTCCCCTTCACTGATTTTGAAAGAATGACTATCGTGAGTCAGTGATTCTAGTGAATGTAATTTCTGTGAAGTGTCGAGGCACTGACGTTTCATCCGGCGTTCCATCTTGAACTCCAATTTATTTGCACAGCTCGCAAAAATGAACTATTTTACCCTCCCCCCTATCCCCAAGACCCAAAAATCTGTGGACAACAAGTGTTGGCAATAAAGCAAAAGAGCTAGATGGAATCTGTTCGGAAAGGTTCAAGCCTAAAACAGACGCTGCCACTGTGAAGCAACCCCCCTTTCACGAGTCACATGGTGCTCCCAGACACGAAGATCCGGTGCAGCGAGAGTACGAGTGCCCGCCACAACTCCGTAGCACTACATTGCCGGGCGTATGGCATGTAGTGGACAATTGAGCATGTGCTAGTGGTGTTGAGGATGGTCTAGTGGCTTGGACCGGGCACCACTGTTGTTGCTCCTGTTGAGCCGTGAAATTATGATACATGGGGGAAGTGGTGACAAGCATGCTGAGTTTTAGGCAGCTCACCCACACGCGCGATGGAAGCACACTCCACCATGAGCATTGCTGCGTCCCCGTGGAGGTGAAGGGTAAGGCCGTATGGATCTTGAATGTTTTGGTCGACACAACCCACCACCATGGAGAAACAGAAACAGCGAACCAAAACAACAGCTTGGTGGACCTTGATTCAAGGAAAGGCAAGGGAAGGGCAGCGAATGGCAATTGGCCAATAGGCGCCGCCAGCTGCACACGAGGACAACAAATCCAAGGCGACATGCCAACCCCCCCCCCTAGATTCCCATTGGACAAAACAGCCCGACCGTTTTGTAAGCAGCTTCGCAATTTTGCATAAAAGAGGGGTAGCACACACCTGTATTCGGTAGTCCACGCAATTTCCCTGCTTTTTTGTCATATTTCAGAAGGTGTGTTTGTTTCTTCTTTTGTATTTCTCGAAGAAGACATTTTCCCCCCTGTCTTAGGTGGTGCATTTGTCATGCAAGACCTCTCAATGCCGAACAAGAAAACACCGACAATGGAAAAGCATAGAGTTTACAAAATTATGCATAGCGGGCATTTCTCTCTTCCCCGCAAATTCACCAAAGGTGGACTTTTTCCAAATGAAGCTGTTTGAAGAACCCAAGGGGGGAGTGGAAAGCCCCCCGAACGACTCCTGCTGGACAAGTCCCAATGCAATGTTCCCAACTTCCGTGTATCACTGTGCTAGGTGGGAGCATTTATTTAACCCCCAGGGTTTGGGGCTTGGGCGTAGCTTGGACAATGGGGTGGGTGGGTCAACAGATGGACAAAATGAAATGGATTGAAGGTAAAACATGGAAGTGCCCGAGCCTCATGTGCCTATCACGCGGATGCCCCCCAAGAGGCCCTTTGGCGTTCAACAACGAGGCGTTCAACAACACCCACCACCATTGCACCCACATCCAGCGCATAAGCAGGAATGCTTCCTGTCAAAAGCAACTGCAGCAGCATTTGAATCAAGGTTCGGAGCTGTCCAGTTTTAAGATGGTCCCCCAAGGACTGTGGTAACGTCATTGCCTTTTTCACCCAAACTTTGTAGGATTCAAATTCGTATGCCAAACCATTATCCAGAAAAATTGGGGCCTCTTCCATCTCGGACTTGGCGCAGCAGCTGCGGCTCTTGCTTGCCAGGTCGGGTAGCCCCACCGTTACCCTGCTATTAAACCTTTCTTTGCTGGTTACACCTGCTTGGTGCTTGGTGATGCTATGAGGCGCAAAAGACTGTAGGCTGGAAAAGACAGCGGGTGCATCGCATGGTGGCTCAACAGGGGACCATTGCGACCATTTTCAAGCTTCGTAGCACTACAATTCATCCCCATACTCTCGAGTCAGTTGGGATGCTTCCTTTGTTCTCAGCAGGGCATTCAATGTCATTGTCCAATTGATTCAAAAAGAGAGAATGCTGGCTGGATGCCAATCTTATTGGTGGGGATGCTTCTGTCTCTGACTCTGTGAAACACATGGGTGGACTGGATCGCATTGGCATGTAACCCCCACTTACTCTGACCCTATGCTCAACCCAACACATGTGTCTGTGGCTGCATTTGCATTCCAATTGTGTGTGGACGGTGAAAGGGAAGTACCTCATGTTCGTGCATGTGATCTGAGAAATTTGCACAAGTGCCAAACCCAATGTGGATCTGAATGTGCTCGATATCATTCGTGTTATTGTCGATTTGAGGCAAGGTGCCTTTGCATGTGTGTGGGCCGTTATGCCGATTGCAGCATTTTTACAAGGGTGGGGCTTACAGTGTGGTCACCAGACCCATGAGATAGTGATGCCAAAAGCAGCAACAGGAGACAATCGTTCATAAGGTCCAACAGGTTTGAGGCACCAGATGTGTCGGCGTTGCTTGGCCCTGTGTGTCCGTCAGCTCTCTGAGCTCTTGTTGACGGCTTGTGTTCAGCTAGTGCAAAAGTTATGGGAGCGATGGCAAGCAAGCTCCTGGACAACACCCTTCTCACCCCACCGCAATTTCACCTCCAAACCCTCATGTCCCACTGTGTCATGGTATTTGATACGAAATCAAATTCGGATTCCCAACTGGTACTGCATAAAGGCCTTCTGTGCGTCAGACAAGGCCCGACCAGCAAATGATGCAGGGGGCAAACGAAGGATATTGTGCACTGTTTTAGGTCGGAGTACTGAGTACTTGAGTGCTCTGTCTACCATAACTTCCTGGTGTGGAGTGTGCTCGGAAATGCTCATGTGCAGTGATACACTGGACTCGAAGTTGGGGAATACCCCATTGAGGGCCAAAAAAATCAAACCCAGTGCAGGAGGCAGGGACTGAATCCTAAAGCTGGATCCTAAGACTAGGGGAGGCTATGAGCCCATTCCATCACTCCACAAATGGCAAGGTCCAACTGAACACAGCAAACCAGGTATGAGGAGGTGTCCTCGTACTGAAGAGGTTCCATATCGCTGTGGTGTACATGGGACAGTGAGAGTGGTGGGGTTGTTGGGGCTTTGTCGTACCTCGCTGAGGTGTTGCAATTGTACGGCATGGCAAAGGAACTTTAAACAGACCCCCCGAGGAGATAAGTACCTCTTTCCCTCTGATTCTGCAACCCCAACAGTGTTCCTGCCCCTGTTTTCGTGCGAAGAAACTGTATGAAGGACAGTGAGCAAGCGAAATGCCCTGGCCCTTGTGTAAGCACCCGTAAGTGATGGTAGGAGTGGCATTCTTGCAGGTGGGGATGCTGCTGCAAGTTCGGGTGAAGCACATCAAGCTGTCCCTGGCCAAATACGCAGCGAGCAGCGGAAACACTGCACCACAAATCTCCGCCATGTACAGCCACGTCTGCCCAAAACAGCACCAAGTGCATCCAACCGGAAGTACCAACCGACAAACCTACTCCACTTTTACACCCGACCCCGTTTAGGGGAGGTCCACTGTTAGGGTGCTGGGCAGGACAGGCATAGGAATGGGCACGGAACAAAAAAGCCCGCCACAGTGCCACACATGGGTCCGCTGGGGCTGGGAATGCTGTGCACCAATGATGGGTCCCACCCAGTTGGTGCCCGGACACCTTGGCCCTGTGTTAGCATGCCCACACCAGTGGCGGAAAGCACCCTCCAAACTCACCTTGTGGCAAGACTTGTGGGTGAGGCAGGGGTTGCTAGGAGATAGCGTGTTTATACAATGGGTCTAGAGGGAATGAGCAAGCTAACAAGCCTCTTAAGGATGGGGGACAGCGTTCTCACAAGTGCGCATGGTGCAGGACATCTGGGCAGAGTAGGGGCTAGAACGGACAAATGACTGCTCCAGTATGCACGGAGGTTGAGGAGGGGATTGGGATACAAACATCGGCACAGACCATCACAGTGACGGCGATAGTACTACTGCATCCATGGAGTCTAACTCTGGTGCTAACTCTTCCCTGCAGGTGTTTAGGAACAGCAACCAATTGAGCTACAGCCTATTTTCCGGCCTGACCTGACCTCGTCCATGAAGCATTCAACAGCCCAGCTTTGGCGAACTCAACTTAGCCGCACCAAACTGATGTCCTTGTTGACCACCGGTTCACCCGTTTTTTGTGGTGTGCAAGGTGCGTTTTCAGAAGGCAGTTTTGGAGCATGTACAATATGGCACGTGAAAATATCATTTCAATCACCCTTTTTCAGCTGTCCTTTCTCTCAATCAAACACATGCATTAGGGGGATCCATTCCATTTGCAAAGTTGTGACCGAAATTTCTGTCAGGTTGACATTGCGTACATGTACTCCCAAGCATGTACATCTGAGTTTGCAGCTGAGAGTGATAGCTGAAAGGGCAGGGAGGGTGAAAGGAGGACTCGACCTCTTGAAAATTCAAATTGAACCCAACGTTGACAGAACTTTTCCTTGGCCTTTCAAGAATATTTGATTTGTATGGCCTCATTTGAAAAGACGTAAAGGTGATCAAGATTTGGGTCAAATAAGTTGAAAAGCATGTTGAATTTCAATGAGAACCGACTATCAATCCCCTCAGTAGGTTACGAGTTCTGGTAGCCATGTTTTTAACTGCATATGATGTGCTGGGACTACCATTTCAGATCCACAAACAAGATTGATGAATGAAATTTGGAACAGAGCCACAAGACTGGGTAGATCAACGTTGGTGGGTTCTATACTGTTTTGTGCTTGCATGGTGCCCAAAGAAGACAAGAACGTAGTGTGCAGTTACTCAATGGAGATCCACGGGGAAGTAGGTCAAAAGAATGATTGTAGGGTAAGAGCCCATATGCGCTGAGTAAATGGCTCCTTTACCACTGGACCACCTTTCAGGCCCAATGTCGACAATTTATACCAGAAAACTCAAACCAGTGCGTACAATGGACTTACCAATGGGCACACTCAGTGAGCCTTTATAGCAACCCACCCCACTGTGCCCAGGACAGAGAGATGTGGCCCTGGTTACACATTCAGACTTCAGGGATGCAACCTCAATTTGTTCCTGACAGTTCAAGGGCCACTGGAGCAGGACGGCGATCAACATCTGCCAGGGGGAAGGAATGCTGGTGCCATGGTATTTCAGTAATAGGTGATACAGATATTGGTGTATGATTTGCATTGGCATTGTGCTTGCAGGTCACCTCTATACAGAGATGAGGTTCTTTGAGTTGCCTGCCGATGTGTTGTGTTGTATCTCTGACTTCGCAGATACGGCAACATGCAGCCATGTGAGTACTCAAATGTGGAATCTGTTGCAGCAGCGACATTGACATTATTGTGTACGAAAGAAGAGTGATTTTTTGCTGATGATGAAGGGTTTGCACATGCAAGCAGTGCACACTGCCATTCTAGATTTTAGCGACAACGATGTGGGCCCCGGTGGTGCACAAGCCCTTGCAGGGCTGACGGGCGCCGCTGCACTGCACACTCTGCATCTTTGGTGCAACAACGTGAGAGACAGGGGTGCGCAAGCCCTTGCAAGGCTGAAGGATGCTGCTGCACTGCACACTCTGAGTTTGAATCTGATGTACAACAAAGTGGCAGACCCAGGTGCGCAAGCCCTTGCAGGGCTGAAGGATGCCGCTGCACTGCACACTCTGAGTTTGAATCTGATGGACAATAAAGTGGCAGACAGGGGTGCGCAAGCCCTTTCAAAACTGAAGAATGCTGCTGCTCTGCACACTCTGAGTTTGAATCTTGGGGGCAATGTTGTGGGAGACAGTGGTGCGCAAGCCCTTGCAGGGCTGAAGGATGCTGCTGCTATGCACACTCTCAGTTTGGATCTTGCGATCAATGATGTGGGAGGTAGTGGTGTGCAAGCCCTTGCAGGGCTGAAGGATGCTGCTGCTCTGCACACTCTGAGTTTGAATCTGATGGACAACAATGTGGGAGACGGTGGTGCGCAAGCCCTTGCAGGGTTGAAGGATGCCGCTGCACTGCACATTCTGTGTTTGAATCTTATGGGCAACAACATGGGCCGCAGGGGTGCGCAAGCCCTTGCAGGGCTGAAGGATGCTGCTGCTCTGCACACTGTGAGTTTGAATCTGGAATTTAACCACTTAGGCCCTAGTGGTGTGCAAGCCCTTGCAGGGCTGAAGGATGCCGTTGCACTGCACACTCTGACTTTGAATCTTAGGAACAATAATGTGGGAGACAATTTTGCACAAGCCCTTGCAGGGCTGAAGGATGCCGCTGCACTGCACACTCTAACTTTGGATCTTGCAAACAACAAAGTGGGAGACAGTGGTGCGCAATCCCTTGCGGGGTTGAAAGATGCTACTGCACACTCTGACCTTGGATCTTGAGGACAACACAGTCTAGCGGATTATATATTGTAGCCCAAGTACAGCGGATGTAGCCCAAGTTTGTTGGAGCCACTTTCTTGTGATGTTATGTGAAGTTGTAGCCATGGTGATTCAGCTGGTCGACAGCACAACGGCTGTTCAGGAGTCCCCCACGGGTTCATGCGGGCATTCATAGGGACTCCAACAGCCTCTGCTTCTTCCCAACCACCTCTGGTTCTCTCCAATGCCCCAATGGGAGAGTGTCAGATGCGGTGTGTGCGTGGTGCGGGTACCGGGGCTGTTCCGTATCCGCAACAATCCAAAGCCCACCAGGGGAAAGTGGTAACGCTTCAGAGCCCATCAGGTACCATCTAGAACTCCTCCCCTAGTGGACCATTTCCTAGAGAATTTTTTCAAATACCTGACGCAGTGTGTGTGCGGTGTGATACCACACCAATGCCTTGTTGGGGAGGTGTATCCAGAATTCATCCGTCGTTTGCGCATTTGATGTACCATGTGCACTAATATCGACGAATTCACAAAGTGGTTTAGTGAAACACTGGTAGACATGAATCATCCGGTACTCTTGATCGTTGGTCTGTATGCTTCAGTGATTGAATGCAACCCCCAATTCGATTGATCCACATTTTTGTGCCTGTGTAGGTATGGGCTGCAATCCCAGAGTCCAAGCTACCCTAGATTCTTTTCATGGGCACCAAAATGAAAGAAACGAAACCCAAAAAAGGAGGACAAACGCAAAAAAAAAAAAAGCAAAAATAAGAACAGCATTTCGCCTCAGTCAACCAAAAGCAAGATAGGCAAGAAACATTTTTCGCAGGAATAAATCGCAAAACACCTCACATAGGTCTGGAACACCTAGGCCCTGGTGGTGTGCAAGCCCTTGCAGGGCTGAAGGATGCCACTGCACTGCAAACTCTTGCCTTGAATCTTTGTAGAAAGAAAGTTGGAGATAGTAGTGCGCAAACCCTTGCAGGGCTCAAGGATGCAGCTGCACTGCAGACTCTAGTTTGAATCTTTGCAGGATCAGGGTGAAAGCTAGCGGTGCACAAGCCCTTGCAGATGCCGCTGCACTGCACACTCTGACTTTGAACCTTATGGCTAACCAATTGGACCACAGTGGTGCACAAGCCCTTGCAGCGCTGAAGGACGCTGCTGGCTGCACTGCAAATTTGAATTTGAATCTTAGGTACCTCAAATTGGAGACAGTGGTGTGCAGCTGTGTGCAACACCGCAGGCCCAGTTGCAAGTCCTTGCAGGGCTGAAGGCAGACTTTGCTTTTGAATCTTTGTAGGAACAGGGTGAAAGCCAGTGGTGCACAACCCCTTGTAGGGCTGAAGGATGCCGCTGCACTGCACACTCTGAGTTTGAATCCGGAACACGGCATTGTGGAAGCAACTGCATGAATGTTCCGAAGGCTGCATTGGCAATGCCATGGTCTGGGCAATGTATTGCTCGCCAAAAGGGGTTGTGTAAGACAGCAGCGTCCCCGCAGGCCATTTTTGATGTACGAACACGAAGTGTAGCATAGCACCGAAAAGGATGGTCCATCGTTGGGGCTTTGCTCACTGAGCTATTCAGTGCAGTTGCACAGTTCACAGTTTGTGTTTCGCTTGAACTGCTGAAAGCATGCAGGGTATGCAAGTTGGACACTGCTTCGCATGTTGTTCACAGGTACTTCGGCGCATGATGAATTGATTGCTTCCATGTCTGACCTTTCGGGGCAACATTTGGAACCACATGGATGCAATGACCGTACACCTGTAGCATGAGGTAGCTCGTTGTCCCTTGCTTCATGCCACTCTTGCGCAACAATCGCCTTGTGCAACATCCACCCTCTAGTCAGGGGGAGCCTTAAGCGCAGTGCGCGCGCAGTGCAACTATTTGGGCGTCTGGCCGTACCAGAGACCCATATTTTGAGATACTAGGGGCCCCTAGGGGCATCATGGTGACCCCTAGCGGAGGTTTTGACTTCTGATTTTGTCCCCCTTTGTTTGAGGATCCCCGAGAATGCAGGGGTGACATAGCATTTCCGCCCTCTTTACTACACGCAATGCCGTTTGCGACTCTCTTGCCTTGATTGTGTTTATGCTTTACATTATATCTCTGCAGAGTGGCGAAGAGCTATTTCCGCGCAGGGGGACAAGCATGCATCGGACGGCCAAAGATTCCATTGGGAAGTGGAAGTATTGAAGCAAGTCCGATTATCCAATACAAGGCTCGTGTGAGTACCATGTACGTAAGGGAAAGGGCATTCATGGATCAGGTTACATGCAAGTTTGCCCCAACCCAACCTCCATCGCTAAAAATGGTGCAACCCACGCCTGTTCATGGCTTTTCCAGTTGTGCATGATGTGTGTTATGTGAAGGGAAGGTAGTTTGCAACTTTCTTGAGCTGGGGCAGTTTGGGTCACCTAATTCTTAGGGCGTTTCCAAGGGGTGTGCTTGGGGGCTCTTCGGGGGGAACATAGTCTAAGAATAGCGCGCAGTGCAAAGATTCCCCCAAATGGCCTGTTTAGGGCACTAGCATTGTTTCTATGGGCTTGTCCAATGACCACCTCCTGGTCATTGGGCGTTTTTGTTGCTTTTGAAACACTGTCGTACAACCACCTGCTAGTCGTATGGTGAAGCATTGTTGGTAATTGCACAAAGGGGGGGGGCATGTCACATGCCTTGCCTGTTTTGGGTGGAAAGAAGAACTGCTGACCCCATCTCCTCCATTTTACAACATGGTGATGTGTGCAAATGACCGGACACCATACAATATCTATGTAGTAAATTCACAACAGCACCTGTTGTCATTGCATCAGGATGCTGCCTGGCAGAACGTGCCCGCCAACCCTGAGAAGCAACATTTGGGGGGTGCGCACATTGAGTGATTTTTTATCCCCCAACAGGAATTTGATGCAGAGTAATGGGTGCATCAGTCACCATAAGTGCATTTTTGTGCATCAATTCAATGGAAATGTGTTGATGCCATGGGAGTATGTTCCCTATATGCCAGAGGTTATGTAGCCACTTGGCTACCATCCACTTTCGGGACCCTGATACAGCAAGGGTTGTCCAGCCACATCAGTCCTCCAGCTTTGGGTCCCTCCTATGCCATGGGTTATGCAGTAAAGTCACTCCTCCCGGCTCAGGGACTCTTCTTTGCATCTTAATGCCAGATTTTTATGCAATGTTTTTGGTGGTTGGTGGTTTTGAGGTTTGTTCCTCACTCAAATAACACCCACCCCCCGTTTAGGGGAGTGGGAGTCCATTGTTAGGGTGATGGGCAGGACATGCATAGGAAGAGGCATGGAACAAAAAAGCCCGCCACAGTGCCACACATGGGTCCGCTGGGGCTGGGAATGCTGTGCACCAATGATGGGTCCAGACACCTTGCTCCTGTATTAGCATGCCCACACCAGTGGCGGAAAGCACCCTCCAAACTTCACCATCCCGGGATCATCATGTCAACCCTGTCTGTCCTGACAGGGGAGTGTACGCTACAGGTGATGTGAGCTTCGGTTCTGAGCAGTGGAATATACACTCCACTCTCACCCACACAACTGCGCTCCCTCCCAAGACGATCTGCAGCATACCGAAACCCTTCCACTGCAACCTGCTTCTACAAACTGCAACAAACCCTCTCTCTCCTGCTGTCATTCAGTGCTGGTAGTACATCTCCACATGTCCCTCAAAGCTGGGGCCCCACTTCTGCCCAGGCCCATGGTCCACATGGACAGCACTCTGGCCCTGCCCAGGTGGCTGGCTTTGACCCTGGCCTGCGCCTTTACTCCTTGCGTGGCAGCCGTTGCAGCCGTGGCTGCCTCTGCCCTCTGCGTGGCTGCCGCCGTCAGCGCTGCAATGACCACTCCCACCGCTACGGCAACTGCCCTGTCGGCCTCCACTACGACACATACGCCCCCGCACACGATTGCCCTGCGCGGCGCCGGGGCTTACCGCGGCACGGCATCGCGGCAGGCAGTGCCTGGGCCTGCGGACATGGTACTGTCCGCCGAGCGCCAGCCGCCGGGGGTGCCACTTGCTGCGGGTGTGGGCTCGCCCCGACGCCCCAGTTCCATGGTCGCCCCGTGGACAACGACGGCCCTCGCAGCAGTGGCGGCTGCGGCCGTGGCGTTCTTCGCAGGACTGAGGCGGCTGCTCCAGCGCAGTGCCGAGCCCGCGCCCTTGGACGCGTCCCGCTGGGACGAGGCTGTGCCAGAGGAGGTCGTTGCTATGGCGGCCACGTTCGGCGCGACGCGGGGCCTGTTTGGCCTCCGGAAGCGGGAGCGGCGCCGCTCCGCGACGTTCTCGGACCCAACGGTGTACCAAAAGCTGCCGTCGAAATACCTCCCATCGATGTCGATCCGCACGCGTTTCCGCAGCGACTACGCCAAGGCTTACCCCAAATTCATGGAGGCGTTGGAGGAGCACTTCCCCGGCGCAATGCCCGAGGTCGAGTTCTTGGCCAAGACCACCGCGCTGCTGAACGCGGCGGGCCTCAACCGGGACAACGCCATTCCCATGATTGCTTTGTGCCGCGACGAGTTCACTCGTGATTTGGCGGAAAACGTGGATGAGCTCTGGGGCCAGTCCTTCTCGATGGGGTCCATTGCCGGGATGGTGAACATTGGCACGACGGGAATGGGCGCGGGGATGGCGCACGCGCCCGTCTGCCCCGACGGCGTGGAGCGCTACGTGTTCATCTCCGCGCCGCACATCGCCATCGGCGACCGAGGGGAGGTCGGGAAGTGCTACCGGCCCGGCCGTGCCGGGACCAACGCGGCCTGCGGGGCGCTGCTGGCGATGCTTGCGGAGCTGCAAAGCGGGAAAATGACGGCGACGCTCGACACAGCGGACCTGGAGATCAGCAAGATGAAGCAGCAGCTATTGGGGTACTTTACGTACGGCGAGGTGCCCACGTTGGTGCAGCTGACCAAGGCCTCGCGGAGGCTGATCGAGGATCAGCTGGAGGCGATCCTGGCGGCGAAGGACCTGTCCAACACGGAGTTTGCCTTCGTGTCGGGCGTGCAGGTCCACGGCCCGGACGGATTCAATTTCTTTTGGCCCGCCGTGTTCTACATCCGCAAGCGCGGCAGCGCTCGGGTGGATATTGATGTGCAGGACCTTGTGGCGGTGGACGCCACGGAACTGCTGCAGGGGTTGTACGCCAGCGACCTGGCCAAGGTGATGTTTGTGGTGGCGCAGGGGGATCTGCGCGCCGTCGCGCAATGGGTTGAGGACGGCAGCGATGTGAACGCGCAGGACACGGACGGGGTCACCGTCCTGAACGCGGCAGCGGCAAACGGACACAAGGACATCGTCTTCTACCTGCTGACCCACGGGGCCGACCCTTCGATCCTGGACCACCGGGGCCGTGGGCCACTGCAGGAGGCGGTTGCAGGCGGGTTCCAGCGGATTGCCGAACTCCTTGCGGCGAAGGGCGCCGAGCTGCCGTTGAACGTGGCCGAGCTGTTCTTGTGGCGGGCGGCGCGCGAGGGTGATCTCCCGCTGGCGCAGGCCGCCGTGCAGTTCGGCCCCGCCGGGTTGGTGACGTCCAACGACGGCGAGGGGGACCGCCCGCTGTGGGCTGCGGTGCGCAGCAACCACGTCCAAGTGGCCCGGTACCTGGTGTCGGTTGGTGCGACCAAGGCGGGCACGGACACCGATGGCCACACCCTGTCTGAGATGGCCAAGCGCCGTGGGTACTGGGACCTGGTGGACGACAATGACGAGGACAAGGCGGCGTTCTTCGCCGGGACTCACAGCTCCAGGTCAGGGTTAGGGTAAGCACCGATGGATTCATCTCCGCCTCCCAAAGGGGACAATATTTCGCCCAGACTCTACTTGCTGACTCACCCGTTTTAAGAAGGCTACGATGTTGCGCCGTCGCAAAGCGCTCAGCGTAACAGCTCTTTTTTTTATTGTGTTATAACCCGTTCGTTGCATATGCTTGCTGATTCACCCATTTCAAGAAGGCTACGATGTTGCGCCGTCGGAGTAGAGCCCTCAGCGCTCTGAACAGCCCACCACTATGGTGCGCTGGTTCCTGTGCCTGGTTCCCCGCGTAACAGCTCTTTTTTTGTTTTTTTTAAGAATTTTTCGCTTCACATTTTCTTTATTCACATATTTGTTTTGCAGATTGTGATAGTTCCGTCCGCTTGCCTTCTTCCCTGAGTCCATGCGACAAGTGCAAGGACCAACTGGTGACTGTTCGCGAAATATCGACCCCAAATTACAATGGCTGAGTGGGCCTCTCCATGCTTGGAAGCCAAGCTATTTTAGGTGGTCTTTGTACAGCGTGGATTCTGACCCAAGCTTTGCTGAGCGAAGGTTCAGAGAGCGTGGCTGACCGCAAAGCAGAGGCTGTGTGCTGCAACACTCTTTGTACCACCGTTGTCTTTTTGCTGCGCTTTCCCGCGCGCCACTTTGGGGTTGTCCACCTCGCTATTACAATTGAACAATCGAGTCAACCACTTGATTGTGCTTATTATCTATGCCAGTGCCATTTGATATGAAATCTTCGACAACCTATATATATTGTTTTGCAGAAGTTCTACCTCACTGCGTCCCAGCACGTTTGGCAGCTGTGTCGAAGTTGCACTCGTGGTTGTGCTTGTCTTCAAGTACATCTGTGTGCACTTTGCCTCAGATGTACCAGGGTGCAGACCACCAGCATGAGAGTGTGATAGACTCCATGTAGGTGTCTGGTCAATGGCCTTCACAGAGCGCTGCCTAGACCATGGCACAAGCCTCGCTGCTTTATTTCTGTGACTGTGTTGCACATCAGTGGGGTGATACCTGTCCTTACCTAGACGTTGCATCCCAATGGGGTGTGTGGTAGTGGCTAATGAGATCCGCAGAATAGGTTTTTGGAGGGAGATGCGCAGCAGGTGGTTTGTGACTGCGGCAGATGGGGGAAGGGTATGGGGGCCGCTCTTGTTACTAATTACTAATTACCCAAGCGGGGTGAGGTAGAGGGGAGAGAAAAGCCTCTGGAAGCCACCTATGGTGCACAAGTGCAACAATCCTCGCTCTATTTGGGAAGGCTGTGAGCGACCAACACCTTTGACTAGTAACCTAACTCCAGCAAGTTTGTAGTTGGTATGCTACGCTTCGGGTCACATTGCCTTGGGGGCACGTGACACTCCCCAGTCAAAGGTGGCCAGTTGTTCTGAGAATGGGCCAGCTCAAGTACAGAGCGGCCAGTTGTACGAACTGGGGTTCAGTTGTACCGAAGGGAAATTTGCCGGGGTGGGGCGGAGCATAGTACTAGCCCAGGATGATGTAAGATGGTCCCTTGTGTTAGCACAGATACTGCTTTCTTTGCCCTATTTTTCACCACAAACAACTGACAGTCGCTGTTTGATGAGAAAACAAAGGCAGTTGACAGTGGGGTAGTTGTGGTGGGCAGGGTGTCACAGACTAAGGCGGCTAAGAAATTAGAAAGGAGAGCAAGGTTATGCTGCGCGCACAGAAGACTATTAGGGGCATCTTCTGCCAACCCTACCACTAGGGGCAGCCCCAGATGGGATCTCTCCAGCCCAGTGTTGGGTAATGGCATTGACAATGGTAGTGGAACTTGGAATGGCAATGAAAAACTGCTGTGGTCAAATGTAAATTCCAAATGGCAACAAGAACTGGTGATTGCAACGGCAATGGTAATTCTTAAAACATGTGTGTTGCAGAAATTGCAGAATGTCTGGTAGTACATGCTAGTACATGCTGCCATGCTGAGGCACTGGGTAGCTATCAATGGGGAATTCCAAGGGGGTGTTACCTGAACCATGCGCACACCGTGCATCTTTTAGGGTATTGTTTGTTCCCCAGATCCACAATGCCTGGATCAGAGTTGCCCAGATCCACAATGCCTGAATCAGAGTTGCCCTGGCTTGTCCTTGGGCTGCCTGTGTACTACCACCGCTCCACCGGGGAGAGGGTGCCAGCCACTATTGTTGGCCCTTGTCCAAAAGGTGGGTGCCACATCTCTATAGGGTACAAATTGGGAAGTCAAGAGGTTTTGTACAAGTATGTTCCAGAGGAGCGGTTGGAGTTTGCCATTGCAACTCCCTCTTCACCACACCGTGTTGAAAGCCCTGAGCCCCCCCAACTCCTGCACGATGAGGCATTGAATGGACACTTTGGTGGAGCCCCCCAAACCTAGAGTGGATGTTGAGGGGGAGTATCAGACGCGGTGCGCGCGCGGTGCAGGTACTGGGGTTGTTCCGTAGACCCTTTCAGCCAGTTTAGAGGCAACTGCGCCCATTTTGGGGAGCCAAGCCATCCCCAATCTGCATGTGTGCCTTGCTTTTGCTTTTGCAATGTCTTTTGTCATGTTCGCTTGTTAGTAGGCCTGTTGGTTTCAAAATTTCATGGCAGAATTATGTCCCCTTGTTTGAACAACTCTATGTCTCTCTCATGGCTTCATGCAGGGGTGTTAGTCCTGTACACCCGCTCAACTGGCAAGACGGTGCTAGCAACAGTGCTGGCTCCCTCCGCGTGTGGAGAGTTCGTGGCCATCCGCTATGAGGTAGATGGCAGAGTTGTGGAGCATCCCCGTGCACCGGCCCCACGCATCCACGTTCACGGACCATCCCCAACAAACGAAGAAACACGTCCGGAGACCATCAGGAAATAACAGTGACCATCCAGAGACCACCAGGGAATAACAGCATCCATCCAGAGCCCATCAGGAAATAACAGTGACCATACGGAGACCACCAGGAAATAACAGCATACATCCAGAGAGAAGTGACGACATTTGTGTAGAATGGCTGAGAGAAAAGTGGGTGGGCCAACCACAAAAGGTGCACAAAAGGTGAAGGGTTTAGGGACAGGATGACCCAAGGGGTATGCTATGAAGTGACGACATTTGTGTAGAATGGCTGAGAGGAGAGAAAGGTGGGGGAATGGTAATCCTCAAGAGCCCACCACGTACCATTTACAACTCCTCTCCCAGTAGACCGTCTCCTAGGGAAGTTGTTCAAATACCTAACGCGGTGCGCGCGCGGTGCGGATACTCCCCCTGAAAGCCCCCAGCCCCCCAACTACACCAGGAATTTTTAATTTTTAGTCTCATGCTTGTCACAGGTCCCGGGGTCCCAATTTCTCCACCTTGCAGCTCTCGTGTGGGGGTACCAGCAAGAGCTGCAAGGTGCAGAAAATAGGACCCTAGGACCTGTGACTAGCATCAGACTGAAAATTAAAAATTCCTGATATGCTAGCAAGGGCCACAGGGTGCAGAAATTGGGACCCTGGGTGTAGTTCTGTGGGGGCCGTTCAACTGGGTAAGCATTGGGTGAACATTCCAAAAAGATTGAACTGTGCACGCACCGTGCAACAACACCCCCCAAATTGTAATGCTCATAAATATCTGCTCATATTGGGCCATATTTGCAGCTGTGTGGTTCCAAAGCCCCCACTTCGAGGGCACCCAAAGTCTCAAAAGCCTTGAGAACAGGCCAATAGTGAGACCACCCTGTTGGGAAGCATCAATCTGTTGCTATTGCCCATCATTGTTTGCTACACCTAATTTTGGCCACCTAATTCACACCATGCCACCAACGTGTTTGGAGTTATGGAATCTGCCTTCAATGAGCACATGCACACAACAGTGTTGGTACTTGGACACCAGATTCAGACTGGCAGCTGCCAGTTGATGGTGATACCCAACCGGCCTCCAAGCAAGGACTGTAAACAAAGTATTTGTTGGGAGGAGGGGGGGGGGGGCTAGGGAGCCCCTCAAACCCTCAAAATCCTTGGGATGTTTCAGAACGGGGTTCCTTTGGCAGGGCTCATATTAAAAGTGGTTTTTTACCTGCAGTGTGCCTCAAAGAATTTGATTCTATCACCCTCCTCCTGCTGCCACATTATGATTTGATTGCCATGTGGCGCCCAGTCATGCAAAACCCTCACTGCCCATGGTTCCAAGGATTAACAGCAGTCGTCTAGAGCCTCTGTGGGCACTGGCCCAAAGAGCCCTCCTGGAAAGGGTGGGGAGTCCAGTAAAGGAGGTTCTTGGCAGGACCCAAAGCGCCCCTGCCAAGAGGGCCCAGGGTCAGGGTCTGGAAAAGGGCTTCCACCCCCCCCCATCCCATCGTCCAACCAAGACTAATTTGACAGATGACTGCACTCTGAATTCACTGATGCCTGAAGTGCCCAAGAATTTTGTTGCTTGGGGAACTTTGGGAACTTGACCTGGTGGAAGCTTCCATAGAAAATGTTGCCACCCCAAACAACCAAACAATCAAACAAGTCACACAATGGCTTAGGAGCAGTGGAAATGGAACTTAGCTCCTCATGGTCCATTAATGGGGTGTTATGGCTTTAATTCCTGGGTAGGGCAATATTTGGCCCTGGCACCATTTGTCCGTTTAGGGGTCCTCTTGTTTTTGTGAATTACCCTCCAGCAGGACAGCGGTTTTGTACATTTTTTCAGAGGTCAAAGGGTGGGTGGTTCCAGTTTCAGCCCCCCCCCCCCCCATCCCCGGTAGCCAAAAAAAGCCTTGACCCCACAGTGGGGTTGTTCACTTGGGATTTTGCTTGCTAACACGGACGGTTCGTCCAGATTTCATCACACCAAGGCCTTCATTGGCAGGTACGGCACACACATGGAGAACGTACTGGCCCATTTTACTCCCCTGCATGTCAGCCAAATCAAGCGTCTGAGCGACTAGGCGTCCCCTCTTTGCCTCCTCTATTTTTGCAGCTGTTGCTGATTCACAGTGGGCATATTTGATTGCCACAGTGTCGGCCAGGAAGTGGAAAGCTCGGGGATGGGTGGGTGATAAAGGTAAGGTCTCCTATGCTGACCTGCGCAATTCCATTCCTTCATCTGATTGATAGCCATTGTGGCTTGCCAGAATGACATCATGTGCCCTGGCACCAGACCACTGATGGCAATGAAACAGCCAATGACCCTCGAGAAACAGGTAGGGGGTGGGGTTCACGATTTTTCCCAGCATGCCAGCGAGAGATCCGCCGCCTCCCCAGGCACCCCGCCAACGTTGTGAAGGAGAGGTAGACTTCTCTTTCGCCAGCAAGATCCCAGAACCTGGCAGCCCCTCACATACACAGACACTCCCTACTGACTAATGCAAGCGGTCAACATGCCTTTTGCATTTGTGTTTCTCTTTGGACACAGTGTTCCAATAACTCGCAGAATGCGCGACAAAAGTATGAGGTCGAGAGCAGCTGAGCGCAAGAGGACAGGTGATGGACCGAGGGAGACTGAGAGGGAGAGGGTGGGTGTTTAGATTTGAGTGGCTGGCACCGCTGTCTTCTTCAGTCCAATGCACTGTTGTTGACACATGGCCCATGCATGCCATCCATGCTGCGGATTTCAGCCAGCGGTTGACTGGACCTCCTTCATGCCTGGCTGGGCAAGGCCGTGCTTGGCTGCTACCACGGTAGCGCTGATGCTGCTTCTGGTGGCAATCCTGCCACCGGGCTGCTCGCCCCGGACACTGCTCAGCACAAGTGTCAAATCACCCATTGCCGTTCGCAGTATCACGCGCCCAGTAGGGGGCAGATACTACCAACTGCGTGCTCTGCCTGTGGCACAAGGTTCATGGACCACCACCAGTCCCTTGCCTAAGTCACTTTACATTGACTCTGGACCAGCCCAATCTGGTGCCGTGCCCTTGTGGCCAGTGCTGTCCACACTCGTGTGGCCAGCACTGCTGATTGTAAGCATCCTGGTCATGTGGCAGCCGTGGAAGGGCAAACGTCGTTCGCAATGGACCATTCTACTGTCGACGGGCCATGAAGAAGAGGAAGACTCAGGTGCTGCTGTGGTTTGCTGGAGGGGACTCTTTTTTTGGGGGGGGGGGGGGGGGGGGAGCTCGAGGGGGTGAGCGGCAGTTTTGGTGGGAGGGATATGCAGGTGATTCTGCCCACTACAGTACATTCGTCCTCTGCTGTTTGGTCCCTACTCTGGCCATTGCTTTGTGGATGTTCTACTACACCCTGGTCTGAGGCCCAAAAAAGTGTTTGTATTCAGACATGACCTCAAAGTTGGGGAGAGTCCAAGTGCAATTTTTCTGGTGTGGTCGAGATTGCCCCCCCCCCCCCCCCGCTTTCCCCCACATGTCAAAATGCCTACAAGTGGTACGCACCACTGATGTGCAACACTTGGTGATCCGAACCCCGTGGGGCAGGGCTTCTTTAGAATAATTAAAAACCAAGGGGGGGGGGACCCCTCCCCCAAAACCCCCTCCCCCCCTCCCCAGACCAAAGTGACCATAGTGGGAAAAAACGAAATTTACAATAGGGAAAATCTGGTCAGGCCATTTTTGGTACACCAAGTTTTGGGTCCAAAACCCCCTCCCCCCCTCCCCCCCCCTGCTCAAAAGAAGCCCTGCCGTGGGGATGAGCACCCTCCAGATTTCACCGTCTTGAGAAGACGTTGTGTGAAGCATTCCGAAGGGGCAGAAGCAGCACCTATGAGCAAAGGGCTAAATGTACTACTCTAACCCACCACAACTACTTTTCCCCACCAGCTGTGAACAGCCAATGTAGGCAATCTCTCCCTGAGACCCCAAACCAGTGCGTATATCTGGAGGTTCCATTCCTTCATCTGGTTGATAGCCATTGTGCCTTGCTAGAATGATATCATGTGCCTTGGCACCAGAACACTGATGGCAATAAAACGGCCAATGACCCTGTAGAGACATGTTGTCGGAAATCCCCCAACTATAAAGAGGATATTTTCACGATTCTTCCCGACATGCCAGCGAGAGAGCCGCCGCCTCCCAAGGCACCCCGCCAACACTCTGAAGACCACCAAAAAAATCCCATTTCCCCTCCCCCATACACACTTCCCCAGACAGCCTGGAGGCACGCCTGCACATAACAACTAAATGCGCCAAACGGGAAGTACCAACGGCCAAACATATCCCACCTCAAATGTTCACCTCCCAGCCTCCTTCACCAGCCAAGGGCAAGAGTGGGCTATCTGGCTGCTTCCACACAGATCCATTCTTTTTCCACAATGGTTGGGCCAAGAAAGGAATGCATGCACGAATGCTGGGTGCGCTGGCAGCACCCTCAGTAGCATGGCCGATGGGTGGAGGGGATCTCTCAACACATTATATTCAGTTGTATGTGCAGACAATCGCAGTTATTGCAAGCATGGTAGGGAACTGGGGGTGTGCGGTCTATTTTTGTCGGGGTGTGTGCTTTTCCAACCCAATACATCTTTGCGCAACAAAACTCAACAATGCCTATTTGCAACCTAGTGCACCTGTGACTGATGCTACATTCCTTTTCTGTGGCCGGAATGTTGCACTGGTGGATGGCAGAAATGCCAAAAACCCATTTTTGAATTTCAGAGTTGTGTGCTTGGGTGTTGGTATCATATTGGGTAGTTCTAGTACTTTCTAGTGTTCCATGTACCTTGTGCCTGCTTGTGGAACCCGGAAGTAGGCGTTCATGGATGGTTTCGTTGCAGTCCCCCGTACCCTCGTGCAATCCAACAGCAGCATGTTGTGCTGTGTTGCCTTGCTTGCACAGGGGACTTGGCCCCTGATATGTGCTTCATGGTCAGCACTGGGTTGGCACATCAGCAATTGTGATGGGTCTTCAGGGCGATGGTCCTTAAATTTGGGGCAGAAATAGCAACTTTGAACCTGTAACACAGCCATGGTGTGGAGCCCATGGCCCTGCTCCTTCTTTGCCCAATTGCATTCCTTTCATGGCCCAATGATAGTGGAAAAAGAATGGATCCGTTTGGAAGCACCATGTTGGCGCTCCGGCAATCGTGCTAGTTCTTCAAAATGATCGTCCTGAAATCCGGGGCAGAAATGGCAGTTTTGGACCACTAAAATGGCGGTGGTGTGGAGCTGTGGCTTGGAATACTGTCCCTCCTTTGCCCATTTGCATTCCTTTTACAGCCCAATAATTGTGGAGAAAGAATGGCCCCGTTTTTACTCTTCTTGTTGGGTCTGACTCTCACTGTAACTCAAAAGCCTAATTCATGTGGTTATCATTGAAGGCCATGGTGGTGCGCTACACACATGTGGCCAAAAACAAGTGGGGGCAAAGTGTCCTCAAGCACAAGCACCACTGCCATTGTAACCGGTAGTCCCCAGGTTGGTTTGGGGGGTCCCGTCGATTGAGTCTTTTTGGGGGCCGGGTCCAAGGGGCTCTATTGACTTTCCCCCCAAAATTACTGGTGCAGCAAGAGTTAGGAGACAATGGAACATTCTTCAATAACTTGAGTTATTCCGTGAAAGGTTCCGCCCCCCCCCCCCATGTGAAAGTCTGCCCACCCTTGCGGCTGTTTTCCGTTGGGTGCCACATAGTCCAAGATATGATATGAACCCCTCTAAAATCCTAGACCTCCTGCTGACAGGTGAGAAATGCTGCTCAACCCTCGGAAGCAACCTGGGGCAAGGAGCCAATGTAAATTGAAATGGGACCCAGCGGTAAGGAGTGAAGTTCTGCTGTAGGAAGTGCAGCTTTCTGTTCTTGCTTTAGTGTCCTGGAGTTGGCTGTTTCCTGCTGTTGACAGCTGACGTGTGTGTGTGTGTGTGTGTGTGCATGTGTGTGTGTGTTGCAAATTCATTTCTACACTAAATGCCACATCTCTCACTGCCGCCTGCAGGTATGGGCATTGATGAGGCGATCAAGCGCTGTTTTGCTGTTGACATGAAGACAGTGGTGAAGAAGTACCCTGCTGTACAACGATATGACGTTGAGAGGGTGCAGGGGTTGGCCAACTGTATCGAAGACCTTGGTCTGGATGTGAAGACCGTAGTCAGTCGGTATCCACCTGTTGTGGGGTTTGACATCAAGACCATGCAGCTGGCCTTTGCCTATGTGCAAGAAATTGGTCTGGATGCACCGCAACTTGTCATCCGTTGCCCAGCTCTGTTGGGAGTGAGACTGGACAAGCTGCAGGGCAATTTTGTCTTCCTTCAGGAGCTTGGTGTGGATGTGCGTAAAGTGGTGAACGTGCTGCCGCAGGTGTTTGGGCTTCGCGTGGAGAACATGAAGGGAACTGTTGCGTATCTCCGGCATCTTGGTGCGGATGTACCAAAAGTGATAAACCGGCACCCCGCTACCTTTGGGTACAGTATGGAGAGAATAAAGGGCACGGTTGCCTTCCTTGAGGGGCTTGGTGTAGATGCACCAAAAGTTGTAAACCGGCATCCAGCTATTCTTGGGTGTAGTATGGAGAAGATGAGGGGGACTGTCGCACATCTTGAGGAACTTGGAGTGGATGTGCAAAACGTGGTGCACAGGCTGCCAGCAGTGTTTGGATATAGTGCAGAGAACCTGAAGAGCACCGTTGCATACCTGGAGCATCTGGGCGTGGACACCAGAAAAGTGCTGAGTGCCATGCCTGCTGTTTTTTGCTACAGCATTGAAAACAATATCGCCCCGAAGATTGCCTTTCTGCAAAGGGAAATGGGGCGTCGCGTATCTGAAGTCAACACTTTTCCACCGTACCTTGGCTACAGTTTGAAGCTTCGTATCCAGCCTCGATACGCCTACTTAGCGCACGTCAACAACAACAACACAGGATGTAGTTTAGCAACCATGCTGGCACCCAAGGATCAGCAGTTTGCTGAACGTGTCGCAGGGACAAGCCTTCACGATTACTTGCGTTGGAAATCAACATTCATCGCCCAGCAGGCACAGGCGATTGGCAGGCAGTCGCTGGCGAGTGATCGAAGGTGCCTTGAAATCGGTGGGCGGTGCTCCCAGACGTGAGAGAGGGAGAGGCCGGCGTTGCTCCCAAATGACGTCAAACAGGGGCCGGCCTTGCAGTCGCACGCATGCAGGCTCTGCCCCTCTCTTGTTGTTTTGCAAATTCTTCTTCTCGGCATTGGTGTGGGGGATGGTGAGGCGCCCCCTGCGTGCATGCGACAGCACTAGCGCCGGGTGCAGTGGTGGGAGCCGAAGTCTTTTTGTTTGCTAGGGTGTCTGTGCTTGGGGCTGTTGTGGATGTGTGAAGGCCGTTGTACAACCGCTTGCTTGGTTCCCATGGGCAATCCTGTGCAAACGCAGAATTGCATGCCATATATCCCTCAAGGGCCGTCTCTCCAGATGCAGTGCATGTGCGTTGGCCGCCTTCAGCAGCAGCAGTCTTCTGCCACAGGGCTGCTTTATTTGTTCCCAAGGACACACCCGTTGGGTATTGCACACGAGTTGTGTTTGGCACATGTGCCGGTCTTCGGTGACAGATGCCAAAACCGGAATTTGGAGGGAACGGTGCTTTCCCAGGCAGGAATTGCCGGGGGGAAACCTGAAAATAGGTCCAAGTAAACAGCATGGGAAAGGTATGCCGCAGAAGGCTTTGCACGTGATGGGCTTTGCTCCACTGCACTGTGAAATCGCTGCAAAGCCGTGTTGAACTGGTGGGCCTTGGTCCCAAGCATGTGGGGGCCTCGCTTGACGATGGTGTCAGATGGTTGGGCGCCACCTCAAGGCGCGACATTGGCCGACTGCTGTTGCTTGTCGACCAGTGCTGCTTGAGTTTCGAGCGTAGCCAGATTCCATCATGTCGCCCGCCCCGCATTGAGCCCGGGGTCTCATGGGCAGACAGGTGGCGGAAGGAAGGTCAGCGCGTTTTCCAGGAGAGTCGCACCCGAAACAAGAGCCTGGGTGCACTGTGTGCTGCAGGACATCGCGTTGCGATTGGCACGATCCCCTTTCTGTATTCAGGGTGTTTGCTGTGGAATGACAAGGCCTTATGACGCGAGCCGGGTGCTAACCCCCCCCCCCCCCCTCCCCTCTAACATACAGCTTGCCCAAGATTCGAAGGGCATACACCCCTTTTCGGCACCTGCATTTTCGTTAGTTTGCTGCGTCAGACTGGTCCTACTTTTTTGATACCAATCACTTTGTGTCGGGGGAATAGCGATAAATGGCATTGGAAGCTGTGGTGCCAGGCAGTCATATGACTGCCATTGTGCCGAATGGAAGCTTGCCAAAGGTTGGTACAAGACCGGAGCAGGGCGAGCACGCTCCGACTCCCCATCACCACGGAAACCTGCACAGAGTGGTTCACCAGATTGCAGTGCTGCACAGTGCTGAGAGGGGGAGGGGGGGGGGGGGGGCTGGGTTGTTTTCGGTCCGCATGCAGCCGTCGAGTGGTTACGGGCCCGCGGTCGCCGGAGCCTTACCGAGGTGGCCCGATTGGGCGGCGGCACTGACGATCCAGTCGCAAGGCTATCTGATCACTGACCACTCATAGCTCAAGTAGGTGGAGATACTGCTGTGCCTGTGTGTGTCCTGGAGGGGGGTGGAAGTGAAGGAGAACCATCCTGCTGCAGGGAACTGCTTGGTCCTGCTCTCATTATTGCACGCTGCATTTCATCCTACCCAAGAGCAACAGCAGCATTCGGAACGAAGGAGTCAAGACAAGAACGGGAGAAACTAAAGCCAAGCAGTGAACTTTAGTTTTGCCACCAGGGGGGGGGAGGTTGACAGAGACAGACCGAGGTGTGTAGAGGCAGGGGGGGGGGGGGGGCACTGTGTATGTGACCCTTGCTGCATTGTGCAGTTGATGATTTGGTTACCACATAGCCGACTGCAGTTGCCCTGGTTACAGTCTCATAGGACAGCGGCTGTCTTTATATATTGCGTTGAATCAGTGCCACCTGTGTGTGAGACTGCAGGGAGCAACTGGTCACTTGGCAAACCAAGGATAGGGGAAATGAGAGCCAAGGAATGAGGGGGGGCGCCAAGCAATCAATACGATCTGAAAAGAGAAGGGAACAGGGCAGGGTGAATGGGGTTGCTTGCATTGTTGTTGTTTTTTGGGGGTGCTATGGATCGTATCAATTGTTTTCGTGGGGGGGGCGGGTCCCCGGTTGAGGAGGCAAGTGTCACCGATCTCACCCCAATTACAGAGAGCGGCTCTCTGTACAATGTCACTGAGTGGCCCTGGTGCCACCATCTGCCTACGTCTCTCGCCATCCCCCTCCTTTCTGAGGCACATGCAGGTCTCCGCTGCCTCAATGTGCTTAGCTGAGCGTTCTGTGGGTGCACGCTGTTCATATTTCGAAACTCACTCGGGAATTAGCTTTGTGGCCTCAATGCCTGCACCTGCATTGTTGAGCAACACTGTGGCACTTTGCACTGGTCATGTTACCAGGCGGCGGTCCTTATGTAAAGATCCTCTGATGCACAGGGCCACAAACGCCGCTGTATGGAAACCCACATGCCACCCTCCCTTGGGCCCTATTCACTGTCCGTTTCCCTGCGCCTCCCAGTTGTGTTCCTCCATTTGCGCCCCCTCCTGAAAGAAACTTGCTGCACGGGGCACGCGAGGCATCCTTTGGGTATTTTTTGCATGTGCCCCAGGGCATGTTGACGGTATGGAACGACAGTCTGCTGCTTTTTATTTCACAGCGGGTGTGCCTTGTATTGCAGCCCACTGATGTTTTCCTCCAAATATGCTTGCCCAGTACATGCGCGCAGCTGGTGACACTGTCATAGTGCGCATTGTTGGGCCAAAACAGGGTCCAAAAGGGGTCAAAAGTGCATGGCTCCAAAGGCGATCCTACGTCCACAGTGATGCCCAAACGAGCGATTTTGCTCTGCGCAATTCGAGAGCTATCAAAGACGTGCTTGAGGCACCAGCTCGGCGCGGCAACCGTAAGTTGACATGGCACACAGGGGGGAAAATATGGTACAACGCGTTGGAGCTGCAGGGGAGGCAATGGATCATTGATTGACGGGACAAGCATATTGAGGTAACCCGCAAAATCGTCATCTGAGTCATCGAGGCACTCAGGC
Source organism: Eutreptiella sp. 'Long Island Sound 2002' (assembly GCA_964036045.1). NCBI lineage: Eukaryota > Euglenozoa > Euglenophyceae > Eutreptiales > Eutreptiaceae > Eutreptiella > Eutreptiella sp. 'Long Island Sound 2002'. The sequence goes on along the minus strand of OZ038382.1, from coordinate 10,654,478 downwards.
AAGGATTTGGGATCCCCTACAACCACCTTGTGAAGAAACCCCTCTGAAGGGATTAAAAACCTGTCCCCACGAAACACCCATCCTAAAGGATCTATGCTTCTCAAACATTCATTTGCGCAGAAGTGGGTCAAACGGAACCCTTTTGAGGACCGAAAAGGGTCACCACACGCTCAAAATAGGTAGACCCTTCGGGGATGTTTGGGGTCCTTCAAGAGGGTCTTTTGAGGAGGTCTTTCATAGGGCTTCTTGTGGGAGGTCGTTCACAGGGCTTTGGTCGCGGGGTCCTTCAGTGGGGTCCTTCACGGAGTCATTCAAGGGAGTCCTTCAGGGGTCCTTCACATAGCTCCTTTTGGGGGGTTATTGGGGGGGGGGCTCACTTGGGGGGGGGTTCTTCATGGTGGTCCTTCTTGAAGAGGGTCCTATTGTGCTGCTTCAACTGGTGTACATCATGTTCCCTTCCCCACCGGCTTGGTAGCCCTGATTAAGGTGCAGGGTGGAGGCACCCTTTCTAGCAAGCAGACAGCAGCAACAAACACGCACGAAATGGGGAAAAAATCGCCATGGTAGTTTAGATTCGGCCCAAATTTGGTGGATCATACTTATGAATATGAAGTACAATCACACAAAGTTTGAGCAAGAAACTCAGTAGTAGCGGCCAGGAACAGGCGCCGCTAGTGGTGAACCCAGATTTCAAAGTTTGTCAAAAATGGCCAAAAATGCCATTTTGCAACCATCTTTACCATCTTTACCATCTTTACCAAACTTGTCTCCAGGCAGCAGCAGTCCTTCGTGGGGACACGGCATGATGTCTGTGTGTGTATGTTGCGCATGACTCAGTGCAAAAAGCCCTTCGTCAGCCTTGTTTGGTATCAAGGACGGTGCATCCTGGGCCCTGTCAAGAGGTGGTGTTGCCGAATGCATTAATTTCTCTCACCTTGCCAGCACTAAAATCGGCAACTGCACTTTTCTCCACTCCCTGTCAAAACATGAAACAGTGCATGCTTATCCAGGGGAGTAGGTATATGATGTGGAAAATAATGGGAAAAGTGTTGTTGATATGCTGGGGGTGGGCATCACACAAACAGCAAGGGGACTGGATCACAATGCGCAGCTATCGTGCCACCAGTGGTCCCAACAAACACAATCTGTCTTTGACAAACCCGACAACAACCCCTTGAGCGTCCTACAAAATAGAATTGAGCATACTTGAGCATAAAACAAAGACCAGCCATGTTTTATCCACAACGCACGAACTACACCAAAGAAACGCGCACAGCAATCTGTGGCCTGTCTAACCCACACGAAGTGCAGTTTCCGCAACTTTTGCTGTGGTTTGCACAAGCAAGGGTATGCGAAACCCTCTGCACCATGTGCATGCCGAGCAGGAACTCCCACTGAGCATCTACAGCCTGCAAATGCATTCATTTGGCTGCCATTTTGCCTTTGTGTTGCGGCCCCAGATGCAGGGTAGCCCCTTCGTGCCGGGTAGGCAGTGAACGGTAATGGCACTGGGGGCATTGGGGTGCAGGCTGCCCCCCCGCCCTCAAGACCCCATGGGGAGGAGCAGTTTTTTCATTAGACCATATGTTGCTGGGTGCCTTTGCTGGTTCGTTTGTGCGTCTGCCGGAGTGCCCCAGTTTTACTCATCGGAAGGGGATCGGGGGGTCTACCTCATTTGTGTGTTCAAAATGCTTGGATAAAATGGGGAGTTCAATAATACCCCGCCCCAATCCCGAAAATTTGTTGACTCGCCCCCCCTCCAGGTGCCGGGTCACAGACCTGAAACGAAATGCCATTATCCACCCAACTCCACCCACAAAAGATAAGTCTACGAGCGCCAAAATAACACATCCACGCACCTTTCTGACACAGTGTACCCATGCAATCGCGGAGGTCACGGCGGGAGAGTTTCTCCAGACTCGCTGCCGCGAGCCCCAGCTACCGCACCATGGACTACACGGACACTGTGATCGCAATGGTGCCCAACACTACCAAGTTCTCGATGGACGTTACACGCGAAATCTTCGCATTCCTCCAGCCGGTGGACCTGAATATCTGCAATGCCACCTGCCGCCTGTGGCAGTGCATTTTGGAGACGTACCCTTGGCCTGCCTGCGAGACCCGCGCCAATTACCTGCAGGAGCAGTCGCGGCGATACCGCTGGCGAAAGGGGCACTACCGCGCCGCCACACTGAACTCGGTGCTGGACGAGTGCGTCCATTCGTTCCGCGTCTGCGGAGACTGGGTCGTGACGAGCCAAACCAAGTACGACCACCCGGCGGTGGTGATATGGGACCTGCAGACGTGCCTCAGCCTCTTTGACTTTGACAGATTGGCCACATGCTTTGACCTTGGGTTCTCCCTCGCTGTTGCTCGCGGCCACCCGCCTGCCTGCTTGTCCACCTGCCCTTCCCCAAATTTTTTTCACCCACATTTGGAATGTCATGATCGTCCCTCTTTGGGCCATGCTCCCCTGCCCACACAGGTATGGGGTGCAGACATTCTGCTCCACCATACAATTCTGGAGGGCGTCTCTTGCATTCTCGTATTCTATCATATTCGTATGCCGCAGCGTTGCATGGACCTTGGGGTGGAATTTTTGCCCTGAGTGCTAAACGTGGAATGGGCGTTGACACCCCCTTTTTTATGGGCAAACTGGTCAGTCGGGTCGCTGTCTGCATAGCCCCCGCCCCCGCCTCCCTTTCTTGTGCAACAATCCAATTCTTGTGCAGCAACCGCCCCTTGGTCAACTGGCGCTTGTTCCGACATCGCTCTCCACAAAATTTATGCTTTGGTGTCTGTGGGACAAGTTGTGGTGGCAGTGGGATGGCAATTCAGGCACGTAGGACGAGTTTTGAGACATTTGAGATAGAAATGGAGGCATGCAGGACGAAAATAGAGGCAGGCATGTGCCATCTTCCCTGGTGGCTTCAAACCCTCTCACTTGGAAGATGTCGGTTAGTTTGCGGTGCACCATCCCATGACCAGAGCTTTCGCATCCCACGAAGCACGCTCTCGGGATGAATGGGATTCTTGCTCAGGCCAGTTTGCTGAAGTTCTGTTCGTGTTGCTTTGTCAACGGGTTTGCCAGTGGGAAGGGTTTGTGGTCACACGTGTTGCAACGGAGACATTTTTACGGGTTGCAGAAATGTCCACTGTGTTGTCCAACAACCAGCACCTGGCGCCTCGGCATTTTGCCTTGAACCCCTGTCAGATGACCAGCTGCGCGTCAAATGATGCAACAATCTCGCTACGCAACGGGGCAAGCACGGACATACATAGAAAATGTGCGTGTATGTTTGTGCGTGCATGCATGCATGCACGCGTGCGTGTATGGTGCGGTATGGTGATGGCATTGGTAATTGTCATGGTCATGGCACCAGTAATCATGATGAAAGTAATGGTAACGGTAATGGTAACGGTAATGGTACTGGTAGTGGTAATGGTAGTGGTAATATGGTAATGGTAATGGTAATGGTACTGGTATGGTATGGTCTCGTATGGTACTGGTATGGTATGGTGTGGTACGGTATGGTACGGTGCAATATGTATGGTGGTGCTCTCACGAAGTCTTCCCCCCTGCACACATTGGGCTTTTCCCCCATGCACACCTTGGAGGTCCGGTGTGTGTGTGCGCGCGTGGGGGGGGAGGGGGGGGCATGTGCAACAACTGGGTACTGCACACTGTCTGTAGTTTGCAGACACCATCTGATCCAAGTAGACGCAGTCTGCTCGTTTGGGACACAGTCTGCATGTTGGAGACACCTTTTTTTTTTCGGTTGTGAGGCGTGGAGTGCTGAACCGTCAGGGGGTGTGGGGTGTGCTGGGGGGAATGCGCGGATGGGTGACAGACGGGGGGGGGGAGGGGGTGATGTGGGGGGAATGTTGGGAGGAAGGTGGGTGTAGTGTAGGTGTAGTGTAATGTAGTGTAGTGTAGTGTCATGTAGTGTTGTGCAGTGTGATGCAATGCGATGCGCTGTATGCATCCATGTAGTTCGTACATACGTGCATGTATAGCACGTGGCATGTGTGCATACCCCTGACTTTCTGCAACAGTTCCGGCAACGGCCTTATGAGCAGTTGAGAAAGCTTTCTGGGCCAGCCCCAAGTTGGTGTTATGCGAGCAATCTGACGTGCGAATGTGCCCCACCCACTCTTTTTGGTTGTGGAACCCCTGCCCCAACCTCCCCACCCTCCATTCCAGGATGTCGCGGTGGCTGCACTGTTGCTCTGTTGGTGTTATGGATCAAATTTGCACAGAATGGAGATCCATTGCCAGAGCTTCGGGGCTGAGATGCGCCAGTGATTCCTAAGACAAAAAAATCCATAAAATCCCGATGCAGGTCTGAGAGGAATGTCAGAGGGTACAGGCGTTCTACAGACACACAGGGGGGGGGGGGCCTTCATTCAGCACAGCCCCAACACACCAACTACTGGGCTCCGCGAACGCGGAAACGACACCAGCAAGAGCACCGGCTGCAGCGGCCGACAGAAAGCAGCAACCCGACGCAACATGCGAAGGGAAGAACGGGTGACTGTCCAGGGTCCCGTAAAGAAACAACAACCAGACGGAATGTCACACAGGAGGGGGGCTGGGCCTCACGCACACGGAAACGCGGCGAGGCAGGTTATGGACTGCTTGAGGACGGAGGTGTGTGGACAGCAAAACAGTCAAACAACCCCCGCAACAACCATTAAAACCTCAACACCCCCTTTACTAGGCGCTGCTGACGCGCAAATGGCACACCCCGCCACATCCAGCACATCCCTAGCACACCAACCACTGGGCTCCACGAATGCGGAAACGACACCAGCAAGAGCACCGGCCACAGCGGCCAACAGAAAGCAGCAACCCGACGCAACATGCGAAGGGAAGAACGGGTGACTGTCCAGGGCCCCGTAAAGAAACAACAACCAGACGGAATGTCACACAGGGGGGCGATAATTTCGGGTGGGGACAATTTCGTGGGGAATTTTTGTCTGTAAGGAAGGTGGCGAAATTTTCTGCTGGCGAAATCTGGGGTCTTTGGCAGTGCAGTGTGTTAAGCGCAGCGTGCACGCAGTGTGCACGCAGTGCGAGTATTTGGGTGTGTGGGCGTACTAGAAACCCATACTTTGTGATACTCTGGGCATCATTGTTGTTTGACAGCTGTTTTTGTTGCTTCTTCCACATTGGGGATATGGCATTTTCACCCAGTTTCACCCATTTCCACCCGTTTTCACACATTTTGTGTGATATTTTGTTGGTACACAATTTTAAGGTACAAAAAATTTCAGCACACACAAGTTTCGGTCGAGTAAAACCCATCAAATTTGGATGCAATTTTTTTCAGTGAAAATATGAAAAAAGGATTTTCCATGTCAGATTGCAATTTTTACACCCCTCGGCTTTTTTGCACCCCCAGGGCTAGGGTAGTAGGGTCGCCTATTTTAAGCCCGTTTGGAAGGGGCGTGCCTGGGGGCTCTTTGGGGGGGGATCTAGTTTAAAAGTAGCGCGCAGTGCAAGCATTCCCCCTTTGCGATTTGCAAGGGTGGCGAAAATTCCCCCCTCCGAAAGTTCCCCGGGCGAAATAACCCTCGCACAAAATTAGCCCCCCCCCCCCCCCTGTACAGTCCAGGCACGACTGCTGCCACTGGTCTCTCCTTGAATTTCAGGCACGGGGTGTTCGTCATCGGCGGTCCCGCCTCAATGACCTTCTACGACGCCAGAAACATGCCAAGACTGACCCCCTCCGAGGTCCTGGAGACCCTGGTGTCCACCTGCCTATGGCTGCAGGTCCTGCACAACAGCCACGTGCTGTGCCTGCACGCCGACGGGGTGCTCACCCTATGGAATCCTCAAGGGCAGCGGCTGCGCCAGCTGCTGGACGGCTGCACTGGCGTCCGCTGGCACGTGGCGCCCAACCCCCGGGGGGACCAGCTGGTGGTGCTGACCGCCACGGCGGTGGTGGCGATGGGGGGCACGGGCATGACGGACAATTGGGAGGTGGTGTGCGCGGCGTCGCCGGTGGCGTTGGATGTCGCGTGGGACGACCAAGGGCCCGTGGGGGCGCGCCCGCGGGCGCTGCTGGCCGTCGCGCTCGCGGACGGCACGCTGTTCGTGGAGGCGCTCGACCTCCGCGCGCGGCCCACGTCGCTGTACATGTTGGTGCTGAAGCAGCCCTCGGCGGTGGTGTTCTCGCTGCTGAGCCTGCACTGCGATCAGGGCTGCGCGACCGTCGCCGCGAGCGGCGGCGGCGGGCACGTGCGGCTGTGGCGGGCCAGCGACCGGCGCGCGCGCGGCGCGGAGACGCTGCGGTGCGGCCCCCGGCCCATCGTGGGCCTCCACACCACCAGCTACGTCGCCTGCGCCATCGACACGTGGACATCGGTGTACGTGTTCGACATCGTGTCGCCGCTCCCGTCGCAGCCCCGTCCGCCGGCGTACGTCATCAACGACCCGTCCCACATGGAGCCACACGCGTGGCGGTTCGGGCTGGGGTGCCCCGGGGCCCAGGCGGTGGCCCAGGGGGACTTCCTGTTCGTGGGGCCGCAGGCGCTGACGGAGCAGGTGCAGCTCCTCCAGTTCGGGGCCCGCCGCCCACCGCGCCTTAAGCGCCACACGTACGGCCCCGTCTGGCGGATGCGGTGCGAGATGGCCCTGTTCATCTCGTGCCTGATCTCGTTCCTGCTGCTCATGGGCGCGGCCCCGGAACACGAGTTCTATTACCCGACGGTGAATGCCACGGCCAATGTCACCGCCGCGCCCAAGCCCCGCGCGGCCGCAGCACGAGCGGCCGTCAAGGCCGCGGCCAAAGCCGTCGCTAAAGCCGCAGCCAAGGCTACCGGCAAAGCGGCGGCGACCGCGGCGGCCACCCCGGCAACCGAAAAAACCGCCGCAGACCCCACTAATTACTTCTATCAGATTGTGCCCTTCTCCATGCTGCTTGCCACAGCCTTTTCGGTTGCAGTATACTGCTATACGCCCCTGCGTGCGTACAATCATGGGATCTTGTTCTGGTCGGCTGCGGGTGGCTTCCTTAGTCTCTGCATGGGGATCGCCCTGTTCCCCCGCTCCGACTTTGGCCCGCTGGTGCTGCCGTACCTCTGCTCCATCGTGTGGCGGGTGTACTATTGCTATGGTCCCTTAGCGCAGGCTTACCACATGAAGGGCGCCCAACGTCCCTATCCCCCGCCGGCCGATCCAGCCGATTGGCTGCACCGGTCCCCGCTTCACATGCTGTGGCTTCTGTTCATGCCGGACATCATCATGATGCCGGGCTTCGGGTACGATATCTATCGCTCCCATGTGAAGCCCGCGCGCGAGCCCCCGTCCGCTGTATTTGTGGGCTTTGCATGCAGTCTCCTGAGCATCACGTTATGGATTGAGTGGGGCCGGCTGCTCAACCTCTTCAACCAAGCCATAGTCCTAAGGCAACCGCTGCCTGCCAACCGATTCTTCAGGCAGGCCTACATAGTCCTTACGTTTGGATTTCTGGCGGTTGTATGCCTGCCAATGAGGAAGCTCTTCCACATGTGCTGCCTCACGCTGTTGATAGGCTCGTTGGTGGGCCTGACTGTCTACCGCTACAAGCTGCAAAGGATTTGATGGACCCACCAACCACGGTTGCCGTTTTCAGCAAAAGTTGCGGAAGTGTGCTTACTTCGGCCTTCAAGTTCGCGGGATCCGACCGGCCTCTGCGATTTTGGACGTCTCTCCCAAATACCGCACGCTTACGATGATGGCAATGGCAGGGGTTGATGGTGTTCAAAATCGAGGACACCTGAGGCCATGAAAATCCAGGGGAAATTGGGGGAAAGCCCAGTGGTGACGTAAAACTGGGAAAACTCAGAAAACAGGGGAAAATGCGGAAGCAGGTTTCCATGGCCTTTTGCGACGTTGAGAAGACGTTGAGAAGTTGACTCTGAACGGCACGTTGGGGTGTGCATGGGGCAGTTGGGAGCTGTGGCATTTCCACGGGTAGCGAAATTCCCCCCCGCGCGAAATTTTCCCTGGCGAAATAATCCCTGTACATAAATACCCCCCCTCCCCCCCCTGTATTGGGATTGATGTGGGTCAAATGGGTGGCAGTGGTGGAAAGTATTTTTTGGTCAAAACAGGGCATGGGCAGGGCCTCAGGGGCAGTTCCTGAGAGCGCTGAACCGTGATTTCCCCCCGCTTGCCCCCGCTCTCTCCCCGTTTCGCCCCGGGTTCGTCCCTTTCCCCTGTTTCGAGCCAATGATAAACAACAAAAATACTCAACTGGGATTCCCCCTGTTTCCCCCCGTTTTCTAGCCTTTTTTGCACTGTGCATCCCCGCTTCCCCCGGGGTGCTGGGGCCTTTTTTTTCCAGCCTTTTTTTGGCCCCCATAATTTCCGTGGCAAAGACACCATCAACCCCTGCAATCGTCACCCGTGCACGTTGTGCACCCCGTGCAGTCATTCCCTCGAACGACAACCTCGGCTTGCTTCCCCTCGTTTGCCCGCCCTCTGTATTTCCACGCGTGGGGGCACCTAGAGCGTCGTAACAGGTTGCACAAAGATTCATGCAGGTTTGGGGAGGTTGTGCGAAGTATAGTATACAACGTCAAAGGTGGGTTGAGGGATGCATTCAAGGGGAGGGACCCCCGCCCCTCCCAATCCAGTAGTTTCTGGTAGGTGGCTGTGTTAAACAAGGTAAACAAGGTAAGTCTACTGAAGGTTCTCACGTTATTCAGGCTTTGCCCCCAACAGCCACCTCCAACGGCGTTTGTAACCAACAGGAATAATCAAACATGGCTCACACTTTCCAGCTCCCAATTAGCTGGGGGGCTGGGGGGGGGGGGGGGGGCAGCAGCGAGGGGCAAGAACGGCAAGAACGCAAGGCAACTGTTGGACAGAGCCCAGCAAGAACACAGCGCCTATCAGGGACATAGTGTGCCATGGATGCGACGCGCTGTCGTGCAAATTCTCCCTAAGTGCAATTCTTGCCAGCTGAGAAATCGGAATTTTCCTTCGACTATGCTACCCACGTAACCCGAGGACTGTTACACTGACTTTCCAGCAAAGTTGGGCTCGCACATGGATCCCTTGGAATAGTGGTTACTTGAACGATGTAGTGCAGACTGCAAAGGTTTTTCGGAGGCAAGATTGATGCTCTCCACGTGCCCTGCCACAAACTCCGACGACAGACTCCACTGAATATTTCTGCTTCAGGTGCCACACATTCAGTTTTTCATGCACCGTATCTTCTGCATTTTCTGACGGTGCCATTGTCCAGAACCCAGCCCAATTTGGTGCTTTTGTTCACCGCGTTCAGCAAAACGACGCCAAGGACAGCAATGTGATTGACGTCGATGTTGTCTGTAAGGAAGGAAACATAATTGGAAGAAGGGGTCAGCAGGGGTCCGAAGGGGCATTGGGTGGGTCGAAAGGGCGTCTGGGAAGGTTTGAAGGGTCTGAAGGGTGTGTGCAGGTGGGCTGACTGCTTTACCGCGTGCTACTGATTCCCTGGAACCTGTTTTAGCAATAAGTTTGTCTCAAATGCCCCATCGCGCTAGCATCAACTACACCTGCACGAGCAGCAAGCACAAGCGAAATTTCTGATGGTGTGTGTCTGATTGGGGTTGCTTGGGTCCCAAGTGCGTCAGGGTGGCGTCTGAAAGGGGTCTGCTTCAGCAAAATTTCTGCTCCAGATGCTTAGAGGGGAAACAAGACCACCCACCCTCTCACAGACAAGAGCAGATGCTGGAGGCTGGTTCTCCCGCTTTCAACCGCAGGAATGCAAAACCACAGGACAGATGGGCCAAAACCACTGCAGGCCATTATGAAGGTGGAGGAGGTCGTCGTTTCACAGAGTCTGGAAGGTCGGTCTCATTTTAATTGCTCGCTTTTTGAGGCTCGGTTGCTTTTGGTTTTTGGTGGAGTGGCAAGGGATCATCAGCCAGCGGTGCCAGTGCAGTGCACAGCATTTGGTGCATCACGGTGTATCCCTATATGCATTTCAAGGTGTATCCCGGAAATTCATATCCTTAGGAAAGGGTTTTCCTTCGACACCACCTCCAAATGCATTGCCAAGGGACTGCACGAGACACTCCGAGCTGATCTGAGCCTTAAGGAATTGCTTGCGTCCACCTGACACCGTTTTGGTGTTGTGGCATGTTCAGTGCCCACGTTGTGTGGAGGGGCATTCATGACACATGCATCCGTCTGAATCTAACTGTGGTATAGCACGTGATCAAACCCAGAGCATGCATGATGTAGACAGTTTTTTTTAAGAACGTTGAAGGGCCTGGGGGGGAAGCCCATTTCTGGCTGCTATTCTATGCCCTCCAAAAATGATTGAGTACCCCCACCCCCCACACCCAAACCCTCTTGGGCATTGTCTCAGTTTGCATTTTTTCCTGCATTTGTTACTATTTGTCTTTCTTACTGTCAATCAATCCCTCAATCCAATTGACCCTCCCCCGTGCTCTTCAGCTAGTATGGTGACCTCGGCGAGCTGGGTGACCTCTCTGTGAATTTGGCAGCACCTTCAGCTATTCTGAAGATTTGTTTGTGGACTCTGCATCAGGTGTTTCCCTCAAGTGACAGCCATCCACCTTGTGCAGTGAGAGAGATTTGTAGTCAGGGCATGGTCCAGAGCACAACAAAACATTTTCAAGTCAGGTGCTGAGTTGTACAGACACGAGATGTTCGTGTGGATATTTGTCCTGAACTCCATGAATATTGGCTGGAATTGTCTAGGCAGTGGAAGTCAGCAGCAGAAAACAATGATACTTGGGCCTGCTTTGTACAATACATTGATGACCTGGCAAAAGCTGGTAATGCTGTGATGGGTGCAGCGAACAGATGCCACAGTCTCCGGTATTGTGCCATCAGACTCAGTCTGCCATGGGGAATGCTATGGGGGCGTGTTGGGCTGGACCCCCCCCCCTCCCCCCGCAGGGAAGGATAGGGCAAGGAGGAAGAGGAAGGTCACAGGGTGGTGAGAGGCCGATGGGCACCACCGCCTATGGAGGGAAAGGGTCCAAGGGAAGGGCAGCCAATGGCGAACAGCCAGTAGGCGCGCCAGCTGCAGACGAGAACGATACACCATGGTGTCATGCCAACCCCCCCCCCCCCCGCACACAAGGATCCCCGGCTCACTCAACCGGGCTAAGCGTAGGTCTCGCAACCGTAAGGTCGTGGGATCAATCCCGGTTAGGGCATGTCTGGACGCGGGCGGTGGCAGCCTTGCGTCAAGGGCATCTTTTCTGGGGAAATCGCCAAATGGAGTAGGCCGTGGAAGCCGCCTCGCTGCCGCGAGCACCACCAGCTGTGAAAACCCCAATACACACACAACACACGGGGCAACATGGCGATGACAGGCTCGTTGAACTATTACCGTGGAGCTGGCCCGGCGGAAGCCACGGAGCTACCACCCCACTTCCTGGGTGGTCCTGGGGCAGCGAGCCAGGTTCTGGCCTAAGTGCATATAGCACTGGTTGAGGGGCAATACAGGGATGCACCCCTGGCCTGCACCGAAGGCCTGCTATAATGGGGAGCGACCCGACCCGAGGACGCCAGTGTGGCCATACAGGTCCAACCGTGAAGACCTGGTAAAAACGCCCCCCCCCCCCCCGCACACGCACACACACACACACACACACACACACACACACAAACAGGCATACCAATGGTTGACAATCAGAAATAACCAATTTGGGCGCCAGTTGCACCCGGAAATGTTTTTTGACGTTAGGGGAACAGGGCAGAAAAATGTTCTCTTTTAATGTGTTTTTTCCCAAAATGTGCAGATTTGAATGGAGAGTTCCAATATTTTTTTTCATCCCCAAGATGGCATATAATGGCATATAAATGACCCGGAGCTGTCTTTTCCGCCAGTAGTAGGGGTAAGTGGAAATAGACAACAAAAGGGGCATACAAAAAGCCCACCGAGATCATGACGAAAAAACCCACAGTTTGTTGATGCACAGCAGGTTTTTGGTCTAGATCTCTGGGTATGGGGGGGGGGGCTGGAGGGTTGTAACTAGGTGACTGGGTTGCTTTTGGTCCATAAGGGGGTGGGGGTTGTGCTACAATGGGGATTATGGTGGGCATGTGTAGCTTTGTTTTGGCTTTTTGCCAACTCTTGTTAGGGGCTGCAGGTTGCCAATTGTCCACATGTTGGGCAACAACATCTTTGCATGCTGTAAAGTTGATTTTCAAATAGTTTTTGGTGCAAATCATGTTGAGTGAACGCTTTTTTGCATTCAATTTGTTTTATGGATTTTTGAGGAGGCGGCATTTTTGAGCGGACGAAGAGAAAATACACAAAAATTTTCATCAAGATTAGCTCCAAATCCAACACGGTGGGCCGAAGTTATGAGTGCTCTACGTTGTGCTTTTTTCCCGATGTGTCGGTAATTTTGCTCAATCCACCCATTTGTGTACTGTTAATTCGATAGACAATATACAAGTTATTATTGCAAACATTTGCATTGTTTTGATTAAGACGAATTATTTTTCCGGTCATTTGCCGCTTCTAGCCCCCATGTAGATAAGGCGCACAAAGTAGCAACACAATTGTTTCAACGTACCAAGGCTTTTCTTTTGATGGTGTTTAGCATCATGAAAGAACGGAGAAGAAAGCCGGACAAAGCACAACGGATTCATGTAACCCTTTTTTCTCACAACCCTTTGACATGGTACGATGCATGGCGTCTTGATTCCTCTTTTCTAAACATGTTCATTGCACTTCATAACAAATGCGTGAACACATGCTAGACACCATGTCATCTGACTCCGTCACCAAGTCAATTCTCTTTCCCAATATCAACCGCATCCCACTCCGCTTGAACCTTTGGCTTGTGCTGCCACCCTCCACTTGTTAACAAGGGTTCTGAGACATCTACAAACTTTCAACCATCTTGAATTTATTGTTCAGGGTTCTCCAACACTGTTTTGTCTAGAGGCTACACACAATGGATGGGGTGGTGGAGCAGAATTAGAAGTCCTGCCCTCAGCCTTTGCAAAACTTCACTATCTTCAAGTTGATGTGTGCCCGGGACACATCAAAAATTATCACAATCTTCCGGTAATAAGTATTCTCAGCTTTCACTTTGGGCACCGGCACATTTGGCACCTAGTCTTTGAACACAAGCCGATTGTTGTAATCTTTTGCACCACCCTCAGGTGTACTTTTGATGTACACTTTACAATCTTTTCATGGGTACCCTTCCCTTTATAAATTCTCGGTGTGACAAGTTATGGCAAGAAGGGGCGCAATTTCATCCGTTTTCAGTGTGTAGATCGCCGTAACTAATTGTTTGTTGTGCCCACAGCACCAGGTGACAATTTTTCATCTTTTGTATGCCCAACCTTCAGTGCTGCTTGCATGACAGTTATGCGTGAGACACAGGATACTTTGCATTTCTTCCAACCATCTTCACTGCAAACGGACAAAGTTTTGCAAGTAAGATCTTCCAGTGCACTTTACCTGGCACAATGTCCGTTGTTTAGCATTTTGTAAGTTGTGCATGCACAAATAAGTTAATTGTTGTCGCATCTGCCTAAGCTACGCTACCATTGTGTTGCACACTCCCTTTGTCTTGCATAGCATCGCATCTGCATCCATTCATGAATGCAACGCACCTCTTTACAAGTAGTCCACCGCCTTTTCGCACCACCCCATTTCGATCATGGCTAGCACCGCAAACACCCATACATAGCAGTTAGCAATGTGCAGTGCGAGCACTCAACTCCTTTTTGTGCCCACCACAGCCAGCTTGGGCAATGTGAAGAGTCATTCTCACCGTGCATAAAGGTCTGCGACCAACAGTGGCAGCAACCAACAGCCTGGGCAACTTAGAAAAACCAGAATATTCTCCCTTCGCACGAAGGGGCCTTAGTTAGCACCCACATTGTTGCAACCCAAAAATTGCAATGAAGCAAAAAAAAATTGCAAGTTCTACAAGTAATGTTACGCATCATGTGACATGATATCATGGAGCTTGGGACATTGCAATGTGTGAGCAATTTATGCTCATGAACACTTCGTTAGACACTTACCCCTCCATGCGACCTACGGTACAACATGCCTCTCTTGCTTCACCTTGTGTGCCCATGAAAAAGTGTATTCGTATTGCCCCACCTGGCTGCAGAGGTGAGCACGGAGATGGCAACATACAACACAGAACAGTCAAATTTTGCTAATTCGTATATGTTTGGTGTTGATTTGGGTAGGTTGCTTTTGACAAACACTCATCTGCAGTGCATCCTAAAATCAGAAATGGCATAAATTGGCTGTTGTGGTCTGAGAAAAACTTGGGGCTGCTACAACAATTTTTTTTCAAAAAAAGTTTTTTCTGGCGCATGAGGAATGGTGCATGGGGGCAGTGGGGGGGGTAGCTTCATGAGTGGCTGTGACCACGATGGGGGCTGAACCAAACTCAGGTCTAGAGAAAAGGAGAAAAGTAGTGGTGTGTATGAGTCGCGGAATGCAGGCACCTACAAATATGCAGAAGCACTTGTCACATTGCTCCACAAGCCAGCATAGCCTGACGCACACTTCACTAGTAGTATGGCATTGCGGCAACTTTCTCCATATTGCGGGTAGTCTCGGCATGTCTTAGTGATATTGTGCACATCCATGCTTTGTACACTCCCTTGGATTCCTGCATTTCAAAATGATAGCTTTTATTTCAAGCAACCCGAAAGGTAGTTGTTGGTAAGATTGCCAAGTTGTCATCTAAAAGCTACACTAAAAATGTGGATGGAAAAGGCTGTATACCGGTTTACTTGTTCCTTCAAACAAAACAAAAAAAGGCTAACTCTCAATTGATGTCACTTTTGAGCACTTTTTTTGGCAATGTACCACAGGTACGTCTACACTCCACATTGAATATTTCGTTGACAACTACAGCTTCCCTATTGACGATTGTGCATGCATTCACTGGGAAAACATTGTTATTCACATTGCGCCTTTGGGCCATCGGCACCATGGCATGTTTTTGGGTTGCCTTGTTGTCGAAGATCGGGGTGCTCGCCTTGCCACCTGCGATCTTCTTCAATGGTTGATGCACTATTCTTTTGGCTCCTGTGCAGTCAAATTCGGGTTTGGCATTGACAGTTATTCAAAATGCACCATGGCCGCAACACTGCAGATGGTCATAACCAATCTTTCGATTCAAATTCGGACTCAGCCAGTTATTTTTTATGCTGGTTGCAAACTTGCCTAAAGCATGCATTTGGCCCCATGTGAAAATGCACACATGGAAAAATCATTGGTTTTTGATTTCACAATAATTGAGCAACTCTTCCTTGTTTTTTATGAGCTGGAAAAATTCCTTGATAAATAGATATCTTGACACACAGACTGTGTCAGAGTGCTTTGTTGCCCTGATGCATTTTTGTGCCAAACATCGCTGATTGGACAAAATTGTCACAACAACATGTGATACAGCATGTTTTCATACCGTGTGATCTGGTTGGTGACGAGACTTTATCAGCAATCTTTCTCTGCCCAAACAAAACAACGCAACCCTGGCACATACCACACACTTATGGAAAGGGGGTTGTGTAACAGCAGAGGAATTCACAGGGATGCAAAGTGATGTGAGCAGGGGTGTGAGGTCAGGATTTGTGTTTTTTTTTTTTAAACCAGACTACTAATGGCACTGGAAAAAAAATTGGGCCAATTATAGATTGCACACAATTCACACACACACACACACGCACAAATAAGGTGTTGAACACAAACTCCAAACAGAAAATCACCACTGCGGCAGAGCCTATGCGGAAACAGAAAACAAAATTTAAAACAGAAAAGAGTTTTTTTTCCCACTGTCCTCAGGAAGGCCGAAAGCGCAGTTTGAATATGTTGAGGGCGCCAGCATGTTGAAACTTTTGCTGAGCTGCGGTTTCTGCAGCTGGTTTAAATGGCAAATATTTGCAACACTCACGGAGACAGACGTTTTGTTTGGGAAAAGTTTACACGACAATACAGAAACTATTTGAGGAAGCAGGGAATGATGCATCACTCAAGTGAAGAAGGGTAGCTACACTGTGCCCACTCTGTTGCACAAGCATACAATGCAGGTTCACCCACCCCAACCTGCAGTCTTGGACAACTTTGGTCTTGTGCTGCACTCCCTGAAGGAAAGTATCTGTTCTTGCTGGAAACAAGCAAACGTGAACCACATTGGTTGAGTCATCTGTGCATGGTAGTTCGGATTATCGTGCTGCAGCAAAGGCTAAGCACGAGTACAAAAACCAACAGCTGAGGGGAAAAAAGATTTGTTTGTTTTGTCCTGATTTGCAATCGAAGTAAAACGCCACACGGCAGCGTGTCCGGGACAAGGTTCCGGGACACGCTGCGCAACTCAGACCTTCAGCCTTCAGCTAATTCTGTCATACACGGGCAACTATACATCTGACTAAACACTGTTCAGCCCGTCAACCACCTGCGAGGACGCGGCCATCGAAACAAACAACGACTAAAAGAACCGCTGGGCGAACTTAGGCTTTACCTTGTGTGCATTAGGTTTGGGGTGACTACGCTCTCCGCCTACTGCAGGGTGCGACGTGTGGATAAACCCGATGGCAAGTACCCTGCATCTTCATCTTCGTGCCTGCACCTGTGCCTCTGCAAAAAGATCAGCCTTTTACGTGGCATACTTCCTCGTCCACTGCTTAGCGGTCTCATCAAACTTCTTGCGGTCTTTCTTGTACATTTGTGCGATCTCAGGCACAAGAGGGTCGTCTGCAGAGGCAAGTGAGGTTGGGGCAGCACGACGAACAAACAAGACATGCAAGTCAAGTAGCCAACCAACACCCGGCACTCCCCGCTCCCGTCGCACTATTCGCAACGCACGTCGCACTGACACGTGCTACTGAAAGAGACTGGGAGAGAAAACGGACCTGGGTTGGGGTCTGTTAACAAGGAGCAAATAGACAACAGAACTTTGGAAATTGTTAGGGCAGGACTCCACTGGTCCTTCAGGATGTCCAGGCAGATACCACCGTTGGAGTTGATGTTCGGGTGGAAAATCTTTGTTGTGAACTGCACCTTCGGGGGCTTGAAAGGATAGTCCGTTGGAAAGTGAATGTTCAGGAAAAACTGTGCAAACAGACGTGTGAGTGGCGTCGGCAGAGTTGGCAACCGCCGTTGTTTAAAAGCTGAGAGGGCCATACCAGACCACCGGCGTAGGGGCTGTCCTCAGGCCCCATGATAGTGGCCTTCCAATTGAACATGTCGCTTTCATTGACTGGTCCCGCTGAGGTATTTGCGGGCGGGTCCTTCTGCAGGTCCCTGTACTCCTACAATTGGCGAGCGACATTTTACAACACGAAAGCTTGCTGCGAAGCTGGTTGCAGAGAGAAATTGAAATACCTTGTTGATTCTCTTTAGGGCCATGTTGTGCGGGAACCGCAAAAAACTTGGGTTGCGGCAGCGCGACAAATCTGGGATCCCCGGCACCCAATTTCAATTGGGAATTTGGCTTTGTTCTAAATTTGAGTTTGGAAAGGACTGGATGGTTGAATTTCCGCAAGGGTGGAAATGAATGGTGAACTTTCAGCACAACATCACCGCAGAAAATGATTTAATGTGTTTCCACGGCTTGTGCCGCGATATGCAAGCGGATGACCAAACAAACGGACAACCACGCAGCGTCCTATTCTCAAGAGAGATAGATCCGTGCTAAGCCTGTGCACATGTGTGGTTTCTGTCGCCCTCGCCAAAATGTACTACTGCCTTTGGACAGTGTTTCAAGATGATTTAGGGTGTTTGCACTACTTGGGTGAACGATGCCCATATTGCGCGCCCCGGGATTTCGACGCTTTGACTCCGATGAGCACATTACCCTTGTGGAGCGAGAAGAATCACAAGAGCTTCTATGTGAAATTTCCAACCTGGATGTATTCTTCGGCCAAGTGTACAACTACTACTATGCACGGGGGATGGTTTGCGTTTTGACGGAAGGCGTACTGAGGATTATCCGCACAATATTTGTAATTGCCTTCACCACATATTTGGCGTTATTTGTGGATTGGCACGCGGTGATGACTTGCCACAATGAGGCGTGTGAGACCGTAAATTTGGTGAGGTCGCAACCGCTCAAGGATTTGGGGAATGCCCGCTTGCTCTGGTTAGGTTGTCCCTTCCCCGAGAAGATGCATTTCAACTCGTTTCCCATTCAACCGCAAACTCGAGGGCAAAACGTGGCATATCTCACCTGTGTGTTCGTGAGGATGGCCCCGGGGGCTTGTGTATTCGCGATGAAGATGGCCCGAAGGGATTGAAGTATCGCATCGCCGGATGTCTTTGTCTGTGTAAGGCTACCTAGGTCTCCAACCTGAGTCGATGCCTTCGTACAATGGGATTGAGGCATTACCTTCATATCTCTCTTTGTTAGTTGTCGAGGGCACATTCTTGCTGTATTTCGCCGTGGTGATACAAAAGTTTCTAACGAGCATCAACGATTGTAGAATGATGAAGCAAATCTACGGCTACATGAGGGTAGAAGAGGAATCGTTGTGCACCATACAATGGGGACAAATTGTGGATCGGCTGGTTCAATTGCAGGTCATGGATGTTTGTGTTGCGTTGCCGTTGCTTCCTTGCACGAGCGGGCTCAACGTCGCGACCGCACTGCTCATGCGTACGGACGTACTTACTTACGTACAGACGTGCGTCACCATGAAGCTGCAACTAGCCAAGTTGGTGGCCGAATGTGCCGATGTGAGCCGTGCATTATACGTGCACGAAAAGTTTGCTTGTTTGGATGCAAGTGAACTTTTGCTACGGCTTGGTATCCGCCACACGCACCGAACACAATGCGTGACCCAAGTGGTCCGCGGTTTTTGGCCTTTCCGCTCCCTAATGGGAGTCCTCCAACGGTGGGATTGGGGTAGGGGGATGGAGGAGGGGAGGATTGGTGTCAGGGCCCTATACGGGTGCCTCGACAATACAACGGGGCCAATTAGGGCCCAACGGCACTTGATCCTCATGGTCTATCTTCCATCGGCTTTTCATGGCAAGTGATGTAGGCAAATTTCCATGCCACCATCACCGGCCCGGGCATCTCCTCGTCCCGATGAACACCATAATTGCGAACACCTGATCCAATGAATTGGTCCCGAGGCGTTGGTGGTCCTAGGATGGAGAGGCAAGCCTGTGGCGCATCAATCCGTTTTCCGCAAAAATCACGTTTTGGCTTTGTAGTCGCCTTGAGAGTGTCTGGGTCCGAATTCGATGCTTGCCTTTCCCTCATTACAATTAGCCATACGATGCCAACGGAGGTGGGGGCGTGCCTTACCGCAATCACCCAAGTCTAGGGGAAGGGGTGCGTGACCACGTGGACGCATACTCTCCCATCACCTTTTTCTCACTCCAAAGTCCCGGGTGCCGCTAAGCCGCGTTGGTTTTATTGACCATTTGAAGGCCGTCATGAGAGTCATGCGAATAGAGAATTATATGATTGCCCTGTTCAACTTGGAGGTATGTCCTCTCCGTGTCGACGCATGCCCGTGACATTTTGTGAGGTGCAACCACGTGGCCCCTTTGAGCGGGACGATGCGGAGGGAAGCCCAAGAAAGGGGTGCCCTTCTATTCGGACCTCAAACCTTCGAATCACGGGTCGTGGTTGCGGCTCATCAAATTGTTTTCGTGGTGTTTAGCGTGCTCCTACACAATATATGTACGAATGGGCCATGATCGAACGGGCCAAGAACCGCAACGATTTGAGGATCACGCATGATCTTGTCTACACAAACATTCGGGAACCTAAGATGCGGTGGTTGACAAGCTCTCAATATCAAATATCGCCATTTTTGACCAAAAATCACCATCACCACTTGTGGACAGTGGACATCATTTTTTCTAGCTTTTAGCCAAAAACCTAGCACCAACACCAAGCCGCCCCAAAATCGCCACACCAATGTGAGCAAGCGCCCCCCATTGCGGAGCTCTACCGCACGAATAGCCGACCGGCGAACAACAACACCTTCTCATCTGCGTGTGCCTGTTACACGCTCATGCGCGAATTGACCTATCACCAACAGTGATTTGAACCCGGGATGCATTACGCGTCTCCTATTCACAACCATTGGTGCACGTGCCTACGACCTCCAACATGGCGCCACAGATTTTGCTTCATCGGGTGCCCCCCGAGTTGGCATTCATCGGTTAGTGCATGTGAGCTACGTGTGAACCTAGCGCACATGGGGCGTCCGGGATGTATAAGGTAAGGGAGTAGGGAGGCAACGTGTTCCTTTGGGTGCACGAAGACGACGAACCTTCTACGCGGCTTCTCGCCCCCCCGCCCGCTCGAAGGGAGAGTAAATGGCGGCTTTGGGTCCCCATGTTATGTTGCTAGCTGGTGCTTGTGTTTCAATGCCCATTCTCTCCATCTCAATGTATACGCCCCCCCCGGCCATAGAGAAGAACATGATGAACGGGCAAGACGGGGCTTTGTAGCTCAAGTGCTATGCACCCGCTCACACTTCGCTCAGGTTTTGGATTTCAGCATCTTCGGAATGCCCATCTGCTTCACTCGCAGCTTGGACTGGAACTTAATGTATTTACTCAATTTTATGGTCAACAAAAACGCTTTTTGGCGCAGCGAGGACTTTGAAACGGACGTCTCTTTGTTGAAGTTCAAAGTGTGTGCTTCACGCCTCGTCTTCGCACAAGCGGCTAGAATAGTGTCGCTTCATGGCTTTGTGCTCAGTGGCGTGGTCCTGATCGTCCTGGCCCTGGTTCCCACCACCACCACCCGACGCGTGGGTGAGGGCGGCACAGCACCCACGGCATTCTCTTTTGGGGGGGGGATCATGCCCAGGCGTTGTCTTCGTGCTGGGGACAATACGGGCGGGGGGGAAGGAGGAGGCGGCTCCCCTGTGACTCCTCCTCACACGCCATATTGGAAGCTCCTCCACTTCCAGAAGCCTGCCCTTGGGTCTAGGGCCAGGTTGCACCAGATTTGTGAATTGATCAAGGGACAGGGATGGGACCTGGATTCTTGTGTCAGAGTTCCTTGACCTGAATGTTCCCTGAATACACATTTTGCTTTGCATAAGTACATCACACAGGACGATGACTAATACTGCTAACAAAGAACACATGCACGGAGGAAATCGTGTGCCGATCTGCGGTGTCGCGGGAAACAACCAGCTGACGCTGGTCGGAGGCCTCACCCACCCGCCCAACAGTCAGCGAAGGAGTAGGAGAGACCAGTATGGGCCGTATGTGGCGTGCTGGATCCAGAGGGGAGGCCCAGTGTACATTGCCAGTGACCACTTGATGGGTAAAACATTTATCCGGCAAGTGAACAAACTGGAGGAGGCCATAGGGCACTGCACCTGCAACGGAGACTCTGACGACCTCTTTTCCCGGCCTTTCCGCGGAAGACAAAAGCCGACCGGGCCCACACCATCAAGGTCTCTGCCCCCAGAGTCTAGAGGGGGCGTGGACGGGGTTGGGATCGAGTGGGTGGGTGGGCCCTTGAGACATGACCTCCCCGTGGGGGTAGGCTATGGGTGAGTGCGTGGGTCTGTGGACAAGGGATGACTGGACCCCATAGTGCTGGCGCCGAAGGTTTCGCGATGGAGAATTGATCTTCGCGATGCCACCCGGGTACTGTAATGCGTTCCCATGGACCGTGATAGAGCAAAGGAGGCCACGATACTTGTGGACCTTGCCGTTTAGCTGTTAGCTGTGGAAACATCCCCTTGCTCTGTGACCGAGAGTCATGCCCCCTCCTCCCCCTACCCACGTCTCGCGGTTCGGAATTCGGGTATTTTCGGTTTGCACGGGCGACCACCGATTTTCGGCCACTTTTTGCACCGCCCCGCAACCCCCTGCAGTTGCGTCGAAGTATTTCTCTGGCACACCACAGGTTTAGGAGGTGAACATAGATAAGGCAGGTGCCGACAGTGCATGCGTACAGCGCGCGTTTGTACCCGTACACATGCTGTTTGCATGCCATTACACGTACCCAAATGCGGGTGCCAAATGTGTATCATCCTGCAGATCCGCTGGCTGGGGATGTTGAATTTGGTTGCTGCCCCGTTCGTGTTCTGCTATTTGATGATTGTCACGCTGTTTGCACATGGGGCCGAGCTGAAGTATGTTCTCTGATGGGCTGGGGGGAACCGGAAGTGGGGACGTTGGGAAAGGGCTGGGGACAGAAGGGTCAGAGAGGGTGGGGACGTTGCGGAAAGGCCGGGGCCGGACGGAGGGGTTCTCCGCTCTTTTGCTTAACCCTGGCAAATGCCACAGCACGGGCAGAGGCACGATTTTCTGTCCACACGGCTCGACTCCACATTCTTTCCCGAACGGGGGGGGAGTGGGCCCTCTTAATGGCAGAGGACATGCACACCGCGTCATAAAAGGGCTTGGGTCAACTGCTCACGCTCCGCAACCTTATCATACTGCGGTTCTGAAGCAATGTGGGCAGGTGCATGATGCTGGGTGAAAAGTATCTGTTTTTTTCAGCTTGAAGAAGCAAAGGCTTTCATTGCCGTGTGCAGTATATTTGGATGTTGGGTTCATCATGGGACCTCCGTCCAATTGCCCATGCAGCAGCACCGTGCCCCTCGGTGTACGCTGCATTATGGGCTTTGATCCTTTCCATTTCTTTTCTGCAAGACGACCCAAAGGACCCGCAAGGGGCTGTGTCAAACTGTAGGCCGCTTCGCACGGATCGCGTTTGTGTAAATCATTCCTCCTTCTGCTGATGTACGGGAAAGCTGATTTGCGCTGGATCGGGCAGTGCGTACCCGGCCTTGCTCTGTTGCATGTATGGCTTCCTAAAATTCCCCACCTGGCGCATGCCCATGGTTTGTGAGCCTGGTCGTTGCGTCTGACCTGCGGTATGAGAGACAACGTGGCACACACAGCGTGATTCAGAGGCCCAGTGGCATACAGAGTGAGGGTGAGAGGCAGAGTGAGAGACACATCGAGAGTGAGAGTGAGAGTGAGAGTGAGAGTGAGAGTGAGAGTGAGAGTGAGGGTGAGAGGCAGAGGCAGAGTGAGAGGCAGCATGGCAGGCAGAGTGGGAGTGAGAGAAGGGTGAGAATGAAAGGCAGAGCTGGTCGAGTGTGGAAGGCATGGCGACGGGAAGTAGGAGAGTGGCAGTGAGCAGGATAGCGACACAGGGTCCTCCGCTCTCCATGCCGCTCCGCCGACAAATTGCCGGCCTCAGGATGTCCCCCGGAAAGGTCAGTATCCGGCAGTGGTCCCGCAAGTCGTTGTGGATGTTCCGGGAATACAATGAAATGCCGCATATCTTTGAGAACCGCATGCAGCAGGCACACCCGTTGGCACAGGCCTATGTGGACCAGTTTCCTAACAGGCTGCTGAGTGTGATCGCAAGGTATGGCTCCAACCCCCTGAGCCGAGCATGGCGCGGTTGCAACGTGAGGCCAGCAGCCAGGCGTTAGACGATTGGTGGCGGTAGCCTGTATTCTTGATCCTCTAGTGCGATGCATTACACTGACGTATGGAATTTAGAGTTCTAAGACCTTCGACCCCCCCCCCCCCCAACCACCCAACCAGCCAACCACCAAGGCGTTGTGCCACCCCCCCCCCCCCAAAAGGTCCTGAGTGACATGTGGTCGAGAGGGACCAGCTGCGAGCAAGCACAGCCAGGGTTTGACGTTTGACTGGTATGTATGCCCGACCCAGTAGAGCCTCGTGCCTAGAAGGACATCGCAATCGGAACAATAACCACCAGCATAGGTTTTGTAGCCACTTCCCACATTTGGGCCCCCAAGATGGGAGGGGTTATGTAGCCTCTTTGATTTTCTCCCCCCTTTTTGGGGGTCCCCAAGACGGCAGGGGTTATGTTGCCATTTTGCCCACATTCGGCCCCCATGATGGCAGGGGTTATGTAACCACTTTGATTTCCTCCCTCTTTCTGGGGATCCCCTCGACGGCAGGAGTTGTGTAGCCATTTTGCCCACATTCCAAGGACCCATCCCTGTTTGAGGGATCCCAACAGGGGAGGAATCCACGTGGCTACATAGCCCTTGCTGTCTTGGGGGCCCGAATGTGGGTGAAGTCTCTACACAACCCGTGCCATCCAAGTGACCCATAGAAAGGGGGATCAAATCCAAATGGCTACAAAACACATGCTGTCTTGGGGCACAGAGGAATCCAAGTGGCCACATAGCCTCTAAAAGGAGGGAAACACTAGCCCTGTTCATTTTTCTTTTTTTGCTGTAGGTTGCGTGCACTTTTTTTTATAAATTGTGTGACCTTTTTTTTCATTGAGGCCGCACAAAAAAAAATGTAGATTGCGTATTTTTTTTGGGTGCCAGTCGAATGCACTGTTTTTTTGGGTGTAGGTTGCACAGGAAAAAAAGTGAAAGTCTCCGTATCTACTTCATCCTCAGTTGTTGAAGGTGAGGATCCTCTTTCGGAGCCCAAGAAAAATTGCACTCACCCCCCTCCTCGGAGCCGAAAGCTGGAGAATCTCCTCCCTCACCAGCCTCCAACTCCGAGGACCCACCCCCATCTGGGTGATCGGCGAAGGACAATGTTGACCCCCCCCCCCCCCAAACACACACACACCGCACCAAGGCAAGGTTGCCTCCGGTGATCCCACCACAGATGATGACACCCAGAACATGTCCATCCGTGGAAGTGAATCCAGGTCCCTGAGGGGCATTTGGGTGCATCGCGGGGAACACCCCAACTTGACCCATAATTTCAAACACACGTTTTCCTGCATTTCTGAGCAAGTCGAATCCACCCACCTTCGCTCCCGGCGAAAATGGAAATTTTTTTGCGCGCCCCGCTGCGCGCGCGCGTTGAAAAAATCAGTTCTAGCCACTTGGCCATCCAAGTGCCATTTTGGCACCATTTGGGTGCATCGCGGGGAACACCCCAACTTGACCCATAATTTCAAACACACGTTTTCCTGCATTTCTAAGCACCCCCTATTTCTTTGGGGTGAAAGTTCAAAATATTATGTTTCAGAGAAGGTTGGGACAGTGGGAGAGCCGTACGCGGGCAAAATTTTGATTGGATCCTACCCAGAGTGGTAAAGAAATAGCCACATTACCCTAACAATAGCCCATCCCTACCCTTTGGCCGCCCAATGCCATAGGATTTGGAAACATTCCCCTTCCTTTTGCTCATTTTCATCATTCACAGTCACTTTTAGGGGTGAATCATGGCTCACGTCACCAATTTTGTCCCTAAATTGCCTTTTTTTTTTAGCAGTTTGCGTAGGATGATGCCATGCCCTATTTTAGTCCTTCCAACCCCTCACTGAGCCCCAAAAACCACCCCTACCCATCTAAATACCTTCCAAAACATGTTTTTATTTAAGTCCCCCCCCTCAAAGGTCACTGTTGAGGGGGCACGGCTGTGTTTCGCAGGCGTTGTGCGTACCCATGTGATGCCGTCCATGTGACCGCCCAGCTCTGGGCCTGCGGCAGCCCCCCAACCCCCGAGGCCATGGCGATGCAGGCGGACCGCCAGTTCTGGAGGGGGACACGGACAATGGGACTGTATCCAAGGGACACACAGGGTCAGTTGGAGTGTGGCCAAACGTTTATTGATGACGTGACCAAGGACACCCAAAAAGAATCTCTATGAGGCTTGTGCACGGAACAACGATGCACAGCAAAGCCTAAGTCATCAGACTAGAAGTCTGATTTGATCTACAAATGTGCATTCGCTGACTTCTTGTAGTTGGTGCAAGTCTTATAGCACACTCTCCTCCTCTTTTCTCTCCTCTCCTTTTCTCTCCTCTGCTCAAGTCACTGCCGCGGCTCCATTGCTTAACCCATACTGGAGGTACCCAAAAAATCCGTGGGGGCTACATGCTTTTCCTCCTCTGGTAGCAATGGCGGTTGTTGGGTGGTTTGTATTGTTCTCTTTTTTTTCTGTGTGCGCGACTTATGCCAAAAAAAACCCTTTTTGTCATTTATTTCCATGCACAACCGACACCAAAAAAAAATTGCATGCGATTTTACACCAAAAAGACAAGTATGCGACTTGCACTTTTTTCCGCACCTGTGACCTGTGCTTACTTGGACCCTTACAAAGCTAGGGGCTGTTGCACCAATCAGATCAGTGGAAGCCACCCTTGAACTCCGCAGTTCTGGCTCTGACTTCTAGCCTGTAGTTGGATCTACTTTCTTTTCCTCACTTCGGACACATGTCCGACTTGCCCCCCTTCCAGTGCAGTCCTGAGCTGCGCACTCAGTCGGTTGTCATGTGCTGCAGCTAGTAGAATGGTTGCAAACGCAGTTACCGGCGGTTGGAAAAGGCAGTTAGAAGGAATTTCTGACAGGTAAACACTGGCTGAAACGCCATTAGGGGTAGATAGAAGCTGTTGGCAGGGCTGATTGTCGCCCCAAAGAAGGGACAGGGGGAATGCCCCTCTCCATTAAGTGGAAACACGAATATTACTGCACGGTGACGTAGCCCTCTCTTAAACAGCACACACCCCAGGTCTTCCAGGACTGTTCTGAGTGGGCGAGGGTGGTCTTTTCCCTTGTCTCGTTGCAACTTCTCATCCACAACACGTCGCAGATTTGTGGTCTTCGTCGCCGGCGGATTCGCGTGTGTCATCATCATCCTCTCCCTCATGAATTATCCGCTGCTGCTGTTCATTGAGATCAAGGGGCAGAATCTTTTGTGGTGGCTGAGTATTTTCACTTTGGTGATTGTCGGAGGGCTGAGTTTGAGGTATGACTCGTTACGGCTTGGCGTGTGTGCAGCGCATAAGAAATGTAAACCTGTATGTTGGACGAAGGGGCGCCGGGGCACGAAGCATTCATGAAATTGGCTACCCGCCGTCCCCCAGACCCCCCCCTCTTCTTTCCAGCCCCGATTGTATAGTGACGGAAAAGGGGAATTTGCTCGCAGAATGGGCTTTTCTGGCCCTCTCGTCTATTGGGGCAGACAAGGCTGACAGGTCGAACCCGATTCATTATTGCACACATAGATCTGATCTCTCCCAACCCAATCGACTGTAGTGCCATATCTCAAAATACAGTCTGTTGCAGCACTAAATGCACATCCGTCGTCTGATTTCATTGGGCAACATCGATCTGGTTGGGGTTTGAGTCAGGGCAAGACAGACCAACAGCATTGGCAGGGCTGAAACTGCAGGGCCCGTTGATCTAATGCCATTGACCAACTTGGCTTTTGGGGGCCCTTCGATTCGAACAGGCCAGTACTCCGGACCGTGCGATCCGTGGATTTGCAGTGCCCGCCTAGCCGGGCTTTGGAGATGTCGCAAACACCACGGATTTTGTACGTGCCTCCGTCGTACGAGGGCTCCAGCCATGTGGCTCTGTTTGTCCACCGTTTGCAAAGACAACCTCACACAAGGAAAGCAACCCATTTCTGTGCATCAAGTTCGGTACCCCCAGTGGTCTCCATGCTGGCCAAACGGCAAAACAGTGCTGGTCGTTGCGCAAGTGGAGAGGTACTGACCCAAGTAACTATGCTGCCCACGTTTGGGTTGCGGTGGGCATGGGCCCCAGGCCTAAATTAGAGGTTTTTTTTTGGCATGCCCCCCCCCCCCTCGCCCTGTAAGCGCTCTCTCAGCCCCCATCAGACCCTGCCCCCCTGACAATGCTCCGGGAAAATCAGGAAGATCACCTCCAAGAGCCTTGTTAGATCAAGCGCAGGCGCGAGCGCCATATACCCCCCGCATGCAGTTGTCAGCCTCAACAGCTCAAGAATCAAAATACTCAAAACTGACTTGGTTGTTATTGTGACCACCAAAATGATCAAGAAATCACATGTAAAGCATTGAATAGCACCATATGATTTGCTACGGCCACTGGATTGTAAACCGTGCAATCTAATTGTTTGGCATTGCTGTGCCACCTCGAGGGACGCAACAGGGACATTAATCGGTCCCTTTTCGAGGTGCTTTGCCGAAGACATTTGGACTGTTGTTGGATTGTTTGACAAGTTTGCTTTGTTATTGGTGAAAACAATGTCAGCGTGTTTGACGCCGACAGATTTGGCCATTTTCCATTGGCAAGGCTGTTTTCTCCAATGTATGGACCCAGCCCCCTCGCACCCCCAGCCCAGTCCCCCTTCCCTTACAATACCTCACTGTAATTCAGCCCATCATGCACCCCCTTGGTGCCAAGTACGCAACAAGTTGAGGGCAACGCACCGATGGCTGGGGAGACAGTGGCCAGGGACGCAGGTTATGGACGGTTTGGGTCAGTGTCTCCAGGCCACTAGCGACCAGGTACACTTTCTGAGTTGTTGTGCTTCGGGAACGCCCACTCCACTGCGGCCTCAGCACTCGTGAGTGCCGATGTGGGGGAACCAGAAAAAGAAGCCCGGGGGAGACCCGAAATTTGGGAGCGAGTCCGTTGAACCAAGGCATTCACAAGAGGGAGGGCTCAGGACCACCTGCATGGGCGGAAACGCCAGCCCCTCGGAGGTGGCCTCGGAAATGACCCCTGAAGCAATGGCCTGCTGGGGGGTGTCCGCCTTGCAATTAGGGCCAGAGCCCCTCCCTGCAGCGCCCGGTCGTCCATGCCAACGCAGCCCTGTGCACATGTACTCGTTGCACTGCTGCAGTCAAGACGACCACCACGGAAACTATGACTCCAAAGGGGCGATGGAGAAGTTGGTGGCCCAAACGCACTACCAGCCTCGCAAGTGGAAGGAGCCCCACCACTGCAGCACCCGTGACGACGTCTTGGATTTGTACCGATATCGCTGGTCTATCTTTTTCCAGGTGCCGCCCTGCGCACATTGCAAGCATACTTGCTGATAACACCTGCCGCAACGTCTTGAGGCACCTGCCCACACCTGCCAAAAATTGTTTTGACACCTGCTTACGCTTGCCAGAAATTTTCTTGACACCTGCTGACACCTGCCGGAAAATTTACCTGACACATGTGAGTGCCTGATGGGGTGTGGTGTGTTTGCATGCAACAGTAAGCATGTAATAACATGTATGGGCTGCATTCCATCACCTGCCTGACACCTGCCGACAACTGCCGAAAAATTTCGTGACACCTGCCGACACCTGCCTCGGCAGGTGTCATTAGCGAGTATGATTGCAAGCGTGGTATGCGCAACGCAACACAACGCAGAAGCCAATCCAACGCAGCACAACGCAACACAACACACGTACGCGCACACATGCCCGTATGCCGGCCCACCGCCACCCCCACAACGTGCGCGGGGTGTGTTTGGATTCCCTGTCCTGCGTTTGTATGCACATATGCACCCAAATGCACGTGTTAGGCGGAACAAGGAGGGGTGTTGTTGAGGAATGTTGTCGAGGGGTGTAGTTGAGGGGTGTAGTGCATTGCACGGCGGTGATAACAGTCGGCAGACCTGCATACCAGCCCACGGCACCCGAAGCTGCCCAAACCAAGTCAGGGAGAGGGTCGGCCAATGCTGACGAGGGACGAGAACTGGTGGCTTCGTGCACCACATCCATGGTCTTCCAAGATGCCTCGTGGCAAAATGGTTGCTCTGTGCTCCCACAACCTCATGGTTGCTCTGTTTGTCGTTTCGCACAACATGCAGGACAGCGCACCGTGGCGCAGTGCAGTGCAGCCTACCCCCCACAGCACAAAGCGAAGCGAAGCGCAGCGCAGCGCAGCACATCAACGCAACAACCGCGCGCATACGTATACCCACACCCACACCCACACCCACACCCACACCCACACCCATACCCACACCGAAACCCACACCCACACCCACACCTACACCTACACCCACACCCACAGGAGGAGGAGATGCGGTCCCCCGGTAGGGCGCACCCGCGCGCCAGCCCCATGGTGCCTGCCGGCCCTCACCGACTTGGTGCCGGTCGTCGGTGGGGTGACCCCCTTGGGCCTACTCGGCTCAGCATCAATGCGGAGGCTCTCCTCTTCGTCTCCTCCCCATGGACACCTGAACCACGCAACACCCGTCCAAACCCACACCCACACCCACGCACCACACCCACGCACCACACCCAGGCGCAACCCCACAACCACCGGCGTACACACACACACACACACACACACACACACACACACACGCACATACACACACGTGTGTGTGTCTATGTTTGGCGGGGATTGTACTGTACCTCAATGGCAGTCAAAGAGTGACGGTACCGGACTGAGAATCGGTCTGTACACCAGTCAAAGATCACCCGTCATGGAACCTTGGGCCAAAGTGCAGACGCGGTTGGCTGCTCGGAGGGAACCAGGAGTGGTTGGGTTGGTGATCACTGTGGATGAAAAGGGCCCCGTCCATGCAAAGAATTGACTCGCTGGCTGCCGAAACGTGCAGCATGAATGTTTAGATGGGCATTGTATATTCAACCAGGACAGAGGTTCTGGTATCTTAGCGCCAGAATTGGGTCCAATCTCCTCAACAACGTAGCACAGGACCTCAGCAGGGCTGCACGTGACGCTTCATGTCTGCTTTGAGGCATGATGGTGATGATAGCAGGAACAGTGACAGTGGCAGTGACAGTGGCAGTGAGAAAAGTGACAGGCACAAGGGCAGCGACATGAAAGTGACAGCGGGCGTGACAACGACAAGGACTGCTACAGGTGGAAAATTGGCTTGCGCGCGTGGGGGTCGTTCGAGCCCCCCGAAGGAGGGTGGGCGGGGGGATCTGGAAAAGGGGCTCTCGTGACAGGCAGTCCAAAGACGCTGTCACGGGAGTCCTGAAAGGGGGCAGGATCGGAAAAGGGACTCGAACGACCCCCCCCCCCCACCCCCCGCCCGCCCGCGTGCGAGCCAATTTTCCCTCATCCTATCCATCTTATGTTTGGCCATGACCGTGATCCCCTCCTCATTCCGATGGCCCTCTTTTCGAACTATTTCCATGCACACACGTTTTCA
The DNA here is from genome assembly GCA_964036045.1 of Eutreptiella sp. 'Long Island Sound 2002'. Taxonomy (NCBI): domain Eukaryota; phylum Euglenozoa; class Euglenophyceae; order Eutreptiales; family Eutreptiaceae; genus Eutreptiella; species Eutreptiella sp. 'Long Island Sound 2002'. Next base: position 10,623,681 of record OZ038382.1, on the reverse strand, counting down.
CCGCCTGACTGCATCGATGGCGCCGGGCGGGCATTTGTGCACACTGCACCCTCTTGTTGTCACAGGAAGCGATCAGTATCGCGATGACCCCTGCGTATTTGTTGTTTTCACTGCCATATCAAGCAGACAAGTTCCTCCAATTTGTCAAAGGTCATGTCCTGCCACTTCAGGCCCTTGCATTTCCTTTTTCTCTGCACCGAGTCACATGAGGCAGATGGCGTCCGATTGCAGCCGGCGTGAAATTGAATGCCATAGCCACGAATGTGGGACACGTCAGTTCTTCATATGGCGTTGCATATCGCCGTGGCAGCGCGTCTTGCAGGGCATGATGGCGCGGGACCGCGTGGCACGGCGCTCTTGCATGGCATTCTGGCATTGCATATGACACGGCGTTGTGTGACACGTTGTTTTTGAAGTAGTGCCAAAGCGATGCCCTGCACAGGCGTATCATCGCGCAGGCTATTGCTTAGCACTGTGTGCAGCGTGATGTCGCATGGGGTGGCGTCGCATGGGATGTGCCGCACACGACGCATAACAATTGGCGTGCGCTCATTATGTGCTTTCCTCGTTTGCCGCAAAGGAGTCCTGAAAGGCAGGGCTCAGCTGTGTGGTTCATTCCGGCATTGCTCAGGAGAAGGTGTTCAAGTCGGTTTGGTGCGGCTTTGCACTATTTTGGGTTTGGTGTGCCTGGTGCGCGGTGCGCAGTGTGTGATCCCCCTCCCCCCTCCCTGTGATGTGCCAATCAGTGGGGCACGCCACTGCATCTGCCCCATGTGTGTGGGTCCGTGGTGAAACTTAGTGAAAAAAAATTTTTTTCAAAATTTTTTTTACTAAGATTCAAAACTTAGTAAAAAACATTTAGTTACTAATTTTTTCCTCTGCGGGTGGGATTTTTACTGAGTAATTTACTGAGTAAAATGTTTTTTTTTTATTAAGTAATTTATTTATGTAGAAATTAAAAATTTTACTAAGTTTTACCTCGTCTGGTACTCGTCTGGTCTTACCAAATACCCCATGTGTGTATGTCCTGTTCCACATGTGCTCCCACAGATTACACGGTCGATGTGGATGCTGTTGGGAAGGTCTGCGTGTTCTCAACCTTCGACGTGGACAAGTATGTTCTTTTCAATCCGCGTCATGAGCGTCGCAGGTCTGGGGTTGGGCAATCAGGTCGGGGAGCTACGGCAAGGCCGCAGATGTCAGAGGCGCCGCAAGCGGGGCCAGTGGCAGTGCGGCCTCCCTCCCTTCCCCGGCGGCTTGGCTGCAACCTCCCTGGGTCAGACTCATGAGCAGCCGAAATGAAGTGGGCAGGTGGGTCGGTGAAAGGAGGGAGGAGGGGGAGGCAGGCAAGCAGGGAGGGAGGGAGGGTGGGAAAGAGGGAGGGACGCTGATGCATGGAAGGAGGTAGGCAGGCAGGCAGACAGGGACGCGGGCAGGCAGGCGGAGAGGGAGGCATCACAGACCCCATCGGGACGGAGGTTCCACAGCTTGGGTCAGGATGCTGCTTGAACCAGGCCATCCGATATCTGGGCCGTCCAGGGATGTTGTAGGTCTTGCTCATACAAAAAGTGACGCCAATTGAGCAAAAGGGGCGAGATAATGATGGATATGGCTGACAAGCGGTCTCTGTGGGGATCAAAGCAGTCGCTGTGACACTTTTGCTTGGCTTGCGAGGTCAAGCAAAGGTCGTTGGCCTGCGTTGCGCATAGCGAGGACCGGGCGATCCATGGCCATAGTCCGCTGAATTGGTCCCTGGAAAGAGCAAACCACCAGCAATGCACAACGAGCTACATGGCTACCTCACTAATTGTTCATTGTTACCATGGAACGCCCCCGGATCGTGGCGCTCGTCGCCAGACCACTCATCTGCGCCAGGACCCAAGGTGGTTGGCGATTAAGTGATTCACATTTTCCTACAACTGTCTGTGGTTTCCCCTGTATTTTTTTTTTCATCGGGATTTCCCATTGACATGGTACTTTGCACGAATGCGGTGCTTCACAGAGCTCTCGGTTTGATGTACCACAGGTTTGCTACATGACAACTCAAGCACCCCTCAAATGGTGTGAAAACTAGTGGTACAATAATGGGATGTAGCTCCACCTTTGCCCAACGCACACTTCGGCTTCCTCTGTGTGCCCTCATCGGAATAGGAATCGGGAGCATGGTCTCAGAATTTAGTGGATCATGGTGTCCAAAAGTGAAAAGGAAACATGGAAGTACCAATCGGCAAACCTACGTTCAGCGTTTATGGTTCACGTCACTGCCTCCTGCACCGTTCGGCACCCCCTTGGCGTTCCATCTTAGGTACCCTAATGCTCGGCACTGCCCAACAGATAAGCTCCGGCGGTCATTCCAATCGTTTTGCGCGGAATATCCCGAGTGGAGGCCCCAAGGCAAAGAGCACCTCCTGGACCCTGAGGAAACGGAGATGTTTAGTGTCCGTTCCGCCTCTGGTCCCTCGGAGCAAGTGTAGTGATTCGCTGCAGATTTGCGTGCACACATTGTGCGGTTTCCCAGCGAGGGGCAGGGTCACAGAGCATGTGGCATTGCGCCAGTGGCCGAAGCCAAAGCCATAGCTCGTCAAGATCACTGCAACGAGCGAGGCCTGCAGCTGAGGATTGCGGCTGCAGCTGCAGACGTCGCATGAGGGGGCGTTTCTGCGGACCTCCGATGTATGGAACCCTGGGCATCGCCGCGCCGGACCTGGGGAGCTCTGTCTCCAAACGACGGTCTTCTGACCAGTCATCTGCATCGTGACCCAAGGCGGTTGGAGATGAAGTGATTCGCATTTTCCTGCACTTTCACGCGGTTTCCCCTGCATTTCTTTTTCCCCCTTCATCGGGATTTCCCATTGATATGGCACTTTGCACCAACGGTGGTGCTCCACAGAGCTCTCGGTGTGCTACAGGTTTGCCACATGCCGAACACTCCATGATTGGTTGGCTTTGATAACTCAAGCGCTGTTATGCCACTCATGGTAACGCTGTCCAGTATTTTGAGCAGTGTCCCTCAGACCCCCGCCCCGCTTTCGCGCGCGCGGCGTTGTCGAAACCCGCCAACCCCGGCCGACCTCCCTTTTCCTGACCGCCGGTTTTGTGGTCAGGAGTGCACGATGATGTGGGTGGGGGCCGGTTGTAGTGGGACGGAGGGGCTGGGTCGCGCCTGTGAAGAGTTGCTGATGCCCATGACAACATTCTGCTTGAGACTGCCACCCATTTCTGTTTCCCTGGCCGTGAATTTCAACGGGTGCTGTCTGGGCCGGACCCCCCCCCCCTCCCAAGGAACCCGCCTGCACAGCCACGTCTAAGCACCGGATCCCCATCTGACCCCGTCTGTCCCGAGTTCGGCCGTGCTTGCACGAGGTGGGGGTGCCCGAGGGATGCATTAGAGGGGAAGGCACGTCGGAGGCAGCCCCAGAAGCGGTTGGATCAGCGGTCGGAGGAGGTTGCCAAGCGGTTGGGGGCGGTTACTGTCAATTTCAGATGCCATTGAGCCTGGCACTTACCGTCAGGGAGACAGTGGCTGGGCGTAGGTTGGGCGCCCTGGAGGGGGGGTGGGGCGGCTCCCCGCCCCCTTCCAATGCATCCCTGGGGTGCCCGTCGTGTGGCCGCAGCGGTACACAGCACGCAGCACACCGGCAGTAGGCAGAGAGCGACGTGCACAGCGGCGCACAGCACCACACAAGAACGATGGCGCAGCCCGGCAACATGGTGCGTTTTCCTCGGCAACCGATTGACCGGAACGGCCCACCGCCGGCCGCGCCCGACGGCCATCGGGCTCTGCATTTTGTACTTCTGACCATTCGCCGGCTGCCACCAGGCCGCCTTGCACGGGGCTCCTCCACAACGTACTGCCCCCGGGGGCACGCAGCATTGCATGACAGTGCCGCCTACACGGCCTGGGAGGATGGTCCCATGGGGGGTGTACCGTGCGCTGTGCACGCGCTGTGCGAAAAGTTGGCCGTTCTCCACCACCGGGAGTTCGGTAAGTTCAGAAGATTGGCAGGATGTCATTGAATGGCTGCTGCAGTGGACGGGGCTATAGGGGGCAGAATTTAGGTCCCTGGGACCCATGGCAAGCATTAGATGTTTGAATTTTTGAGTTTTGAATTGGTTGTGCATGATTCCGCAGGTGGGTGGTTTTCGGGGCTGTTACGCGGATAATCACCGTCATAATTGGCGCTGTGCGCGCGCTGTGCGAAAACGCCCCCATGATGTGGCGTGGGTACGGCGTTGAAGCCGGGACTACGGGTCAGCTTGCGATTCTCAGGGGCTAAGGGTGGCGTAGCTCTGCCTGTTGCATCTGCTGGTCACCACAAAGCGTGGAACCCCCCCCCCGCCCCCCGGCCGCCACACGTATTGAGCTTTTATAGCAAAGCCCCCGCCCCCCCCCGGCCCCTCCCTTTGGGACAGGTATCCAGTGCTACCGTCGCCCTCTCTGGCGCCGCCTGCGTTCGCGCCTCACGTCGTGTCTCACGTGGGGTCTCACGTGGGGTCTCAAACCGGTCCTACGTCTGGATACGTCAGGTCTCACGCCGGGTCTCCGGTGCGCGAACGACACGGAGGGTGGGCTCTCGCACGCCAGTGGCCTTTTCCGATGCCCCCGTTCCGGGACCGTCTGGGCTGGCGGCTGCCGGACCAGCGGAGTCGCACAGCGACTCTTCTCGCACGCCGTCTGTGCCGAGCCCATCGCGCAGGAGCGGGCCCCTTGCGCTGCGCACTGTACAGTACGTCCCCCACCGTTGCTTTGTGGTGCTTGCACTTATAGTATTTGACAGGGGGCCGTTGCCGCCCCCCCCCTCCCCCACCCCCAACCCCCGTACGCGGCAGGCGATCCACAAAGACGGGGGATTGAGCTTTGGTTCACGCCGGCCCAGCGTTGCCGCAGAACAGGACTGCCACAGAACAGAGCACGAGTTTGAGGGGGGGCACTTGACGCGGCGCGCGGCGCAACTACTTGGGCAGCTGCAGCCGGGGGCCACCCGGCAGGAGTGGAGGTGGAATAGTGGAACCCTGAACCCCCTCAAAAGGTGTGTGCAGCGCAACTGTTCCCCCAAGTGCTTGAAAGAAGCAGCCTTCATGGAACTTTGGGGAGGGGGTGGGGGGGGGGTTAAAGCGAGGGGGTAGCGGGTGCAATCGTGAGCAGTGGGGAAAACATTCCACTGTCACCCACAAAACTGCACTAACGCCCCCCCCCCCCCTCCCTCGCGGCGAGCAGCGGAAACATTGCGCCGCCCGCCCCGAAGAGGGTTTACTGCGCTGCACAGGTGCTTCCTCTGATGTAATGTTGAAACGGGCATCATTTTGGTGTCGTATGTCCCCACGCTCAAACCCGAACTGACCCCCCCCCGCCCCCGGCCGGTTTGTACAGTCTAATCTACGTATTCTTTCAAGCGCCCACCCCCTGTGCCTAGGGCTCAAGAGGCTTACGGTGGTTTGGAGGACTGCGGGTCGGCAGTGGGCCCCAGTCCAGTCTACATGCGACACATGCTGTGTTCCAAGCTTCTGGCGCCCAAATTTCCGAGTTCCCAACATCGCCTTTGGCGTGCGCCATGGAGGGTATAGCACAAGGAGGTGCTGGGCACGGGGCCCGTGTGTTTGGCATTTGTTTACCCTTGTGAGCAGCGCCCAGGCTGGGCAGGGCTGGTTCTTTAGGAGCGGTACCCCCAGGGTTTGATTTCGCGGGGCTGATTATGAGAAGCCGACGATGACAACAACAACAACAGCAACAACAGCAGCAGCAGCAGCAGCAGCAACAACAACAACGACGACGACGACCACCACCACCACCACCACCACCACCACCACAACCACCACCACCACCACCACCACCACCACCACCACCACCACCACCACCACCACCACCACCACCACCACCACCACCACCACCACCACCACCACCACCACCACCATCACCACCACCACCACAACAACAACAATAGCAACAGCAGCAGCAGTAGCAACAATAATCATAAACAGGGGGTGCTGTGCACAGGCTTGGGCATTTGTAAGCTGCGGTGCTGGCAGCTTGGGATGTCTCGTATTTCTGTCTAGTCTCAGGCGTGGGTTCAAGTGGCTGTGTAATTCACTGAGACTCAGCCCAGTGTAGTTGTGCCTCTCCTTTCCACTGCGCAAGCGCGGGCCCTGCCGGCACACAGCCGCAGGAGCGTCGCCTTGGGGTCGTGATTTCTGCCGTCCTGATCACGAGAACCCGCGCTCTCACGGTCCACGCCCCATGCCCCCCCGACTCCTGCCCTCCAACCCGCCGCCCCTTCGGGGCCTTCGTGCGACCTCCTCAGGCCGCCATGAAGCTTTACGCTCCGAGCCCGGACCCTCTCCGAGATTTTCAGGGGATCAGTGTGTGGGGGAGCCGTTTCTTGACCGTTGGGACCTGCATTCCTGTGTTCCCAGTGATAAGAAGATGTGGTGTTGGGTGTTTCTTGGATTGAAAGCTGACAGAACAATCTATTTGGGTCCCTGCGGGTCCGACAAATTGCCGCAGATACCTACGCTTGTTCTGGGACCACTGAACCTCCAGAGGGTTTATGTGCCCGAGCACTGCAGGTGCTGTGCACAGGCAAGGACGTGTGTAAGCGTGTTGTCCCCACGCAGTCCCCTTCTTTTGTGGCATTTTGGACATGTTTGAGGAAAGAGAGGAAAGTGCGAAAATTGTGGATCTTCTCCTCCATGACCTTTCAAGGCATGGTGGACTGCTCTGCTGACAATATTGGACCTCTTCACCACGCCAAAAGCGAAAAGAGCCGCTTCGGCCTTCAGTGAGCATCGCACTCCACAGCAGCCTCAAAGCACCGCCGGGTATTCTCCAACCGCCGTATGTTGCCGTCCAACCGCTGTCAGTTTCCCATCAGTCAGCCCCCAACGGCAGTCGGTCATTCGCCTACCGCCATCGGTGTTAGACTGGCCTGAAGAGAAACGAAAAAAAAGACATACTGTAGGATGCCTCCAGCGACAGGTAGCGATGATTAAAGTCAAGGGATGCCACCAAATCCACTGATTTTTTCAGCGACACGGCATGTGTTAGCTTCTGGGCCGCCACTGAAATCGACGGCTTGTGTGCCTACTTGTCAGGGCCGAAAAAGACTGGTAACATGCCCCCCCCCCCCCCTCTGCGAAAACAATGCCCTTACCACAACAGCACGAGGTGTTGTTTCTGCAACTTTGGAACCGTGTAATTTGGCGGTTCCTTTTTCTCAATGTCCATGAAGATCACATTTTTGTCCCATGATTTGGAGCTTCGGATGATATTTCAGGGATGCTGATCACTGTCCTGCCACTTTTTGCCCCTCCCTCCAGTACGTGACAGTGATTCACCTCCAGAGGCATGGCTGTCTGGGCCTCAATGATGCATCGCTTTGCTGCTTGTTTCTTTTCACGGTGGCAAACAACGCTTTGTTAGAATAACAGGAGGTGTTGGTTCCGTCATTTGCAGTGTTTTGACCGCTGTTCTTGCAAAGGGGCGGAGGGCCCCCTCCCGATTCCACCACCTCCAATGTTGTCACCTGCAGGACAGCCGAGCGGTCAGCATACGGGATGGGTTGTAATGGAGGTGGTGGTGATGAGGGTGTGGGGAGTTGTGGTGCGGTGGCATGGTGCCACCGGTAGTTGGCATGTCCATCACAGGACCCCCCCCCTTTTTTTTTATAGTTCGGGGCTCCCTTCGTGGGCGCGCTGATGCTTCAAGGCCCCAATGTATCATATTATATTATCTTTGCATAGAGTTGTTGGGATCTTGCTGCCCTGGGATAATGTCCGTCTGACAAAAAAAAGAATCGCGAATTCTGGCCACATTCCCTGTCCGCCGCAGGAAATTGCTGTTGGTATTCCTGGTGAACGGCCAGAATTATTGTACGGCGCTGTTGGCGCCACGTATAACAAAAATTTTCGTCGTCTTTGGGCGCTGGTGAAGGAAAGGGGATTTTTTGCACGCCTTCCCTCAACCCGGCTCGCCAAGCCCCCCTGTAGCAATGCTTTGATGAAGCCTACTGTTACGCTTACTGTCCCCAGTCCCTTCCCTTGCCCTGACTGGCCCCAGCTCTTCTCTTTAACGCCCCCAACCCCCCTTCCTCTTCCCCCTACTGCCCCCACCCCCTTCTGCTGCCTGCAAACCTCTGACTGCCCACAGGCTTGCCCTTGTCAGCCTTGGATGGATTGTATCATAGCTTCCCTTTGCCGTCTGCCAGCACACTATCCTCAGCCCCCCCCCCCCCCCAAACCTTTTTGCAGACAACCCCCGAGTCTCACCAACACTCGGTCTGACACCTGCTGGACATATGCCAGACTGGTGCAGATGTTTTGGTCAGATTCCCGGGGTGACGACCATCGCCAGACAATGTCTAAACAACAGTAGGTCTCAGCAATACTAGGTATTGGTTCCGTCAATTCATGCACCGTGGATTCTGGCATTGCATTCTTGTTTTGGCAATCTGAGGTGTCGCGTTCTGTGCTGTGTGATTACTGCGGAGGTGAGTTGCAAGGTGACCAAAAGTTGTGGAATGGAACGTGATTCAGGGATGACGGCATTCGGAGCATGCTTTGCTCTCTGGTTTTCAGGACTGTGCGTCGTGTTGGGTCAAGGCTGGCTGGTCGTTGTTCTTTGTAGAGCGCAGGCATGCCTTTGAGAACACAGTTCTAGGCGGCTTCCCCGTCAATTTCTAGGTTTCGGTCGTTGTTTTGATAAGGGGAAGGGATCCTCTGGTGCCGTGAGTCGTTGGGCATCCCGTCCCCCACCCCGTCTCCCCTCAAATGCAAACTGACCTCTGCCTGCAGTGGCGGTGCAACCGGCTATTGCCCATGAGCAGGCCACCGACGGCTGTCGCTGGCGAACCGACGCCGGCGAGTGTGAAACTGACAGCGGCAAACAGCTGGCTGATGCGCTTGCTGACAACTCTTCGTGCCTAACCAGAAGCTCGCTCACATCCGGGCTTATCCTAAGCAACACTCCGGTTAAAAAGCTGATGCACATGGTGAGTCCTGTGTAGGAGAGCAGGTTTGCCCGGTATGATCTGGGGATCATGTCATCCCTTTTGTAATATCAATCACAACAGAACAGAAGTAGATTCCCTCAAGTATGTCTCAACATGATCTCCCAGAAGTGCCTGCAAGATGCCAGCTGCCCCATGGGAAATGGATTACCTTTCAGATGAACGCAAGGGCGCCGCATTCGGTGGTACTCTCCAAAACTGTAGAATTTGGTCACCGTTTTACGCAGACAGTGATGTACTGTTCCTGTCGCCAGCCAAGCTGTTCTTTGGCGGCAGGCTGCCGTGCTGCGGCCATTCTGTATTGTGCCTGGGCCAGACAAAGGAGACCTTTTTGTGGGGCACGTCGACGGACAAGGAGGTGGCTGTTGTGCTACACCGTGGCCAAACAGCCTTTATGGAACCCCAACCCCCGACCACAAACACACCCGAGAACTGACCTCGACTAGCAAGCTGGTCATACAAAAGACGTGGCACAGGACACCGTACGACACAGTAACCTACCAGCCTTTATGGGATATCCGTGCCCCCCACGCCCTCCTTCCAGACCCCCCTTCCCTTGGCCCTTTTCAGTGCAATGCTGCGGCCACCACGTTGTGGAGGCTTCCCATGAGTCCTTTTTTTTTCATTGTTTTTCTTGGGCTGAACAGCTTGCACTTCGTATTTTGGAGATCCTCAATCTGCGCCATGAGGATGCAACAATACTGTCATCCACTTAAGTAACCTATTCGCAGGTGCGCAATGGCTGATAGCATGACCATTGCCCCTGCCGACCACCATTGTTATGGAATGAACTTACCATGTCAGTCACTGCACGGAGCAGTCCTGCTGTTGCCCTCAGCTTAGGCATCGGACGCTGACTCTATGGCGCTGCCTTTGTGAAGGCTGAGTGGGCACAGTTTGCAAATCTCTTGCGTTGCCTGTGCTTGTGCATCCATGGGGACACCAGGAACATGGCATGTGATTGAGAAGACGTGCACGCATCACATGTGTGACCTCCACCAGGTCAATGGACAGATCCCATGAAGCGCATTTTGGATCACAACCCCATGTCCGAAGAAGGTTGTCAAGGTCAGTAGGGTCGAAGCCAAGTGCATATTGGTGTCACTGACCAGACAGTGGCCCCTCGTCCTGTCAGACAGGGTACATCGTCGTGATGCACTGTGCCCCCGCAAAGACTCAACACTTAGTAATCGTTAATGCGCGCCAAGCCGTCGGCAGGTGCAGCTGAGCATGTCATGTGGAACGCTTCACCAAATTGCAGCCAGTTTTCAACAGCTGCTGCTCCAGCAACAACCAATGAGACACAGTCCACGGCTTTCTTCGCTTGCAAACGCCTTTGCCTTGCTAATTTGTGCAAGGCAGGGCCGTCCTCCGGAACCGTCTGAACTTTGTCACAATGAAGGACGCCCATCAACGACAGCCCAAGGCCAACAGCCGTCAGAGGTAATTGTTGAAAAACCGATCAGGCTTGGAGTATGAGCTACGTGGATTGGTGGAGTCCGCTGCTGGTTAGCGTCAGTTTTGCCGGCAGCAGCGCAATGTACTCACCAGGCTAGCTTTTTGAATTCTGAACTGATCCACACCTTCAGAGCAGGTGCACACAGTGTGTGGGTGAGACAAGACTGTAGATTGGATATGGGAAACAAGAAAGTTTTTTTTTTGCCACAAACTTTCAGGAGACATCACAAAACGTTCAGAAATGGCCCAATAGCCAAAAAGTTGTACCTCACGCCATTACGCCATTACGCCCCAATGTCCCAACCTGTTCGTGCATTCAAACCCACCACACAAGGTTCTGGTGCATGTTGCTCTACTTTGGGCCCGCAAGTGTGTTGGAACCTACAGCTCACCACGTGTCAAGGCTGGCTTGCTGGAAATGGTCCCACTGCTACCACCGTGGTTAGACTTACCTTTCCCCGGATAAGATCACCACAGCCCGACACGTCTACTCCTTGTTCTACAAGTGGTCCACTTGCACCAGTGTAACTCTGTACCAACTAAGACGTTTGTTGGGCTCTAGGGCATTTGTGCTGTCATGTTTTTGCCCATTTGTGTCCACGAATGTTGATTTTAGGGGGGCTCTGAGCATGACGCCGAAGGTGGGATGCTGCAATGCGTGCACTCCTTTATGGTTTTTCAATGTGCTGTTGGCAAGCGAGGTGCAGGACCGTATTAATTTACGAAGTTTTCATCACTGAGACAAACAGGGTGGGTTTTCATGGGGCTGTCAAGGGGACGGTAGTGCCGCTCAACGTTTGATTCCTTCTGAACAGGAAGTACATGGTGTCTGTCAACTAGAATGTCTTTTGCACGCATACCATGGCGTTGTGTTGCCCACTGTCAGGGAGCCACCACAAGAGGGTAAGAAAAGGTTGAGTTCCAACAAAATAACACGCCGATGATCAACCACTGCGCTTCTCTGTGCCTCCTCAGGCACGGTCGCAGCAATACTCGCCGGTAATGGCCTCCCCAAAGCCATTACTAACGGACGACAGTTTACCAGAAAGGCCCCCAATTGTCAGAATTGCCAAATTTGGCCCGGGTGGAACACTTTGGTGTATGTTCATGAGGTGGCTCTTTTCTGGGGACCATTTCCCGGAGCATTGTGAGGGTAATTGGCTTCAAGGTGGCATGCAGGGCGCACACATGCCCCATGTAGGGCAAAGACCACTGATTGTATATGCCACGCAGTCTTAAAGTAGGAGCTGTCTCGAAGTGGGACGGTGTCCTTGCGGTTGCCATAGCATGGGTAGATGGCAATAACATTGCGACATATTCCCATCAGGCTGGATCCCCACCCCTGATGACCATTCTACTTTGAGGAGAAGGTCTGCATGCATGCGGTGCATTGAAAGAGTGGAGAGGGGGGGCCAAAGGGGTCCTGCAGGGGGCTTCTCGGGGGTGGTGAATTGATGCATCACAGGGCTGCTTTGCGCCTGTGTGGTCAGACTCCAGCTGGTATGCCTGCTGGGTCCAGAATAGTTCGCACACGCTGCAGGTACGCACATTCAACAAATGCGTGGATTGCAAGAACATACTGTAAGTACGGTCCGTTGTGGATGCAAAGCATTAAGACCCTCAGAACAGCATCAAGGCATGAAACGGTAGATCCAAGCAAACCACGGGAGAAGCCTGGGGACAGCCGTAAGATGCAAGTGTCCGAGCTACAAACCCCAAGGGCACAGACAGCCTGGCCAGATAGCGATTGGCCGCACCAACGCGGCAACCAGGGGCTGCCATTCCGTGAAGCCTGGCAGGACGCCCAACGCCTTCTCCGTCCAACCTCCGTCATCACAGTAACATCAGACCACGGTGGGGGGGGGGGGGGGGGGGCGTCACTTGGTGACCGTCCCCCAGGGGGTGGTGGGGGGCCGTCTTCCCTGGGATGGGGAAGGACGGGGGGGGGGGGGCGTACCGCGCAGTAACACGGCTGACATTCCGTAGACAGCAGGTAAGATTCCGGAGTATCTGCCCCTACGCACAACATATTTTTGAAATGGACTGTGAAGAACGTCCTTCTCAACATGGTGCGAAGGGGCTGGGAAACAGGTTCCGGAATGGGAACCTCCTTCCACAGGTACTTTGACGACGAGGGGTACTTCGAAGCGGCAATGTTAAGCACACCTTTTTCACATGTGGATGCAAATTGTAGTCTCAAATCAGCCAGTGGCATGGTTGATGATGCTCCCTGCCTCTGGTGCTGTATCCGGTTCAGCAAATGGGTGGGTGGTGGTGGGGGAGCACATATTGGGGCACTGGAGCAACGTGGTGAAGCCTGTGTCCATTTGCTTGTCATTTGCGTCCTCCTTTTTTGTAGGTCAGCATGTCGGAGGGCCCAAGGGTCAAGACTGAAAACACTGAGGTGTGCAGAGTGTGTCTCGTTGGTTCAGCAGTATGTAATGCCCAACAGGCAAAGCATGGGGAAACAGGAAAAGGGGGTTGGGCAGGAAGCAGCAGGGTGGGGGTTGAGGTTGAAGTAGGCTAAAATATATTATGGAAGCCTGGAAATTGCACTGCCATGACTGGCAGAGCCAGAAGTGCCGTGCAGTATGGGTCATAAAATGGAGGAGATTTGGTTTTGAGTATGAAGTAGGTCAAAGGCAGAACCAATCTGCGGTCAGGGGGGGCTCCCATGCCATGTGTCTTTTCCAGGGATGAGGTATGCCACCACGGGCACAGGGGGTGCGAAATTTTCGTAAGGGGACAACTTCGGGGGGAGAATTGCGTTTTTCAGTTTGGTGTCGAAATTTTCCCCACGAATTTTTTTTGCGCAATTTGGGGCACTTTCTGCTCTTTGTGCATCCTCATTGGAACTAGTGCCCACTTCAGTGTGGAGAGCCAACCTCGGCGTTGCTCAAAATTTGGGCGTCCTAAAGTTTCACACAACTGATTGTCCACGAGGAACAAAGGGATGGGGGTGTTGAAGTTTCCCGTGTCTGATGACCCCGCACCAAAATTGCAGGTGTGTCGAAATTTCCCCTCACGAAATTTTCCCCGCCGAAATTGTCCCCAGACAAACCCCCCCCCCCCCTGTAGGACCAAAATCCGGCCAAAGCATGTGGTTTCATGTGAAGTGCCTTTTCCAGGAAGCAAGACCTTCGAAAGGAAGCAATATGGCCCCGTGAAACGAGATAATGTACTGACAGAATGCACGCTGGAGATGCTGGAAGTCATGGGTGCAATTCCAGCAGAATTCCGGCCATCCGGGATTAACAGTTCTGCGGGGGTGATTGCGCACTACGACAAAATCAAATGCCTTCCGCGATGTGTTTCACTCGGGCTGTGCTCGTTTTGAAGTGAAGGTTGCGGGCCAGCAACCGCTTCGTCGTTCAAGGAAATTGGATCGTTGGATACCAAGAAACATGGCTACAGGAGAGACGTCAAAGAGTGCGGCGTGAGGGTGCCAATGGATGCCCTGACCTCAGCGCGCGCCAGAAACCAAAAGAATGCGAGGATAACGAGAAACTGAGATCAGTGGGGAACCCATTATTGGCATATGTCCGCGTTTCCGCACGGCTCTGCCATCGACCTGCACATTCTTTGCTTGCGTCTGCGACTGCTTTTCCAGGACAAGGCGGGTGTGGTGGGACCGTCAGATGATGCCCTGGTGGCAGATATTCAACATATGCTTTCAGGTGCATCACCCAGCCCTACTTTGGTGCGTAGCGTGTGAAGCGATGGGAGTGGAATCGACCCTGGCCCAGCATGTACACGTGCTCCGCTTTGATTGCCACGTCGCGACGGTGTCCCAGAACCCCGTTCGGCACGGTGGCCCACCGGTCGGGCGCCGGCGGCCTCACGGTCCGGCAGGCGCACTACGTCGCGGGGTGGCAAGTGTATGGGCGGGCCTTCGCGCTGGTCTCCGAGACCAGCGGCCTCGTGTCGCACGGGCAGCGGTCCGCCAGGGGCTCCCACACGGTACCCCCCCCCCCCCCTCGCGTCCAACGAATGCCTTGTCCAATGAACACTTCTGTTCGGACCGTATTTTTTTGGACCTAATTAATTAGGCCCCGGGTTTAGGCACTGAGTTTGGTATCGAAAGGCGTGTCCAATGAACATTCCTGTTCGGACCGTCTTCTTTGAGGACTTTATTGTTCGCTGGACAAGGGTGGGGGGGTTCCCCCCCATGCATCCGGGCATAGCACACATAACCAAAAAGAATACCGCGCATCTGATGTCATTAGGGTCAGTGATCAAAGGGCAGCCTGCAGCCATTCACAATGGACGGTGCGGAGCTGAGCCGATCCGAGGAGCGATGATGTCACAGACAGGCCGTACAATGCAGGGCACACATTCTGTACACCCATTCTACACCTGGAATGTTGTGAGCTTGACAGTGGGAGTGATTGCCCACTGGCGCTACAAGCAGTTCGGTCGAGTTCATCTCCCCTCAGCTCAGAGTCACTGAGTCAAATCTGTTCCTTTGTTTTTTGAAGTGTTGAAGAAAGTACTTTCGATTTTAATGATGAACGATAGAAATTGATAGCTACCAATGATGTCAGTAGAAATCACGATTGATGAGGCCCATTGGTATGCGTTGTTAATAATCTCATAAAGTTATTGAATTGAATTGATTGTTTATCATTGTTAATTTATCGGCAGCTGTTCATGATTTAGCTGCAAAACAATTTCGTTGGTGAGTCGACATTCGAATTCAATTGAATCAATAAGAATGTATGATTTCATTGCCCGGGGCAGTGCTCTGCTGGACGCCGGCTTTGAACATCCTGCAGGTGACATGGAGGACCTCAGCGTGAAGAAAGTGATCGAGAGATTGGAAAAGAAATTCAACTGCTCCTTACTCGAAAGGAAGCCTTTCATCAAAGAGACAATTAACAGGATCCTCGAGGAGCAGCATGAACAGGAGGGCGAGAAGGAGGACAGCGGCAGCGACAGCAGCAGCAGCAGCAGCAGCAGCAGCGAGAGCGACAGCAGCGAGGATGAGGCGAAGAAGAAGCCACCGGCGAAGCGGAAGGCACCAGGTATCGAAGCGGTGCATGCCAACTGCGTGTCGTTTGGGGTGCACGGGGTCGTGGGTGGGCCAAAACTGGCACGAAGTGAACCAACACCCACCAACTGTCCGCAAAGCGCGGGTGCTGCCTCGTCCACCATCCAGTGCTTATGCATGCACTCACTCAATGAAGGAGTTGCGCAGGGGTGGGCTGGGGGCTAAAGAGGGTCTGCATGTGCCTGAAGGGGGTTCTGGAACAGGCCGAAAACGGCAAAACTGCACGCTGTTGCAGGGCCGTCTATAAGGATCCACATTGTCCCCCCTCCCCCCGCCCCCCTTACGGACGTACACCCGGAAGTACCCACCGGTATACCCTTTATGGCACACCCCGCTTCCGGATAGCGATTGTGGACGGCGCCCCGTTGGCGGGCAACCGACGGCGATCGGGGGGTAACCGATGGCGGTTTGGGGTAACCCACGGTAGTTGGCGGCCAGCCGACGCAGGTTGCTGGTAATCGATGGCAGTTGGGGGGTAATTTTGAGCATTCCATTTTGTGAGTGTGACGGAGGGATTTCCCCCCTTTCTCCCCCTCGCGGACGGCCCTGCGCTGTAGTTACCCAACCATGCCCCAGGCCTCGTTCAAGCTGCCTGGGAGCGGAAAACCAGGGTGCGTAGGGGCGGCCAGCCTTACTCTTGACCGTGCCACTGTATTGCACGGCATGAGACCGCCTTCTTGCGTCCCCAGCGCGTGCTTCTCTGCGTTCCCCAGCTGCGCCACCCAGACCCCCTCCGAAAGGGGGGCGCCGGACGGAGTGCACTATTTCTCGGAAGGCCTTCCTGAAGAAAGCCCCACCTCTGAAGATGAAGATTAGCTGTGGAGATGACAAGCATGAGCTGACGGGTATGTGGTGCCTTGAGCTTTGCATGCCGTTTGGCAAGCATGGGCTGTGCATGTGGTGCGAGAGCTAGGGCACCCCGGCAATGCCATGCTCAGTGTGATGAGGCATGGGCGGCACGGATACTCCCCAGCCCCGCCCCCCGGCGTGCATTAGACTGAAATCTAGAAAGGAGGACATCACCGCCTCCTGTCATACCCCCCTTCCTTCTCTGACGTTTTTGTAAAAGGGCACACATCAAGGTTCACTGAAGAAAATCTTTCGAACCATTTGGGGCTACACAAATACTTGCCAGAACCCCCCCCCCCCGATGCTTTAGAATGAAAAAAGCATAAGGAGGAGCCCCCAAACCCCTTTCCAACAGAAAAATTCACAGGGGAATCATCAAATTTTGTACCAGACAAAACATCTTGCCCGATTTTTTGTGCACAACCCCTTGTGTCTCAGACCCCCCCCCCCCCAGGCTTGTGGTTGAATGGGAACAACGTCTGGAGGACCCCCCCCCTCCCACCGGGTCCGTCACAAAACTCCACATTTTGAGGCTTTTTTTGGTACGCCACCCTCTTTCCAATGCCAGTCTGCACCCCTTCTGCACTCCTCGTCAGGCCAACGTGGGCTGGCCCCGTCTGCACTGCGGTTTTGTTTGTATTGGGGTCCTTGGGCGATGCAACGCCGCACTTGATTGACCCACTGGGCCTACGAATCGGCACTCGGATCAGATCTGCCTGTACCTGTCACGTGCAGCCCCAGGCCAGACGTCCAGCCTGGGCGCACTGAACACTCCATTCGTCCGTTCCGTGCCGCGTTTGTCCGGCTCAGAGCCCAGTGCCACGATGTCCCGAGGAGGGGAGTGTTCCGTGTCTCACCGCGTAGTGCACCCCGTGTCCAGTGCTAAGTCCTTTGTGTGACGTGCGCGGGGAGGGCGGGGGAGGGGGGGGGGGGCTTGGCGTACCGGAAGGTGGGTTCCAGGGAAGAAGATGTCGACGAATCCCTTGAAATGATCGCCACAATGCGGCCTTCATTTGGGGGCACATACCTCAGCCCTCCGTACTCAAGGGGGGGACGCTCACAAGATTCCCACGACCAGAAGCGGTGCTCCATAAAGGCTGGTCGGTCACCGTGCAGTCAAGTGTCGTATGATCTCCTTTTAGATCGATGTCAGTTGAGCAGTGGGGCGGGCGGGAGGGGGTCGAGAGTGGAATGTGTGTACTCCTGCTCCCAGTGGCCGCTTGTTTCCTTGGGCCAGGGTTTCGAGGAGGGGCGGGATGACCAGCGGCATCAGGCTTCGTGCGGTTGATTTGGCTATCCCTTGACTTTAATAATCGCTACCTGTCGCTGGAGGGCCCTAAACTATGTCGTTTTTTTCGTTTCTGGTGAGGTCAGCTGTAGGCCGATGGCGGTATGGGGGTGGCCGACCGGTGGGGACTGACTGACGGGTAACCGGCTGCGGTTGCATACGGCGGTCGGAGAATACTCGGCGGTACTTGGGGGCTACTGTGGAGTTGGATGCTGACTGAAGGCCATTGCGTTGGCGCTGTGATTCATCCCCGGCAACGGGGCAAAGCAGCGGCACAGCCGCTCCTATTGCACGTGATGCGGGTCAAATGTTGTCAGCAGAGGAGTCCATCATGCCCTGAAATTTTCTGCTTTGGGGCTTGTCCAGGGGGATGGTAAATCTGGGACTGAGGAGCGCGCCGGGCAAACGCACCCCCTTGAGAGCCAGAATTACTTCTCCCTCCAATTTGTTCAGGCACGTTGGTAGCCCAACGCCTGCCTGCCCCTGAGATGTGTCGTGGTGAGCTCTCAAATTGCGTACGTTGTAATGGCCATTTCATGCCCTTTGGTCATCCATTGACGGCATGCCTCCGAAAAAGGGAACTGGCACTGGCACTGGCACTGGCACACCTGCAAACTCTGCCCCCACCCCCCTGCTCCCCCTTTCCCATCCAAATCCGACTTTGTGCTCTCCGCACTCCCCTTCATTGCACCCCAAAACAACAACAGGCGACACCGCAGGCACGCGCACACAAGTTCTCTTCACCTGCAGGCACTTTGAGCAAAGTGGATATGCCCTGTGGGTCTTCCTCTCTCTGAAAAACCGGAAAATGGTGTTTACGTAACGGTGTGGGGGGATCTCTTGCAGAGGCACCGTAAGAACACGCTCATGTCATTGTTTGGGGCGGGGGTTTGGTTGCCATGCCACCCAGCATGCCCAGTGCGGCACCAAACATCCCCCAGAACGCGCGACGGTGTCCCTCACTACCAGGAGGAACAGTCGCCAAATGGCGGGGGGGGGGGCTGATATCTGGAGGTCGGTGAGCGACCACTCACTCCAACAACAAATTGGAGGGAGAAGTAATTCTGGCTCTCAAGGGGGTGCGTTTGCCCGGCGCGCTCCTCAGTCCCAGATTTACCATCCCCCTGGACAAGCCCCAAAGCAGAAAATTTCAGGGCATGATGGACTCCTCTGCTGACAACATTTGACCCGCATCACGTGCAATAGGAGCGGCTCTGCGCCTGCCTTGCCCCGTTGCCGGGGATGAATCACAGCGCCACCGCTGCCCCGAGGATGGTCCTGGTCTCACACACCACGCAATCACGACCGCCTGTAGCTTCTGGCCTACCCAAATTCTGTGCAACCCAATCCGGGGCACAGATGTGGATTCGACAAGCGCAGATCCGAGATTTCCCCAGCACCTTCAGCGCAGATCCGCATTGGCTGAGGCCGGGCCAACCTGCCTTTCTGCCGTGACTGGGAGAGGCCCGGACTCCTTTGATGCGGGCTGTTGATCCATGCGCCGCACCCCCGTCTCCCCACAGGCCAGCCCCGCGACTTCTCTTCGGGCAGCTTCGGGTACTACCTCATGGGCAAACTCCCCGTGGAGATCGACGGGGAGTCCCTGGTGCTGCAGGTCGGGTGCAACGTCACGGTCGTGGGCTCCAAAAACGTGGAAAGGTGACGAGCGACGCCGGTGAGGGTGGCCATCTGTGGTCTCCCGTTTGGGGGTCATGTTCCGCTCAGACAGCAAGGACGGCGGGTCGATCGGGGACGAGGACCGGGAGGGGTGGGGGCTGCGGTTCGGGTCCGCGTGGGGCCACAGAAGGACAGAAAGACCGCGTCCAACCCCCCGTCCCTGCGGTTTCATCACCTTCTGAGGCGGGGGGTATCTGCCGACTGGCAGCGCAAGATGTGCGTGGGGCCCATGGCCCTGCACACATACTTTCCGCCCTGTCCGTCCCTCGGCCCTGGGGCTCATTCTCAGACCCCATCGCCCGCCGCAAAGTTATTTTTCCGGACCAAAACTGTTTACAGACCACTGTTCTCGCGGTATCGCGTCACTTTTGCAGGCGTTTGCGCAAGAATTCTTCTTTTTTGTTTTAGTTAAGGGGTTGGTGGGGTCACTCGGGGTGTCAATGACTCATCGGGCGCATGCGCTGCGCTGTGGGACATGGATTTGTGACACCCTGATCGCGTGTTTTGTAATGCTCAGTCCTGACGTTAGAGATCCCAATCTTGCGCGCGCGTCGCGTGCACATGGGCCCCGCAGTCCGATTTGGCGGTTGATGGTGAGCTGCCGGCAGCTGGGGCCAGCCAAAGTTTAGTTGGTCAATCGTCGACGGCACAAGAGCTTTTCCCCCCAGTCAGGTACAGTTTTGGATTTCTGTGCCGTGGGCCGAGAGTGCTATCCTGCGCGTATCCTGCGTGTTCGGCTCGGCACACACACACGCGCGCGTAACACATACGTAGCCAAAAACCAACACACCGTGAGTCCGGAACAAGCACTGGTTGGTAATACTGGGCTAGTACGTCATGGGCAAGGCATTGGGATGCTCGCCCGGCAGGCAGCGGAATTCTGTGCGTGGGCTGTTGTTCTCGACCGATGGCGCTTGGCGGTGAACTGATGGCGGTTGAAAATTAGCCGACGGCGATTGGCGCATACCCGACAGCAGTTTATCCTTCGCCGACTGCGGTTGGTAACGGCCACACAGGAGCCCGACGGCTGTCTGTCTGGCCTCCAGCCACGAACGTTGAACACCTGCCCAGATCTTTCCGCATCACCCAAGACTCAAACACTCGAGCAGTGAACGAGGCTCCATCCAGAACGGAGGGAAGAATAGAGTCCTGTCCTTCTTTGTGGGTTGTGTTCATAGTTGGGGTTGCCTGGGGCGGGGCTAGCAGGCCTAAGGAGTGCCTGGGACGCAGATGACTTGAATCGGATTTTGTGCTTTGCTTTGATTATGTGGAGAACCTCCTCATGACGGCGATGATGAAGGAGAGAATATTCAGCAGTTGTACATGTAGCGTTGCGGGGCTCGGGGTGCTATTTGCCAGATTGGAACTGGCAGCCAGCGGTCGGTCCAGGCGAAGGCGGCCCCTGCATGTGCGATGCGCGTTGAAGATAGTGGCGGTTTGGACAGCCGGCGAAAGCGGAGTGCTGCGGGCTCGCATGACGAGCTGATGATGACGGGGGACGGGTGGGGAGGATGGTATGGGTTGTCATCGCATGGGGTGTGATTGTAAGCGGATCTGGATAGTCTCCCGACAGGCAATGCAGCGAAGACGTGTCGTGGTGGCCATGGGTGCGCGATCGACGTTCCGCCTCTGGTGGAGCGGGGAATCGGCAGCGTGTTTGGGGTTTGGGCTGCAAGTTGCGAGCGAAACCCTCACGCCATGGTGACCTTGGCGGTTTGTAACCTCCGTCGAGTGCTGCCCATGATTGCGGGCAACTGTGTTTCGGTAGCGGGCGGCACACGCGCGGTGTGCGCCGTGTGTGCACACCGCGCACGGTGGGAGGTGTGCAGGTCGCGTGCTCTGCTTTGCACGGGGTCCGCTGCTTGGGCAAATCACTGGGGGAGGGGCCTCTTCGGGGGTTCCCTCGGCGGAATTCTCTGTGACGGTCTTTGGCCTCTCGACAGGACTGCGGCGTCGCTTTGCTGCCGACCCTGTCCCCCCTTTTGACAGCTTGTGTGCTCCCTCTTGCAGTGGGAGCAGCGTGCGGGGCACTGCCACGGGGCTCAGGTGGGCGAGTGTGTGAACGTTGATCAAAGGTATTGTCGCGTGGGCTGCACCGGATGCGTTTTCACGGCGGCATGGCACACCCACCCGCCGGGTTTCTGTGCACGATGTGCATCGAGACCGGGGTGTTGCGTGGTATGTGCGCGTCGTCATTGCCGGGTCAGTTTCACATCAACGTCACATTCAGTTGTGGTCAAAATGCTCAGAAAGGAATGGCGAGTTCAAATATACCACAACCAAAAAAGCACCCGAAAAAATTGACCCCCTCCTCCGCCCTCCGGACCCCCTGCCCCTTCACACTGCGGGAGCTGGGGTTCAGAATTTCACTAAACCCCCCCCCCCTGCCCTGTATGTGGGCTGGTACGTGAATGTCCAAAGTTTGTGTCGCCTGGGCTGCAGGACGTGTATGTCACGTCGGCATGGCACACCCATCCACCGAGTTCCTGTGCATGATGTGCTTCAAGACCAGGGTGGTATGTGCAGCTCAGCCTGAACATTTCCAAGGGAAGTACATCCACAAGTACCTCTGCGCTCCGAAGTGCGGGGCAACTCCGGAGCGCTGCAGTGTCAGCGGTTTTCGGCCGGCGTGGGAGAGGTGGGATGTGGACCGTCGCTCGCCCTCCCGCACCGAGTTGGGTGACCCCAGACCTGTAGTCCAAACCTTCCGTAATATTGCCGGATCAATTTGGCGCATTTATGATCCGGCCCCTTAAAATCGTTTGGGGGGGGGTTTGGGGGGGGCGGGGGGCCCGATTCAGAAGGAGCGGAGAGCTCTCCTTCCGGCCCCGCCTTCGGTCGCGTATCATGGTCATTTCACAAGCGGGGAGGGTATTTGTTTACACGTACACGAGAAGGCCACGAAAGGCACGAAAGCGAGGGAAGAGTCCACAACGAGCGCCGCAGTGCAAAAGTCTTTCAAACTGAGGAATGGTCTGGGTGCTGTCTCCATGCGTGTCCCTCATCATCTGTTGCAGTACGTAACGCAGCGGCCTGAGGGCTCCTTTCTCCTGTTGGCGCGACCCCCCTGGCCGTGCAGACACAGTGATCTGGACAGTGCACACAAACCATGTGAACATGAACAGATGGATTGCTGCTTTTTTTTTTTTCCGGTCTTCGCGGTTTGAGCAGGCAGTGGACCCTCTGCAGCCCCCATTTTGTGTTTATGAAGGCCCTGCCCAAACATTTGCAAATCCGGAAATTGGGCAGTGGCAGGCACTGGAGACAGGTCCGCATAGACCTGTGATTGGGTGCGAGACATGGCTTGTCCTCCTCATTGCCGCAGCACACCTCCTTTCCCCCATCGCTCATAGTTTCATTTTTGGTCGGTTGGTTGCACCCGAGAATCAGGGTGCCATGGTACCAACTCTGACAATCGAAGGAAATGGAATATGTACCTATTCTGTGATCAGCTTGTCTTTGTCGGCACTTGGGTCTAGTGCTTGAGTACTTGATAAAGTGATGGATGCTGCGTTGTCTACATTGACTTGCACCAGCCGCGGAGTCTACAGTCGTGGACATTCTACTGGGCTGGGTGAAGGGAGGTCAACTGTGGCCTCAAAGAGTCTTTCAAGGAGGTCCAAGAGAGTGTGCACCAGCACATAGTGGGCTCACACAGGTGATAATATGGTGGTTCTTAAAACCCCTGGGATCCCCCACCACAAAGGCACTTCTCCAAGCAGTCAGCTTGCGAGCGAGCCCATTGCTCGTAGCAGTCATTGTACAACCAACGGTGGTTCCTAGCCAATTGATCTCAACCGTGGGAATTATATATACTGGCCGCTGATGCTGTTAGTGTACTGGTGTCTTCTTTGCCCAATGGAATGTCATGTGGTCAAAAATGGGGTTCAAGGGGTGTCCAAAGAGAGCCAATGTTCAAGCAGAACCAACGCAACTGATTTTCATTTTGGGGTGGTTTCCTTTATTGGAATCATGAGGAATGCCGTGCGCGCAGTGTGCATGCAAAGTTTCCGTACTAGGACCGAACTTGGCGTTTTTTTTTTGCTGCAAGATACAAATTTTAGATAAGATGATAGGGGTTCTAGGGGCTACCTACATGCTACTAGAATGCGTGGTTGTAGGGTGTGCGAGCAATTTTGTATGTGGAATGCGGAATCGGCGTTTGGATGTTGCTATATTACCACCTGATTGTAGCCTAGCATCTTTGGTATTTGTCATGTGGGACCGAGAAGGTATGGCACTGATGCTTTGGGTTGTAGTATCGGCAAGCCTTTCATTCCACACACAGCAACGTGGCAACATTTTCTGCAAAGCTTCATGGTTGTGTGCATCATCTTCTCCATTCAGCATGACCTACGCCTGCTTCGACTTGAACACATGCGACCCATTTCTAACCAATAAATGCAAATTCAATCCAATTCAGTAGGTCCTCCTGTTGGTTCTTACCAAGGCTCCCTGGATTCTTGCAATATCTAGTGTTGTAGGATGATCAGGTGTGCTGCATGTGCAGCACAGTGATTCAAGCAGCATGGGGTGCAGCGCAACACAGAATTTAGAGCCCTGTGCACCGCTGAGGTGTTAGAAGGGAAGGAGGGTTTTTGAAAAGACAGGCAGGCACCATACCCCCCTGTGCAAGCACAGGGTTGTCTAAGCACGACGACCCTGTCTGACCCTGGGTTTTCTGGTTTTCTCTAACCACTGCAATGTAATGTGACAAGGTTGTGTCCTGATTGTAGAGAGAACCAGGGGCTGGGTCATGCTTGTGGTAGTTTGCCCTGCCCATAACAACATTCTGCTTGGCACCCAGTGCTGTTCGTCCGGTCGGGGTGAGGTATGGGCAGTTTTTCACTACATACCTTCTTTTCGTACCACAGGTCGCTTGCAAGCAAGGCCTTGTCTAAGCACGGGGACCCAGTTTGAGTGTAGTGAATTTCAGTGTGCTTGTGCAAGGGGGGCATAACTGTACGAGCCTCTGCAGTGCTCAGCAGTGGTGTGTCAGTTATGGTCAAAGGGGTGTTCTGGACCATACACCCCTACTACTTTACTGGCATAAGCCAGGTATCTGACCCCTTGCTGGGGTGTTTTCAGGCAGGCACAAATGCGGGGTTTCCAAAAGCGAAATGGAAAATCAAGGGGCACGCAGTGCGCATGCGGTGCACATATTGCCATTCGGCCAGAAAGCGCTGTGTTGAGAAATGTCTGGGACAAACACCTGGCGTCAAGCCATGGCCTGCTTACCCGATCGAAGCCCGCAACCCTACCTGAGCTGAGTGCAATTGAAACAGCTGCGAACCAAAAGGCATCCCCCTTTCAAAGGCTTTGGAATGCAATGCAGACCCCGAACCTTCGGATTCATAATGCATCGTGCTGTGGCTGTATTGTTATGTGCCTGCGCAATGCAAGGACCCGCTGTAGCTTTCTGCAGTGAGAACCAGCATAAATGCACATTGCCATCCGACCGTCCAGCACGCAGTCGGTGTGAGGGCACTGGCCTGGGGCCGGCGCCCTGCCTGTGGTGGTGCCATGAACCCACGGCAAGTGTGTCCCTTTGCACTACACAACTATACAAACTGCAGGCGGTATGTGCGTCGTCCGTCACAGACAACAGGGTTCAAAG
This sequence comes from Eutreptiella sp. 'Long Island Sound 2002', assembly GCA_964036045.1. Lineage (NCBI taxonomy): Eukaryota > Euglenozoa > Euglenophyceae > Eutreptiales > Eutreptiaceae > Eutreptiella > Eutreptiella sp. 'Long Island Sound 2002'. The sequence goes on along the minus strand of OZ038382.1, from coordinate 10,598,740 downwards.
GCAATCAGTGAGTCAAATTGAGACTCAGGCTTACCAAGCGGGGCTTGAAGACACGGGAGGGTAGTCCTCAAGGCACTGTCAAGTTTGTCATGTTTGTTCAAGCCTTGTCCTGCGGGTAACTGAAACGTAATCAACGGCGTTTAGGGGCAACGGTGGAGTGCAGTGCTGACTGGAGGCGGTTTTGTCGGCAGCGGCAGTGCCGGCAGTATGCTGGAGCGAAGTGGGCACTCTGCCAAGGTGTACTCAAGCAACCCAGCAATCATCGGGGAATTTAAATGGTGGGTTAAAAAACAGGTCACCAAAGATTGCCTCTCTACCACCTATGCCCAACGACACAGGAACAGCTCGAAACAGAGAATTTTGCCTCACATGGGGATCAAAACTGTTTTTGGTCATCGAACGATACCCAAAAATTGTTTGTGGCGGACGCAAATTTTGGCCCTGGGTCCACCAATAGAACTTGGGCTCAAACCCAAAGCGGATATATCAAACTCTCCATGGTTGACAAACAAGGTACTCAGATTGAATCACAGACACCGGAGGGGTACCCCCACCCCATCTCTGTACAAGGGTCTTGTCCAAACGCCGTCGCCCCCTTTGTGTGCACCTTTTTGATCCATGGATTGTGGCAAATAGTGGGAATCGCCTATCCAATGAGGACAGCATCAGACCAGCGCCCGAGAGGCTTACAGAAGGACATCCCACTCCCTGCAGCTCCCAGTGTGCAGCACTGGGCATGGCAGTGGATCCTCCCAAAGGGTGTGGGATCCCCTGGTGGTAGAGGCAACTCGCTCTTCTCATCCTTCTGGACCGTGGCGGGCCGGGTAGAGGCTGGGCGGCTAGAGAAGGGGGAAAAGGGGCAGGAAAATTGACCCTATAAGTAGGAAGTGTGAAAGGCACAAGGTTGTGATAGACTGAATGTCCCCGTCTTCAACAAAATTTTAACACAGATGTGAACTGCAGAGCGGGGCAAGGGTGCATGGGATTTGATTTGATTTGATTTGATTTGATGTGATGTGATGTGATGTGATGTGATGGGATGGGATGGGATGGGACATGATGGGATGGTGTCCAGCACCAGTGTTAATGTTACCTACGGCGTGTTCTGCCGCCTAGACAGCATAGCTGACCTGCCTGGGCGTCCTAGGCTCCTCTGCATTGGACTTGACAGCTTGGGGGTTCAGGCAACCACTGAATCTGTCTGAGACAGATGTGGTGAAGCCTATGGCAGTTTGCCCCGGCAAAATTTTCCGTAAAGCCCACAGGGTGCTAGATCCAAAGAAAGTTTGCAGGGGGTCCTATTGGGGCCACATGATCAGTGGCCTCTCGATTATCAGGCGTGATTAGTTGGCAACCTCAATCCTATTCCCTTCAACAATGTGTGCAAATTCACTTCCAAGTAACCTTGGGGCCCAGCCCTCAGGGCCGCTAACATGGGGCGGGGGGGTTCGGTCCCCAGGGGGATGGGGGGCAGAGTGGGCACACACCATAACTTCTGCACCCAGGTGCGGGCATTGCAAAGCAGGAAGGGAGGCATCATGGGGCCAGGCCAAGGGCAGGGTAAAGGGGTTGTTCCGTCATGAGTTGCCCTGCCTCCACCGCTTGTCAGCCCCCTATTGTGGTGGTGGCTCGGCCCCAACCGCTTGCATCATGTCTCGGACTGTGCAGGACTGCCCGCGTGTCTCCAACTTATGGGAACCCAAGGGGACACCCACAGCTATGGAGCACCCTGTAATGGCGGTCAATGCTTGCACCCCCCTGTAATCCTCCCTCTCCTTGCAATCCCCCCCCCCCCCTATGGGCGGGATGGTCACTTTGGCAAAAAAGCATAGGAAACACTAGGCGCTAAAAGGCGCCAAAGAAAAATTTTATTTCGTTATATTGGAACTGCTGCAGCCTTAGTGCTACCATTGTGTGGTGCCCCCCCCCCCCATTGGGGCGGACCATCACTTCATGACGGACCAGCCTGACGTTTGGGGGGGGATTACAAGGGGGGCGGGTAGGTGAGAGCAGATACTCCACTGGCGGCTTTGTGTTGGCCTTCCACTGTCCCTGGTCAGGACCATGAAACATCATGGTAGGGACAGAGAGAGAGAGAGAAAGAGAGCGAGAGAGAAAATACTAGTGCATGCGTGCTTGCATGCGTGCGTGCCATATGGGGGTCATCATTCTTTTTCCATCATGAACTGATTGTGCTATGCCGCACTGCACTGCCCCACACAACACAGCACCACACCACACCACACCACACCACACCACACCACACCACACCACACCACACCACACCACACCACACCACACCACACCACACCACACCACACCACACCACACCACACCACACCACACCACACCACACCACACCACACCACACCACACCACACCACACCACACCACACCACACCACACCACACCACACCACACCACACCACACCACACCACACCACACCACACCACACCACACCACACCACACCACACCACACCACGGGAGTATCAGGCCCAGGTGGCCTCAGGAGTGGGCACCTCCTAGGAGCCTCCCAGCAGCGCCACATCACGGCGCATCGCATGGACAACGTCCCGACCATGGCCGTCCTAGCCCACCGTTCCTCCCACCGGGGCACGGTGCTGGATACAACGTGCCTCCTGTGCGGGACACAGCCCGAGACGGCGCCCCACCTGTGGGCCTGCTCGGCTCAATCGCACGAGTGGGGGCCAGCCCGCCGGCGCCTCGCAGCGTGGCTCGACCAGAAGGTGGGGCCACGGGCGGCCCCAGTGCGTCACCAGCTGTGGGAACCGACTGTGCTGGAGCAGTGGGCGGCAGCCCTGCGGACCCCCTCCATGCAGCTGGCCCACCTGGAGTGTACGGGGCCCCACTCGCTGGGCACGGAGTTCCTCCGCCACGTCGTGGAGGAGTCCATACGGATCTGGTACGCCCACGCCAAGGCGCGTGCCACACTGTTGAAGGCCCGCCTGGGCCCGGGCAGCACGATGGCGTGGGCGTTGCAGGAGCTACGCCTGCACCAGCAAGCAGAAAGGGAAGGGGTGCAACGGGAGCTCCTGGAATAAGCGCGGTCGCCAGAGGCGAACTCACCAGGTCTCCCCGACTCCCCCTCCCCCTGCCGAGGCCTACACACTTACGCACGGCGCGCACACAACACACACAGCCCAGCCCGTTTACCTTTACCCGTGGGTAGACATCCCGGCCTTTTGCCTTTTGGTAACAGCGCCTTCGGCACACCACACCACACCACACCACACCACACCACACCACACCACACCACACCACACCACACCACACCACACCACACCACACCACACCACACCACACCACACCACACCACACCACACCTGAGTACTCCCCAGCTCTACCCACGGGCTGGGTGCCGGGTGCGAAGCCCCGGAGGACAGGGCCCGGGCACTGCCAATAGGCGGTGTACTAACAGTGTCGGGTGCGCGCACGTCCCAGTGCCAAGCACCATCCCCAGGGACCCCGCGGCCCCTAGTACCGGCCGCCTCGGCCCTGGGAACGGTCAGCGACCCCCAGTAGAGGACGGCTGACCAAGCCTCCCCCTCCTCTCTTCCCCTACACGCCCGCCCACGTACAGGGCCCGCACCGCAGCCCAGACATGCGCCCCCCCCCGCGCTCCTGCCCCAGCCCCCCCACGGCCGCCCCTCCGCGCGCCCCGACGGCCGCCCCTGTGCTGCCTCCTCTCCTCGCCCCCTGCTGCCTCACCCATCCCAAAACCCTCCCTAGCCCTACTCCCCTTGCAGGCTGGCAGCGCCCGAGCGGCGCGCCCCCAGGGCCCCGCATCGGCGGCCGGCCGCGTGAGGGTATCAGCCAAACCGAGGAGGCCCCCATGCAGGGGCTTCAGTGGCGCAGCAGGGCCAACAGGGGTATGCAGGGTGTGTGAGTGGGTGTGAGATTTAGAGGGACTACGGGAGGCTGAGAGAGCGGAGCGGCACCGCAGAGCCTGGAAGGCCTGTGGCCCAGACATGCGCGGGGGGCCTCAAAAACGACCCCCCGCCCTGCAAGACCCGCCTTACCAAGCCTGCCTGAGTGCAGCCGGCAGGACGATGCCGGAAGGGCAGTGTGGCCCCGCTGGTGATGGCGGTTCGAGGCCACGCTGCCCTTGTCCGCTCTGTGGCCCAACGGCCGGTGGTTTAAACAGGAACGAGGTGGTAGACATAAAACAAGGGGTGAATGCCCCCACGCCGTTGCTCAAGGATCCGCCCCTGTCCCCGTCCGGCTGGACGCCCCGGTATTTGGTATCCAGCATCCTTTGAGGTACGGTATAAGGCCCCCCGGCCACCACCCCGGCGCCAACACCAGAGAGGGCGTCCGGGAGGGGTAACAGCCCCCGATCCCCCAAAGGCAGCCCCAAAGGTGAGCGCATCACTGGAGGGGCATGTCTGCGGGGTAAACAAATGCGCTGAGTAAAACCCTAATGTAATAATTAGTGCCTACTGCCATAAGTAATGCTTAACCGGGTAAAACGGCCCTCTCCCGGTGCCGGTTTAGTGCGCAGCCCCCAGAGCCGGACCCGACCGGCCGTACTGAGGTGGGCCCAGAAATGGGTATGGCAGGCCAGACTTTAAGTGCTGGTAGCCACGCCTCAGTACACTCCGTGGGCTCATAAGGCCCACGGGGGCCCCAAACACCGTTACGTTCGGGAGTTAAGCCCCGGCGGTGTTTGGGGTTGTTCCTGGTTAAGAGGACTCACGTTGAGTCCCAGATACTGTTACCCCGGGGTTATGACCCCCGGTACTGCCTGCTTACTTGCCTGCTGCTGCTAAGAGGTAGGAGGGAGTACCCACGGGTCCTGCCGGAGGCTCCGAACACCCCCTGGGCTGGGCTCCCCGTCCCCCCCAGGCCGGTGCGCCCGGTTCTCCGAAGATACTGGCCCCCCACTGGCCTTGCAGGAGGCTCCGAACACCCCCTAGGCAGGACTCCCCGTCCCCCCCAGGCCGGTGCGCCCGGTTCTCCGAAGATACTGGCCCCCCACTGGCCTTGCAGGAGGCTCCGAACACCCCCTAGGCAGGACTCCCCGTCCCCCCCGGGCCGGTGCGCCCGGTTCTGTGAAGAAGATGGCCCCCCATTGGCCCTGGCAGGAGACTCCGAACACCCCCTGGGCAGGACTCCCCGTCCCCCCCGGGCCGGTGCGCCCGGTTCTCTGAAGAAGATGGCCCCCCATTGGACTGGCAGGAGACTCCGAACACCCCCTGGGCAGGACTCCCCGTCCCCCCCGGGCCGGTGCGCCCGGTTCTCTGAAGAAGATGGCCCCCCACTGGCCTTGCAGGAGACTCCGAACACCCCCTGGGCAGGACTCCCCGTCCCCCCCGGGCCGGTGCGCCCGGTTCTCTGAAGAAGATGGCCCCCCACTGGCCTTGCAGGAGACTCCGAACACCCCCTGGGCAGGACTCCCCGTCCCCCCCAGGCCAGTGCGCCCGGTTCTCTGAAGAAGATGGCCCCTCATTGGCCTGGCAGGAGACTCCGAACACCCCCTGGGCAGGACTCCCCGTCCCCCCCGGGCCGGTGCGCCCGGTTCTCTGAAGAAGATGGCCCCCCACTGGCCTTGCAGGAGGCTCCGAACACCCCCTGGGCAGGACTCCCCGTCCCCCCCGGGCCGGTGCGCCCGGTTCTCTGAAGAAGATGGCCCCCCATTGGCCTTGCGAGAGACTCCGAACACCCCCTGGGCTGGGCTCCCCGTCCCCCCCGGGCCGGTGCGCCCGGTTCTCTGAAGAAGATGGCCCCCCATTGGCCTGGCAGGAGGCTCCGAACACCCCCTGGGCAGGACTCCCCGTCCCCCCCGGGCCGGTGCGCCCGGTTCTCTGAAGAAGATGGCCCCCCATTGGCCTTGCAGGAGACTCCGAACACCCCCTGGGCAGGACTCCCCGTCCCCCCCAGGCCAGTGCGCCCGGTTCTCTGAAGAAGATGGCCCCCCACTGGCCTTGCAGGAGGCTCCGAACACCCCCTGGGCTGGGCTCCCCGTCCCCCCCAGGCCGGTGCGCCCGGTTCTCCGAAGATACTGGCCCCCCATTGGCCTGGCAGGAGGCTCCGAACACCCCCTGGGCAGGACTCCCCGTCCCCCCCGGGCCGGTGCGCCCGGTTCTCTGAAGAAGATGGCCCCCCATTGGCCTTACAGAAGAATCCGAACACCCCCTGGGCAGGACTCCCCGTCCCCCCCAGGCCGGTGCGCCCGGTTCTCTGAAGAAGATGGCCCCCCATTGGCCTTGCAGGAGGCTCCGAACACCCCCTGGGCTGGGCTCCCCGTCCCCCCCAGGCCGGTGCGCCCGGTTCTCCGAAGATAATGGCCCCTCATTGCCCTGGCAGGAGGCTCCCAACACCCCCTGGGCAGGACTCCCCGTCCCCCCCGGGCCGGTGCGCCCGGTTCTCTGAAGAAGATGGCCCCCCATTGGCCTGGCAGGAGACTCCTAACACCCCCTGGGCAGGACTCCCCGTCCCCCCCAGGCCAGTGCGCCCGGTTCTCTGAAGAAGATGGCCCCTCATTGGCCTGGCAGGAGACTCCGAACACCCTCTGGGCAGGACTCCCCGTCCCCCCCGGGCCGGTGCGCCCGGTTCTCTGAAGAAGATGGCCCCCCATTGGCCTTACAGGAGACTCCGAACACCCCCTGGGCTGGACTCCCCGTCCCCCCCAGGCCGGTGCGCCCGGTTCTCTGAAGAAGATGGCCCCCCGTAGGCCTGGCAGGAGGCTCCGAACACCCCCTGGGCAGAACTCCCCGTCCCCCCCGGGCCGGTGCGCCCGGTTCTCCGAAGATATTGGCCCCCCACTGGCCTTGCAGGAGGCTCCGAACACCCCCTGGGCTGGACTCCCCGTCCCCCCCAGGCCGGTGCGCCCGGTTCTCTGAAGAAGATGGCCCCCCGTAGGCCTGGCATGAGGCTCCGACCACCCCCTGGGCAGGACTCCCCGTCCCCCCTAGGCCGGTGCGCCCGGTTCTCCGAAGATATTCGCCCCCCATTGGCCTTGCAGGAGGCTCCGAACACCCCCTGGGCTGCACTCCCCGTCCCCCCCGGGCCGGTGCGCCCGGTTCTCTGAAGAAGATGCCCCCCCGTAGGCCTGGCATGAGGCTCCGACCACCCCCTGGGCAGGACTCCCCGTCCCCCCTAGGCCGGTGCGCCCGGTTCTCCGAAGATATTGGCCCCCCATTGGCCTGGCAGGAGGCTCCGAACACCCCCTGGGCAGGACTCCCCGTCCCCCCCGGGCCGGTGCGCCCGGTTCTCTGAAGAAGATGGCCCCCCATTGGCCTGGCAGGAGACTCCGAACACCCCCTGGGCAGGACTCCCCGTCCCCCCCAAGCCAGTGCGCCCGGTTCTCTGAAGAAGATGGCCCCTCATTGGCCTGGCAGGAGACTCCGAACACCCCCTGGGCAGGACTCCCCGTCCCCCCCGGGCCGGTGCGCCCGGTTCTCTGAAGCAGATGGCCCCCCATTGGCCTTACAGGAGACTCCGAACACCCCCTGGGCTGGGCTCCCCGTCCCCCCCAGGCCGGTGCGCCGGGTTCTCTGAAGCAGATGGCCCCCCGTAGGCCTGGCAGGAGGCTCCGAACACCCCCTGGGCAGAACTCCCCGTCCCCCCCGGGCCGGTGCGCCCGGTTCTCTGAAGAAGATGGCCCCCCGTAGGCCTGGCAGGAGACTCCGAACACCCCCTGGGCAGGACTCCCCGTCCCCCCTGGGCCGGTGCGCCCGGTTCTCTGAAGAAGATGGCCCCCCACTGGCCTTGCAGGAGGCTCCGAACACCCCCTGGGCTGGGCTCCCCGTCCCCCCCAGGCCGGTGCGCCCGGTTCTCTGAAGATAATGGCCCCCCATTGGCCCTGGCAGGAGGCTCCGAACACCCCCTTGGCAGGACTCCCCGTCCCCCCCAGGCCAGCGTCCCCGGTTCTCTGAAGAAGATGGCCCCCCACTGGCCTTGCACGAGACTCCGAACACCCCCTGGGCAGGACTCCCCGTCCCCCCTGGGCCGGTGCGCCCGGTTCTCTGAAGAAGATGGCCCCCCACTGGCCTTGCAGGAGGCTCCGAACACCCCCTGGGCTGGGCTCCCCGTCCCCCCCAGGCCGGTGCGCCCGGTTCTCCGAAGATACTGGCCCCCCATTGGCCCTGGCAGGAGGCTCCGAACACCCCCTTGGCAGGACTCCCCGTCCCCCCCAGGCCGGTGCGCCCGGTTCTCTGAAGAAGATGGCCCCCCATTGGCCTTGCAGGAGACTCCGAACACCCCCTGGGCAGGACTCCCCGTCCCCCCCGGGCCGGTGCGCCCGGTTCTGTGAAGAAGATGGCCCCCCACTGGCCTTGCAGGAGGCTACGAACACCCCCTGGGCTGGGCTCCCCGTCCCCCCCAGGCCAGTGCGCCCGGTTCTCCGAAGATACTGGCCCCCCATTGCCCTGGCAGGAGGGTCCGAACACCCCCTGGGCAGGACTCCCCGTCCCCCCCGGGCCGGTGCGCCCGGTTCTCTGAAGAAGATGGCCCCCTCATTGGCCTGGCAGGAGACTCCGAACACCCCCTGGGCAGGACTCCCCGTCCCCCCCGGGCCGGTGCGCCCGGTTCTCCGAAGATACTGGCCCCCCATTGCCCTGGCAGGAGGCTCTGAGCACCCCCTGGGCAGGACTCCCCGTCCCCCCCGGGCCGGTGCGCCCGGTTCTCTGAAGAAGATGGCCCCCCACTGGCCTTGCAGGAGGCTCCGAACACCCCCTGGGCTGGGCTCCCCGTCCCCCCCAGGCCGGTGCGCCCGGTTCTCCGAAGATACTGGCCCCCCATTGGCCTGGCAGGAGGCTCCGAACACCGCCTGGGCAGGACTCCCCGTCCCCCCCGGGCCGGTGCGCCCGGTTCTCTGAAGAAGATGGCCCCCCATTGGCCTTAAAGGAGACTCCGAACACCCCCTCTGGGCAGGACTCCCCGTCCCCCCCGGGCCGGTGCGCCCGGTTCTCTGAAGAAGACGGCCCCCCATTGGCCTTGCAGGAGACTCCGAACACCCCCTGGGCAGGACTCCCCGTCCCCCCCGGGCCGGTGCGCCCGGTTCTCTGAAGAAGATGGCCCCTCACTGGCCTTGCAGGAGGCTCCGAACACCCCCTGGGCTGGGCTCCCCGTCCCCCCCAGGCCGGTGCGCCCGGTTCTCTGAAGAAGATGGCCCCCCATTGGCCTGGCAGGCGACTCCGAACACCCCCTGGGCAGGACTCCCCGTCCCCCCCGGGCCGGTGCGCCCGGTTCTCTGAAGAAGATGGCCCCCCACTGGCCTTGCAGGAGGCTCCAAACACCCCCTGGGCAGGACTCCCCGTCCCCCCCGGGCCGGTGCGCCCGGTTCTGTGAAGAAGATGGCCCCCCATTGGCCTGGCAGGAGACTCCGAACACCCCCTGGGCAGGACTCCCCGTCCCCCCCGGGCCGGTGCGCCCGGTTCTCTGAAGAAGATGGCCCCCCATTGGCCTGGCAGGAGACTCCGAACACCCCCTGGGCAGGACTCCCCGTCCCCCCCGGGCCGGTGCGCCCGGTTCTCCGAAGATACTGGCCCCCCACTGGCCTTGCAGGAGACCCCGAACACCCCCTGGGCAGGACTCCCCGTCCCCCCCGGGCCGGTGCGCCCGGTTCTCTGAAGAAGATGGCCCCCCACTGGCCTTGCAGGAGGCTCCGAACACCCCCTGGGCAGGACTCCCCGTCCCCCCCGGGCCGGTGCGCCCGGTTCTCTGAAGAAGATGGCCCCCCATTGGCCTTACAGGAGACTCCGAACACCCCCTGGGCTGGGCTCCCCGTCCCCCCCGGGCCGGCGCGCCCGGTTCTCTGAAGAAGATGGCCCCCCACTGGCCTTGCAGGAGGCTCCAAACACCCCCTGGGCAGGACTCCCCGTCCCCCCCATGCCGGTGCGCCCGGTTCTGTGAAGAAGATGGCCCCCCATTGGCCTGGCAGGAGACTCCGAACACCCCCTGGGCAGGACTCCCCGTCCCCCCCAGGCCAGTGCGCCCGGTTCTCTGAAGAAGATGGCGCCTCATTGGCCTGGCAGGAGACTCCGAACACCCCCTGGGCAGGACTCCCTGTCCCCCCCGGGCCGGTGCGCCCGGTTCTCTGAAGCAGATGGCCCCCCATTGGCCTTACAGGAGACTCCGAACACCCCCTGGGCTGGGCTCCCCGTCCCCCCCAGGCCGGTGCGCCCGGTTCTCCGAAGATACTGGCCCCCCATTGCCCTGGCAGGAGGCTCCGAACACCCCCTGGGCAGGACTCCCCGTCCCCCCCGGGCCGGTGCGCCCGGTTCTCTGAAGAAGATGGCCCCCTCATTGGCTTGGCAGGAGACTCCGAACACCCCCTGGGCAGGACTCCCCGTCCCCCCCGGGCCGGTGCGCCCGGTTCTCTGAAGAAGATGGCCCCCCATTGCCCTGGCAGGAGGCTCCGAACACCCCCTGGGCAGGACTCCCCGTCCCCCCCGGGCCGGTGCGCCCGGTTCTCTGAAGAAGATGGCCCCTCATTGGCCTGGCAGGAGGCTCCGAACACCCCCTGGGCTGGGCTCCCCGTCCCCCCCAGGCCGGTGCGCCCGGTTCTCCGAAGAAGATGGCCCCCCATTGCCCTGGCAGGAGGCTCCGAACACCCCCTGGGCAGGACTCCCCGTCCCCCCCGGGCCGGTGCACCCGGTTCTCTGAAGAAGATGGCCCCCCATTGGCCTTGCAGGAGACTCCGAACACCCCCTGGGCAGGACTCCCCGTCCCCCCCGGGCCGGTGCGCCCGGTTCTCTGAAGAAGACGGCCCCCCATTGGCCTTGCAGGAGACTCCGAACACCCCCTGGGCAGGACTCCCCGTCCCCCCCGGGCCGGTGCGCCCGGTTCTCTGAGGAAGATGGCCCCCCATTGGCCTTGTAGGAGGCTCCGAACACCCCCTGGGCTGGGCTCCCCGTCCCCCCCGGGCCGGTGCGCCCGGTTCTCCGAAGATACTGGCCCCCCATTGCCCTGGCAGGAGGCTCCGAACACCCCCTGGGCAGGACTCCCCGTCCCCCCCGGGCCGGTGCGCCCGGTTCTCTGAAGAAGATGGCCCCCCATTGGCCTGGCAGGAGACTCCGAACACCCCCTGGGCAGGACTCCCCGTCCCCCCCGGGCCGGTGCGCCCGGTTCTCTGAAGAAGATGGCCCCCCATTGGCCTGGCAAGAGACTCCGAACACCCCCTGGGCAGGACTCCCCGTCCCCCCCGGGCCGGTGCGCCCGGTTCTCCGAAGATACTGGCCCCCCATTGGCCTGGCAGGAGGCTCCGAACACCCCCTGGGCAGGACTCCCCGTCCCCCCCGGGCCGGTGCGCCCGGTTCTGTGAAGAAGATGGCCCCCCATTGGCCTTATAGGAGACTCCGAACACCCCCTGGGCAGGACTCCCCGTCCCCCCCGGGCCGGTGCGCCCGGTTCTCTGAAGAAGATGGCCCCCCACTGGCCTTGCAGGAGGCTCCAAACACCCCCCTGGGCAGGACTCCCCGTCCCCCCCACGCCGGTGCGCCCGGTTCTCTGAAGAAGGTGGCCCCCCATTGGCCTGGCAGGAGACTCCGAACACCCCCTGGGCAGGACTCCCCGTCCCCCCCGGGCCGGTGCGCCCGGTTCTCCGAAGATACTGGCCCCCCACTGGCCTTGCAGGAGGCTCCGAACACCCCCTGGGCAGGACTCCCCGTCCCCCCCGGGCCGGTGCGCCCGGTTCTCTGAAGAAGATGGCCCCCCATTGGCCTTACACGAGACTCCGAACACCCCCTGGGCAGGACTCCCCGTCCCCCCCGGGCCGGTGCGCCCGGTTCTCTGAAGAAGATGGCCCCCCACTGGCCTTGCAGGAGGCTCCAAACACCCCCCTGGGCAGGACTCCCCGTCCCCCCCAGGCCGGTGCGCCCGGTTCTGTGAAGAAGATGGCCCCCCATTGGCCTGGCAGGAGACTCCGAACACCCCCTGGGCAGGACTCCCCGTCCCCCCCAGGACAGTGCGCCCGGTTCTCTGAAGAAGATGGCCCCTCATTGGCCTGGCAGGAGACTCCGAACACCCCCTGGGCAGGACTCCCCGTCCCCCCCAGGCCGGTGCGCCCGGTTCTCTGAAGCAGATGGCCCCCCATTGGCCTTACAGGAGACTCCGAACACCCCCTGGGCAGGACTCCCCGTCCCCCCCAGGCCGGTGCGCCTGGTTCTCTGAAGCAGATGGCCCCCCATTGCCCTGGCAGGAGGCTCCGAACACCCCCTGGGCAGGACTCCCCGTCCCCCCCAGGCCGGTGCGCCCGGTTCTCTGCAGAAGATGGCCCCCCATTGGTCTGGCAGGAGACTCCGAACACCCCCTGGGCAGGACTCCCCGTCCCCCCCAGGCCAGTGCGCCCGGTTCTCTGAAGAAGATGGCCCCTCATTGGCCTGGCAGGAGACTCCGAACACCCCCTGGGCAGGACTCCCCGTCCCCCCCGGGCCGGTGCGCCCGGTCCTCTGAAGCAGATGGCCCCCCATTGGCCTTACAGGAGACTCAGAACACCCCTTGGGCTGGACTCCCCGTCCCCCCCAGGCCGGTGCGCCCGGTTCTCTGAAGAAGATGGCCCCCTGTAGGCCTGGCAGGAGGCTCCGAACACCCCCTGGGCAGAACTCCCCGTCCCCCCCGGGCTGGTGCGCCCGGTTCTCTGAAGAAGATGGCCCCCCATTGGCCTGGCAGGAGGCTCCGACCACCCCCTGGGCAGGACTCCCCGTCCCCCCTAGGCCGGTGCCCCCGGTTCTCCGAAGATATTGGCCCCCCATTGGCCTGGCAGGAGGCTGCGAACACCCCCTGGGCTGGACTCCCCGTCCCCCCCAGTCCGGTGCGCCCGGTTCTCTGAAGCAGATGGTCCCCCATTGGCCTGGCAGGAGGCTCCGAACACCCCCTGGGCAGGACTCCCCGTCCCCCCCGGGCCGGTGCGCCCGGTCCTCTGAAGCAGATGGCCCCCCATTGGCCTTACAGGAGACTCAGAACACCCCTTGGGCAGGACTCCCCGTCCCCCCCAGGCCGGTGCGCCCGGTTCTCTGAAGAAGATGGCCCCCTGTAGGCCTGGCAGGAGGCTCCGAACACCCCCTGGGCAGAACTCCCCGTCCCCCCCGGGCTGGTGCGCCCGGTTCTCTGAAGAAGATGGCCCCCCGTAGGCCTGGCAGGAGGCTCCGACCACCCCCTGGGCAGGACTCCCCGTCCCCCCTAGGCCGGTGCGCCCGGTTCTCCGAACATATTGGCCCCCCATTGGCTTGGCAGGAGGCTGCGAACACCCCCTGGGCTGGACTCCCCGTCCCCCCCAGGCCGGTGCGCCCGGTTCTCTGAAGAAGATGGCCCCCCGTAGGCCTGGCAGGAGGCTCCGAACACTCCCTGGGCAGGACTCCCCGTCCCCCCCAGGCCGGTGCGCCCGGTTCTCTGAAGAAGATGGCCCCTCATTGGCCTGGCAAGAGACTCCGAACACCCCCTGGGCAGGACTCCCCGTGCCCCCCGGGCCGGTGCGCCCGGTTCTCTGAAGCAGATGGTCCCCCATTGGCCTGGCAGGAGGCTCCGAACACCCCCTGGGCTGGACTCCCCGTCCCCCCCAGGCCGGTGCGCCCGGTTCTCTGAAGAAGATGGCCCCCCATTGCCCTGGCAGGAGGCTCCGAACACCCCCTGGGCAGGACTCCCCGTCCCCCCCGGGCCGGTGCGCCCGGTTCTCTGAAGAAGATGGCCCCCCATTGGCCTTACAGGAGACTCCGAACACCCCCTGGGCAGGACTCCCCGTCCCCCCTAGGCCGGTGCGCCCGGTTCTCCGAAGATATTGGCCCCCCATTGGCCTGGCAGGAGGCTGCGAACACCCCCTGGGCAGGACTCCCCGTCCCCCCCAAGCCGGTGCGCCCGGTTCTCTGAAGAAGATGGCCCCCCATTGCCCTGGCAGGAGGCTCCGAACACCCCCTGGGCAGGACTCCCCGTCCCCCCCGGGCCGGTGCGCCCGGTTCTCTGAAGAAGATGGCCCCCCATTGGCCTTACAGGAGACTCCGAACACCCCCTAGGCAGGACTCCCCGTTCCCCCCAGGCCGGTGCGCCCGGTTCTCCGAAGAAGATGGCCCCCCATTGGCCTGGCAGGAGACTCCGAACACCCCCTGGGCAGGACTCCCCGTCCCCCCCAGGCCAGCGTCCCCGGTTCTCTGAAGAAGATGGCCCCTCATTGGCCTTACAGGAGACTCCGAACACCCCCTGGGCAGGACTCCCCGTCCCCCCCGGGCCGCTGCGCCCGGTTCTCTGAAGCAGATGGCCCCCCATTGGCCTGGCAGGAGGCTCCGAACACCCCCTGGGCTGGACTCCCCGTCCCCCCCAGGCCGGTGCGCCCGGTTCTCTGAAGAAGATGGCCCCCCATTGGCCTTGCAGGAGACTCCGAACACCCCCTGGGCAGGACTCCCCGTCCCCCCCGGGCCGGTGCGCCCGGTTCTCTGAAGAAGATGGCCCCCCATTGGCCTTACAGGAGACTCCGAACACCCCCTGGGCAGGACTCCCCGTCCCCCCCGGGCCGGTGCGCCCGGTTCTCTGAAGAAGATGGCCCCCCAGTGGCCTTGCAGGAGGCTCCGAACACCCCCTGGGCTGGGCTCCCCGTCCCCCCCAGGCCGGTCCGCCCGGTTCTCCGAAGATACTGGCCCCCCATTGCCTTGGCAGGAGGCTCCGAACACCCCGTGGGCAGGACTCCCCGTCCCCCCCGGGCCGGTGCGCCCGGTTCTCTGAAGAAGATGGCCCCCCATTGGCCTGGCAGGAGACTCCGAACACCCCCTGGGCAGGACTCCCCGTCCCCCCCAGGCCAGTGCGCCCGGTTCTCTGAAGAAGATGGCCCCCCACTGGCCTGGCAGGAGGCTCCGAACACCCCCTGGGCTGGGCTCCCCGTCCCCCCCAGGCCGGTGCGCCCGGTTCTCTGAAGATACTGGCCCCCCATTGGCCTGGCAGGAGGCTCCAAACACCCCCTGGCCAAGACTCCCCGTCCCCCCCGGGCCGGTGCGCCCGGTTCTCTGAAGAAGATGGCCCCCCATTGGCCTTACAGGAGACTCCGAACACCCCCTGGGCAGGACTCCCCGTCCCCCCCAGGCCGGTGCGCCCGGTTCTCTGAAGAAGATGGCCCCCCATTGCCCTGGCAGGAGGCTCCGAACACCCCCTGGGCAGGACTCCCCGTCCCCCCCGGGCCGGTGCGCCCGGTTCTCTGAAGAAGATGGCCCCCCATTGGCCTTACAGGAGACTCCGAACACCCCCTGGGCAGGACTCCCCGTCCCCCCCAGGCCGGTGCGCCCGGTTCTCTGAAGAAGATGGCCCCCCACTGGCCTTGCAGGAGGCTCCGAACACCCCCTGGGCTGGGCTCCCCGTCCCCCCCAAGCCGGTGCGCCCGGTTCTCCGAAGATACTGGCCCCCCATTGCCCTGGCAGGAGGCTCCGAACACCCCCTGGGCAGGACTCCCCGTCCCCCCCGGCCGGTGCGCCCGGTTCTCTGAAGAAGATGGCCCCCCATTGGCGTTACAGGAGACTCCGAACACCCCCTGGGCAGGACTCCCCGTCCCCCCCAGGCCGGTGCGCCCGGTTCTCTGAAGAAGATGGCCCCCCATTGCCCTGGCAGGAGGCTCCGAACACCCCCTGGGCAGGACTCCCCGTCCCCCCCGGGCCGGTGCGCCCGGTTCTCTGAAGAAGATGGCCCCCCATTGGCCTTGCAGGAGACTCCGAACACCCCCTGGGCAGGACTCCCCGTCCCCCCCGGGCCGGTGCGCCCGGTTCTCTGAAGAAGATGGCCCCCCACTGGCCTTGCAGGAGGCTCCGAACACCCCCTGGGCTGGGCTCCCCGTCCCCCCCAGGCCGGTGCGCCCGGTTCTCCGAAGATACTGGCCCCCCATTGCCCTGGCAGGAGGCTCCGAACACCCCCTGGGCAGGACTCCCCGTCCCCCCCGGGCCGGTGCGCCCGGTTCTCTGAAGAAGATGGCCCCCCATTGGCCTGACAGGAGACTCCGAACACCCCCTGGGCAGGACTCCCCGTCCCCCCCAGGCCAGTGCGCCCGGTTCTCTGAACAAGATGGCCCCCCACTGGCCTTGCAAGAGGCTCCGAACACCCCCTGGGCTGGGCTCCCCGTCCCCCCCAGGCCGGTGCGCCCGGTTCCCCGAAGATACTGGCCCCCCATTGGCCTGGCAGGAGGCTCCGAACACCCCCTGGGCAGGACTCCCCGTCCCCCCCGGGCCGGTGCGCCCGGTTCTCTGAAGAAGATGGCCCCCCATTGGCCTTACAGGAGACTCCGAACACCCCCTGGGCAGGACTCCCCGTCCCCCCCAGGCTAGTGCGCCCGGTTCTCTGAAGAAGATGGCCCCTCATTGGCCTGGCAGGAGACTCCGAACACCCCCTGGGCAGGACTCCCCGTCCCCCCCGGGCCGGTGCGCCCGGTTCTCTGAAGCAGATGGCCCCCCATTGGCCTTACAGGAGACTCCGAACACCCCCTGGGCTGGGCTCCCCGTCCCCCCCAGGCCGGTGCGCCCGGTTCTCCGAAGATACTGGCCCCCCATTGCCCTGGCAGGAGACTCCGAACACCCCCTGGGCAGGACTCCCCGTCCCCCCCGGGCCGGTGCGCCCGGTTCTCTGAAGATGATGGCCCCCCATTGGCCTGGCAGGAGACTCCGAACACCCCCTGGGCAGGACTCCCCGTCCCCCCCAGGCCAGTGCGCCTAGTTCTCTGAAGAAGATGGCCCCTCATTGGCCTGGCAGGAGACTCCGAACACCCCCTGGGCAGGACTCCCCGTCCCCCCCGGGCCGGTGCGCCCGGTTCTCTGAAGCAGATGGCCCCCCATTGGCCTTACAGGAGACTCCGAACACCCCCTGGGCTGGACTCCCCGTCCCCCCCAGGCCGGTGCGCCCGGTTCTCTGAAGAAGATGGCCCCCTGTAGGCCTGGCAGGAGGCTCCGAACACCCCCTGGGCAGAACTCCCCGTCCCCACCGGGCCGGTGCGCCCGGTTCTCTGAAGAAGATGGCCCCCCGTAGGCCTGGCAGGAGGCTCCGACCACCCCCTGGGCAGGACTCCCCGTCCCCCCTAGGCCGGTGCGCCCGGTTCTCCGAAGATATTGGCCCCCCATTGGCCTGGCAGGAGGCTCCGAACACCCCCTGGGCTGGACTCCCCGTCCCCCCCAGTCCGGTGCGCCCGGTTCTCTGAAGAAGATGGCCCCCTGTAGGCCTGGCAGGAGGCTCCGAACACCCCCTGGGCAGGACTCCCCGTCCCCCCCAGGCCGGTGCGCCCCGTTCTCTGAAGAAGATGGCCCCCCATTGGCCTGGCAGGAGACTCCGAACACCCCCTGGGCAGGACTCCCCGTCCCCCCCAGGCCAGCGTCCCCGGTTCTCTTAAGAAGATGGCCCCTCATTGGCCTGGCAGGAGACTCCGAACACCCCCTGGGCTGGACTCCCCGTCCCCCCCGGGCCGGTGCGCCCGGTTCTCTGAAGAAGATGGCCCCCCATTGGCCTGGCAGGAGGCTCCGAACACCCCCTGGGCTGGACTCCCCGTCCCCCCCAGGCCGGTGCGCCCGGTTCTCTGAAGAAGATGGCCCCCCATTGCCCTGGCAGGAGGCTCCGAACACCCCCTGGGCAGGACTCCCCGTCCCCCCCGGGCCGGTGCGCCCGGTTCTCTGAAGAAGATGGCCCCCCATTGGCCTGGCACGAGACTCCGAACACCCCCTGGGCAGGACTCCCCGTCCCCCCCAGGCCAGTGCGCCCGGTTCTCTGAAGAAGATGGCCCCTCATTGGCCTGGCAGGAGACTCCGAACACCCCCTGGGCAGGACTCCCCGTCCCCCCCGGGCCGGTGCGCCCGGTTCTCTGAAGCAGATGGCCCCCCATTGGCCTTACAGGAGACTCCGAACACCCCCTGGGCTGGACTCCCCGTCCCCCCCAGGGCCGGTGCGCCCGGTTCTCTGAAGAAGATGGCCCCCAGTAGGCCTGGCAGGAGCCTCCGAACACCCCCTGGGCAGAACTCCCCGTCCCCCCCGGGCCGGTGCGCCCGGTTCTCTGAAGAAGATGGCCCCCCGTAGGCCTAGCAGGAGGCTCCGACCACCCCCTGGGCAGGACTCCCCGTCCCCCCTAGGCCGGTGCGCCCGGTTGTCCGAAGATATTGGCCCCCCATTGGCCTGGCAGGAGGCTCCGAACACCCCCTGGGCTGGACTCCCCGTCCCCCCTAGGCCGGTGCGCCCGGTTCTCTGAAGAAGATGGCCCCCCGTAGGCCCGGCAGGAGGCTCCGAACACCCCCTGGGCAGGACTCCCCGTCCCCCCCAGGCCGGTGCGCCCGGTTGTCGGAAGATAATGGCCCCCCATTGGCCTTGCAGGAGACTCCGAACAC
Source organism: Eutreptiella sp. 'Long Island Sound 2002' (assembly GCA_964036045.1). Taxonomy (NCBI): domain Eukaryota; phylum Euglenozoa; class Euglenophyceae; order Eutreptiales; family Eutreptiaceae; genus Eutreptiella; species Eutreptiella sp. 'Long Island Sound 2002'. Next base: position 10,580,451 of record OZ038382.1, on the reverse strand, counting down.
CCCCTGGGCTGGACTCCCCGTCCCCCCCAGGCCAGTGCGCCCAGTTCTCTGAAGGAAATGGCCCCCCATACGCCTTGCAGGAGGCTCCGAACACCCCCTGGGATGGACTCCCCGTCCCCCCCAGGCCGGTGCGCCCGGTTATTGGAAGATGATGGCTCCCCATGGGCCCTGCAGGAGGCTCCGAACACCCCCTGGCCTGGACTCCCCGTCCCCCCCAGGCCGATGCGCCCGGTTCTCCGAAGATTTTGTCCCCCTATAGGCCCTGAAGGATGCCCCGACCACCCCTTGGGTTGGACTCCCCACCCCCCCAGGGCAGGTGCGCCCAGTAGTACATCTCCATAGGCCCGGCACTACACTCCGACCACCCATTGCAGGAGTTGCACTGCCCACTGCCCCCAGGCAGTGGGGCAGTGCATTGCAGGAGTTGCACTGTCCACTGCCCCCAGGCAGTGAGGCGGTGCATTGCAGGAGTTGCACTGCCCACTGCCCCCAGGCAGTGAGGCAGTGCATGGCAGGAGTTGCACTGTCCACTGCCCCCAGGCAGTGGGGCAATGCATTGCAGGAGTTGCACTGCCCACTGCCCCCAGGCAGTGAGGCAGTGCATTGCAGGAGTTCCACTGCCCAATGCCCCCAGGCAGTGCGGCAATGCATTGCGGGAGTTTCACTGCCCACTGCCCCCAGGCAGTGAGGCGGTGCATTGCAGGAGTTCCACTGCCCACTGCCCCCAGGCAGTGAGGCGGTGCATTGCAGGAGTTCCACTGCCCACTGCCCCCAGGCAGTGAGGCGGTGCATTGCAGGAGTTCCACTGCCCACTGCCCCCAGGCAGTGCGGCAGTGCATTGCGGGAGTTTCACTGCCCACTGCCCCAGGGCAGTGAGGCGGTGCATTGCAGGAGTTGCACTGTCCACTGCCCCCAGGCAGTGAGGCAGTGCATTGCAGGAGTTGCACTGCCCACTGCCCCCAGGCAGTGAGGCAGTGCATTGCAGGAGTTCCGCTGCCCACTGCCCCCAGGCACTGGGGCAGTGCATTGCAGGAGTTCCACTGCCCACTGCCCCCAGGCAGCGAGGCAGTGCATTGCAGGAGTTGCACTGTCCACTGCCCCCAGGGCAGTGAGGCAGTGCATTGCAGGAGTTGCACCGCCCACTGCCCCCAGGCAGTGAGGCGGTGCATTGCAGGAGTCCCACTGCCCACTGCCCCCAGGCAGTGAGGCAGTGCATTGCTGGAGTTGCACTGCCCACTCGCCCCAGGCAGTGAGGCAGTGCATTGCAGGAGTTGCACTGCCCACTGCCCCCAGACAGTGAGGCCGTGCATTGTAGAAGTTGCACCGCCCACTGCCCCCAGGCAGTGAGGCAGTGCATTGCAGGAGTTGCACTGCCCACTGCCCCCAGGGCAGTGAGGCAGTGCATTGCAGGAGTTCCGCTGCCCACTGCCCCCAGAGCAGTGAGGCAGTGCATTGCAGGAGTTGCACTGCCCAGTGCCCCCAGGCAGTGGGGCAGTGCATTGCAGGAGTTCCACTGCCCACTGCCCCCAGGCAGCGAGGCAGTGCATTGCAGGAGTTGCACTGTCCACTGCCCCCAGGGCAGTGAGGCAGTGCATTGCAGGAGTTGCACCGCCCACTGCCCCCAGGCAGTGAGGCGGTGCATTGCAGGAGTCCCACTGCCCACTGCCCCCAGGCAGTGAGGCAGTGCATTGCAGGAGTTGCACTGCCCACTGCCCCCAGGCAGTGAGGCAGTGCATTGCAGGAGTTGCACTGCCCACTGCCCCCAGGCAGTGAGGCCGTGCATTGTAGAAGTTGCACCGCCCACTGCCCCCAAGCAGTGAGGCAGTGCATTGCAGGAGTTGCACTGCCCACTGCCCTCAGGCAGTGCAGCAGTGTATTGCAGGAGTTGCACTGCCCACCGACCCAACGCAGTGAGGCAGTGCATTGCAGAGGTTGCACTGTCCGCTGCCCCCAGGCAGAGGCAGTGAGGCAGTGCATTGCAGGAGTTCCACTGCCCACTGCCCCAGGGCAGTGAGGTAGTGCATTGCAGGAGTTCCACTGCCCACTGCTCTGGGACAGTGAGGCAGTGCATTGCAGGAGTTGCACTGTCCACTGCCCCCAAGCAGCGGGGCAGTGCGTTGCAGGAGTTCCACTGCCCACTGCCCCCAGGCAGTGAGGCAGTGCATTGCAGGAGTTCCACTGCCCGCTGCCCCCAGGCAGCGAGGCAGTGCATTGCAGGAGGTCCACTGCCCACTGCCTCAGGGCAGTGAGGCAGTGCATTGCAAGAGTTGCACCGCCCGCTGCCCCCAGGCAGTGGGGCGGTGCATTGCAGGAGTTCCACTGCCCCCTGCCCCCAGGCAGTGAGGCAGTGCATTGCAGGAGTTGCACTGCCCACTGCCCCCAGGCAGTGAGGCCGTGCATTGCGGGAGTTGCACTGCCCACTGCCTCAGGTCAGTGAGGCGGTGCATTGCAGGAGTTGCACTGTCCACTGCCCCCAGGCAGTGAGGCAGTGCGTTGCAGGAGTTGCACTGCCCACTGCCCCCAGGCAGTAAGGCAGTGCATTGCAGGAGTTGCACTGCCCACTGCCCCCAGGCAGTGAGGCCGTGCATTGTAGAAGTTGCACCGCCCACTGCCCCCAGGCAGTGAGGCAGTGCATTGCAGGAGTTGGAGTTGCACTGCCCACTGCCCCCAGGCAGTGAGGTAGTGCCTTGCAGGAGTTGCACTGCCCACTGCCCCCAGGCGGTGCGGCAGTGTATTGCAGGAGTTGCACTGCCCACTGACCCAGGGCAGTGAGGCAGTGCATTGCAGAGGTTGCACTGTCCGCTGCCCCCAGGCAGAGGCAGTGAGGCAGTGCATTGCAAGAGTTCCACTGCCCACTGCCCCAGGGCAGTGAGGTAGTGCATTGCAGGAGTTGCACTGCCCACTGCCTCAGGTCAGTGAGGCGGTGCATTGCAGGAGTTGCACTGTCCACTGCCCCCAAGCAGTGGGGCAGTGCATTCCAGGAGTTCCACTGCCCACTGCCCCCAGGCAGTGGGGCAGCGCATTGCAGGAGTTCCACTGCCCACTGCCCCCAGGCAGCGAGGCAGTGCATTGCAGGAGTTCCACTGCCCACTGCCCCCAGGCAGTGAGGCGGTGCATTGCAGGAGTTGGAGTTGCACTGTCCACTGCCCCCAGGCAGTGCGGCAGTGCATTGCAGGAGGTCCACTGCCCACTGCCCCAGGGCAGTGAGGCAGTGCATTGCAAGAGTTGCACTGCCCGCTGCCCCCAGGCAGTGGGGCAGTGCATTGCAGGAGTTGCACTGCCCACTGCCCCCAGGCAGTGCGGCAGTGCATTGCGGGAGTTTCACTGCCCACTGCCCCAGGGCAGTGAGGCGGTGCATTGCAGGAGTTGCCCTGCCCACTGCCCCCAGGCAGTGCGGCAGTGCATTGCGGGAGTTTCACTGCCCACTGCCCCCAGGCAGTGAGGCACTGCATTGCAGGAGTTCCACTGCCCACTGCCCCCAGGCAGTGAGGCAGTGCATTGCAGGAGTTCCACTGCCCACTGCCCCCAGGCAGTGCGGCAGTGCATTGCGGGAGTTTCAGTGCCCACTGCCCCAGGGCAGTGAGGCGGTGCATTGCTGGAGTTCCACTGCCCACTGCCCCCAGGCAGTGAGGCGGTGCATTGCAGGAGTTCCACTGCCCACTGCCCCCAGGCAGTGCGGCAGTGCATTGCGGGAGTTTCACTGCCCACTGCCCCAGGGCAGTGAGGCGGTGCATTGCAGGAGTTGCACTGTCCACTGCCCCCAGGCAGTGAGGCAGTGCATGGCAGGAGTTGCACTGCCCACTGCCCCCAGGCAGTGAGGCAGTGCATTGCAGGAGTTCCGCTGCCCACTGCCCCCAGAGCAGTGAGGCAGTGCATTGCAGGAGTTGCACTGCCCACTGCCCCCTGGCTCCGGGGCGGTGCATTGCAGGAGTTCCACTGCCCACTGCCCCCAGGCAGCGAGGCAGTGCATTGCAGGAGTTGCACTGTCCACTGCCCCTAGTACTGGTGACCTGGCACCAGTCTAAAAACCCTCAGGATGGTAGCTGTGGGACGGATTGCCTACACGCACTGCCACGCTCGAAACCAGTCGTGAATCGTCGTGATAGTCGTGCCACCACGTGACTCAGCTCTGCCATCGTGGCCCCCTCTCCGCCCAACTCCACCCGTATGGTGCACTCTCTCTCTCCCTCTTCATCCCGTGTCTACAAGGGCTGAGTGCCGCACCTCAAGTGCGTCCCTCCCCCTTGCTAGCCGTTTCCTGCTCACAGTGGGCACGTCGTTCTAAGTTCGGCTCTGGCAAGACGTCGACCTCGCCGTGGCAATCTTCCAGGCCGCTACGCGGGGAGCCGCGACGGGGACTGCATTCAACGTATCCGCCGCTCAAGCGTGACGCCTTGTGCAGGGGTATCATCAGTCGTCCGATTCGTCGTCCCACCGTGGGGCCCCTCTCCCCCGTGCGCCACTAGGGTTGCAGCACCACGTGCCAGCGCGGTGCTCCCCTCGCACCCCCGCCCTGTGTGTCCTGGGACCCCCGCTCGCCGACCCGGTCCGCCAGGCGGCCCCATGTTACTCCGCGCCATCGCGCCATGCTCTTTGTTTCGTCACACTATGGCCACGCTCGTGGTACCCCTTGTTTCTCTCCAGCGCGCCCCATCCGGTTGGGGCTGCCTATGATGTCGGTGCCAATACCTCGATCTGCTCCCCCCCCCGACACATTGCGGCCACAGGCCACCCGCTCTTTTCTCGCCACAGCCTACCATGTCAGACCGCTCAACACCGTCCCAGGACACCCCCTCTCCCGCCCCCGACACCGGTCGAGGCGGCGCCATTCGTCGGGGGCCGTTCCCCATGTTTCTGATGGACATCGCCCAGTCCGAAGATGCTGACCGTCTCCTGCGAGAGCTGGACATGCTGAAGGATGACGCACTGGAAGCAGCAGATACAGCTATCCAGGCCACCGACCCCGCCCTGGCTGACTTGTGTGATGCCCTGCGATGGACGGCTGCCAACGGCGACATCCAGGCTATTACAGCTGTGACGGGGGTGTGGACGCCGCGGGGGCTCCTGCTCACAGCCACCGTAACAGTCTCCGCAGGCCCGTCTGACACGAAGGTCATCGAACACGTCCCCCTGTCGCTGGTACAAGGAGGCCCACTGCTGGAGTATGTCTCCAAGGACCCGGAGGCCCTCGCAGCGGCACTCGTCACGCGGTGGAGCCCAAGCCATGCTCCAATCTCAGCGTCACGCCTCCGCAGCCAAGTCTTCAAGGGCCTGTACACAGCCCGCGAACAGCCGCCGCCCGTCGACACTGCCGTCCCTCCAGACATCCAAAGCCAGAAGGTCTCCCACAAGATCCACAAACCCATCAGCCAGTTCCTTGCCCCCCACCTCAGACCGGCATGGGACCGCCTCCGCACCCGAGAGGTGGTTGCGGCCTTTTGGGCGCTGCCCAACGACGTGCATGCGGTCCTGCAAGCAGCCCATATCCCGACGGCAGACCTCGTCCCGCTGAAGTTCGGACTCCTGGCGTGGGCCTCCTCCGTCTGCCTCACAGGGCAGTACACGCCAGCCCCGGTTCCCACGCCCCCCGCCCTCGCCAACAAGGGTATGTGGACCCCCGAGCAGCTGCGGCCGCTGCTCGAATGCTCGGTCCTGCCGATCCGCAGCGTGGAGCTGCTGCATCAGATCGAACAGGCTGGCGAGCACTCCTGGGCCACAGCCCCCACTTTCGCCCTGCTGCAGGCCGGCATCGCCGACACCGCCAACCCGCCCCCGCTCACACCGCCCAGCCACGCGCCTTACCTCACCAAAGGGCAGGCAGCGCCCAGCCCCGCCGGCACTCTGTTCGCCACGACGGCGTTCACCCCAACGTCAGCCCTGTACAAGGCCCAAGGCAAGCCCACCCCTTCGGGGTCCGAACCATCGCCTTCATCACTGTTGCCCGAACAGACAAGGCTTTCTTTCAACCTCCCAGAGCCTGCCTCCCAGGTACCACCGGCTGCCGCGGACCCCACGCCTCCGGAGTCACCGGCCCCGGCCGTCGGGTCAGCCCCCCCCAGTCCCTCCCAGCTGGGGGAGCCTTTCGTCCCGGACCTGGATGTCACGGCCTACTTCACCGACTACGCTCAATTGCATGACGAGTACGAGGCCCAACGGCGGGAGCTGGCCGTGGCACGGAGCGACCTGGAGTCCCTCACGCGGGATCTGGACATGGTGCGCACCGAACGGGATAATGCCCAGCAGCAGGCCCAGCGTTGCGCCGCGGCACAGCGGCAGGCCGAAGCCGTTCGGCTCAACAACCTCATCAGGTCGGTTCCCCCCCTCCTGTCCATCGCCACCAGACTCCACGGCCTCCAGTCCACGCCGCCAACGTTCGCCAACGCCGTGCGCAGTACCGTTCCGGCCTCATTCGAGCTGCCTCCCCCCGGCTCTCAGCAGTTCCTGGTCCTCGTGCCGGTCATACTCGCCGCAGCAGTTCTCACCTCGCCCCAGGCACCCAACCTCGAGGAGTTGGCCGACGTCCTCCGTAGGGCTATGGCCGCGCCAAGCGCCGTGCCGGTCCCGGAGACCCCTGCGCGTGCACCCGAATTGTCGTTCGCTGTCCCGGACCCGATCCCTAAGCCGAGGGCGGTCTCTGCCTTTCGGGCACCGGGCGCAACTGCCCAGCCGCCGTCGTCTATGCCGTCGCCTGCTGATGCCGCCCTGACCTCCCTGCTGGAGTGGATCCCGGAGATCCCCAAGGGCTGTGAGGACGAGGTTGCGCACGCGCTCCACCTCCAGCTCTTCCGCCAGTACGGCGCGAACGTCAACACCCTCCCGCAGTTGCCGATTCGGGAACAGTGGGCCCGGGTCCACAGCCACGCGCCCAGCCTGCCCGGCATCGCGGAAGTCCTGCGCTCCTTCCTCTCCAACCCCCCTGCAATCCAACGGGTTTCTGACAGCCCAGCCACCTCCCCAGCAGAAGCTGCAGCCGCCAACCAGGCAAAGGGCGCAGCGAAAAAGAAGGGGTATACGCCCCAAAAAATTGATCCGCAGGTTTTCTCGAAAGCCCTGTGGGTCGGCTGGCAAGAAGTCGACGATCCGCCGTCCGGTGAAGTTGATGCAGGACTCCTCGGTGGTATCCTTCGGGATAAATTTGGCGCAGGCCTTTCCTCCATTACTGAAGAACAATTGAACCATACATCCAAGTTCACGATTGTCGGAATCCGACCAGCAGAGTACGAGCGAGGCATGCGACTGACCAGGCAGCACACGGCTCGTGGCTGGCGAGTGACATGGGCCGAATCGAAGAAGCAACCGTTCACGCCCTGGGTGCCTGACCCTGACCGAGACCATCCGCCCCGGAAGACTCATCGGGGAAGCCGCGGGAAGCAGCGCCGTCCACGGGACCCTCACGATCAGGTGGACCTTACGGCAACGTCAGGATCGGACGGAGAACCAGACTCCAAATATCAGCGCAGGTACAGCCCCCGCCGCTCGGACCGGTCCCCGTCCCGCCGCCGCAGCCCAGGCCATCGCCGCGACAGCCCGCCGCCGAGGCGTCGTAGCGCGTACCGCGATGAACCCCAAGCGCATTCCAGCCGCCACGACCACCATGCAGCAGCCCCCCTCCAGCCCTACCCGTACTCGGGGGACCCCCACGACCCCCGGGTGGCCATGGCCCACAACCCCTACGCTCCCCCGCCCTGGAGCCCCCCAGCCGACCCCCACCGCTACCAGCCGTACTTCGGTCGGCATCCGCGAGACCGGTAACCCGGGACATGGCGGGGCGCAACGAGGACATCCCTGACGCTGTGTCTCAGCTCCGCCATTCCCACCTCGACGGCGTCCCCCACGTCCGGGACCTGCACCTGGGCGCATACACTCCCAGCTCCCCCCCCAGAGAGTGGGGCCTGGTACCGGTGCCGGCCCCAGGCACTGCCCAGTTCATCACGCCCCCCTACGCCCTCGAAATGTGCCTGCACCTGCCGGTGGGTGTGCACTACTACCGGGCGTGCAGCGGGGCAGACCCCTGGCCCCGTGACGTTCTGTCGTTAGTGGGCGCCGTGCACTGTGTGCAGGTGGCGGGCTCCCATCAGTTGCAGCTCTGCCGCAAGGGCCTGCCACCCACCTCTTTCATCTTGCCCGAGCACCACCACGTGGTCCTCCCACAATCCCTACACAGCCGTGTCTCCATCACAGCCACAGGCCTCACCCGGGCCAGTGTCTTGGCGATAGCGGCCACGTACCACCACCGGCACCTCCGCAAGTGGGTGCGAGGCCTGCCTCGCGCCCTCCCCGCAGCCGTGGACCGCAAGCTAACCCAGCACTCCACCGCCGCCGGCTCCTGCCCTGGTCCCCCCCTCACCGGCCACGTGTCACCCCGCCCGGACGTGATGACCCTCAACGTGCAGATGTCCCTGCGACCTAAGCTCCGCGCCCTGGACGTCCTGGTGCGCGAGTGCCAGTACCCGCTAGCCCTGCATGTTCAAGAAGCGGGACCCCTGATCATCCAACGGGTGCACCCCCTGTACCACACCATCCAGGCACCAGCAAGAGTGGCTGGGGGATGTGCCACTCTCCTCTACAGGACCCCGGACCTGGTCGTGACCAGCCACAGCGCCCACCCGTCGGGACGAGCCCTCGTCACACACTTCACCATGGCGGGCGTGACCCACTGCCACACCAACGTGTATCTCCCCGCCGACGGGAACCTCGACACACTCCAAGAAATCCTGGATTGGGTATACCCGTACCTCCTCCTCACCCCGGCTAGAGTGGTTGTCCTGACAGGGGACCTGAACGCCAATTGCCGCTGGGTCTCGCACCTCCCTGTCTCCCCCGCCTCCCTCTGTGACCTCGTCCTCCCCACGCTCACGCGCCTTGGGATGCGCCGTCTGCGCCCCCTTGCGGAGGCCCCCACGTGGGTGAGCCCGCAAGGTTTCGCCGGTGCCCTGGACCACATCTTCCTCCGCGCCCCTTCGGAAGCAGCCCACACCACGGAGGTGCGCTCCGACTCCAGTTTCCCATCTGACCACCTACCCGTGACTGCCACCCTCCATGACCTCCCGCCAGCGCCCCAATTGGTGTGCCCTTCGAAAAAGGGCCGCTTCCCCATCCCGCGGGAGCCCCTCGCCAGCCAGCTCCGCACCCTCAACGACACTTTTCGGGCCGAACTCACTACGCCGCCCCCAGGCGCGCCCCACGCGCAGCCACGCTATACCGAGGTGACCTCTGCGCTATACGCCGCAGCTACGGCTGCCTACGGGCCCCCCGTCCCCAGCCAGCCGGTACCATCGACGATACGTGTCCACGTCACCAACCTTCAACGCTACACCCTCGCCTACCCGGATTGGGCATCCCAATCGTCGCACCTCGTGGAGGTCGCCCGCCTCAAAGAACGCATCCGAGCGGCCTGGGACGTTCTCCTTCTGGAGAAGGATGTAGGGCTGGCGCCCCTACCCGCTGCCCCTGGCCAGCCCACCAAAGTGGACTACCGCCGCACGTTAGGGGCGCGCTATGTACCCCCGGCGGATCCGGTCTACGTGGTAGGCGTCCCGGTACCTCTCCATCAACAAGCCGCCGTTGCGTTGGACCAGCTGCGCCAAAGGCACCTTGCCCCTCTTGAGGCACTCTCACTCGCGCACGTCCGGACCATCACGGGATGGGAGGGCAGGCCGCTCGGCCCACCACCCAACGCCACCATCACAAACCTGCGAGCCATCATCCGCCGGGCGGCGGCCACTGTGCCGTACCACGATTTACTGGAGTACCGGCTGTTCGGACAATTGGAGGATGCCCAATTTGCGACGATCGTGGACCTGATCAACAGTATTCTCCGTGGGGTACCCGTGCCCCAGGCACACTCTGCAGATTTCATCAACCTTCCGAAAAAGACGCCACACGGCCCCATTGCAAACGGCAGGCCGCTGACCAATCTGGCCATAATTTGGAAACTCACGGCCGCCCTCATCAAAGACCACTACCAGCCCCGCTTGGTTCAGGGCGGCATCCTGCCGCCCTACCAGTTCGGGATGTCCCCGCACTGCTCCTCCGTGGAGCTACTCCGCGTCCTACACGATGTATGGTGGGAATGCTGGCGCAGGCGCCTCGAAGCGTGGGTCCTATCGGACGATGTCCGCCACGCGTATGGCTCCATCAACCACACCACCGAGTACGCCGTCCTAACCGCCGCAGGGATCTCCCCAGCCGACGCCGCGACCCTTCGGCACCATGACCGCGCCCTTGAGGTGCACATGGGGGGGGCTGACGGTCGCTCTCCGTCCTCCACCCGGCTGGGGGCCGGCACGGGGCAAGGGTGCCCCGTGTCCGGCATGAAGTACTGCATATATGGCGAAGTTCGGGGACACGAGGCCTGCCGTTCCGTCCCCCCCGCCGACACCCCCGCGGGCCCGCTGAACCGGGTTCTCCTGATGGATGATACCCAGTGGTTGCCCGGCGACCGTTGCCACTTGCCCGCCCTCGCCAGCGGCATTGAGAGGGCAGGCCGCCTCACCAACCTCCACTCTGACCCGACCAAAACAGTCTTGATCGGCACCGACATGCGCGATGGTCAGGTCCATTTCCTCAACGACACGGTATACCTCAATGGTCACCCCATGCGCTGTGCCACAAGCCAGGACTACGTCCGCGTCCTTGGCCGCCATGCCCTTCCCCACCTCTTCCATCCCGTCGACTCCAGGCGCCTGTTCTCGGGCACCCGCGCTGCGTGCCGAGCGCTCCGCGCCCCGCGACTCCCCGCCCACTACCCCCTCGCCATGTATACCGCCAAGTGTCATGGGACGGTCAACTGGTTTACCGGTGTCCGCCCCCCCTCCTACGGGGCCCTGCGCGTGCTGGACGCCATGACCGCCTCGGCCATGCGCGCCACCGCTGGGTGGGCCCTCTCCGCCTCTGCTCACTTCCTCCGCGAGGTCCCCGAAGGGGGAGTCGGTATCCCCCCGGCGCCGGTCGTTGGGTTTGCTAACTTCTTCGGCGTCTACATCCGGCACCACAACCACGCGCCACGGGCTCCTGACTGCCCTCTGGCGGTTCCATCCTTCCCAGCCCTGCCTCACCCCAGAGCTCGGGCTCCGGTGCACCGCACACCCCACGGACCACGATCTGTTTGTCGCCCTGTGCCACCGGTGCGACATCGCCATCCACTTGCCCCCTGACAGCCATCTGCCACACCACGCCCCCCATGTGCTGGCCCTGTCGTCCCCCGGACTCGAGGTCCAGGACACCCATGCGTGGATGCTTGCAGGCCATCACAGTACAGAGGACGCGCGACGGAAGGGGTGGCCCCGGGCCTCGCCCCGCCCCACTCCGCCGGTCGGCACCGCCCCCCCGGTTAGGCGTTGCCAAGCGGTGACTGCGACGGTCCCCACGTTCTCCTGGCTCCCTGAGAACTATGGGATCCTCCACGACGCGTCGTGGTGCCCGAAGACCCGGCGCTGCGGCGGGGCAGTGGCGGTGTTCTGCCCCGTCACCCTCCGGTACCAGGTGTACCCCGTCCCCATCCCCTTGAGGCTGGACAACGCCTACACGGCGGAGCTGTACACGGCATGGGTGGCCCTCACCGCCAGGGGGCCTTCAGCCGACCCTGCCATCGGCTTCCGATCCGGTGCGTGGCACTTTGCGGACTGCAAAGGGTACATCACAGCCCAGGAAGGGCGCCGCGAGCCGGAGGACTCGCTACAAGGAGATCTCATAAGATCGTGTCGCGACATGGCCCACGGTCACGCCCCTCCCCGTCACCTCTATCCCCATATCGCCGGCACCTAGCTCGATGCCCTGCTGGACCAGGTAGACGAGGCGGCAGGGCGAGCTGCGGACACCTGCCCAGACGCCGTGGGATGGCTCGGCCCCCTACAGCAACCCCGCGTCTGCTTCTCCCACGCGGGCCTCCAGGTCCACGACGCCGTGCCCCACGCGCGCCGCGCCTTGCTCGCCTCCCACCACGCCTACTCTGCGTCCCCCCCGCCTCAGCGCCACCCCGCCCTCAACGAGTACGCCAACGTCGTCAGCCACGGCCTCATCACATGGGGGGACCACCTCACGGTCACCGGCATCCGCCTCTCCCTGTTCCCCCCGAGGGACGCGCCCTGCCCCCTCTGCAACATGCCCGCCTCCGGGGACCACATCCTCTCATGCCCGCTAGACCCGCTCATCCGCGCCCACTACCATCGGTGGCTTGCGGCCCGACTCTCTCAGAGGTGCCATGCCTGGCGCCACTGTACGCCCACTGCTTGGGGCACCCTCGTCCTTTGGGGGGACGAGCCGTTCATACTGGCTGTGGATGGCTCCCCGGCCCACCACACCATCGCAACCTACACTATTGGTCGTCTCGGAGCCATCTCCACGCCACACAGGGATGCCCTGCTGCACAGAGGTCTGCGTCCTGCGCGTCTCCGTCGCCTGCTCTGCGACGTCGTTCTCACTACCGTCCTCCTACATAAGCGGCACGCGGTGCCCGTCCTACCTCTTGCCGACCACTTCTCCCCCCTGCCGCGGGTCCCCGTGAACCAGTCCCTCGCCAACAACCCACCGCCAGAGTGGTATCACGTTGCCAACTGGGCCCCAACGCCCGGTTTGGGCAGGTGGCCGGCCTGGGACGTCCTCCTAGGACTCTGGCTATCAAGGGACCTCCTCCTGGCCCCTAAGGTGAAGTCCGCCATCTCCACCCGGAACAAGCGCAGTCCGTACCGCGTCCTGTATGTGTACATCGAGAAGAACCAGATGCCGCCGGCCGTGCGGCAGGAGATTGAGCTGAAAGCCCATGACGTGATCATCTTGGACAGTCTCGGACGGCACGGGCTTGCCCCCCATCTCCCGGATCGACGCCGCCTCTGGGCCATCCATTACGGTGGCAATGGACGGAGCCTGGAGGCCGGCCTCTGTGGAGATGTGATCCCCTCGTGGTGTGCCGCACTACATTCCGCGTTCTCGGCCATCCTCACTGCGGCTTCCCAAGGACCCCGCACGATCTTCAAGGACATGCAGGTGGCCCTGGGACGGCCCGCCCCGTGGCCTCATCCCCACCCGTGACCCGTCCTCGACCTCACGCGCCCGGACCGCTCCGGTGCAGCGCGCAGTCGTGCCGGACCGCACTCCTTGTCTGGCGGCGTTCTAAGTCGGGGGTGATGCCCCGGGAGACCCACATCTTTCGTGCCCGTTGATCTTGGAACGCTGACTCGGGTGGATCTAGGAAAGTTCGGAGCGGTTGGTGGCCGGGACCGGAGAGCAGATCGGACCGTAGCGTTGTCGTACACCGACGTTGTGACCCAGACGGCCTGCTGGGAGGAGCGTTCTCAGGTGTGCGACGAGATTCGTCTTACTCTAGCGGAGGTAAGACGGAGGACTCCCTCGGCAGAGCCTGCGTGGGGCCCCCGAGGGACGACGCCAAGGCTCACCGTACGTGGGACCGCGGCAGGCGCTCCTCCTCCTCCTCCTCCTCCAGGGTAGTGAGGCAGTGGATTGCAGGAGTTGCACCGCCCACTGCCCCCAGGCAGTGAGGCGGTGCATTGCAGGAGTCCCACTGCCCACTGCCCCCAGGCAGTGAGGCAGTGCATTGCAGGAGTTGCACTGCCCACTGCCCCCAGGCAGTGAGGCCGTGCATTGTAGAAGTTGCACCGCCCACTGCCCCCAGGCAGTGAGGCTGTGCATTGCAGGAGTTGGAGTTGCACTGCCCACTGCCCCCAGGCAGTGAGGCAGTGCATTGCAGGAGTTGCACTGCCCACTGCCCTCAGGCAGTGCAGCAGTGTATTGCAGGAGTTGCACTGCCCACTGACCCAGGGCAGTGAGGCAGTGCATTGCAGAGGTTGCACTGTCCGCTGCCCCCAGGCAGAGGCAGTGAGGCAGTGCATTGCAAGAGTTCCACTGCCCACTGCCCCAGGGCAGTGAGGTAGTGCACTGCAGGAGTTCCACTGCCCACTGCTCTGGGACAGTGAGGCAGTGCATTGCAGGAGTTGCACTGTCCACTGCCCCCAAGCAGTGGGGCAGTGCGTTGCAGGAGTTCCACTGCCCACTGCCCCCAGGCAGTGAGGCAGTGCATTGCAGGAGTTCCACTGCCCGCTGCCCCCAGGCAGCGAGGCAGTGCATTGCAGGAGGTCCACTGCCCACTGCCCCAGGGCAGTGAGGCAGTGCATTGCAAGAGTTGCACTGCCCGCTGCCCCCAGGCAGTGGGGCGGTGCATTGCAGGAGTTCCACTGCCCACTGCCCCCAGGCAGTGAGGCAGTGCATTGCAGGAGTTCCGCTGCCCACTGCCCCCAGGCAGTGAGGCAGTGCATTGCAGGAGTTGCGCTGCCCACTGCCCCCAGGGAGTGCGGCAGTGTATTGCAGAAGTTGCACTGCCCAATGCCCCCAGGCAGTGGGGCAGAGTAATGCAGGAGCTGCACTGCCCACTGCCCCCGGGCAGTGAGGCAGTGCATTGCAGGAGTTCCGCTGCCCACTGCCCCCAAGCCAGTGCGGCAGTGCATTGCAGGAGTTGCGCTGCCCACTGCCCCCCATTGGCCTTGCAGGAGACTCCGACCACCCCCTGGGCTGGACTCCCCGTCCCCCCCAGGCCGGTGCGCCCGGTTCTCTGAAGCAGATGGCCCCCCATTGGCCTTACAGGAGACTCCGAACACCCCTTGGGCTGGGCTCCCCGTCCCCCCCAGGCCGGTGCGCCGGGTTCTCTGAAGCAGATGGCCCCCCATTGGCCTTGCAGGAGACTCCGAACACCCCCTGGGCTGGGCTCCCCGTCCCCCCCAAGCAGGTGCGCCCGGTTCTCTGAAGCAGATGGCCCCCCATTGGCCTTGCAGGAGACTCCGACCACCCCCTGGGCTGGGCTCCCCGTCCCCCCCAGGCCGGTGCGCCCGGTTCTCTGAAGCAGATGGCCCCCCATTGGCCTTACAGGAGACTCCGACCACCCCCTGGGCTGGGCTCCCCGTCCCCCCCAGGCCGGTGCGCCCGGTTCTCTGAAGCAGATGGCCCCCCATTGGCCTTACAGGAGACTCCGAACACCCCCTGGGCTGGGCTCCCCGTCCCCGCCCAGGCCGGTGCGCCCGGTTCTCTGAAGAAGGTGGCCCCCCATTGGCCTTGCAGGAGACTCCGACCACCCCCTGGGCTGGGCTCCCCGTCCCCCCCAGGCAGGTGCGCCCGGTTCTCTGAAGCAGATGGCCCCCCATTGGCCTTGCAGGAGACTCCGAACACCCCCTGGGCTGGGCTCCCCGTCCCCCCCAGGTAGGTGCGCCCGGTTCTCTGAAGCAGATGGCCCCCCATTGGCCTTACAGGAGACTCCGAACACCCCCTGGGCTGGGCTCCCCGTCCCCCCCAGGCCGGTGCGCCCGGTTCTCTGAAGCAGATGGCCCCCCATTGGCCTTACAGGAGACTCCGAACACCCCCTGGGCTGGGCTCCCCGTCCCCCCCAGGTAGGTGCGCCCGGTTCTCTGAAGAAGGTGGCCCCCCATTGGCCTTGCAGGAGACTCCGACCACCCCCTTGGCTGGGCTCCCCGTCCCCCCCAGGCAGGTGCGCCCGGTCCTCTGAAGAAGGTGGCCCCCCATTGGCCTTACAGGAGACTCCGAACACCCCCTGGGCTGGGCTCCCCGTCCCCCCCAGGTAGGTGCGCCCGGTTCTCTGAAGAAGGTGGCCCCCCATTGGCCTTGCAGGAGACTCCGAACACCCCCTGGGCTGGGCTCCCCGTCCCCCCCAGGCAGGTGCGCCCGGTCCTCTGAAGCAGATGGCCCCCCATTGGCCTTGCAGGAGACTCCGAACACCCCCTGGGCTGGGCTCCCCGTCCCCCCCGGGCCGGTGCGCCCGGTTCTCCGAAGCAGATGGCCCCCCATTGGCCTTGCAGGAGACTCCGAACACCCCCTGGGCTGGGCTCCCCGTCCCCCCCAGGCCGGTGCGCCCGGTTCTCTGAAGCAGATGGCCCCCCATTGGCCTTAGAGGAGACTCCGACCACCCCCTGGGCTGGGCTCCCCGTCCCCCCCAGGCCGGTGCGCCCGGTTCTCTGAAGAAGATGGCCCCCCATTGGCCTTACAGGAGACTCCGAACACCCCCTGGGCTGGGCTCCCCGTCCCCCCCAAGCAGGTGCGCCCGGTTCTCTGAAGAAGGTGGCCCCCCATTGGCCTTGCAGGAGACTCCGACCACCCCCTGGGCTGGGCTCCCCGTCCCCCCCAGGCCGGTGCGCCCGGTTCTCTGAAGCAGATGGCCCCCCATTGGCCTTACATGAGACTCCGAACACCCCCTGGGCTGGGCTCCCCGTCCCCCCCAGGCCGGTGCGCCCGGTTCTCTGAAGCAGATGGCCCCCCATTGGCCTTACAGGAGACTCCGAACACCCCCTGGGCTGGGCTCCCCGTCCCCCCCAGGCCGGTGCGCCCGGTTCTCTGAAGCAGATGGCCCCCCATTGGCCTTGCAGGAGACTCCGAACACCCCCTGGGCTGGGCCCCCCGTCCCCCCCAGGCAGGTGCGCCCGGTTCTCTGAAGAAGGTGGCCCCCCATAGGCCTTGCAGGAGACTCCGAACACCCCCTGGGCTGGACTCCCCGTCCCCCCCAGGCCGGTGCGCCCGGTTCTCTGAAGCAGATGGCCCCCCATTGGCCTTACAGAAGAATCCGAACACCCCCTGGGCTGGGCTCCCCGTCCCCCCCAGGCCGGTGCGCCGGGTTCTCTGAAGCAGATGGCCCCCCATTGACCTTACAGGAGACTCCGACCACCCCCTGGGCTGGGCTCCCCGTCCCCCCCGGGCCGGTGCGCCGGGTTCTCTGAAGCAGATGGCCCCCAATTGGCCTTACAGGAGACTCCGAGCACCCCCTGGGCTGGGCTCCCCGTCCCCCCCAGGCCGGTGCGCCCGGTTCTCTGAAGCAGATGGCCCCCCGTTGGCCCTGCACGAGACTCCGAACACCCCCTGGGCTGGGCTCCCCGTCCCCCCCAGGCCGGTGCGCCCGGTTCTCTGAAGCAGATGGCCCCCCATTGGCCTTACAGGAGACTCCGAACACCCCCTGGCCTCGGCTCCCCGTCCCCCCCAGGCAGGTGCGCCCGGTCCTCTGAAGCAGATGGCCCCCCATTGGCCTTGCAGGAGACTCCGAACACCCCCTGGGCTGGGCTCCCCGTCCCCCCCGGGCCGGTGCGCCCGGTTCTCCGAAGCAGATGGCCCCCCATTGGCCTTGCAGGAGACTCCGAACACCCCCTGGGCTGGGCTCCCCGTCCCCCCCAGGCCGGTGCGCCGGGTTCTCTGAAGCAGATGGCCCCCCATTGGCCTTACAGGAGACTCCGAACACCCCCTGGGCTGGGCTCCCCGTCCCCCCCGGGCCGGTGCGCCCGGTTCTCTGAAGAAGATGGCCCCCCATTGGCCTGGCACGAGGCTCCGAACACCCCCTGGGATGGACTCCCCGTCCCCCCAGGCCGGTGCGCCCGGTTCTCTGAAGAAGATGGCCCCCCGTAGGCCTGGCAGGAGGCTCCGAACACCCCCTGGGCAGGATTCCCCGTCCCCCCCGGGCCGGTGCGCCCGGTTCTCTGAAGAAGATGGCCCCCCGTAGGCCCGGCAGGAGGCTCCGAACACCCCCTGGGCTGGACTCCCCGTCCCCCCCAGGCCGGTGCGCCCGGTTCCCCGAAGATATTGGCGCCCCATTGGCCTGGCAAGAGGCTCCGACCACCCCCTGGGCTGGACTCCCCGTCCCCCCCAGGCCGGTGCGCCCGGTTCTCTGAAGAAGGTGGCCCCCCCATAGGCCTTGCAGGACGCTCCGACCACCCCCTGGGCTGGACTCCCCGTCCCCCCCAGGCCGGTGCGCCCGGTTATTAGCAGTGAGGCAGTGCATTGCAGGAGTTCCGCTGCCCACTGCCCGAGGGCAGTGAGGCAGTGCATTGCAGGAGTTGCCCTGCCCACTGCCCCCAGACAGTGGGGCACTGCATTGCGGGAGTTGCACTGCCCACTGCCCCCAGGCAGTGCGGCAGTGCATTGCAGGAGTTGCACTGTCCACTGCCCCCAGGGCAGTGAGGCAGTGCATTGCAGGAGTTGCACTGCCCACTGCCCCCAGGCAGTGAGGCGATGCATTGCAGGAGTTCCACTGCCCACTGCCCCCACGCAGTGAGGCAGTGCATTGCAGGAGTTCCACTGCCCACTGCCCCCAGGGCAGTGAGGCAGTGCATTGCAGGAGTTCCACTGTCCACTGCCCCCAGGCAGTGAGGCCGTGCATTGCAGGAGTTGCACTGCCCACTGTTCCCAGGGCAGTGAGGCAGTGCATTGCAGGAGTTGGAGTTGCACTGCCCACTGCCCCCAGGCAGTGAGGCAGTGCATTGCAGGAGTTCCACTGCCCACTTCCCCCAGGCAGTGAGGCAGTGCATTGCAGGAGTTCCACTGCCCACTGCCCCCAGGGCAGTGAGGCAGTGCACTGCAGGAGTTGGAGTTGCACTGCCCACTGCCCCCAGGCAGTGAGGCAGTGCATTGCAGGAGTTGCACTGCCCACTGCCCCCAGGCAGTGCGGCAGTGTATTGCAGGAGTTGCACTGCCCACTGCCCCCAGGCATTGAGGCAGTGCATTGCAGAGGTTTCACTGTCCGCTGCCCCCAGGCAGTGAGGCAGTGCATTGCAAGAGTTCCACTGCCCACTGCCCCAGGGCAGTGAGGTAGTGCATTGCAGGAGTTCCACTGCCCACTGCTCTGGGACAGTGAGGCAGTGCATTGCAGGAGTAGCACTGTCCACTGCCCCCAAGCAGTGGGGCAGTGCATTGCAGGAGTTCCACTGCCCACTGCCCCCAGGCAGTGAGGCAGTGCATTGCAGGAGGTCCACTGCCCACTGCCCCAGGGCAGTGAGGCAGTGCATTGCAGGAGTTCCACTGCCCCCTGCCCCCAGGCAGTGAGGCAGTGAGGCAGTGCGTTGCAGGCGTTCCACTGCCCACTGCCCCCAGGCGGTGAGGCAGTGCATTGCAGGAGTTGCACTGCCCACTGCCCCCAGGCAGCGAGGCAGTGCATTGCAGGAGTTCCACTGCCCACTGCCCCCAGGCAGTGAGGCAGTGCATTGCAGGAGTTCCACTGCCCACTGCCCCAGGGCAGTGAGGCAGTGCGTTGCAAGAGTTGCACCGCCCACTGCCCCCCGGCAGTGGGGCAGTGCATTGCAGGAGTTCCACTGCCCACTGCCCCCAGGCAGTGCGGCAGTGCATTGCAGGAGTTGCACTGCCCACTGCCCCCAGGCAGTGAGGCAGTGCATTGCAGGAGTTCCGCTGCCCACTGCCCCAGGGCAGTGAGGCGCTGCACTGCAGAAGTTGCACTGCCCACTGCCGCCAGGGAGCGAGGCAGTGCATTGCAGGAGTTGCACTGCCCACCGCCCCCCAGGCAGTGCGGCAGTGTATTGCAGGAGTTGCACTGCCCACTGCCCCAGACAGTGAGGCAGTGCATTGCAGGAGGTCCACTGCCCACTGCCCCCAGGCAGTGAGGCAGTGCATTGCAGGAGTTCCACTGCCCACCGCCCCCAGGCGGTGCGGCAGTGCGTTGCAGGAGTTCCACTGCCCACTGCCCCCAGGTAGTGGGCAGAACATTGCAGGAATTCCACTGCCCACTGCCCCCAGGCAGTGAGGCGGTGCATTGCAGGAGTTGCACTGCCTACTGCCTGAGGGCAGTGAGGCAGTACATTGCAGGAATTGCACTGCCTGCTGCCCGAGGGCAGTGAGGCAGTGCACTGCAGGAGTTGCACTGCCCACTGCCCCCAGGCAGTGAGGCAGTGCATTGCAGCAGCTGCACTGCCCACTGCCCCGAGGCAGTGCGGCAGTGGATTGCAGGAGTGGCACTGCCCACTGCCCCCAGGCAGTGAGGCAGTGCATTGCAGGAGTTGCACTGCCCACTGCTCCCAGGCAGTGAGGCAGTGCATTGCAGGGGTTCAACTGCCCACTGCCCCCAGGCAGTAGGGCGGTGCATTGCAGGAGTTGCACTGCCCACTGCCCGAGGGCAGTGAGGCAGTGCATTGCAGAAGTTGCACTGCCCACTGACCCCAGCCAGTGAGGCAGTGCACTACAGGAGCTGCACTGCCCACTGCCCCCAGGCAGTGAGGCAGTGCATTGCAGGAGTTGCACTGCCCACTGCCCCCAGGCAGTGCGGCAGTGTATGGCAGGAGTTGCGCTGCCCACTGCCCCCAGGCAGTGGCGCAGAGCATTGCAGGAGTTGCACTGCCCCCTGCCCCCAGGCAGTGAGATAGGGCAATGCAGGAGTTGCGCTGCCCCCTGCCCCCAGGCAGTGGGGCAGAGCATTGCAGGAATTCCACTGCCCACTGCCCCTAGGCAGTGAGGCGGTGCATTGCAGGAGTTGCACTGCCTACTGCCCGAGGGCAGTGAGGCAGTGCATTGCAGGAGTTGCACTGCCCACTGCCCCCAGGCAGTGAGGCAGTGTATTGCAGGAGTTCCACTGTCCACTGCCCCCAGGCAGTGGGCCAGAGCATTGCAGGAGTTCCACTGCTCGCTGCCCCCATGCAGTGAGGCAGTGCATTGCACGAGTTGCACTGCCCACTGCCCCTAGGCAGTGAGGCAGTCAGTGCATTGCAGGAGCTGCACTGCCCACTGCCCCCAGGCAGTGAGGCAGTGCATTGCAGGAGTTGCGCTGCCCACTGCCCCCCGGCAGTGGGCCAGAGCATTGCAGGAGTTCCACTGCCCACTGCCCCCAGGCAGTGAGGCAGTGCATTGCAGGAGCTGCACTGCCAGCTGCCCCCAGGCAGTGTGGCAGTGTATTGCAGGAGTTGCGCTGCCCCCTGCCCCCAGGCAGTGAGGCAGTGTATTGCAGGAGTTGCGCTGCCCCCTGCCCCCAGGCAGTGGGGCAGAGCATTGCAGGAATTCCACTGCCCACTGCCCCTAGGCAGTGAGGCAGTGCATTGCAGGAGTTGCACTGCCTACTGCCCGAGGGCAGTGAGGCAGTGCATTGCAGGAGTTGCACTGCCCACTGCTCCCAGGCAGTGAGGCAGTGCATTGCAGGAGTTCCACTGCCCACTGCCCCCAGGCAGTGAGGCAGTGCGTCGCAGGAGTTTCACTGCCCACCGCTCCCGGGCAGTGAGGCGGTGTACTGCGGGAGTTACAGTGTCCACTGCCCCCAGGCAGTGAGGCAGTGCATTGCAGGAGTTGCGCTGCCCACTGCCCCTAGGCAGTGAGGCAGTCAGTGCATTGCAGGAGCTGCACTGCCCACTGCCCCCAGGCAGTGAGGCAGTGCGTCGCAGGAGTTTCACTGCCCACCGCTCCCGGGCAGTGAGGCGGTGTACTGCGGGAGTTACAGTGTCCACTGCCCCCAGGCAGTGAGGCAGTGCATTGCAGGAGTTGCGCTGCCCACTGCCCCTAGGCAGTGAGGCAGTCAGTGCATTGCAGGAGCTGCACTGCCCACTGCCCCCAGGCTCTGCGGTACTTCCTGAGGGCAGTGGTATTTCCTGAGGGCATGTGGGCAGGTTGCTGAATAGTTGTGTCTGTGCTTCTGACCTTGCTTCTGACCTTGCTGTTTTTTGTGACATTCATCCATCCATTGCATGCACAGCATAGAGATGAGACGCGGTGTCAACTGACACTGTGTTCTCTGTAGGCTCTGAAGACTGCCGATTTGTCTGCTGCATCCTTCCGACAGCCTTTGTCACAGTTCTGTCATGGGTCGAAAGAAAGTGGAATGTCAGTGTGATCCGCCGTGTGTTTCTGCCGCGGCATGTCGACAAAAAAGGAGCCGTGCAGCCCGTCGCGCCACAGCAATTGCTCTGGCTGTGGGCGCTGTGGGTGTTGCTCTGGTGGGTGCTGCTGCTGTTGCTGCGGGTGCAGCTGCTCTGGCCGCCGGGTCCAGACTGCAGACGCCTGTCAAGCGGCCTGCACCACCGACACACCTGGTGGACTACCCAGAAACAAAAAAAAACTGTTTGTTGTTGCCTGTACCCTGCTGCACACACATGCCTCTCTGGAAGGGTTGTCCTGCTTGCCTCCTGGTACCCTGCGTGGCTCAATCTGTGACCGGGTTTTTTTGTGACGCGTATTGTGACGCCTCGTCACAACAGGGGGGGGGGGGAGGGAGGGACACCCACCCCCCCAATTAGATCCATCACTGGTGTGACAGTGTATTGCAGGAGTTCCACTGCCCGCTGCCCCAGGGCAGTGAGGCAGTGCATTGCAGGAGTTGCACTGCCCACTGCCCCCGGGCAGTGAGGCAGTGCATTGGAGGAGTTGCACTGCCCACTGCCCCCGTGCAGTGAGGCAGTCTACTGCAGGAGTTCCACTGCCCACTGCCCCAGGGCAGTGAGGCAGTGCATTGCAGGAGTTGCACTGCCCACTGCCCCCAGGGCAGTGAGGCAGTACATTGCAGGAGTTGCACTGTCCACTGCCCCCAGGCAGTGAGGCAGTGCATTGCAGGAGTTGCACTGCCCGCTGCCCCCAGGGCAGTGAGGCAGTGCATTGCGGGGATTCGACTGCCCACTGCCCCCAGGCAGTGCGGCAGTGTATTGCAGGAGTTCAACTGCCCACTGCCCCCAGGCAGTGGGGCAGTGTGTTGCAGGAGTAGCACTGCCCACTGCCCCCCAGGCAGTGAGGCAGTGCATTGCAGGAGGTCCACTGCCCACTGCCCCCAGGCAGTGGGGCAGTGCGTTGCAGAAGGTCCACTGTCCACTGCCCCCAGGCAGTGGGGCAGTGTATTGCGGGAGTTCCACTGCCCACTGCCCCCAGGCAGTGCGGCAGTGTACTGCAGGAGTTCCACTGCCCCCTGCCCCTAGGCAGTGGGGCAGTGTATTGCGGGAGTTGCACTGTCCACTGCCCCCAGGCAGTGAGGCAGTGCATTGCAGGAGATCCACTCCCCCCTGCCCCCGGGCCATGGCGCAGTGTGTCGCAGGAGTTCCACTGACCACTGCCCCAGGCACGGCGGCAGTGTATTGCAGGAGATGCCCGGCCCACTGCCCCAAGGCAGGGAGGCAGAGAAAGGCAGGATTACCACTCCCCACTGCCCTCAGGCAATGCGGCAGTGTGAAGCAGGATTTCCACTGCCCACAGCCCCCAGGCAGCGTGGCAGTGCGTTACACTGCCCACTGCCCTCTGCCCACAACAACAGTGCAGCAGGGCACACACAGTGCAGTGTAGTGCACAGCACCAAGCAGTGCGGCACCACACAATAAGCACTGATGGTGCAGCGCGGCACGCAGGGTGCAGTGGGCCCACGAGACCTTGTGTGACTGCGCGCAGCGTCGGCAAGGCAGTGTCGGCCAAGTGCGAGAGTGCACTGGTCCGGCTATGCCACAACACACTTACACACAGCGCGCACACAACACACACAGCCCAGCCCGTTTACCTTTACCCGTGGGTAGACATCCCGGCCTTTGCCCTTTGGTAATAGCGCCTTCGGCACACCACACCACACCACACCACACCACACCACACCACACCACACAAGCAGTTGCACTGCCCACTGCCCCCAGGCAGTGCGGCAGTGTATTGCCGGAGGTCCACTGCCCACTGCCCCCAGGCAGTGGGGTAGTGCATTGCAGAAGTTGCACTGTCCACTGCCCCCAGGCAGTGAGGCAGTGCATTGCAGAAGCTGCACTGTCCACTGCCCCCAGGCAGTGAGGCAGTGCATTGTAGGAGTTCCACTGCCCACTGCTCCCAGGCAGTGAGGCAGTGCATTGCAGGAGTTGCACTGCCTACTGCCCCCAGGCAGTGAGGCAGTGCATTGCAGGAGTTGCACTGCCCACTGCCCCCAGGGCAGTGAGGCAGTGCATTGCAGGAGTTGCACTGCCCACTGCTCCCAGGCAGTGAGGCAGTGCATTGCAGGAGTTCCACTGCCTGCTGCCCCAGGGCAGTGAGGCAGTGCATTGCAGAAATTGCACTGCCCACTGCCCCCAGGCAGTGAGGCAGTGCATTGCAGGAGTTGCACTGCCTGCTGTCCCCCGGCAGTGAGGCAGTGCATTGCAGAAGTTCCACTGCCCACTGCCCCCAGGCAGTGAGGCAGTGCGTTGCAGGAGTTGCACTGCCCGCTGCCCCCAGGCAGTCGGTCGGGCAGTGCATTGCAGGAGTTGCACTGTCCACTGCCCCCAGGCAGTGAGGCAGTGCATTGCAGGAGTTGCACTGCCAACTGCCCCAGGGCAGTGAGGCAGTGCATTGCAGGAGTTGCACTGCCCACTGCCCCCAGGCAGTGGGGTAGTGCATTGCAGGAGTTCCACTGCCCACTGCCTCAGGGCAGTGAGGCAGTGCAATGCAGAAGCTGCACTGTCCGCTGCCCCCAGGCAGTGAGGCAGTGCTTTGCACGGGTTGCACTGCCAACTGCCCCAGGACCGTGAGGCAGTGCATTGCAGAAGTTGCACTGCCCACTGCCGCCAGGCAGTGGGGTAGTGCATTGCAAGAGTTCCACTGCCCACTGCCCCAGGGCAGTGAGGCAGTGCATTGCAGAAGCTGCACTGCCCACTGCCCCCAGGCAGTGAGGCAGTGCATTGCAGGAGTTGCACTGCCCACTGTCCCAGGGCAGTGAGGCAGTGCATTGCAGGGGTTGCGCTGCCGACTGCCCCCAGGCAGTGAGGCAGTGCATTGCAGGAGTTCCACTGCCCACTGCCCCAGGGCAGTGAGGCAGTGCATTGCGGGAGTTGCACTGCCCACTGCCCCCAGGCAGTGAGGCAGTGCGTTGCAGGAGTTGCACTGCCCACTGCCCCAGGGCAGTGAGGCAGTGCATTGCAGGAGTTCCACTGTCCACTGCCCCCAGGCAGTGAGGCAGTGCGTTGCAGGAATTTCACTGTCCACTGCCCCCAGGCAGTGGGGCAGTGCATTGAAGGAGGTCCACTGCCCACTGCCCCCAGGCAGTGAGGCAGTGTGTTGCAGGAGGTCCACTGCCCACTGCCCCCAGGCAGTGGAGCAGTGCATTGAAGGAGGTCCACTGCCCACTGCCCCCAGGGAAGTGAGGCAGTGTATTGCAGGAGGTCCACTGCCCACTGCCCCCAGGCAGTGAGGCGGTGTATTGCAGGAGGTCCACTGCCCACTGCCCCAAGGCAGTGGGGCAGTGTATTGCAGGAGTTGCACTGCCCACTGCCCCCGGGCAGTGAGGCAGTGCATTGCAGGAATTGCACTGCCCACTGCCCCAGGCAGTGAGGCAGTGGATTGCAGGAGGTCCACTGCCCACTGCCCCCAGGCAGTGGGGCAGTGCATTGCAGGAGTTGCACTGTCCACTGCCCACTGCCCCCAGGCAGTGTGGCAGTGCATTGCAGGATTTCCACTGCCCACTGCCCCCAAGCGGTGAGGCAGTGCATTGCAGGAGTTCAACTGCCCACTGCCCCCAGGCAGTGGGGCAGTGCATTGCAGGAGGTCCGCTGCCCGTTGCCCCCGGGCAGTGAGGTAGTGTATTGCAGGAGGTCCACTGCCCACTGCCCCCAGGCAGTGAGGCAGTGTATAGCAGGAGTTCCACTGCCCACTGCCCCCAGGCAGTGAGGCAGTGCATTGCAGGAGTTCCACTGTCCACTGCTCCCAGGCAGTGAGGCAGTGCATTGCGGAAGGCCCACTGCCCACTGCCCCCAGGCAGTGGGGCAGTCTATTGCAGGAATTCATCTGCCCACTGCCCCCGGGCAGTGAGGCAGTGCATTGCAGGAGATCCACTGCCCCCTGCCCCCAGGCAGTGGAGCAGCGCATTGCAAAAGTCCCACTGCCCACTGCCCCCAGGCAGTGAGGCAGTGCGTTGCAGGAGGTCCACTGCCCACTGCCCCCAGGCCGTGGCGCAGTGTGTCGCAGGAGTACCACTGCCCACTGGCCCAGGCAGGGCGGCAGTGTATTGCAGGAGATGCCCGGCCCACTGCCCCAAGGGAGGGGGGCAGTGAGCGGCGGGAGTACCACTCCCCACTGCCCTCAGGCAATGCGGCAGTGCGAAGCAGGATTTCCACTGCCCACAGCCCCCAGGCAGCGTGGCAGTGCGTTACACTGCCCACTGCCCCCTGCCCACAACAACAGTGCAGCAGGGCACACACAGTGCAGTGTGGTGCAGAGCACCAAGCAGTGCGGCACCACACAGAAGGCACTGGTGGTGCAGCGCGGCACGCAGGGTGCAGTGGGCAAATGAGACCCTGTGTGACTGCGCGCAGGCGTCGGCAAGGCAGTGTCGGCCAAGTGCGAGAGTGCACTGGTCCGGCTATGCCACAACACACTTACACACAGCGCGCACACAACACACACAGCCCAGCCCGTTTACCTGTACCCGTGGGTAGACATCCCGGCCTTTGCCTTTTGGTAACAGCGCCTTCGGCACACCACACCACACACACCACACCCCCGTTTTGCATTACCCGTATGCAAGGCATCCCGGCCCAAATGGCAAGTAACAGCGCCTTCGGCACACCATACCACACCAGACTTCACCCCAGCACACCACACCTGCACTGCAATGCACTGCAGCATGCTGCACCGCACCGCTGCACCACGCTGCACCACACTACTGCACCACGCTGCAGCCAGTTGCACCATCTAACACTGCACAACTCCACACCATGCCACACCATGTCACCGTGACACACTGCATTGCATTGCAGATCACGCGTTGCATTGTGTTCCACTGGCTCCACCAAATGGTATTGGTTTGACAAGGGTCGCCTTCTCCCTCCAGCGTTTGTCTCACCAGGAGGCTAGTTCCTCCCATTTCTGTTTAAGTACTTGTTCAAAACCTAGGTGCGTTATGAAGCCTGCCCCCTCTCGCCGCACAGTTTGTCACCTTGAGACACATGGCGTTGGCGCAAGACCTCCGATTGCCCTGTGGGCAGGTGTTACCGAACCGCTTGTGCAAGGCCGCCCTAACTGAGGGCCTGGCTGACCCCCTAAGCCGTCCAACAGAAGACATCTACCGTTTGTATGAGGCGTGGGGTGCCGGGGGCTGTGGGCTCCTGATCAGCGGCAACTGCCAAGTGGACCGTCGGTTTATGGAGCGGCCCGGCAACGTCGCCATCGATGGGCCTCAAGACACCGCCGCACGGGAGCGCCTTCAGAAATATGCGACTGCGGCGAAGAGCGGCGGGAGCCGCGTCTGGATGCAGCTGAGCCATGGCGGGCGCCAATCCGACAAAAGAGTCAACAAACACGTGGTTGGGCCCAGTGCCATAGCGTCTGCAGACCGCCATCCAGAGACTCCCAGTGACGCAACGACGTCAGCACTGGAGCTGGAGGAGGTGTGTGCACCAAATTCCGAGGGCTGCTCGTGCTGGTGTTTGTTGCAGCTGAAGGACTTCTGATGGCCTCTGTCTGCTTTTTCACTGTTCAAGACCAGTTACCACATTTTTCGACCATTTCGGACCATTTTTACGTTTGGTACCTTGTTTCACAGGTTGGTGCTGAACTGAAAGCAGTTGACTTCCAACCGATGGGTTCAGGCGGTTTGGCAAGTTGAGGGCAAATCGATGTCATCAATGTCATCATAAGGGATGACGCTGCTCCGTACCCGGAGCCGAGTGAGGCTTGGAATAGGCTCCCGATACTTCCGGTAGTACAACAGCTTTGCACCACGTGCAGACGCGTCCACAGTGTCCGACCAGCTGCCGTCGGTCAACCGAGAATGCCTCCAAATAAAATGATGACAGCGATGCAAAATGTTTTCGTGCTTTCTTCGAAAGCTTCGAGTCCACTGGTCCTGCCATCAGATGGCCTTTTCCCGACAAGCCCACAGGGGTGACAGCTTGTGCTGTACTCGATTGTGCACGATACAACAGAATACTGAATATGCACATGACCCGGGGTTGTTCAACAGACGGCACCCGCGGGACTGCTGGTCTGACGGCTGTCTGGGTGTCTGAGCAATCGAACATTTCAGAAGTCAATCCCACAAAAGACTGATGACAGTAGTGAAATGTGTTTCGGTGCAACTTTGCACAGCATGGGCACTGGGTGCACGTTTGTTGCTGACACCCGGACTGTAAACCCCTGAAAATCCTGACCTCCCAAGAGCACTAGGAAATGCCCACGGCTGGGCTCTCCCAGTGGCCCTAAATTGCTAGGATTTTACGTTGGCTTTTCTAAGGACTGCCCTGGCTCCAGCGCCATCCTGCCGTTTTCTCCATGGCGTAGGTGCGAGACGTGGCGCAGCGTTTCATCGATGCCGCCGTAGTCTGTGAGGCGTGCGGCTTCGACGGCGTGCAGCTACACAGTGCGCACGGGTACCTGCTGTCCTCCTTCCTGAACCCAAGGGCCAATGTACGCGAAGATGAGTACGGGGGCGCCCTCGAGAACCGCGCGCGCTTGCTGCTGGAGGTATGCCTTGCGGCCGGATGCGCCCAATATCGCACCGCACGCACACTTTTCGGACAGTTGTGGGCAATAGCTCGCTCTGAAGATGGCAGTCGACCAATGGCACGACTGCCATCGGCCGTCATTCCCGGGGGATGCACCCCCCACTACACGCACACAGACTCAACCGGGAGACCTGGTAAAAATATTGAAACCCCACCACACACACACACACACACACACAGTTCCTGAGCCTGTCGATGGGGCACCACAACACCAGAACTCATGGTTCGGTCGCATAGTGGTAGGTCTTAGTTGTTGAACCTCGCAGTTTGAGCTTGATTTGAAAGATTTGGGCGTCACACAAACACGCACACACACACTGTCACTGTACTCCAGGGTAGCACGATCACTGGTAGTCCGGGTAAACCCTGGTACCTGTGCTCAGAGCGAATATCTGTGGTGGAGCAGGCGGTGCTTCATCCAAAGCAGTGGGAAGCAGACCCCATAGGGCCAGGCGCTTGTTCGACTAAACCGAGTCTAGGTTCCGTTTGTTTGTGGCGGTGTTTCCGCACCTTGACCATGTTTGCAGAAGTTTGGGACAGCCTATTCAGGAACCAGAAATTGTACAAATGGAGAAGATGTCAGGAAGCTGTGAATCAGTGTG
The DNA here is from genome assembly GCA_964036045.1 of Eutreptiella sp. 'Long Island Sound 2002'. NCBI lineage: Eukaryota > Euglenozoa > Euglenophyceae > Eutreptiales > Eutreptiaceae > Eutreptiella > Eutreptiella sp. 'Long Island Sound 2002'. Next base: position 10,551,656 of record OZ038382.1, on the reverse strand, counting down.
CTAGTCATCAAGAGCCTGACAGCGAGGCGACTGAACACAGAAGTCATGGTTTCGCTGATGATGGTAGGTGTCGTAGGAATGTTGAACCTCGCAGTTTGAGCATGATTTAATTGTCTTGGGTGTCACACACACACACACACACACACACACACACACACACACACACACACACCAGTGCCCCCCTCCCTGCCAGCGCCACACGACATGACGCTCGACAGGGACAGTGATGTAGTACGTCCCCTGTTCTCATTGGGACACGGCAGGGCCTCTTCGGAACAAACATAAAGTCGAACCGCCTTTGAGGTTCTGACTCCGCAGAAGTGTTGGGAGCAGGTGTTTTGGCACAGCCCCGCCCCAGTGCCGAGTTACAACACGCCGACTCAGCTCACCGCCGCAAATGGGTCTCCCTCGCTAACAGTATCTATGTATCGCCCCTGTGGTGTGTGCAGTACCAGCGTCTGCTCTGGCTCGCCCGCCAGGCGCGCACGCCAGGCACCACGCGGACCCTGGTGCAGGCGGTGCTCGAGTGTCGGGACCCGCCGCCCTCCACCGGACCTGTGGGCAGGGCCCCGCAGGCCGCCTGCAAACTGGGCTGGCAGCGACGCGATGGCTGGTGGCACTGGGATGTGCCGGGACAGCTGACCGCCCTGCACCTAGTGCAAGCGGACGAAGGCAACCTGCGCCACCGCGTGCGCAAGAGCCAGCGCTATCGGGCGTTCTGGGAGCTGGAGCGGCGTCGGCCGGGCACCTTCGGGGGGCTGGGTGGAGCCGTGCACCAGCAGGCGTGCCGGGAGGGCCTGCAGGTGGCCTCCACGGAGGGAGAGCGCAGCATCCTCCGGGGGCTGCTGGCCGGGGCCACGTGGACCGCGGGCACGGTGGCGGGGCACGCCATTCTGCGGTCGGACAGGTGCCCCTTCTGCCGCGGGGCGCCGGAGATGGAGCCGCACATCCTATGGGACGGCCCGCGATGGAAATCGGTGCGCCGGGCATGGATGCCGTGGGTGCTGTACGAGGCCAGGGCGCTGCCGGCGCTGGCACTGCCGGCGGCGTGGCCGGTATGCCTGAGGGCCGCAGGCGTGCTGCCGCTCGCACTAGTAGGAGAGGGCGAGGACGCCCATGCGGGGCAGTTGCTGTACGGGCTATACGGCAGGTACCTCGCACTGCTGTCGGCCCGCCGCGCAGCGGAGGAGGCGGCGAGGCTGGGCGGAGACGCGGCCTCCACGGTGTTTGTCCCGGCACGGGGGCGGGGCCTGGATTTGTGACGGGTACAGGTGGGAGCAGCCGGCTGATGGCCCGCTGCGCCTCGCCCAATGCGGGACCCCCTGCAGCTGCCACGGGGCCCGCTGGCGGGGTGGCCATGGGAACGCGGCTTTGCGGAGGCCCTGGTGCGCTAGGCCTTGGCGCTACGGCGGACACCGGGCTGAGGCCAGGTCACTTACGCCGAGCTGGCCCTGGACTTTGAGTCCCACAGCAACCGGGCGCTCCTGGCCAGGCCGGGCCATCGCCACGCCCGGCAAGTGCTATCGCTGAGGGAGCGGGCACGCGTGCTGCGGGAGGCGGTCGACGTGCTGCAGCCCCTGCTCGCCGGCGGGACTTTGTTGGAGGGAAACTTTCGGTGGATGTGCGCCTCATTGGTGCCCCTAGGGGGCTTTCGCAACATGGGGCGAACAGAGCGGCCGTTGTTTGCGTGCCGGCCCGACATGCGGCAGCACATGCAGCAGCTCCAGCAGCACTGCTTGGAGCTCTGGACGGGCTGGCTGTCGACCTCAGGGGCCAGCCACAAGGACTATTTCCTGGCGGGGTACTTGCCGCGCCGCCCGGGAGGGGGGCCCCCGGCGCGCCCGTACAAGATTGGGCGCGCTCGAGGGCAGTGGTTGTGGCCCGGCCGCCCGCGCCCGCCACCGGCGGCGGACGTCAGGCCGGCACCGTGTCGCCTGTGCCCCATCCACGTGAAGCCGCAATGCAAGCAATGTCGGCTGGCGCGGCGGGAAGTGGCGCACTACTGCGCGCGGGGCCACAAGGGACACCCAATGGCAGTGGCGTGGGCAGCGGCCTCGTCCAGGGTCCTGCAAGCGTGGCTGGTGCCCCCCGAGCCGCCACCGGAGCCGCCAGCCAAGCGCCCCTGTGTGGTGCCGGCACCGGCAGTGGCGAGCCGCCGCCAGCGGCCGGACTGCCGCTCGCCCAGCCCACCGGCACGGCGCAGCTGGGTGCAGAGTACCCAACCCTGGGTGGGGAACGCTGCACCCCCCCCCCCCCACGGGATCCAGCGAGCACCCCAGCAGGGGGGGGGGGGCGACCGGTACGGCCAGAGAGCCTCAGTGGCTCGGGACTTATGGGGCCGGGAGGGTAGCTACACCGCCCCCCCTCCCTTCCCCTGTTGCTGGCACCCTGGTGGCAGCCCCGCCCTCGGCGGTGGAGCCCGGGGCCGCGCGCCCTATGAGCGACGTTTTCTCCGCGAAATCGCGCGCGCTGACGGCGTCCTGGGCACCACCCAGCTTACCCTTCCCACCTTTGCCCCCACAGGAGGTCGCGGAGGTGCAACCGGCGCGTGATGCGGGTGCGGATGCACCGGCGCCGGACGGAGCCGGGTCGCAAGCGCCCGGCAGCAGTGACCCCCAGCCGCCCCCGCCACCGCCGGCCCAGCGGGCGGGGACGAGGAGGGTGGGGCAGCGGCGCCCCATGCAGACCTTGTGCGATGCGCACAGGGCCTCAACCCCTTCCCTTTTTGAACAGTAACCCACAATCAGAGTCACAAACGTTTTCTACAGGTGCGCAAAAATCCCTGGAAAATACGAAAGCGGCACACGAACGACAGCGCGCGGTGCGCCGGGCTCTGTCACTGAGCGCTGTCCCATATGTTGTGTTGCTGTCCGTGCTTGTTACGCTGCTCTGTATTGATGCGCCGCTGGACGCGCCTTTCCCGAGGGGGACGCCGACTCGGCAACAGGGGGCAAGGCGGGGGGGAGTGGGGTGCTGGATACGCGCACGGCACCGTCTGGGCCTCCGCGCCCCCTCCAGGTGGTCCGCGGCATCCGCTCCGCTGTGGCCCCAACGTTCGCCCTCGGCGTCAAGATCAACAGCGCCGACTTCCAAAAGGGCGGCTTCACCGACGCCGAGTGCGCCACCGTCGTGCAGTGGCTCGAGGCCAGCGGGGTCGACCTCATCGAGGTCTCCGGCGGCAACTACGAGAATCCGGTGATGATGAGCGGGAAGACGGTGCGGGAGAGCACGCGACTGCGCGAGGGCTACTTCCTCGAGTTCACCGACAAGATCCGCGCGGCGCTCGCGCGCACTCCGCTGATGGTCTCGGGCGGCTTCCGGTCGCGCCGGTTCATGGAGCGGTGCCTTGCGGACGGCAAGTGCGACGTCATCGGGATCGGGCGGCCGCTGTGCGTCCTGGCGGATGGGGCGAAGCAGCTGCTGGACGGGACGCTGGAGGCGCTGCCGGACTTCGAGGACCCGGTGCCGTGGTACATGTGGCCGCTGTACTGGACGAAGATGGGCCCGCTGACGGAGGTGTACATGCACCTGCTGTGGTTTGAGCGCTGCATCCTGGACTACGGGGCGGGGCTGGAGAGGCCGCCCCCGAACTGGCCCCTCGGGGACATGCTCGCCGTCCGGAGGCACGACAATGAGCAGGCGAAGTCCCTGCAGGGCCTGGGGTGCGTGGGGACGATCCTGAATGCCAAGGCCCGTGCACCCTGAGCCCCCCCCCCCTTCCCCCTTGGGGGAGGGGGGGGCTCCCTACGCGCGGTGACGAGGATGGGGTTTTGGCAGTTACGACGTGGCCCCGTTCGGTTCGGCAATCGACTGACGCCACTTGGCGTTCTGCAGACGGCGGATGGTGGTCATTCGACGGTGGCCGACGTCAGTTCGCGATTGATCAGTAGAGCGCGTGCCGGTCGATCAATGCTTCTCTCGCGGTCCCAGCGTGACAGAGCGGTGGTGTTTTGTTTGTGTTTTTCGGTGGCATAGCGACCGCTCAGGTGCGCGGAGCCCACAGAAAGAAGCCTCACGAGAACTGCTCCGTGCGGCAGAGGCATTCGAAGCAGACGGATGGTCCCCACTGCGCAACCTGGTCTCAGAGTCAGGCCCTCGTCTGGCCTCGTTTGTAAGAGTTAAGTTGCAAAGGGGGGGGTCCTGGGTGGGTGGGTCTAAGGCTCTGGACCCCCCCCCCCTTTATACTTCTGAGGTTTGCCTGGGTTGGGCACCTGCCACACCCTCTTTCCTTGTTTACAGTCTGGTTGTGTGCTGTTATCCCTTACTTTGTCTTTATGCAGGCGCCATGCCCAAATCTCTTCGTGGTTCGATTCTGTCGTCAATGCCTCACGGGCGCCCATTGTGAGACGCTTCGAAGGCGCAATGAAGGATTTGATTCCCAATCCACAACTGTTTATTACTTACAAACCTGCACCCCCTCTCAGAGCCAAATGGGCCTCCATGTTGTGGTCTACCTTGAGTGGTTCGAACAATGAATTTGACTGACAAAAAAATGCGCCCCACAGAATTAGAGGTGGGGAGGTCTGGGTGGTTCCGAAGTCGGGTGGGTGGGTCTCATCCAAAATACCGCCCCCCCCCCCCCCTCTTATAAACGAGGCTTGGTCCTCGTCACGACGTGTCCAGATCCGCTACCACAGTCATTTTGATCATTGTAGAACTGGACAGCTCTGAACGTTGATCCCGAGAGTTACCCCGAAAACCGTGCAATGAGCAGGCTATGCAAGCTCATCATGGTCTGCCCCACCCCCCCAACAGCAAAAAGTATGGTCCGCATGAGATTCCAGCATGTGGTGAGTACAAAAGAGTGCATAGAGTTCAGGTTTTTTTGGATCGATGCAGGCCAGCGAGATTTCCACGCACGCAGCCGCGCGCACTTCCGCGCGCGCACGTACTGCACCCGTGTATTATGCGACATGCAGCAGCCTGACTGCCTGTTGTGTGTATATAGCGTGTGCGCGCGCGCAGCAGGAGCAGCATTGACTGTGTGCGTGCATGCGTGCGGGTCGACCCTCACACATCGGTCACCCATCGCGGCCTCAGTCAAAGGCCTGGCTGAGAGGGCACGGGGATCATTCAGCGGCCATTTTTCCAAACAGATTCAGCCGCTGCTTTTTGGTCTTTGGTGGTATGTTCAGTAGAGGCGCGGGCTCAGGCGGCACCGTTTTGCGGGACGCCAGGTCCGAGCCTTGGTCAACGTGCAAGACCCCCTGCCTCAACTAATACATGTATACGTATGTATAGAGATGCCCTGTGCCCTGTCTACCAGGGATCCAGTGTATCATATACTTGAGTCGCCCAATTTCCAAGAACTATCTTGAGTACTCGTAAACCCTTCGAGTCAGCCCAAAAAAAACATGTGTACGTAGAGATGTATATTTGTACAGCCCTGACCCCCCCCCCCCCCCCCAACAACAACAGCAACACAGATGCGCTGTTTGGTGAAGCACGCCACTCGAGCGCGGAGTGCCACCGGGGCGCGCGGTCACGAGTGGGTTCACATCGACGACATTTCACTGAGTGCTGAGGCCCCAGTGCCGGGCTGTTCAGGCGTTGTGCCGCTGCTCGTGGCGGCCGACTTGATCGTCAATGCCACCATGAGTCAGAGCCAGTGTGCCGCACAGGACAGTGTACAAAGACGCGGGGTTTGCTTGGCATTTGTTTGAATGCGCGCATTGGAGTCTGCCCGCCCGCCCACGGCACTGCACCCTGCAGCCAGAAAGGGCCCCCGGCCCCTGCACCGCCGCCCGTTCCTGCACTGCTGGCAGAGGCAGGCGTGGCAGCCGCCGATGCATGTCTCCGTCGCACTGTAGGCATGGTCTGGGGAGAGCCAGACGAAGCACAGCTACAGAGCTCTGCATCTGTGTGATAGGGTATTGAATGGCGCCAGGAACCTGCAGATGCCACCCCTTTGTCCTGGCCACCCGTGGTCGAGATTTTCCTACCGTTTGAGGTCTTGTTGTTTTTGTCTGAAGTTGGATCAGGTACGGTTTTCGGCACAGAGCAAATAAAGGTTTGTCTGTACAGCAAAGACTGTCAAGAAGTACATGTAGTGGCCAAAGCTGTTTGCTCTAGGCATAGAATAAACAAAATCGTACATGTGCAAGGAAGGATGGTAGGAAAGTTTGGCCAGTAGACTAGTAGACCGGGTCTCTAGTAGATGTACTCCATTCAACAGGACTGTCCACCACGAGGCTCATTTCTGACAGTGCACAAGAATGGTGTTGGGACATCTAGATTAGGCTAGACCCCCTTGTCGTGTGTGCACTGTTTGATGATGAATTTGGCAGCCAAAACAATTTTTTTTACACCTTTTCTACAAAAAAAAAAACAAAAAGTAAAAGAATTTCCACCCAAAACACAATCTACTGGCCACTGGCCAAAACCTTTCTGGCCAGTGTTTGTTTCACCCTTGTGGCCCCTTTGGGGCCACATCTTTTTGTTACCGGCCATAGCTTGGACGAAGGATAACAAAGGACGAGACCTGCCCCCCCGCCCCCCAATGCTGCAACCGGCTTCTGTTCGTTTTGACACAGTTATTGCTGTACTATGCCCCGCAACTCCTGCTTGTGGGTCCCGAGCACGGCCTTGTCTCAGCAGGGGATCCCTGTCTGACCGTCCGTTCCCCACTTGCGCTTCCACAGCAGCCCCTCCACAGCATCTTGAGGGTGGAAGACCACTTCCCAACAAAGACATGGGCCATTCCCCACACACCTTGGGCAGCCTTAGCCCGAACAAATTCACTGGGAGCATCATCGGAGTCACTAGAATCATCACTTGAAGAAGAGGACTCAGAAATGGGGTGGGTTCAAGTGGGCAAACACTCACAGCAAACGTGTCCATGACTCTATGTGACTGGCAAATTCGTCAAACCCATGTCTTATGTGGCTGCACGATGTTTGGTACCGAATTAAAATTAGGTACCAAATTAATACGTCCCTACGCCTACTGTAGCTTGGACAAGGGTGTAGCGTATACAAGGGGAGGGGGGTACCTCAAGTCTGACGGCGCCCGCCTCCACACATTCAACACGCGCTCCGGAATGTGCCGGAAGTTGGGGGCCCTCGGCATATGCCCGGCGGCCATCTTGGATCCGACATCAGGATTTGCATCGTGATCCTGGCATTCACTGGTGCGGACCAGAAGAACGGACAGCGACAGTAACTGAACATCACCGCAAAACAAAAGGCAGTGAGTTGCAGTCTGAAGCAGAAAGTTGCTCTCAGCAGCAGCACCTCTTCACAAGAATGCCCCAGCCCCCGTTTCCCACTACAATGGGCTGACAAGCATGTCATCGTGCGCGCTTGACCACGAGGGGTGCGGTCAGGAAAATAACGGTCAGACGAGGGTGAGACACAGCCGTGCCTGTGCCAGGGCGGTGATAGCAATTATGGGCCTCGGACTGTTGTTGTACCATCAGCCCTTTGTGGGCCCACAAGAAAATGGGGCGTCGGGGGCGTTCCTGCACAGCACGCGCACGGCGCTCACTTTCTAGGGGAAATGTAGAGGAAATTGGGAGTTGTTAACATTCCTTTTCCTCCATGAGTAGTGCAGTCCCCGAATGGTAAAAAAAGTATCTGTAACCACTGGAACCTTTGCCTGAGGAGGTCCCAAATGTCCAGGCTACGGAGGAGGTTGTTGAAGTTTGGGAACACGGTACGGCAAGGGTGCACCGTACTAGTTGTATTTTACAAGAGACCACATGCAACGCAATTTCATTCCCAAGAACTTGAAGCCGCCTCAGCCCAGACCAGCCCCTAAACCTCAGGCAAAGGCATCTTCAAGTGGTGAGCATGTGCAGTTGTTCCGCATGGTGTATGATTGCACGAAGGGTTTATAAGCTGAACATTTGTAGGCTTCTCATGCTTCATTGCTTGTGAAAACATGGGTGTGAACCTGAATTTCCATGTTTCAAACACTTTCTTGCGTTTGCATGCCTTTGGGAACATGGGTGGAGGTTGAGGTGCACTCATAGTGTGTGCTCATTTACGTGTGTCGGTAGTTGCATGTGTTGCGCGCAAGCTACGCCCATGTCCAAGCTACAGTAGGCGTAGGAACCGTATTAATTTGGGACTTTGGCGTAGCTTATACAGGGGGGGGGGGGGGGTACGAGAGCAGCCCACCGCCCCCATCCAACAAATAGCTGACCTTGATGGGGTCCTTCCCGTTGAAACTGTGATGCAAGCCACAAACCGCCAATGGCGGAGCTGCGACAGCCAAGACGTCCGCGGGGCTCTTGCGGGCGAGAGCGTGGTCACGGCACACGTGGGTGGGTGGGGGGGTGCGACCCCTCGGCTCCCCAAATCCCTGGCCTTTAGCCAGACCGTTGCCCAGGGCAGCCGGGCATGGGCGTGGCATGCTTCATGGCCCCAAAGGCGCCGGAAGGACAATTCTGTCGATGGTGGCCTACTCCCCCTTCCCCCCATTTCTTTGTTTTATCCCACCATCCCTCCCTCAAAATGATCAGCGCAACATGGCAACTGTTTGAGGTACATACGTCTAGACCCTCCGCCGAGGGCCTTCGGCCTGCTTCTACTGGGGGTTGGGGGGCGTCTCAGACCAAGAGGTCGTTCTCCTGTGGCTGTGCGAGGTCCCGACTCCATAGGACCGTTTGCCGGTGAGCCGAGCAGAAGCACGGCCTTGCCTAAGCACGGGATCTTCGTCTGACGGTCGTTTCCCCACTCCGGCCCTGCTCGCAAAAATGGGAACGGGGGGATGGAAAGGCAGGGCGTGGACGGTCTCAAACGTGTCGCGTTCGATCCTCCACAGATTTGTTGTGTGGTCGGCCCTCCCACAGCCAATGCCCCCTTCATAAGGGCGCTGGATGTCGGTGGGCGGCTCCAGCGATGGACTCCAAGGCCTACCGGATACTGCTCGCCGTGGTGGGGTTCATGGTCTGCTGCATGGGGTTCGGAATGATGATGATGCGGCATCGGGCACAGGTCTGCACGGTCCCTGCGCCCCATTCCACTACAACTGGCCGCAGGGCTCTGGGGTGACTGCGCCAAAAGGGCCGTTTTCAGCGGTTTCAATTCGGAGCTCAGCGCGGATCCATGAGTCCGCCGAGTGTAGGAGCGTATATGCAAACGTCCGCCTCGAAGCCTGCCACCCTATTTGGCAGAGCACCGCTGCAGAGCTATGTCATTTTTTCGGGGACAACCTCCCCCCTACCCGCCCTTGCGTGAACAACGCCGGTGTCAGAGCAACAGTCAGTGTTGTTTTCGCAACTTTTGGAACCATGTCCTACTTGGCCTTCTTTCAATACACCCCCTTGTCACAGCAACGGTAGGTGTTGTTTCCGTCAAATTTTGGGACTTTGGTGTTGCTCTCGCAGTGGGGGCGGGGGAGGCGACGGCGCGGTCAGCGTAGATCACCGAGGACACCATGCGGAGCAGGACACGTAGGGCTCACGCACACGGAAACACAGAGAGGCAGGTTGTGGACGGCCTGAGGACGGAGGTGTGTGGACAGCAAGAACAGTCAAACGACTCCCACAACAACCAGCACAACCCCAGTACGCCAACTACTGGGCGCCGCTGACGCGCAAACGGCACATCCTGCCACATCCATCACAGCCCCAGCACACCAACCACGGGGCTCCGCAAACGCGGAAACAACACCAGCAGGAGCACCGGCCGCAGCGGCCGACAGAAGCAGCGACCCGACGCAACATGCGAAGGGAAGAACAGGTGACCATCCAGAGCCCCGTAAAGAAACGACAACCAGACGGAATGTCACACAGGGGGTCAGGCTGACGGTGATGGGCGCTAACTAACGGGTAACGGATAGCGGTTGGACAATAACTCACGGCTGTTGGAGAGTATCCGGCGGTACATTGAGGCACCTCTCTGGAGTCTGATGTTGACTGACGACCATTACCGGTGGTGGAACGGAAGCTGATTGTTGTTTAATCCGCTGTTCAGGACAGCCCTGTGGCAGTCACGAACGTTGATGGTGCTCGCACCGTTGGGCTGGCGCTCCGCAATCTGGGTTTGTCCACGCCGGACTAATTTCACGCTGTCATGGCGCCCCATCTCCTGAATCACTGTACACAAGACGCGCCACGTGCGCACATTCGCCCATACCAGATCGAGTGCACGCGGTCGACCCATTTCCATTTTCCCCCAAGCCGTTGCGACATCAGCGCGCCCTCACCTTCAGATCAGTACAGCCATCACCATCTTCGCGGCGGTCCCTCGTCTGCACGGCACGCACTCTGAAGTCCATTTATATGGGGCGCTGAGGAGCTGGTCCATGCTGAGCCCTGCTCCGCGCATATATCTGCTCGGGGACGAGGTCTACAACCACAGCAGCGTCAGCAACCTGGACCTGCACTCCCTGGGTATGCCTGCTCATTGGCACTGTGCGCGTTGCATTGGGTGCATCTGGCGCACTGCCCGTACCAACAGTATGATACTTCTGACAGACGATTCTGACACAGCGGGAACGATTGCCCACCAGTCTGCATCCGCAGAGTGACGCTTCCTGCGAGCCTACGTGCCCCTCCGGTACGGTACGGGTGCTTGCATTGCCTGTGTGTCTGCAATTGTGAGGGACGGCCAGAAGCGAACTTGAGGCGTTGCTTGTTCTGCGTAGGCAGGCTGGTATTTGCCTCGCCGTACGTGCAGTCCCTCCATCTACATACCCGCCCTGGTCTGTGTCTCCATTGATGTGGATGGAAAACAGGTGCATGCCCGAGCGGGACAGTGCAAGAGGGCGCGTGCAATCCTGGAGTTGACAGCCTTGTGAGACCATTCCGCGCAGCCTTGATGGCACAGATGGCACAGGCCAGCCCGGATGGTCCGTGAGGGCGTACGCACCGGTTCTACGGGGAGACAGGGGAGGGGCAAGGCGTAGGACTCGTTCCTCCCGCCACCCCCATGTACCCGGACAGGGAAGAGGACAGGGCACCCTGGCCTTAGCCCAAACCCGGGCCTGTCGCTGACCCTTGACCTACTTTGTGAACGCTCGGCGGACACTTGGTGGGACTTCGCTTCCGAGTTGGGGAAAAAAAGCCTTGATGGCGCAGACCAGCTTTCTCTGTGCATGGCACACCGCTGTTTTTACTCAGCCTTCGGTCTTTCTTGGGGAATGCCGTGCACGCAGTGCGCACGCAGTGCGAAGTTTTGGATGTCGGCAAATACTCGCACCCTAGCTACCTTTTGGTGGTAGAACATTGATCCTGTGGGATCAGGGTTAGCAGCAAGGCTATGCTTTGCCACACCGGCAGTCTCAGGGCACAGCTCCACATCAACATCCGGCTCCCGGTCCCACGCCGTATCGGCAACCTTCGCACGGCCCGGTGACGCCGCTACCAATGGATGCCTCTAGTCTTGAGGCGGTGACGTCGTCGCATGGGCTGCCATAGCCTATAAAGGAAAAGTGCTTCCATAAATAGTCAAATATTTTTGGGTTGTTCATTTTTCTGAAATGGATTCCGAGGAAATAATACGGTCACCACCAACCGTATTACTTGGGTGAGTATCCCAGCCTCTGCGTGCGCAGTATGCACGCAGTGCACACGCAGTGCGCACGCAGTGCAAGAACTTCCCCTTGTGCTCCATTCGCACACCGGGATGCCACGGGCGTGGCTGTTCCCACTGCATTTGCTGGTATCAGAATCAGCTTGTCCTCACTACGTGTCACGTCCGCTTACCGCATCGCCTTGTGGCACAATTGTAGCACTGGACAGCTCTGATCCTTGTTTCCGCGAGATTTCTCGAGTGCCTTCTGATGAGCGGGTTTCGCCAGCTTGCCATGGTCTGAACACCCCCACAAACAAAAGCCTTGATGGCGCAGACCAGCTTCTGGTGCAACAGTTAAAGCCAGGAAACGGACCCCATTCCCAGGAATGGGGCGGGATCCGGGGGTCTGAGCATTGCCCCTCTGTCCTCCGTCCTCGCAGGCGCCGAGTATTTCCAGGTGATGCAGTACACTGACTTCGATGACCCGCGCCTCAGTGTCTTCATCCACCAGATCCTCGCGCTCTCCAAAACGGAGCTGGTGGTGCTGGTCCACCCCACGACAATCCTGACTCAGGCTTTCACCTCCGCCCTCCGCTCCTGCGTCAAGGCCCTGCCGGCGGCACCGGGCTTCGTCCTTGTCGGCGACGGCGAAGTCGTGCACACGCGGGACCCGGGGGTGTTTGCGCAGCCCAAGTGGTTCTCTAGTCTGCTGCAGCCGTGCGCCGCATGCTCTCGGGCCCCGGGAGGCGGGGACCAGGTGGCGAACGCGACCGCCCCCTGCGGCGCCTGCGGGGCCGTCCACAACGCGACGGTGCTGGCGTTCACAAAGTCGGTGTTCCACGAGCAGGTGCTGTAAGGCAGGGCAGTGGCCGAGTGGCAAGGCAGTGGTTCAGGGGCATTGCAGCATATACTGGCTACTGGTGGATGGCCCATACCCCTCATTAGGAGCTGCCTTGCACTGCAGCCGTGCTTGTTTTTGAGAGCCCTGCCCCCTCCCTGGACGGCCGCGCTCTTCAGAGACCGAGGGGGAGGGGGCACAAAGACAGAGAATGTGTGTGTGGGAGGGAGAGGGGGAAGGAGAAGAGGTGGAGAGAAGAAGAAGAAGAAGAAGAAGAAGAAGAAGAAGAAGAAGAAGAAGAAGAAGAAGAAGAAGAAGAAGAAGAAGAAGAAGAAGAAGAAGAAGAAGAAGAAGAAGAAGAAGAAGAAGAAGAGGAAGGAGACGAAGAGGATGGAGAAGAACAAGGAGAAGAAGAGCAGCGAGACACAGGGGTCTCGTCTCCGCCCCTGCTCCCCCTTTGGTCTCCCCCCCCCCTCCCCACGGACCTTTCGGCCACTTTTACGTTTTTTGGGGGGGAGCTCCGCCTCACAGACCGATAGAGATGGAGGGAAAGGGAGAGACAAATGAGATTCGCAACGCCAGTTGTATCGCATTGTGCAAAAGACCAGAATGAGGGTTTCGGGGGGATGCAAGTACGCGTTCTATCCGTTGCAGAGGTCGCAGCCCGTGGGTCAGATTTCTTTTCGTTTGTCTGCGTCGACACTTCTCTTTTGCACGTTCAGTTTGTCGCTTCCCTCTAAAGTGGCGGTTTTCCACTTTTTTGCCCTTCGCAGCTGCTGATGCCTGGGATCATCTTTTTTTCTCATCGCCCCCTACAGACCTCTTTCAACGCCAGTACTTGACAGGAGAGCCTGGGCTGAGTGATCACCGTAAGGAATCCACCACAGGACGCGCCTGGGAATACAGCCGGGCCCCACCTTTCTTTGTGGGGTCCGCATACCACAACCGCTTCTTGTTACAAGAGGGACAGGCCGAGGGAAGGGTCTTCAGAGCTTGTCTCTGACATTTGGAGACTCGAAAAGAAGCATACCCAGAACGTTGTGAGTGCTGTTCCCTATTTGGCGCAACGATTATTTGAGAAATGAGCGGGTGCGAGGGTCACAGAAGTCCCGAGCCCATTATCCTGCCCCTATCCCCCATTTGGTAATAAAAGTCTTTGGATACTGCCTCTTGGTAGGGGTCATCTGCTACCGGGGTGGCGCTGCAGGAATACTGACATGGTGCACTGATACCAATGCTAACACTAATACTAATACTAATCCTAGTACCAATACGAATACTAAGCCTACTGCTGATACTAGTACTGTTACTAATGTTTACTACTAATACGAATGTTAATACTGATACCAATACCAATACCAATACCAATACCAATACCAATACCAATATTCATACCAATAGCGATGCGGTTGCTGCGGTTGCTGTGGCGGCAGCGGCGGCGATGGCGGCGGCGGTAGACGACGACGACGATGACGACGGCTACTTCAATGTTTTTGTTGGGTTGGTTTGTTCTTTCCCACCTTGTCGTCACCCATACCCGTCTGCCCTGGCAGCCCCAAGGGTCGATGGCCATCCACGACCACTGCCACTACGCTGCGGGCCACGATTCCTGCTACACATGCAGCTCATTGCCACGTGCCTGGCCACGGTGGGCCCTCTGCAACTTGTTCGCTGGGTGTCCTTTGTCTTTTGCAGACTATCCCCGATTTCTCACTGTCGCACCCCAGTGGGATCGCGTACCTTTTGGGCCGCCTGAACGAGCAGCACATTCCCATCGTGCACGCCGGGGCCCTGGCTGAGCCTTACGTGCTCACGCAGCAGGACGACCTCCTACTGCCTGAAGTGGAGGATGAGCTCGGCACCTACAACCAGGTCAACCTGCGCCCGCAGACGACCCCAACTAATTGGAGGCTGAACCGTAGAGGCAATAGAGCAAGGCCGGGTTTTGCACTGCCCGTTGGCATTGCCATTGAGGCCTATGAAGTGACCTGGGATCTGCTACTCAGCAAGCAGCAACAATGGTGCAGGGCAAAGCAGTCCTCCCCCTCCCCCTGCCGTCATGCACCAGCGGCTGTGCACCCTGCCCTCGCGTCAATACACCCTGCCCCTGCAGTGGTGCCCAGGGGATCGCTTAGTGGCCGGTCGATACTGACCCAGGGGGGTTGGGGTGGGGGCTGGGGGGGGTCTGAGGCCACAAAAAAGCTTGTGTACCTGAAATCGCCCTCCATCCTCTGGCCCCTTTAACAAATTTCACTTTTCCCCCGAGGAAACAATGTGTGATCTGGTGGGTGGGTGTGTCGGCCGAAGTCCCAGGAAGGCCAGAACACCCCCCCCAAGTATCACTAAGCACCTGGTGGTGCCTTGTGCCCCTGAAGCAAGGCACCCTGCTCCTACAGCCGTGCAACCTGCGAGGACGTGCCGAAGGAACCCATGGCCCGGGATGCATGCATGGAACTAGCGGCCACTACCTGGGTCTCCATGGGCGCTAGAGTACCCGTAGTGTCACCAAATGATCACACTAACCCGCGACAAAAGGGTTTAGAAAAAAGTCAAGATTTCGAAAATTTTCAGGTGCCACCCCGGGGGGGGCGACTCCGCGGGTCCTAGGACGCCAACTACCCCCCCCCCCCCCCCCCCTAGGGGCCTCCGGCCGACAGTTAGTTGTCAAAGGTATGAGCCCAAGGAGCCAACGGGCGCCGAAGGCGCCCCGGCGCCGAAGGCGCCCAACGGGGTTATGTAGCCATCTTGCCCACTTGTGGGCCTTTTTCTGATTCTGCCCCCCGCTCTGAGGCGGTGGGGATCCCCTAGGCGGCAGGGGTTATGTAGCCACCTTGCCCACAAGTGGGCCAATTCTGATTCTGCCCCCCAACTCTATAGCGGTGGGGATCCCCGAGACGACAGGGGTGACGTAGCCAGTTTGCCCACAGGTGGGCCAATTCTGTCCGGTGCTATTGAGGAAACCGGGACAATCTTTGAATCCACGCTTCGTTGCGTGGTGCATCAGGGTGCCCCCCCGGCGTAGGTTTTGAGTTTGCAGTTGCATTCCAACCCCTATATATATGAATATAAATATATATATATATATATATATATATCTTTGTATGCATGTATGTATGTCTTGTGGCATGGTGTAACTCTAATCCCATGGCCGCCTCAGGAGCCCACCCCCCTGAGGTTCCCAGTGTGGCTGGGAATACCCAAGCCGATGATACCCTACCCTCTATTGTGGGAAGGGGCGGTGCGAACTGTCGGATCACACCTGGGCCGCATACCCAACTGTTCGGAGGTGCCCGACACCCCCCCCCCCCCCCACGGGAACCCCGGGAACCGCCCCCCCCCCCCCCCCCCGGGAACCGCCCTCCCCGGCGCCCCTCCTAGACCCCCCCCTCCAAGCCCCCCCCCCCCAAGGGGCCTCCGGCCGACAGTTAGTTGGGGGGATAGTTGGCGTCCAGAACCGAGGGGTCGCCCCCCCCGGGGGTGCCACTCAGGGGGGGGGGGGGGGGGCACTGCACATAGCCCCCGCAGCACTGCACTTTGCACCCACAGTGCTGCACCCTACATCCAGCCCCGATGGCAGTGCACCATGCCCCAGCAACAGTGCACCCGGCCCCGATGGCAGTGCACCCGGCCCTTGTAGCCGCGCGCCCCGGCACAGCAACGGCCTGCGTGTCCCTCTGCCTCGGGTCCCACTGCCCCCCTTTGCACCCCTCGCCTGTGAACCCGGCGCCAAGCCACACTCACTGCCCTGTGTGGCCATGCCCGCTGGCAGGTCCCTGACCCCCGCACTCCCATGCCCCCGCAGCGGTGCACCCTACCACCGCCGCAGCGGCCCCAACCCCCCCTGCAGTGCACCATTGGCCTGCAACAAGGCCCTCTGCCCCTGCGGCTGAGTGCTCCCGCCTGCACCAGTCTGCCTGGCCCCTGCGGCAGCGCGCTCTACCTCTACCAGGGGGGGCGGGGGGGGGGGGGGGTCCGCTTTTTTTCGCAATTCCACAATTTTTCGGAATTTGTGCAATTTTCCGCAATTTTTCCGCATTTGCTTTTTCCTGGTCCACCTTGCGTGCTTGTTGGTGCCCTGTGTGTCCCCTCTGCAGAAGTGTTGCTCCTTGAGGCTTCGGGAGGTTTGGTTATTGCACCGCCGTTTCTTTTGCAATTTTCCCGCAATTTCCCGCATTTCCCCAGCAATTTTCCCGCAATTTTCTGCAACTGGATTTCACGCTCCCTGACCGCAGTGCTCCCCTGCCTCTACTGTGATGCTGCGCACCTTGCCGCTGTGGCAGCCCCCTGTGCCCCGATCAGCGGCGAGCGCTGCCCCAACACCCCATTCTCCCGGCGGTGTGTCCAGCCCTGCAGCAGTGCACCCCTCCGCCGCAGCTGAGCCTCCTGCTCGTGCAGCAAAGCAGGCGGCAGTGCGCCCTGCCTGGGTGCCAGCACCCCACTCCCCCGCAACCGCGCCATCCACCCCGGCAGCAGAGCACCTTGCCCTTGCAGCAGTGCACCCTGCCTAAGCGGCGGTACACTGGCCCCAGCAGTGGAACACCCAGCCCACGCCTGAATTAGAATATCTTTTGGGCAGTGGTGCCCCCCCCCCCCCCCCAGACCAAAGTGACCATCGTGGGAAAACACGAAATTTACAAGAGGGAAAAGAGGCTACACAAACTTTTGGGTCCCAGAACCCCCCCCCCCCCCCAACACCCCCTTCTAATTCAGGCCTGACCCAGCCCCAGCAGCGATGACCCCGGCCCCTGCGGCGGTGCCGCCTGGCCCGGCCGTAGTATATCCTGCCCCTGCAGCAGTGCACCCTGCCCCTACAGCTACCGCCGCCCCTAGGCGGCCCCAGGTGCGCCTGGGGAACAGCCACCTGGACACACTGTCAGCCCTGGGCCCGGTCATGCCCTGCGCCGTGTAACCGCACACACCGGCGTGCACGCCCCGCACGCAGCGACCCCAGCACCAGCCCACTCTACACACCCCACACCTGATACCCCCCCCCCCCCCCAAACCTACCAAGACCCAAGCTACCTGGCGGATGAATTTCCCACCTGACCGGAGCAGGGGATTGCTTAGTGGTACTTGGGGGGGGTGGGCTATTCTGGCCTTCCTGGGACTATTGCCGACACGCCCACCCACCAGATCAGAAATTTTTTCCTCGGGGGAAAAGTGAAATTTGTTAAAGGGGCCAGAGAATGGAGGGCGATTTCAGGTACACAAGCTTTTTTCTGGCCTCAGATCCCCCCCCCCCCCCTGGTACAGTATCGATCGGCCACTAAGCAATCCCCTGAACCGGAGCCGGCGAGGCAGCCAGTATGAGCATCTTGGCTGTGCACGACCATTGGGGCAGCACCCACTGAAAAACCGGCGGCAAGGACAAATAGTTCAGGCCGCTGAGCCTTGTTGGATGAGTGCCCATCAGGGGTGCCGTGCCGGAACAGAGCAGCGAGAGCCTCACAGAACAGCCTTTGATGGGTTCTCATGGGGGGCTGTACTGCTGCATTGCCACTGACCTCCGCAGCAGTGCTGTACTGCTGCATTGCCACTGACCTCCGCAGCAGTGTGGAGAGCCCTTGTGCCGATCACACATTCCATTGTGTCTTGTTCTGACACAAGCGAAAGGCGCCCGAGGCTTCATTCCTCCCTCTTGCTGCCATTTGCGGATGCTGCGCGTCTGCTCCTGCTTTGCTGCAACTCGCCTGACTGCAAGTCAACACCGCGTACACATGCCCCGGGACGCACTGTGATACCGAGATGGGGGAAGTGGGCTGCGTTGCCCTGGGAGCCCCCAAAGAAGAGGTAGCACCCCCTGGTCCTCTAGGAAGCCGTTGGCGCTGCGAGAGCAGACGCAAACCGGGGCCCGCCATCCCTTTTCCGAGACCAAGGCACGCCCCACGAACCACCCGCACCGACCACCCGAAGTCCTGGCCCGGATTGCGTTCTTCCTATTGCAGGACATGGCCACCGAGTTCTGGCCGGGGGCTCAGCCCCGCTTCAAGTTCAATTACGCGGTGGTGAACACTTCAGCGCTCAGCCCCGACAGGGCCACGAGCTATTTTCGGTCTACAAAGTTCTTGGTATCGCCCTGTGCCCGATCGTCCAAAACACGGTGCATGTTGCCTGCATCGAGCCCCTGCCCCTCTGTCGGTGTCGATCTCCGGCAACGTACCTCTGTTCTTCTCCGCCCCCCCCTATCTCCCTCCTTTTGCCACTGTCTCCCTCTTCCTCGGCCTCTTTCTTTACCCATCTCTCCTCTTATCTCAGCCCTCCTCCCCTTCAGGGAATCTCGGGCACGGTGCGTGCGCGGTGCGACTGTGCCTAGAGCCTCCGGGACAATCATAATAATGTAGTAAAAGCGCTCCCCCAAAAAGGCACTGCAGGAAAACCGCACTGTAACCGGCAGTAACGTCTCTGAGCCGGCTCTCACCGGCTCTAACCGTCTCCGACCGGCTCTAACCAGCTCTAGCTGGCTCCAACCGGTTCCAGCCCAAAATGGACCCAACTGGCTCTACAAAATATACGATAGCAACAGCCATTCTCCAAGAGACAGCATTTTGAAGGTCTCCGACGGCAGACCGTTGTCCCAGATTTGAGTCCAAAAAAACCCTGCAGGGTGCGCGGATGTGCGGACACTCCCTCCGTCTCCCTCTTCCTCTCCATTGTGCACCAGAGTTGACCTTAAGCTCTGGCGGAAATTTCAGCAGCCTCTGGCAAAAGGTGGGTGACATCCAGTCCTGCATTGCCTCGTATGAAGAAAGGCAGGCAGGGTCACACCTCAACACCCCAAGGGCGCACACAGTCGGGCTCGGTGTCTGTGGAGGCGCTTGTGTGGAGATTCTTTGTGGTGGGGATATTTGTGGGTTGTTCGGATGGGCTGGTGGGCGGTGTGCACAGGTAACTATTGCATGTGAGAACTGCTTGTGGTGGCAGGGGACTGGATGTCATGGACGCTTTGTGCTGCGGATTTGAGCATTGAGCTAAAATTCCACGCTGACCAACAGCTACCCTGTTCCTCCCCCACTCTCGACCGATACCGTGCCAATATTAACAATTCGCTGAATACTGATTTTGCGTTGGGTATTTTATTTTCGCAGGGTTTTTCCTGAAGGCACCCAACAATGCAAAATTTTTTTTTTCTGCGATTCTTTTTGTTGTGCAATCCATTTTGTTGTGAAATCCAATCAATTTTTGCGGAGCGGAGAGCGAAAATTTGTTTATATTTTTGTGTTGTTTTTTTTTTGTTGCATTTGGCCCCCTTTTTTTTGTTTTTGTCCCGTTCAGTTTGATGCTTCTAAAAAGGACCTGGGGCACCTTGGCATCTGCGATTGTAGTCCATACCTGCACAAGCACACAAATGTGGATCAGTTGGACTAAACCCGCCACTAACAGTGCATATGGCACACCAAATGCTCAAAAGATTCCATTGAAAGCAATGTGGGAGCGTACAACAATGAGCAATGCAGTACTGTAGAGGGCTGCAGAAGAGAAATAGGATGAACAAGGGTTTCATTCCACCACCAACGAAGCTCAAGGGCTTTTGCTTGCCCATAACTGTTCATTGCAAAAGCACAGGACAAGGGCTTTGGCGAGCCCACTCAAGGATATCATACCAGTACCAAGGATTGCACGTGGTATGAAAGTGAAGCAAGGAGGGCAACCAAGAAAGGGGATGCGCCATGCAGGACAAGTGTGTTCAAGTCAGAAGGCGGGGGTGGGGGAGGGCGGGGGTTTCACCCCCTGTGCTGGGAATTCATTATTTGGCAAAAAAAAATCAATATTGGCACGGTTCAATTTTATGAAACAGCCCTCCTCCCAACCACCACAATTGACTGTGTCTCTTGCAGGTCAAGGAGCATGAAGAGGAACACTCAGTGGAAGTTGCCAATGAGACTGCAGCAGAGGGTGGTGGGGGTGCGGCAGCAGCGGCGCCCGGTCATGCTGCAGAGGAGAAGGTCGAGGAGAAGGAGAACGAAATGGACGACTACATCGTTTCGGATGGAAGGTGGTGTTGTGTAAACTTGGAACCCCTGGCAACCCCCTGAGCCACACACAGCACCTGCCCCTCCAGCATCCTGTTCCTCAGGCACGACACCCGTCCCCCTGTGCGCCGCATTTCTTAGGATGCTTCACTCAGAGGTCGCCAAGTGGCTGGAAATGCCAGAACTGTCTTTGGCACATCAAGCTGTACACTTGTATATGGAGGGACTTCAAGGGTGGTTGTCTGATCGCAACATTCCAGTGAAAGACAGCTCAGCAGTGGACATGCACAAACGCCCCCCCCCCCCCACCCAGTGAACAACAGTCTCTCATGATGCGGCCCCTCCGCTGTGAGAAGGCCGGCCAAAAACGGGTGCATGTGGCAGTAGCGGAGCCTCGTGAGACGGCTCCTGGCGTACATGTGCTAGATGTCTATACCGATGGGTCTTTTGCGCATGAGGCGCCTAGGGTGGGCTTTGCTGGCTTTGGCGTGTGGTTCGGCCCCCGAGACCCCAGTAGTATCTCCAGACATTTGGATGGAATACAACAGATGAACAACAGGGCTGAGTTATCGGTGGTCATTGCAGCGCTGCGTGCTGTGCCGGTGATGCAGCCACTGCGAGTTATCACGGATAGTAGGTATGTTTATGACGGGGCGACTGTACACCTACAGCTGTGGTTCACCCTAGGCCGCCAGGTGTCAAAATTGGACCTGTGGCAGCACATGCGTGAAGCTATGCTATCCCGGACAGCGCTGACGGCGTTCAAGCATTGTATAGCCATGTGGGCATTGTAGGCAACGAACGAGCGGATGACCCGCCCAATGCGGGCCGTTTGGGACACCCTGGGTGCCTGCAGTTTTTACGGGATCGCAGCATCAGGCAGTTGGCCCCACTTTGTCGCTCTGCGGCCTTGATATTGCTATTCTGCGGCTGTCTGGTTTGGTCGTTGCGGCGTTTCCGCGCCTAACTGGTTGTAGCATGTTTGTTGCGGGGGTGGGGATCACCTGACCTCCAACGCTAACCGACATGTGACCAAGGGGAGCCACCGAACGAGCCTCCCCCCCCCTGCCCCACCCCAAGCGTGTCTTCAGGGATGCATGGGGCTGGTCTGTGGGGAGAGGTAGGGCACACGCGCATGCAATGCGTGTCTTGCTGCCACGTGGTATATGGTTCGAAGGGCAGGAGTCGCGGTGTGTTAGCGACACTTGTCAATATGGAGCATCGAACCTGTCAGGGCAGCCCCCCTGCAGGGCTAGACAATGAACTCATGGTTTGCAGTAGTGCTAGGTCTGTAGGATTGTTGAACCTCGCAGTTTGAGCATGAATGGAATTGTTACTTTGGCACACACACACACACACGCACACACGTACTTACAGAGATCATCGGCCTGTCAGGGCTGCCCTCCTCCAGGGCTGGACAACGAACTCATGGTTTGCAGTAGCGGTAGGAAGTAGGTTTGTTGAACCTCGCACTTTGAGCATGATTGGAACTGATATTTTGGCACACACACGCACGCGCGCGCACACGCATCCACGCACGCACGCACGCACGCGCACATGCGCACCTGTTGCCTACTACGCTCAGTGCCTTCCATTTCAACGCAGGTTCCAGAAGGCAGATGGGGCCGACACTTATGGTGAGTCTGAGATTGCAGATTCAGTCGACCTCACGAAGCAGGTGCCCCGCTTGCGCTGTTCGTTGCCCTGACCTGACCTTGCCTTGTGCCCCTTTGGAGTGGCGGGCTTTAAGACCGCCAGAAAACAGATGTTGCGCTTGCAACCAACCCCCAAAGTACTGGGGAACACTGGGTGCTTGCAAAGACAAAACAGAAAGCTCCAGCGGCAAGGCGACAGGGCTCTACCAGTTATCCCTGCAACTCCGAATTTTCATGCCCCTGTTTGTTTAGGAGAACATGTGTTTTCGCCGTGGATGAACCCGGTCCCAGCCTCTTCCTTGCCCCCTGCCTGCAGAGTGACGCTCCATGATTGATATTGTGGCCACACCCGGCAGTCATTTGCTTGGTCTCCTCAGTGTATAATGTCAATTGGGTAGTGCTCCCTGCTTTAGCGAGTGTGCATGACTGCATGAACGTTGCAGTTGAGGTCCTGTATTGGTTTACCCCCTCTGCCATGCGTCCTGTGAGCCTCTCTTTCTGTTTGGGAATGCATGCAATACTTTTGCTAGGGTAACAGGACTCGCCAAAATGTTTTCCACTGTTTCGGGTATTTCCGAATATTTCCCAATATTTCCCAATATTTCTGAATATTTCCGAACCAAAAAACCTTTTTTTATTCCGAATCAGTGGGAAACCCTGCCTTGTCTTTTGCGGAATACTGGTGGCTGCTTGCACGTTCCGCAATACTCTTGGCCTTGTGCCACAGGGAAAACGACACGCCCAATAAAGCTGTGGCAGGGCTGTGTTACCTGTTCCCTCCCTTGGTCCAGGTGCCCATTTCCTCCCACCGACCCTGTTACAAGGGGAGTGCTGAGGTCAGATGCATTGCCCGCAGCAGATTGACATCTGCCGCGCATTGCGCTCAGAGCCGTCGGAGGCTGTTGTATCCCTCACTCTCCACCGCCCAACCCCCTGCACGTGGCTGCACTACACCCTCCGTGCCCTCGCCTTGGCTGCTCACGTCATGTGCCCATGTGCAGTACGACGACACCACTTTCACAATCTTCGCCACACCCAAGCCCATGACCGACCCCCACATTGCTATGATCCAGACCAACGCCATCCGGAGCTGGGCCGCGCTGAAGCCCAAGCCCCACATTATTGTCTTTGGGCCGGAGGAAGGTATTCCCGTCATTACCCGTAACCTGCTAACAGAACCCTGAACCCTGACCATAGTCAAAGGCGTTGGTGTGTGAACCACAGGGGGCGGGGGGTAGGGGGGGGTCTGCGCGCTGCACTTGGTCCAGGGTGGCTGTGTGCGTGCCAACACAGCGATTCCAATCATGCTCAAACTGCGAGGTTCAACAGGCGGTGTGTGTGTGCGCGCGCACCCCGCGTGCGTGTGTGCGTGCGTGCCTGCGTGCGTGTGTCTGCATTCCCCGTGGGATCTCATGGAAATAGGTGTGCCCGGGGGGGGGGGGTGCCGTTGGTGGTGGGGTATACATAGGGCCTTATGATCGCCGAACCTGCCCATTTTTGTCAATACCATTTGCTGATGATTGATAGCAGCGTGTTTGGAGGGGTACACCTTTAATTCCCAGGCACCGCTGCGCACGTCCTGTGCCCGACACCCCCCCCCCCCCCCTGTCCCTGCTCCCCTCACGCCGCCTCACCCTCCCCCATCGCAGGGCTGGACAAGTTGGCAGCCACCGTCGGCGCCAAGCACATTCCACGCGTCAAGCTCCTGGATGAAAAGAGCCGTGGGGTGCACAGCAGCCGCCCCGTGACCCCGGCCCCGGCCATGGGGTCGTTGTTCTACCAGGCCATGAGCATTGCCACAACCAAGTCCCTGGTCTTCATCAACGGGGACATCATGCTGCCGCCGGTCATGGGCGATCTGATGATGTCGGTGAACAACGCTACCGACCGCTTCCTGCTGCTCAGCCACAGGTACTGCCGAACCTTCTGCGCCAGCACCAGCTATTCAACCGACGGCGCTGAATGCTCAACCGACGGCGGTTAATAGTTGGCCGACGGCGGTTAAGGGGGAACAGATGCCGGTGGATCAGTGCCGGACGGAGATCAGAACCGACGACACTTGCTTGTCGACCGACGGTTTTTGCCTCAAGGCGCTTTGCAGACCTTTCCCTTCGAGACCGGGAGTCACAAGTTTTGTGGGTCACAGGAAGCAATCACCTCTTGGTCCATCGCACGCGTATTCGAACAGACCATCCTACTCGGTTGGATCAGGGAGCTGGAACACGAGACATGCAGGCAGCCAGCGGTCGCGCCTTGTATCTACAACAGAAATGGCATCGGCGATGTCCACTACAAAAGCAACCCTCTTCACCCCAATCGAACTCGTCAGCGATGTGGCATCGGACAAACAGAACACCCCGGTTCAGGGTATTCCGTCAGGGACCGCTTTGATTTTTTTTTTTTGGTTATGGAAAGTCCCGCTGGCCGTCGACCACGAACCGCTGACGGTCAACTGACCACTATGAATCGCCTACCGCTGATGGGTATTTCGGCGCACGAGTCCTGAGGGCCATTCGCCGACACCCCAGCGCGCGACTGGGCGTGTTCCCAACTATCGATGTCAAATCCTGGGTACCAACTGTCGATGTATGGGACTTTAGGATTAGGCCGTATTGCAGGCAAATGGAACCCTCGTACGTTGGGATTCGAATCTGGAGTCATGGGCGCAGAAGCCGTGTGCTCCAATCTCTCAACCGATCGGAGTCTCTCAACCACTTCTGGGTAACCGCCAACTGCCGAACAGGTGATGGTCAAGCGGTGATCAGTTGCCGCTGGTTGGCAGTCGTCTTTCGCGTCCACTTAAAGGGAGTGTTGCCAATTTGGGACTGCAAAGCCATGGGTCACGATCTATTGTGGTTTCCACTCGGGAAAGTCCACCTTTCTCAATGACCCTTGCATCATCCTTTGTCAGTGCACGTGTGTTGTAGAGTTATGATTCTTCCCGCTTCGCTCAGTGGCAGTGATTTGTGAGACACAAACGTATCGGTGGGGTCATTTTTCGGCTCGCGTCCTGTTGAGATGGTTCCTTACGGAAGTGCATTACCAGGGGTAAACACGCCAGTCCACATACCTTAGTAGAAGTGACCCCTTCATAGCAAAAGATTTTTTGGTATGCATTGATTCGGATATTTGGGGTCTGTGTTGGTGTTGGGGAAAACCAAAGGTCAACCGCTAGTAGCCTCTACCGGGTGTGTTCAATGATGGACCTTCTAGCAGACTGTGCTGCTGCGGTGGAATCAACGAAGTGGAACAATGAAGCATCACAAGATAGTTATGCCCCAGGTCCGTGCCCCCGGTCGTGCCACAGGTATCGGATGTGGGTCCGGGAGTACATCGACTTCTCCAACCCGATGTGGTACATGGACTCCTTCGGCAAGTGCGACCTGCCCCAAGCGAACAAGTCCTGCACGTGGACCCGTGACTCGTCCCGGGCCGTGGATTACTTCGGCTTCACGCGGTGGACGTGGAACAAGATCCGGCTGCTGGAGTTCGCGGTGGGCCGTCCGGTGTGCCCCCCCTTCGCCGTGCGCTGCCGAGAGCCGTCCGTAAGAAACTGGATTTGTGGTTCTCGCTCCGAAGGCGTCGTGTCGCATGGGCCAGACCATCCGGAAACGGTTGACCGCCCAATCGGGAAAGGCCCAGCGGGGCATGGGGAGGGGATGCAGTGATGCACTCCCATCCATCGCCGCTTCCCTGTGGCGGCTGTGGGCCCACGCCGGCAGGCGCACCACCGGATCCTGCAGCATTTCCGGGGCACACTACGCTTCTCCTTTCGTCTCTTTCTCTCTCTCCCTCCCTCCCTCTCTCTCTCTCTCTCTCTGTCTCTCTGTCTGTCTCTCTGCTCCCCCCCCTCCCCGCCCCTCCCCCCTCCCTCTCTTTCTTCCCCCCTCTCTCTTCCCCTCTCCCCCCCTCTCTCTCTGGCGCGCGCGCGCGCTCTCTCTCCCCCCACCCCCTCCCTTCCACCTCCCCACCCCCTCTCTGTCGTCCCTCCCCGCCAGGCTTACGACAATTGGCTTGTGTCGAAGGCAGCCTCCATTGACACACCAATCATCAGCGCTACGGAGGTCATGCGGGCGCTGCACCAGAACCACAACTACAAACACATCACGTCCGCAGCCACGTCCAACGAGAAGCACATCACCGGGAAGGACTACGCCCTCTTTGAGAACCCCTTGGCAGACTACAACCGGCGGATCATCGCGTTCAAGGAGAGGGTCCTCCTGTGCCCGTGCGCCTGTGCGCGTGCATGTGTACGTTTGCGCACGTGCACGTGCGTGCGCGTGTGTGTAAACTTGTGATGGGAGAGCGGATTTCCCGTTGCGCCGCTCGCAACCGTTTCAGTGCGTACGCATGTGTGTTTGCGCGATGGGAAGGGAAGGGGCCCCAGAGAGGGTTCCAGAAGAGGTTAGGCAGGTGCGTGGGGAAGGCTGCCAAAGCCGCTCAGGGCGGCTACTGTCGGTTAGGAACTCCATTGAAGCTTGCGGTCGCGGTTAAGAAGAGAGCATCTGGGCCATAGCATGGGTGCCCTGGATGTGTGTGTGTGGGGAGGGGGGTACATAGGGCTCCTTTAAACAACTCGGCACCACTGGTGGGGGGTGGGGGGGGGGGGGAACAGGGCACCTGGGCCGCACAGAAACACAGCGAGGCAGGCTATGGACGGCCTGTGGACAGAGGTGTGTGGACAGCAAAAACAGTCAAACGACCCCGGCAACAACCAGCACATCCTCAATACGCCAATTATTGGGCGCCACTGACGCGCAAACGGCACACCATGCCACATTCAGCACAGTCCCAATACACCAACTACTGGGCTCCGCGAACGCGGAAACGACACCAGCAAGAGCACCGGCCGCAGCAGCCGACAGAACTCAACGACCTGACGCAACATGCGAAGGGAAGACCGGGTGACTGTCCAGGGCCCCGTAAAGGAGCAACAACCAGACGGAATGTCACACAGGGGGGGGTTCCACCCCCCCCCCCCTGGACCCCCCCCCAAAGATTGAGCCAAACGGGCCTTCGGCTAATCAAAGAATTTCTCAGGCGCCTTTGGCGCCGGTTAGTTCAGACCCCCCCCCCCCCCCAAAAGGAGCCCGGGGGCTACCTCCTCCTCTCCCAATGCATCCCTGATAGCCTTTTGCCGCAGCAAGGAATCCTTTGCCATACCACTACAACCACATCTGCACAATTGACTGAATCCCCGCACCCCTGCTCCGGTTGGCGGACGGTGCCAGTGGAATATTTCCGCTTCTCGGCAGCTTCGGCAGCGGGGCTTCCCCTTTCGAATACCACCGGGTGCACCACAACGGCGGTTAGAGGAACTGATGGGCAGAGACGGAGTCCGTTCGCCCACCGAAGCAGCTGCCCCCCGTCACCGTGACCGGCGGTCACCGACCAGGCGCCAGCCGCACACAGCCAGGCAGGGCTCTTTTCGCCACTGGCCCAAACCTCTGCAGCGAGTTGCGCGCGGGCTCTGATGGTGCTGCGTTGTAAGTGAGAGTGAGGGTGACAGGGAGGGTGAGAGTGAGAGGAGAGGAAGAGGGGGGTGAGAATTATGGTGAAGGGCCGCAACACAGCCCGAAAGAAGGCCTTGGTTGGTGCGCAGACACAGCTGGGCACCGGAGTATCTGTGTTGAGCCCTCAGTGCAAACGTCGCAGCCTGTGGGAGGGGGTTGCATTCAAGAGGGCGAGCACCAGTGGGAAAACCAGTCGAGGGCACATCTGGGGAAGGGCACACCAGGGGATTGGGGGGGGCGATGTGGCATCCAGGGCGGGGGGGGAGGGGGGCTTTGCATGCACCGCACACGCCCAGCTCGCCTCTCGGACCGCGCTTCTCGCGTGCCAGTCAACCAACGGCCAGCCATCGGAGGGTGTCGCTCTAGCCCCGGGCACTCGTTGTTGATATCAACGCAAACACCGTGTGTGGCGAGCCCGGGTCTTGCGCGCGCACCGCGCAGCGTCATTGAAGAGCGCTCTGTATCCCATGTGTCGCCCGTCGCGCGTGCGTGTTTGCGTGCGTCGGTGTCGATGCAGGCACGGGCTGTCGTGCGGGTTCGTTTTAAACCGAGGAACTCGTCGGGCCGTACCATCCCCTGCCCGTGCCTGACCCCCTTTCCGCCCTTTGCTCCCCATGTGGTTGCTGTAGGAGGGGCTGATGACAGTGCGCGGCGACCAGCGCTTCAACACGTTCAAGATGCGGTTGGCCCGAAAGGTGTGCAGGGGCCGCCGGGGCGGTGCTGCTGGCTTTGGGGGGGGGAGGGGGGGGGGGGGGGGCTGCGGCCACCCACGAAGTGGCATTTTGGCCATCCGCCCATTGAGCGTTCTGCTGTTCGATCCGGGGGAGGGCTGCTCCCCGAGGCGCCTCAAACGCGTCCCTGGCAGGGACGGATATTGGATTGACGTGGTCTGTTTGGTGGGGTTGGGAGGAGGAGGGTGCAGCCTGATGACGAAATGAAAGAAATGGCGCAAACACCTGATGGCACTGAGGCAAGCCCTTTAACAAGCCTTAGGTTTGGGTGGCAACATGAAGCAGGGTCTACATAGGATACTGCTTTACCGAAGCATAGATGGTGGACTATGGGCGCATAGAGGACGTGTGTGCATAGTGGATGCATAGAGGGTGCACGAGGGTGCACAGTGGCCGCATAAAGGGTGCATAGAAGGTGCAGACGGCGACCTGCAGGCTCATAGAGGCGTGGGTGCTTAGTGGGTGCATATAGGGTGCAACGGGGGGGGAGATAGACGGTGCATATTGGGGGATATACCGGAGGTATGGAGGGTGCACAGTGGGTGCATACTTAGGGCATGCAGCCTGTGCAAAGGGGCATAGACGGTAAACAATGGGAGGATCGTAGTTGCACAAAGGGTGGGGGAAAGCGGGGGCATAGGGAGTGCCGGGTCGTTGCTTCGTGAGGCTTGTGCACACGCCCGGGAGGTGGGTGTGGGTCCGCTGGCCGGGCTGCCAACCGGACCTCCGTTGCTGGGCCTTGCGATGGTGCAGGAGCCAGATGGCAGGACGCTGCGCCAGAGTTTGCATTTGCCGACTACTGGGCACCACTGCACCCCACAGCAGCTGGGCACAAGACGGGGGGAGCAGGGGCAGCAGCTGAAGGAGACA
The DNA here is from genome assembly GCA_964036045.1 of Eutreptiella sp. 'Long Island Sound 2002'. Lineage (NCBI taxonomy): Eukaryota > Euglenozoa > Euglenophyceae > Eutreptiales > Eutreptiaceae > Eutreptiella > Eutreptiella sp. 'Long Island Sound 2002'. The sequence continues at coordinate 10,522,617 of OZ038382.1, read as the reverse complement.
AAGGTAACCTGATACTGACTGAAGAATGGATAGGCAAATTCTGGCGGGATGTCCATCAGGGACGCGCGCAGTAGGGACGGCGCCATGTCAGATTCTTAGTGGATCTGGGGGTGTTGAAGTCGAGCCTCCAGGTTTACGTACATGCCAGTGCTGCGTCCGGAAGTGCGCCCGCTCGGCCTGGTCCGTCGCCTTCAGGAGGGGCCAGCCAGGTGTTGTGCCCTCGCGGCCTCCTTGGCTAACGGGGCTGTAGCACCTCAACCCGGGGACTTTCTCTGGTTGGTCCCAGGGCAGGGAATCACTCTGCGCGCCCTGGGGCCCCTCCAACTGCCCCAGGCATGTCCCCCTGCCGTAGGATGCTGGACCCAGCCGGCATGGCCCACCCCACCCCCACCTCCAACCCCAGCGCCCCCTCCCTCCCATTGCTGTCCCCTGCACCCCCTTCCCCTGTATCCCCTTTCCCTTGCACACCCCTTCCCCCGCGCCTCATTCCCCTGAAGCTCCCTGCCCATCCCCATTTGCGCAGTTTTGGTCAATCTGCTCTGTGCACAGGACTGCCGAGCCACGAAATATGTCAGCCATGGCTGTGCGTATCAAGTGGTGAGAGTCTACCCCCACAAGCGACTCACCAAATACATGCCCAAACAGACGCACCCCAAGTTCGAATGCAAGAAGAAGCATTTGTGCCTGCTTAACGTGCAGCTGCCCACCGGTACTTGAGGTTGGCCCCGAATTTGTTGTGCCACTCCTCTGCACTCCAATGGCCCCCTGTGGTACAATTCAGCAGCTGTTTAGGAAGCAGATGTTTTGCAAAGTTCACGGATCCCCTTCTCAAACAATCACTATTAATTCCCTCTGAGCCTCCCCCAGTTCTAGTTGTGGCAATATCTCAAAAGTAGCCAACATTGATGAAGAGTATGCACAAGCCCATGATGAAGATGTGACTGTTGCTGTACCCGTCAACAGCAATCAGATACAGCCCATGAGATATAACCCATCAGATGCAGTCCAGCAGATGCAGTCCATCAAGCTGGCTGCAGAGATGGTAGTGTCCAGTGCTGTATGCTGAGGAAGTTCTCTAGGGATCCACGCCCTCCTTGCAACCTTGAAACTGACCAAAATACACTACTTACTGTGGATGCAAGTCACTGGTAGAAGTAGCCTGGGCTACTTTAAACACTCAACCCACTCTGAAATTGCGGGCCATGTAGGGGGACGTTGTGTCCCAAACGGCGGGCTGTCAGCACTTGCTGGTGGATACCCAGCTGGATCCACAGGCAAATCAATGCTCTTGCCAAGAATTCGTTTCAGGCTTTGGACCAACTGCTGGGCACCTGTGCCAAGCAGCATTTACATGTAAGGAGACAGCCAGGGTTGACAAAGATGTACACCAGGATAATATGCCCAAGGCACAGGCACCTGTGTCTCCAATATCTTTCTATGACAAGTGCATTATGCTGCTCAGCATGCTTGTCCGGGGAGCAGCCTACGGCCAAGGCATGGGTGCTCTGAAGTCTCCCACAAGAAACTCCAGACTACTGCACAGGCACCAGAGTCCCCAACGGGAAACCCTGCAGTACCGTTGTTGCAACCAGATTTGTGTTTGCACAATACTGACCTCTCGGAAGTTGGAGAGGTAGCGCTCTGTATCAGGGATTGTAGTGCCCTAGGTCGCTCATCAGTCTCATCTGATGAGGGCAGGCAACTGGACTATTCTGTGTCTGTTTGACCATGCCCAGTCTGAGGCCGTGGGACCCACAGAATCAATCACAGAGGTGACACCAGGCACTGGGACTATAGCTCAAGAAAGGGTCTCCCAGCAATAGCAGCAAACTCGGCAGTGGTGTCGAGACCATACATCTGGGTCCGGCTGCCAACCCAATCTACCTTGCACTGCTATCCTTCTCTGCCCATCTCTGATTTTGGTGGTTGATATACCCCACCGAAATGCACATAGTAGACACCGGGTGTTTGGCGCCTGTCCGGGGATGGGTCCGTCCAGTGAGGGCTACTCCCCTCTCTCTGCCACAAATAGTGTGGAAATTGCAACAAAGAGCCAAGGTGTTCTGCATCGCAAAGTGTTTCACATCACTACCCGCCATTTCCAGGCAGGAGCGGGGGGGTCCATAAAAGCAGGCTGATAGGCTGCCTCGTACTACAACCGTTATCCTGTACCACCGGTGTCCCAGTGTATTGAAGTACGGTGAGCGTACCTTACCATACCATCGCAAGGGCCTTAGGTTCTGTACAGGTTCGGGAGTTGTCATCAAGAGAGCAGCAATTTAATCCACAGCCTCAGAAATGACATATCACACAAAAGGGTACATTGCAAGAGGTGGTCGAGGGCCTCCATGGTCAGGTTGCAATGTCGGCATTAGGCTCCAGCCACGCCTGGTCCCCGCGACTTTCACCGCCTACTGTACACACTCTTCCAGTTCATTCACGTCCACCGATGTGTTCTGGCTTGTGCTCCCTCCCTAAATGGCTTGGGTTGCGATCATTAGGGCTCTCCAGGGTTATGCGTGCTTGGGTCAGTAGTCACTCCTGAATCGGGCGTGCTTTGGCTGACTCCGGCCGGGTCAGGCTCGATTGTGGTCCTTACGTTGAAACTTCCATTGGGTACAGGTCCTGGTTCGGATGTTACTTCGGAGGATGGTCGGGGGGGGGGCGGACCATAAACGTGCAGTGGATGCATGAGACAATCATTTGATGGATGAGTATACCTCAAAACTTGTGTTGGGTATGATGAACAGCATCAACATTGATGCCTCGCACAATGGGTTGCGTGTTGCTAGTTTGAGAGGCCTACAGATGCCGCATTGCAACACGTTCATGGACACGTGCATTTGGAGGCTTTGGCAACTCTGCAAGGGCTGCAGATGGCAGTGTTGGGATTTGCGGGTGCTCCCGAGGCTGTCCACAAGGAGGTGGAACAATGTTGGGTGAATTAGGCAGTTTACCCAAGTGAAACGGGCTACAGACCTTTTAGTTCTTGGGTTCTTGTGGTACTCAGAGGTCAACGCTTTTGTGGACGGTTTGTAACAAAACAAACAGCCTCTCCAAGCTAGTTCTAGACCTCTCCGGCAATCAGTTGAATGCTTCTTCTTATTCTGCGTATGCACGGGCTCACCTCCAAACGCCGAGCCTGCCATTTTGCACAATATTTGTGCCCCTTGCAAGAACACTAGTGCTGAAGCATAGTCAGCCTGTTCCTGTTCCTGCCATGCAGTATTTTTACAAACAAGCTGCCCTGCTACATCCAAACGATGTAGATATGCTGCAGCCCAGGGGCGTCCAGGTTTTCTGCAAACTGTTGTAAACAATGTCTGCGGGACTTCATTGAGGATACAACCACAAAAAAAAAAGCCAAAAAAGGAGAAATCAGAGTAATTGGGTTCCTAACTGTCAACCCGTGAGCTGTGCAGTGCACGGGGATTCATGGCATGAGCAGGGGGGCTGAGGGTCTATAAACGCTGGTTGCTGCGTGGTACAACCAGTGTCCGGTGCCATGCTTTCTGTGCTGGGCTAGAGGGTCGACATCAAACAAGATAGGCAATTGATTGGCGTTGTATTCATTATTTTTTGCACGCTCCACCCCTCTACACTGTGCAATAGGTCCCTTAAGGACTCCTTTTTTAGGACCCCCCCTTTTACCCATGTGTGTGGGGTGTCCCTAAGCAATATGGATAGGCCCCTTTCCGGTTGGGGATATGGACAGGCCCCTTTCTAGTTGGGGATATGGATTGGCCCCTTTCCGGATGGGGATATGGACTGGCCTGTTTCCAGTTGGGGATATGGACTAGCTCCTTTCCGGTTGGGGATATGGACCGGTCCCTTTATAGTTGGGGTTATGGACTGACTCTTTTCCGGGCGGGGATAGGGATTGGCCCCTTTCTGGTTGGGGGATATAATACATCAGTTGGTGTAAAGGTAGTCTTGCACTGCGAGAGAACGCGAAACCATGTGTTGTAAGTTGAAAGTTAGTCAAGGTGTTGAGACCCCGCTATACATGAGAATATCACAACAACGATCAGTTCATAGTTGGTACATTGGTGCACCCTTGGTACACGCTGAAAAGGCGGAGAGGAAACATTATGGCAGAGGCTGCAACAAATCATGGGTGTTCACAGCAAATAAGCTGCCAAACTTGGTGCACGCATGAATCTGTGGCTGCAAAATGGGGAAGGGAAGCACACAACAAGCATGGGAAGAAAGGAGGGGAAGAGGCACAGGGATCAAAGCCCATGCTTGAGCAGCGCATGACCAGGGACACCCCACCCCTTCAGTAGGATAGCCGTGGTTTCCAGTGTTGGCAGGTGCCCTTTGTGTGTTTTTCATGGATGGTCAGTACAATGTTCGCTTGTGGGTTATCAAAGGAAAGTCAACAATAAATCACCGATTCACCCTGCAAGGTACATGAGATTTGAGTGCGCCTAAAGCTTTTGGATGGTGTTTGTTCGGGAAACTGAACAAACATGAATGTTTGCAACGATAGTGTACCCCATAGCCTCATGCTCTGTTCTCCTTCAGATGGACAATGCTTTCTTGACTAGTTTTCAACACCACATACAGCACATGGTTTCGCATTGTCTCACGGCATAACACTCAAAACTAATTTACAAATAACAGTGTCCAGACCTTTCTAAAACATCAACCAATGGCGGTTACCTCCTTGGCCGTTGGCTGCTGGTGGCGGTCAACCAATGGCGGTTGATTCTTGCTTCTGGCGGTTACTTGACGGTGACTGGCGGTCCATTCGTGGTGGGTGACAATTGTGGGACGGCTTGTGTCGGTCATAGCAACAGCCGTTTGGCCCTTTGTTTTTTCCACTGACGAATGCCCTGGCCATGTGTTCTGTATCTCTTGCTAATTCTAGTCAGTAAGTCCTCTGGACACACAACCCATGCTGCCTGTGAAACCCAGTGCCCTGATTCCCAAACCCATTCCCTTGGGCTTATAACCCCGTGGCCTACCAAGGTGGGAAGCGAGACCAACAGCGAGTGTCCACAGCCTTCGAATCCTGTGAGCGTTCAGTGGGAGTCACCCTGCAGAGGGTGTGCAATAAAGTAAAAGCAGGCATTCGGTGGGTCACCGCTGGCATATGCAACACCCAACCCGATTTCACTTTTTCTCAGTGGTCGGATCATCATCTGGCTTCCCAACGAGTCCTCGAGCCCATGTTCCGTTGATGTGGCAAAGCAAATGCCGATGAGAAACACCAAGCGATCCACCAGGCCGCGTTGAGGATATCTGACGCCCAATGCGTGGTGGTTTGCAATAACCCATGGACCATCCGGGAAGCATCCCGGAACCGAACCTCTTTTCCCGGCCCATACCCCGTGCCCCTAGCCCCCCCCCCCCCCCCCCCTCCCCGCCTTTGCCCTTCCTCAGCTCACCGCTTGTGACATTTCCCTGTGCACTGAACACCGGCCCTTGACCTTGGCAGTCTGCAACGCATGCAACAATTGGCCTTGCCTCTTACGTTAGCACCAATGGACTGCGATCAGCACGGGTCTTCTCCTTTGGGTCATTGGGTCGTCACTCTGGGTGGTTACCTGGAGTAGTTACTCAGGCTGGTCATTTGGGGTGGTGATTTGGGTGGGTCGTTGGAGTAGTCATTGGGGGTCACGATAATCGTGTACAATGGTCACTTGGTGCAGTCGTTTGGAGTAGCGCATGGGGTGTCATTAACCATCAGTCGGCCGTCTTTGACTCTTATTCAGTCCTTGTGTATCATGCCATTATCTATGTTAGTCTTCAGATGCACCCCAGAGGGCGGTGCTTTCAGGGTACTCCTGGGACTGGACAATGAGAAACAAGGCGGCGGACCGTGATTGATAAGGATTCTATCATCAACACACGAGGTTCATGTGGCTTCGCTGTTGCAGCACATAGTGCCTGACCCAGAGGTCACAGGTTCGAGCCCCAGGTTGAGCATATGCAGGAATCGAGGGGGGCGGCCGGTTCGAATCCAGACACCCCCCCCCCCCCCCTCTCAAACCCCCTAAAAAGTTCTCGTACCCGCCTTTCTGCAATTTGAGATTTTACCCTCTCAGATTCCCCCCGCCTCCAAACCCCCAAAAGTTCTTCAACACGGTTGGGTGTCAATATTCGAACGGGCCGCCCGCTGCGAGGGATGAAGGGCAATATTACACCGGCGTTCGGAGATCCCCCAGGTGGCCTCACCTCACAGCTCACAGGGAAATTGCTGGGCACCATTCACCAATAACATCGAGGGAACCGAGGAATGCAAGAGCGGCATGAGGGGCAGGATCAATTCCAGCCAATAATGTGCATGCACGGTGGCTACAATGGGGGACCGTTCAATGCCCCATTATTTGACATCAAGACGAAATGTCATACAGTGTCCAACAAAGCGACATTACACCTGGCTACTAGACCCCATGCTTCGCTGTAGGCAGGGGGTAGGAGAGGATGGTCGATAGGTGCACTGGGGGTAATTTAGGTGAACTCCTTCCCATGCCATCAAAAGGGGGGCAAGGGGTTGCTTTGGCATTAGAGAGAGAGACAGAGAGAGAGAGAGAGAGAGAGAGAGAGAGAGAGAGAGAGAGAGAGAGAGAGAGAGAGAGAGAGAGCCTGTGCACGAACCATGACAAACGGTGCCACAGCCCACCCCTTTGCCATCTGCGATGAAGCCATAACCGGAACCACTACAACCACATTTGCACTGGCGGGGCCATTCAACTACTTCCGCTTCTCGGCAGCTTTGGCAGCGGGGCTTCCCCTTTGGAATCCCACCGGGTGCACCGCAACAGCGGTTGGAGGGACTGATGAGCAGAGATGGATACTATTCACACACCGAAGCGGCTGCTCTCGTGGCACTCTGACCTGCCCTAGGGGCCTGTTGCACTGGATTAAGCTGTTAAGGAAAGCAGGCTGCTGGGGCATGGTACGGCTGTCTTGGGGGGTTTGCTGTGAGCCTCATGCGCTGGTGTCCAGGGCCAAGAGTCCCTAACTCTTTCACAACCCTCCATGGCCAAAACCGATTCATCAGTAATCTAGTTTATGCAATGCAAAAGCTAGGTATAGGGACTGGTGTCCATGCAATGCGCACTGTGTGCTATGTTTTGTATGTTGGCGGCTACTTGAACCCAAGGTTCAGTTCTTTTCCCCCAGTTGCCCGGTTTTTTTAGGTGGCATATAAGGTTAATTCTATTGATGACATGCATTTCATTGGAATTTCAGTGCACAGAGGTATTGAAAGGGTCTTTGGTCACAGTTGAAAGGGATACGAATCCTGGTCTGTGAAACGGTTGAGGGATAAACCATTACGCGGCGAGTCGGTCCGGGAATTGCACCGACACCGGTCCGCTCTGTTTTTCCACTCGACTACTGTCGGTCGCCGCTCGCCACTGCAATGAGCCTCTTCTTCGTTTGGAGATACAGGCTGACACCAAAGTTTGCAGATACAGGTTGACACCAAAAAACCCCAATTGGGTATTTCTGCCTGCATGCTTGCCTGTCTCATTGACTGCCTGCCTGCTTGCCCGATTGACGAATTGGCTGACTGTCAGTCTAATTGACTGGCTCTAGTGTTCTAGCACTCTCTTCGAGGTGCCTTGCTGGAGGCAATAGAATTTCGGTGCCAGAATTTCGCGCCACATTTTGCCGTGTTTGTAATGCTAGGTACCCACTTTTTTGTGGGTCAGTAGTAATGGGTAGTACTGAGTCAGACAGGCGAAGGAAAGCGGAAGAGCAGGAACGGTAGCAGTCAGGCACAAGGACTGCACGGCACGTGAAGCAAGTAGATGGCGTGTGCCGCAAATTGTACAACGGCGGCCCACATCACGCAAACAAATCCGAGGGAACATCCGCCGAGGCGCCGTTAGAGACACAACAACAAGGGTTGGGCCTAGCACAGCTTTACAGCCTCTTGGCTTCACGCCACAACCCAGTCCACATGTGCCGCTGCAGGGAACCGGTCTGGGCGCTGGCTCTCCGGACGCTCTGTTCCAAGAGCAAGAGAACCAGCGCATCCGTGAGGGAGTGCACAATCTGTCGGCGGGTGACGCCGGGTGGATTCGCGCCCTCCACTCACCCGCCAGCGCCCCATACGCGGGCCCCAGCCCTGCGGACTCCGCCGCGTTCCGTAGCCCCGCCTCGGAGCAGTCACGCGCCCTCAACGCGCGGACGGTGGTCACGACATCCGCTGCCACCTAGAACAACGGGTGGCGAAGAATAGCCTCAACGGAGGGCCGCTCCTCCGGTAGCACGCGCAGGCACATTGCAATCAGCTATGGGCCGCTTCTGGCGGCGCTGAGCGTGTACAGTCCGCACGGCGATGGCTTGTGGGAGCTGTGCCGTTTCGTCCGCAATGGCCACGAGCACCCAATGCAATGGAGCGCGCTCCCGGCGGTGAATCGCTGGCCGGTGGCCACCGCAGGGCACGCAAGGCGGCGTTTGCGCGGCACGTCGTTGAGGCGCTGCCGGAGCTGGCGCTATGCACCGGCACCGTGCTGGACGCCGTGAACGCCGAGAGGGCGTGATACCACTTGGCGCCGCCATGCGCATTGTATGTCGGTGCTCAAAGGTGGGTGATTCGCACCATGCCTCGCACCCGTTCGCTCACACTAACGTGTTGTCTGTGTGCGCCGATGCAAGATGGGCAGAGTGCCTCCTGCACAATACCTCCGGCAGTGGCGCAGCCCGGCAGTCTCTGTATGCTACATAGGACCCCACGCACATCCCGGTCCCGCTTCCACACACGCGTGCCATACAAACGGCCAATCAGCCGGGGTCGTGTATCTTCACTGACAATCTTTCGCACTGCAAGCCTAAGTGCCACCCCCTTGTGGGCGAGCTCAAGCTGCTCATGCCCCCCCCCCCCCCTCCCTCGGACACGGACAGGGGTAGGGGCAGGGAACAGCGCAGTGCTCAACCACTAGGCTCCACCGCAGGAGGCCGCACGCGCAGGACAGCATGGACCGGACCGGTGCGGCAGAGGCATCGGAAGAACATGCAATATGCGCATGCAGCAGAAGCAAGTGGGGTTGTGAAAAAGCAGCCGGAACAAAGCAGAACTCTAATGCCAGGCCGAGTGTTGACACAAGTACTGGTGTCTCCCCGGGACGTTGTGTACCAACAGAAGCCATGTGCAGGAGGAGGGGGGCATTCTACTCCGCTCTAAGAGAGAATGTCTTTTGGATGAGACGCGATGAGGTGGCATCAGCAATGTTCTCGGAAGCTGCGTCCCTTGGTTGCCGCAGACCTTTCTCTTTGGCAGTGAGACCTGAGTAAGACATGGCCAGCGTGCTCTTAACCCCCAAGTCTGTGAAAGTTAACGCAATGCTGCATGAGATGCATTGCGGTCTGCACCCGGACTCATATCACGTCGGTATTGCATCTGACCACAACGTAAACTAGCATAACATATTTGTTTCGGTCACTTTTTTGATCTATTTCTTTATTTTTTAGCACGTGCAGGGACACACAGTCGCAGGGTTGTAACTTTCCTGACAACACCAGGCTTGTGCAGCGCTTGTCCCGCAAGACGGTGTGCACGTGTGTGTGCGTGTGTGCGTGCGTGCGTGTGAGTGGACCCCCACTGCTGCCCAGGGGCGCGTGACCTCACCGTGGTGTGGGGGTGAAACCGGGGGGGGGTCCCCCGGGCTAACACGCAATCTGGGGGGTGACCAGGTCCAGCCGCGGCGGCCTGGTCACGGGATCCCGCGCCCCACCCCTCGCCGGCCACCGTGGGACAGCCACGATGGCACAGGGCGGGCTCCACCGGGGGGTGGCGGTATGCAAGAGAGCCCCGGGTCTCCCTGTGGCCCACCCCTCTCCAGGGCTCATGTGTTTCCCCCTCTCGCCCCCACCCACGGCGCCGTGTGTCTTTGCACAGGTACATCATGGGTGGGGACCGAGTACAGGAACACCATACCGGGCCTGGGGTTAAACTCCATGCCTCGGACGGCTGCTACGAGGAATTTTGCGCACCGAGACCGGGGGAGGGTCCCGCGCCTACCGCTACGGTGCTCACTGCGCCGGGGCTAGGGTACCTTCCTATGGTTTCGGCTGCGACATGGAAGAAGGGGTGGCCCCCCGGTTTTGAATCGCGGAGGGGCACCATCCCCTCCCAGTGGCCTGAGCGAAGGGGAGGCCCCCCGAGGCCCTGTTTCGCTTTGGAGGAAGTGTGAAATAAGGGGTGGCCCCCCTGTTCCAGGAACCGCGTCCGTGGGGAGCGCCGCCGTAGGCGCAGCCACATTGGAGGAAGTTTGAAAGAAGGGGAGGCCCCCCGAGACCGTCCCGTGGGTAACGCCAACGAAGGCGTTACCACTTTACCCGTCTTTGGAAGCAGGGGGGGCGCCATCCCCCCCAGGAGCTGTTATGACTTCGATGTGTATGTATCAAGTAATGTAAGTACGTCAATGAAAGAACCTCAGTATTGTATAATGTACGCCTCCGGCCAACAGCAGAGAGGGCCGGTGGTCCGGGTAAAAGCCCCGGACCCCCCAAAGGCAGCCCCAAAGGTGAGCGCACCACTGGACGGGGCATGTCTGCGGGGTAAGAACATGCGCTGCGTAAACAAATAACTTAATAAATAGTGCTTATTGCTATAAGTAATGCTTAAACGGGTAAATGGCCCCCCCCCGGGGCCAGTTTAGTGCGCACCCCCCAGAGCCGGACTCGACCGGCCGTGCTGAGGCGAGCCTAGCAATGGGTATGACAGGCCAGACTTTAAGTGCTGGTAGCCACGCCTCAGCACACTCCGTGGGCTTATAAGGCCCACGGGGGCCCCAAATACCGTTTCGTTCGGAAGTTAAGCCCCGGCGGAATTTGGGGTTGTTCGTGGTTAAGAGGACTCACGTTGAGTCCCAGCTACTGCTACCCCGGAGTTATGATCTCCGGTACTGCCTGCCTACTTGCCTGCTGGTGCTAAGAGGTAGAAACCGGGTAGGAATACCCCCCCCCCCCCCCAACCCCCAAGCCTGCACGGCACCGGGGGACCCCCACAGCGGCCGCAAGGGCTACGCGTGGGCGGCTCCTGGTTTCTGTCGCAGTGCAGAAAAGGTAGTTACCACGACCCCCCGAAAGCCCGCGGGGTCTGTGGCACCCCGTTCCCCCGGGCCCCACAAGGGGCGCGCGGAGACGGGGTTGGCCCGTAGGGGTCGGGGGGAACCCTCCCCCACACAGCGGCGGGTACACCCGAGCCCCTCCGGTCCTGCCCGGGCCGCGGAGGGATAGGGACGCCCCGTGGGGGTTTTGAGTACGCACGAAGGGCTCCCTCCCCCACACAGCGGCGGTTACACCCGAGTTCCTCCGGTCCTGCCTGGGCCGCGGAGGGATAGGGACGTCCCGTGGGGGATTGGGGGCGCACGGAGAGGTCCCTCCCCCACACAGCGGCGGTTACACCCGAGTCCCTCCGGTCCTGCCTGGGCCGCGGAGGGATAGGGACGCCCCGCGGGGGTTTTGAGGACACACGAAGGACTCCTTCCCCCACACAGCGGCGGTTACACCCGAGTCCCTCCGGTCCAGCCTGGGCCGCGGAGGGATAGGGACGTCTCGTGGGGGATTGGGGGCGCACGGAGAGGTCCCTCCCCCACACAGCGGCGGTTACACCCGAGTCCCTCCGGTCCTGCCTGGGCCGCGGAGGGATAGGGACGCCCCGTGGGGGTTTTGAGGACACACGAAGGACTCCTTCCCCCACACAGCGGCGGTTACACCCGAGTCCCTCCGGTCCTGCCCGGGCCGCGGGGGGATAGGGACGTCCCGTTGGGGCTTTGGGGGCGCACGGTGAGGTCCCTCCCCCACACAGCGGCGGTTACACCCGAGTCCCTCCGGTCCTGCCTGGGCCGCGGAGGGATAGGGACGCCCCGTGGGGGTTTTGGGGGCGCACGGAGAGGTCCCTCCCCCACACAGCGGCGGTTACACCCGAGTCCCTCCGGTCCTGCCTGGGCCGTGGAGGGATAGGGACGCCCCGTGGGGGCTTTGGGGGCGCACGGAGAGGTCCCTCCCCCACACAGCGGCGGTTACACCCGAGTCCCTCCGGTCCTGCCTGGGCCGCGGAGGGATATGGACGCCCCGCGGGGGTTTGGGGGCTCACGGAGAGGCCCCCCCCCCACACAGCGGCGGTTACACCCGAGTCCCTCCGGTCCTGCCTGGGCCGCGGAGGGATAGGGACGCCCCGTGGGGGTTTTGGGGCGCACGGAGAGGTCCCTCCCCCACACAGCGGCGGTTACACCCGACTCCCTCCGGTCCTATCCGGGCCGCGGAGGGATAGGGACGCCCCGTGGGGGTTTGGGGGCGCACGGAGTGGTTCCTCCCCCACACAGCGGCGGTGACACCCGAGTCCCTCCGGTCCTGCCCGGGCCGCGGGGGGATAGGGACGCCCCGTGGGGGTTCGAGGGCACACGAAAGGTTCCCTCCCCCACACAGCGGCGGTTACACCCGAGTCCCTCCGGTCCTGCCTGGGCCGCGGAGGGATAGGGACGCCCCGTGGGGGTGTTGGGGACGCACGGAGTGGTTCCCCCCCCCACACAACGGCGGTTACACCCGGGTCCCTCCGGTCCTGCCTGGGCCGCGGAGGAATAGGGACGCCCGCGGGGGTATCAAGGCGCGCGTATGAGTTCTTCCCCCACACAGCGGCGGTTACACCCTAGCCTCTCCGGTCCCCCTGGGCCGCCGAGGGATAGGGACGCCCCGTGGGGGTTTGGGGGCGCACGGAGTGGTTCCTCCCCCACACAGCGGCGGTGACGCCCGAGTCCATCCGGTCCTGCCCGGGCCGTGGGGGGGTAGGGACGCCCCGTGGGGGTTCGGGGACACGCGGAGAGGTCCCCCCCTCGCACAATGGCGGTTCCACCCGAGTCCCTCCGGTCCGGACGGGGCCGCGGAGGGGTAGGGAAGCCCCGTGGGGGTCGTGGGGGCACGCGTATGAGTCCCCCCCCCCACACAGCGGCGGCTACACCCGAGTCCCCGGTCCTGCCTGGACCAGGGAGGGATAGGGACGCCCCGTGGGGGGTTTTGGGTGTCACACGGGGAGGTCCCTCCCCCACACAGCGGCGGTCGCACCCGAGTCCCTCCGGTCCTGCCTGGGCCGAGCGGGGATAGGGACGCCCGATGGGGGTTGTGAGGGTACACGGAGGGGTCCATCCCCCACACAAAGGCGGTCATGCCCGGTCCCTCTGGTCTTGCCCGGACCACGAAGGGATAGGGACACCCCAAGGGCTGAGGACAGCACGCGAGGAGTCTCTTCCACACAACGGCGGTTGCACCCGAGTCCCTCTGGTCCTGCCGGAGCCGCGGAGGGATATGGACACCCCGTGGGAGTTTGGGCACGCGGAGAGGTCCACCACCCACACAGCGGCGGGCACACTCGGGTCCCTCCGGTCCCGCCGGGGCCGCGGAGGGGTAGGGACCCCCCTCGGGGGTTTGGGGACTCTCGGAGAGGGCTTGCCCCCACACAGCGGCGATCGCACCCGGCCCCCCCCCCCAGCCCTGCTTGAGATGGGGAGGGATAGGGGCTCCCCGTGGGGGGTCTGAAGGGCACTCCCAATTTGCGTTCTGTCCTGCCGCCCTCCATCGCGGAGGGAGGGGTGCGGGGTGCTGAGGTACCCCCGTCTTTGCAGGACACAGAGAACGCAAAATGAGTGGCCCTATCGACCTGGCTTTTCCCGGCGAACCCGACCACCGGGACTCCCCATTACTGGTTGCCATCCGGCAGGGGTCTTCGGCGGCGCACAGCCGCCTGAGGGATAGCTGGTCAGTGGCCAGTGACAAGGCGCTACTACAGGCCGCCGCGGATTCCCTCCCGGAGGTCGCCCCGGGGCGCCCGGAGGAGGTGCCGGACGCCCTACGCTGGGCCCGGCGCGTGGGGGTGATCACCGCCATTACGTCCATGGGGGTTATCTTGACACCACGGGGGTTGTGCCTCACGGCCACGGTTACTGGGTCATACGACGCCCAGACTTTCGTCTCCCAGGACGTCCCCCTTATGGTGGCGGCTGGGGGACCTCTGGTCGAGTACCTGGGGAATACGATGCATCCCCGTCATCTGGATTTAGCCCGTCGGGTCATCTCGGGGTGCGCCCCTTTCGACACCCTACGGCTACGGAAGCGCTTGGCGCGGATCCTGAAGGTGGATGACGCCCTAGCCGAATCCACAGCACAGCACAGCAGCACAGCACAGCCAACACGGCTTTACGTCCAATCGCTCCCTTTCTCTCCCCCGGCTGTCAAGCTGATTGGGGTCGTTTGGGGGCCAAGGACCAAGTGCGAATCCTTTGGGCTCTGCCCAAGCGGCCCACTGAGGTCTTACCTCACATCTCCGGCACGGGGAACGAGCTCTGGGCGGGATTAATGGTGTGGGCCTCCCGTCAAGTGGGGGGCGCCAGCGCGGGGGTACCGGTGACCCCGCTACCGAGGGGGTTACCTGAAATCCGGGATTGGCCCCTGGACGTTCTCCGGGGTGCCTTTGAGGCTTCCACCCTACCGATTACCACGGTGGAAGCACTGGGGGAGCTGCTAGGCGATATTACGCCATCTTGGGCCTCAGCCCCCGTTTTGGCGTTGCTTGCCTCTCGGGGTGCCGAAGCCCCTCTCAGCGCGGCGTCCTGGACGCGGGTATCCTCCCGCACCGGGGGTGGCACAGCCGCCGTGGACCTTCCCGTCCCGGCGGGCGCTGGGGCCTCGCCGGTTGTGGACGCAAACGCAGCCGGGGATGACGATCCCACGCAACCGTACGTGAACGTGGACGGTGTAGATCCGACGGTCTCCGACCCTTGGCGGTTACTTGAGCCCTGTGCGGGGGCTACAACCGGCGCGACCCTTGCCGCGGGGGGCGACGCGGTCCCTCGAGGGGCACGTGACCCCGTGGGGGAATCCCCCTCCGACCCGACGGGGGTCAGCCGCGAAATAAAGTTTGGGGGCACCTCCATTTATGAGTTTGACGCGGAATCCCCAATAGGGGAGCGTGTGGAAGACTCTCCCACCCCACTGGCGATCCCTTGCCCTGCTGGCTCGGATCTCGGGGGCGGCTCCGGGCCGGCAGATCGCCGCACCTCCCACGCGGTCGACAATCGGCTTGCGCCGTCCGACGGGGGCTGCGCTTTGGTGGCTGCCCATCGCGCGGCCCAATCGGGGTTTCCCCCGCCCATCCCTAATGCCCCTGGAGTCCTTGCCGGGGGCTTTGCCGGGGGCTCACACGCGGGGCCGGCACCTGCGACTCCGCAAGCGCCCGCGCCCGTGAGGGGCGGGGTGCATGTATCTCTTGGTGACGGGACTGGCCTCCTGTACCCACCGGGCACCACGGCGGGCGAGCCCCGCCGGGGCGGCGTGCCCGACGTGAGCCCGGGTGAACGTTGGTGCCCGGAGTCCCCGGGGGCAGGGAGCCGCCCCCCCATGGATGCGGGGCGCCGTCCCCCTCAGTGGGAGTCCCGTCTCCAGGACCTGGAGCGTGACCTGGAAGACGCCCAGGCCACGTGCCAGGCCCTATCCTCCGAGCAGGACCGCCGCCTGCAGGAGCTGCAGAGGGTCCGCGCGGACCTGCACCGCTCCGAGGGAGAGTTGGCGTCCATGCGGCGTGACCACGCCACGGTCAGCGGGGAACTGGTGCGGCAGCGCTCCCGCACGAGGTCCCTCGAGGAGGAGGGCAGCGGCCTCCGCCGACAGCTCGCTGACGCCCAGCGGGCGGCACGCGATGTCGCGGGGGCGGTGGACGAGCGCCTCAGCCGGCACCTCCCCGCCATCCTCGAGGCTGTGCAGATTGTTCGGGACGAACACATCTCACAGCCCGCGGTGGAGCGGGCGCTGCGGGGCTGGGTGCCCGCGGGGTACGGGCCGCCCTTCACGGCGAACCCGAATTTCCGGGAGATCTGCGCGACTCTGGTCTGCGCAGCGGTCCTTCGGGTGGATCCCCCCCCGTCCCTGGAGCAGCTCTCTCGTCGCTTGCGGGTCCCGGTCCAGCCCGTCCTGCACTTCCCGACGGAGGCCGTAGGACAGGGACCGCTATTGGGGATGTCCGCGGATACCCGCCCGATGGGCAGGGCCCCGGCACCGCACGAAGGGCCAGAGACCTCCCCGGTGGTCCGCTCAGCCGGCAAGCCCGGCGTCGAGGTCACCCCCGGGAACCGCTCCGGGGGGGACATCACTCCCACTACCACGGGTGCGGCCGGTGCGGCAGCCCCCACTCCGGGGCGGGACGAACTCCGCACCCTCCTGGTGTACCTCAATGAGGTACCACCGGACTCGCAGACGGGGGAGGCCCAGAAGCTGCATCTGCACCTGGCTACCAGGCTGGACCTCCCCCCGGAGTTCCCCCAAAGCAACCTGCGGGCCCAGTACACGGCCCTGGGCAGGCTCCTGCCCACGCGGCCCGAGTTGGGCCACCTGGTTGGAGAGTTCGTCCGGGACCGCCGGGCGGAGCCCTCCGGGTCTCAGACCCCGGTCCCTGACTCCCAGGGGGCGGCCAAGGTAGCGGCAGCGTCCCGGGCCAACCAGGCCGGAGGGAGCGGCAAGTCCCCTGGCAGGGGCAAAGGCGGGTCGGACCACGACACGTACTCCGTGGCCGTCATGGTCCGGTGGCGCGTCAACCCGCGCGACACCCCGGAGGCCATCTACCCCCTGTCCCCGGGGCGGTTGGGCATGGTCTTGAAGAAGGCCTTCGGGGACTTCCGTGTGTCCTACATCAAGGACGAAGGGCAGCTATGCCACACGGAGGATGGAGGTTGGGCACTCGTGGGCGTGCGGCCCGAGGCTGCCTCCGCCTTGGAGGGGGGCGGGGGTGACGCCGACAAACAGTTCACCTACGAGTGGGCCAAGGCCAACAAACAACCGTATTCCGGCGGGCTGCTGCGGGCCCACCACGTGGAAAAGAGCAATGCTGTGCTCCAGCGGATGCGTAGTGGGGACCTTATGGCAGGACCCAAAGGCTTGATCCGGGCTCGTGATCGGGACGGGGCCGGGGACGAGGGCCGGAAGCGGCGCCGGTCCCCCTCTTGGTCCCCCCCGCGGTCCTCCCATCGGTCGGAGGGAGACTACACCCCGCGACGGGGGAGCAGATACCCCTCGCCGGAGGACGACTACCGTCAAGGAGGCTCGCGGCATACCCCCCAGTCGGTGGGGGGCCCGTGGGATGGGCGCTACGACTACCGTGCGCCGTCGCGGAGCGAGCAACCTCGCCAGCCACCACAATGGCTCCCCCGGGACGACGGCTGGGGACAGGACTATCGGTCATACGACCCCCCCACGAGTTACGGGGAACGCTCCCCCTACCCTCGGCCGGAGATGCACCCCATGGCTCCGCCTCATCAGGCGGCGGCGGCCAGCCCTCCGACCGCCGCCGTTTGGGGAGCGCCGCCCGTGGATCCCCGCTACCCGGGGGACGGCCGTGCGCCCCACTACGGGGCGGCCATGCCCCCGCAGGGGTTGGGCGTCCCGCAGGCGCCGTATCAGCACCAGCCATACGGACCACCGGCCCCGACCGCGGACGCGTCAGCGCCCCCCTCGGGGTACGCGGGGCCCTGGTACGGGGAAACAGTCCCAGCTCCCGCTGCCACAGCCCCGCCCGGCCCGGTTCACCCGGTGGCGCCCCCCACTTGGGGACCCAGCCCGTAAGGGGCGTCCCAGACGAACTCCCCCTCCCCGCGCCGGTCACGCTGGGGTGGGACGCCGGGGACGTGTTCTCTCCGGGGGCCGTGGCCCACGACCAGCTCAAGCTCCTGGCCCGGGACTCTGTGTGTCCGGGGCGCCCCTCTGCCCAGTGGGGAATTGTTCTCGGCATTTTTGGCTCCGTGTGCGGCGTGCGGGACGTGGCCACGGCGCTGGAGTGCTTACCGGGCCTCCACCCCGCGCTGGGGCACGTGTCCCTTTTCCAGGGAGACTGGCGCCTTCCCGCCATCCTTCAGCAGTGGGCGGCCCACATGGCCGTGTACCAAGTCTCGGGCCGCCACTCGGTGCAGGTGTACAGCGGTGGGGGGGGTGTCACCCACCCGCCCGGGGCTGAGGGATCCGTGACGTGGGTGCCCAGGTCCACGTACAGTCGCGGCCGGGTGGTGTTCAAAGCTGCGTCCAGCAGCTCCACCGCCTACGTGGCGGCCAACGTCGACGCGCGGGCACTGGGGCGGTATTTGCGGCGATCCACAGCGCTAGAGCTCCCCACCAAGGTCCGGCAGGCCGTCCTCCGCCGCTTGGAACACACGACGGGTCCCACTGGCCGGGGGGCGCTCGACGCCCTCTCTGGGGGCACCTCCAGCGGCCACCGCGGACTCGGGGACTTTCGGGCTGTCACCCTGAACCTACGCAGAGGCCTAATGGGCAAGATGCCAGCCCTGGGGTCTTGTCTGTGCGGGTGGGGTTATCCGGATCTGGTGGGGCTGCAGGAAGTGGGCAAGATGCCCGCCAACATTGTGGCCCACGCCATGTACTGGGCCACATTCACCCCCGCGGCGCATCCGGCGGCCGAGGTGGGGCTGCTGGTGCGGTGGCATCCCACCTTTCGGGAGGTCTGGCGGGACATACACTCCAGCGGGCGCGGCGTTGCCCTGGAATACCACTGTCGGGGGGGACACATCCTGGCGGTGGTGGTGTATTTCCCGGCCGACCAGGACTTGGACGTGGTGCGGAGCATCTTGTCGTGGGCCCTGGGCGTCATGGCCCCCCGTCGTGGGGTTTATACCCTGATGATGGGGGATCTCAACGCCAACCCGGGATGGGCGACAGGCTTCCGGCAGGCCCCGGCTGCCCTCACCGTCCTTTGGGAGGAGTTTGTCCAGGACACTGGCCTGGTCCGCTGTTGCCCCACCTCCGAGGCGCCCACGTGGACCGACGGGCGGGGGTGCGTGGGGGTGATTGACCACGTGCTACAAGGCCCTGCCCCAAAGGAGGGACGTTTGTGGGTGGACGAGGCCTCCCCCTTCCCCTCTGACCACCGCCCGGTGGTGTGGGACGCCCGGGATTGCCAGGACCCTGAAGACAGGTCCCCGGTGCGGCTGCGCGCCAGGCACTTTCAGATACGTGACCCAGGCATCACGGGCAGCTACCATGCGGCCTTGTCAGCGGCCCGCCGGGAGGAGGGTTTGCGACCCGATAGTCTGGCGGCCTTGTACGAGTATTTCCTTTCCTCCACCATACGAGCGGTGGAGAGGGCCCATGGCCCCCCTCGTGAATTCGGGGAGCTCCCGGGGCGTGTGGACCAGGTCCACCGTCAGCTCCAGGCACACGCTAAGCGGTGCCCGCGGTGGTGGGAGTCACTGGACACGCTCAAAGAGCGTTTGGATCTCCGCCAGGACCTGGCGGAAGCCTGGGAGGTGGGGAATCTGCAGCGGTATCTCTCCCATCTCCCGGAGGTGGCCCCCTTCTCTAGACCATCCCGCGGGGCTTTCCGCCACCTGTATGGGCCCGCTCGCACGCCGCCGGTCCAACCACGGTTCTGCGCTCAAGTGGACGTGGCGCCGCGTGCCAGGGCCAAGGTGGCCCTGGACCAGGTGCGTCACCGACACCAGAAGACGCTGAGGGAGCTAACGCCGGGGGACGTCCGGGCCCTCACGGGTTGGATCACGCCCACACAGCCGCTGGGGTTGCCCACGGCTACGGTCCCCCACCTCCGCCGCATACTTCAGCGCACCGGCAACACGGCCCCGGCTCGCGACCAGTTGCAGTACTGGATGTTGCGGGAGATGGACGACGACGGTCTCGCCATTGTGTGCGAGATCGTCAACCGCTACATGCGGGGGGAGCGCCTGGAGGCCCTCTCGCACGGGGACCTCCACCTCCTCCCTAAGAAAGCTCCCCACGGCGTTGGGGCCAACGACCGCCCACTCACCAACCTAGTCCTCCTGCGCAAGGTGGTGGGTCTGGTGGTGAAGGAAGAGGAGCAGCCCTGGCTTCGGGAGCACGGGTTCCTCCCCCCCAGCCAATTCGCCCTCTGGCCGGGAACGTCCATATGGGACTTCCTCAGGGTACTGCACGATTATTTCTGGTACCGCTGGGGCTCCGGGGGCGAAGCCTGGCCCGTCCTCGACGACGTCCGTCACGCTTTCGGTTCCCCAGACCACGTGTCCCGGGACTCTGTACACCGGGTGCTGGGTTACGGCCCAGAGCTGTGCCACCTGCACCGCTCCCTGGTGGAGGACATGCGCCTGGACATGGGCGGCACGGATGATGTCGACCATGCCGAGGGGTGGTTTGATGCAGGGTCCGGACAGGGCTGCCCTTTGTCCCCGCTAGATTACGCGCCCATGGGGGAGGTGAGGGCGAAGATGGTGTCCCGTGAATACCCCGGGGTGCTCACCCCAGCAGGCCTTTTACACAGTCTGGCCTGGGCCGATGATACGGTCTGGCTCGGGGGCTCCCCGGAGGATGTGTCCGCCATCGCCGGGGCCCTCCCCGCCGCAGAAGACGCGGTGGCTCTGGGATCCGACGTGTCGAAAATGCACGTCCTACGGACCTGGATGGACGGGCAGCGCGTACGGTACGGGGTTCCCTCGGTTCTGATGAACGGGGTTCGGCTGCCCGTGCCGTCGGAGAAGGATTACATCCGCTCCCTGGGGCGGCACGCCCTCCCACACACGTATCACAAGGAGGATTTCCGGAAGTTCATGATGGCGGCGCGGCGTGCTTCCGCGGTTATCCCCATCAAGTCCTTGCGGGTGCAATACCCCCCGGCCATGTACAACCCGAAGGCGGGCGGCATGGCGCGTTTCCAGGCCGGGGTTCGCCCCCCCCCGGTCCGGGTATGGCACCTCGCGGACTACCCCGCCATCTCCGCCCTCCGGGCGATTGTGGGGGAAAACCTGCCAGCGCACCGTCTGCTCGGGCCTGTGCAAGCGGGGCTCTCCGGCATTCGCCCTCTGGGTCCGGACGTGTTGACCACGTTTGTGCTCAACTACGCCCGTCAGCTGAATCACCCCAATCCCCTGACCCGGGCTTCCGCCCGGTGGGGGCACATGTGCGCCCTTTGGCGGTTCCACCCGGACATGCCCTGCATACACCAGGGCCTGGCGGACTGTGATTGCCACCCCACGGACCATGACCGTTTCCTGCGCTATACGTGGCTCATGGAAATCCGGGTCTGGCCCGCTCCGGGGAGCCACGCCGTGGAGGTGAGCAAACACCCACTGGGCGCGGCGACGACCATCGACGAGGCGAATGACGGCCACGCGGCTTTGGCGGCCGGTTATCGGGACTGGTCCAGCACCCGCAGGGCGGGTTGGCCATCACGGTTTCGTGGGCCGGATACCCTCCCCCCGTGGCCCCGCTGCGTGCGATGGGCCCAGGAGGTACACTCCGAGGGGGTCACCCTGCAGAGCGTGCCTGCGGAGGCGGTTTTCGTGCAGGATGCCTCCTGGTATCCCAACCACACGGCCGGGGGCGGGCTGGTGGTGGCGGACCCCACGACAGGTTGGCACCGGATCTACCGGATCCCCATCCCTGTCCACGTAGACGGGTCCTACCAGGCGGAACTCTACGTGGCCTGGGAGGTTTTGCGGGCACGGGGCGCCCACCGGGTGGTGTGGGGCACCCGAGGCCGGCAATGGTCCTTCCACGATAGCAAGGGCTATATAGACGCCGTCCAGTCCCGCAACCCCGGATCCTCCCTGCTGTCGGACGACTTGCTGCGGGCGTGCCGGGGTTTGCTGTCCGAGGGGTTCAGTGCGCCTCAGCACCTGTACTCCCACAGAGTCGGCACCTTCCTGGACACCCTGCTGGACATAGCCGACGGGGAAGCCAAGAAGCAGGCTTCCGGGGCCCGCCCCGAGGTGGGGTGGATCCGGGGGCTTCAAACACCCCAGGTCTGTTTCACCCACAACGACGTCCAGGTGCACAACCTGGACCGTCTGGTCGAGACGTCGTCGCGCCGTCTGTGGGATCTTCATATGGAGGCCCCCGAGCGCGGGGAGCGCCAATCCCTGGGGGTTTACTCCGCCGTTACTGAGCGGGGTTTAATCCGGTGGGGGGCACACCTCCGCACGATGGCACGCCGGGACGGGCTGGGGTTCGCCGGGGACGAACGCCCCTGCCCCGCTTGTGGCCAGACAGTGGGAGCGCACCATTGGGTTTCCACTTGCCCGTGGCGCCACCTCTTTCAGTTGGCGATCCACACGCAACTGCACATACGCCTGGACACGCTGTGTGCACGTTGGCAGCGCCGCGCAGTGTCCCCATGGGGGATTGTGGTCCTGTACGGGCCCGATGCCTTCGCCCTCAGCGTGGGCTCACCGGGGGACGACGACCCCCATCCCGGGGCGGGGGTATGCACGTTGTATATCGATCCCTACGGGGAATGGGAACGTGGGGACGTACGGTACCTGTATGACAGGGGATTAGTGGTGGGCGCAGCCCAGCGGGTGCTGGCCACGGTCGTCAACTTTTGGGACGCCCTGGACCGAAAGCGGGAGATGCCCATCGTCCCGGCAGCCAGGGAGGTCTATTACCGGGACGAGGACGGTCACACGTGGGACCTGGCGACCCGGGTACCAGCACGCTTCGACCCGACCTCCCACGAGTGGGGAAGCCGGCCGGCGATGGCCGGGCTGTGGCCGGGGGCGAGTCTGCTGTGGCCCGTGTGCGAGCGCGGACAGCTGTCTGCCGTTCTGCCCCCCGGGCAGGACTGGCCCCCACGCTGGGGCGGGACCCAGAGGGTCCTCTGGTATTCGGACCGACCCCTGCCCAAAAGCTTGGGGCGTTGGCCCCGGGAGGTCCGCGATGCGGATTTGGTCATCATTGATGGGCCGGGCGGCCTGCCGCCGCGGCGGTTAGCCTGGCTCCTTTCGTACGGGCCACCCTCCCGTTATATGGGCTTGTACGAGGCGCGGGGGGCACATGACCGTCGCCAAGTGCGCCGGTTGCGCGATATGCTGATGGCCACCTTGCGCATGGCAGGTTATCAGCCCAGGGTCTCTTACCAGTTGCTGGGGTTGGCTTTGCGGCAACCCCGGTGATCCCCTCGCTACGCCTGGACCCAGGTGTGTTCCAGGGGTGCGAACCGGGGGGACGGGGTCACGGACAGGGTCGGCAGGTTGGTGGAGGGCCCCGCGCACGGGCGCCTTCGGCAGAAGTGCCGTGCGCGGGGGAGGGTGGGGGGATCGGGCCACGGACCAAGCCCCCGTGTTCCGCCGGCTAAACGCCGCCCAGTCGGTAGTACCTGGCGGCTAAGGGCCCACACCCGTGAGACTGCGTCCCCCTTCCCTTGGGGGGGTGGTGGAACGTGCCGGAAGTGGAGCCGGCGCTCCGCCTCGCCCCCTGTTCCGTGCCCCTGGGTGGTGATCCGGCTACGTGTAGGGCAGGGGTGCATGCGCGTGGTGCGGACCAGGGGACAAGGGGAGGAGACGAAGAGGAGAGCCGCCGCCATGATGCTTAGCCGGACGGGTTGGGGTGAAACCTCCCTCCCGGTCGCTTTCCAGACCGTGGAGGGCCGGCGGGCACCATGGGGATGTGCCGCGGGGGCGCCCTACCGGGGGACCGCATCTCCTCCTCCTCCTCCGCATAGTGTGTGTGTGTGTGTGTGTGTGTGTGTGTGTGTGTGTGTGTGTGTGTGTGTGTGTGTGTGTGTGTGTGTGTGTGTGTGTGTGTGTGTGTGTGTGTGTGTGTGTGTGTGTGTGTGTGTGTGTGTGTGTGTGTGTGTGTGTGTGTGTGTGTGTGTGTGTGTGTGTGTGTGTGTGTGTGTGTGTGTGTGTGTGTGTGTGTGTGTGTGTGTGTGTGTGTGTGTGTGTGTGTGTGTGTGTGTGTGTGTGTGTGTGTGTGTGTGTGTGTGTGTGTGTGTGTGTGTGTGTGTGTGTGTGTGTGTGTGTGTGTGTGTGTGTGTGTGTGTGTGTGTGTGTGTGTGTGTGTGTGTGTGTGTGTGTGTGTGTGTGTGTGTGTGTGTGTGTGTGTGTGTGTGTGTGTGTGTGTGTGTGTGTGTGTGTGTGTGTGTGTGTGTGTGTGTGTGTGTGTGTGTGTGTGTGTGTGTGTGTGTGTGTGTGTGTGTGTGTGTGTGTGTGTGTGTGTGTGTGTGTGTGTGTGTGTGTGTGTGTGTGTGTGTGTGTGTGTGTGTGTGTGTGTGTGTGTGTGTGTGTGTGTGTGTGTGTGTGTGTGTGTGTGTGTGTGTGTGTGTGTGTGTGTGTGTGTGTGTGTGTGTGTGTGTGTGTGTGTGTGTGTGTGTGTGTGTGTGTGTGTGTGTGTGTGTGTGTGTGTGTGTGTGTGTGTGTGTGTGTGTGTGTGTGTGTGTGTGTGTGTGTGTGTGTGTGTGTGTGTGTGTGTGTGTGTGTGTGTGTGTGTGTGTGTGTGTGTGTGTGTGTGTGTGTGTGTGTGTGTGTGTGTGTGTGTGTGTGTGTGTGTGTGTGTGTGTGTGTGTGTGTGTGTGTGTGTGTGTGTGTGTGTGTGTGTGTGTGTGTGTGTGTGTGTGTGTGTGTGTGTGTGTGTGTGTGTGTGTGTGTGTGTGTGTGTGTGTGTGTGTGTGTGTGTGTGTGTGTGTGTGTGTGTGTGTGTGTGTGTGTGTGTGTGTGTGTGTGTGTGTGTGTGTGTGTGTGTGTGTGTGTGTGTGTGTGTGTGTGTGTGTGTGTGTGTGTGTGTGTGTGTGTGTGTGTGTGTGTGTGTGTGTGTGTGTGTGTGTGTGTGTGTGTGTGTGTGTGTGTGTGTGTGTGTGTGTGTGTGTGTGTGTGTGTGTGTGTGTGTGTGTGTGTGTGTGTGTGTGTGTGTGTGTGTGTGTGTGTGTGTGTGTGTGTGTGTGTGTGTGTGTGTGTGTGTGTGTGTGTGTGTGTGTGTGTGTGTGTGTGTGTGTGTGTGTGTGTGTGTGTGTGTGTGTGTGTGTGTGTGTGTGTGGTGTGTGTGTGTGTGTGTGTGTGTGTGTGTGTGTGTGTGTGTGTGTGTGTGTGTGTGTGTGTGTGTGTGTGTGTGTGTGTGTGTGTGTGTGTGTGTGTGTGTGTGTGTGTGTGTGTGTGTGTGTGTGTGTGTGTGGTGTGTGTGTGTGTGTGTGTGTGTGTGTGTGTGTGTGTGTGTGTGTGTGTGTGTGTTGTGTGTGTGTGTGTGTGTGTGTGTGTGCCACAGTTGAGGGGGGAGTGCACCCATTCTGGAACAGGACCGCATGCAATGTCAGCTCTTCCCACAAAACGAAAGACGCCCACAGGCTGCTCTGCGTCGCGGGCTCCTGAGGAGTGCTCTCCAACCGCTTTTCTTGTGCTTTTGCTCTTGTTTTTGCGGTTCCCAACAGGGGTGCCCCAATCAGACACTGTCCATTGTGCCTGTCGTGCTTTCGCAATCGAGTGTGTATCCCATGCTCCCACTGTCACAGAAGTGCAACCAGGGGCA
This sequence comes from Eutreptiella sp. 'Long Island Sound 2002', assembly GCA_964036045.1. Lineage (NCBI taxonomy): Eukaryota > Euglenozoa > Euglenophyceae > Eutreptiales > Eutreptiaceae > Eutreptiella > Eutreptiella sp. 'Long Island Sound 2002'. The sequence continues at coordinate 10,497,381 of OZ038382.1, read as the reverse complement.
CAATATTTTTGGTTGTTTGCGGCTTGACGAGGCAAACACACTCAGACAACCGCTTGTTTGTCCGCTTTGCGCGCGCGCATGTGTGTGCTCCGGTCTGGCTATTCCCACCCATACCCCAAATCAGGAATGCCCGTCTCCGCTTGTCTTGCGAAGCGCTATTTGCAATCTACAACGGGGGCAGTCTGGGAACTGGCCCCTAGTGGTCTGCACAGGCTTGTCCGAAGGCATGAATGCCTCGGACTGGCCTTTTGGGGTTCAAACCAGCGCTTTGCCTTGCGGATGACTGGTGGCTACTAGTGTTGGCTGATAGTGGCTGATGCTGGTTATTGCTGCCTATTGGTGACAGGTACCAGCATGTGTGACATCAGCAGTGGAGTGCGATGAATCTCGATGCACTTCCACAAAAATCGAATACCGTTTTTCCATGGTGTCTCTGAGTGCTTCACTGCCCCACTTGCGTGCTCGCTCACGTCGCCTTGCCAAGCCAAGCCAAGCCAAGGCATGGCTGGCATGGCATGGCATGGCATGGCATGGTTTGGTAAAGTGTACGTGTGCCTTATCATCTAATTGTCATTTCAGAGGCCATTTGCCCCCAAAAGTTGAACTGGACTGATGCGTCAAATTTTGTGTGCACTAAGCTACAGCCTAGGGGACGGTCATTGGGATCACCCTTTTGAAGGTCTCCAGTAGGCATCCCCGCAACTGCAGCAATGGCTGTGAATCCATGGATGTGCTTCGTTGTGATGGACACCGTCATAGAACGCAGGATGTGATCCGAGTCCTTGACTTGAGTCTCAAGGGCGCCAGGAACAGGTCGCAGGTTGTGCGACAATGTACGGGAATATATGTAAATTTGGGAATCGCAAGTTGTCAAGCGATGTCTATCGGGGACATTGCGACGAAATGGCTCGAGCGTTGCGGAGCGGTGTTTGGGGGGGGGGTCTGCTACAGTGAAAGGTGCCCATGACATGTCACTCAAGGTCTTTTCTCTTTGACTTTTGCTTTGCGTGTTCTCTTCGTGTTACTTCTGCTCATGGTCGTGCACACACATCTGCCACCCAGAGCGGGGGCCAGGCCATCGATTTGCAAAGCCTGGATTGCATTCGGGCCCAACAGCGGCCGAAAGTTCACAGCAGCAGACAGCACCGTAGGCGAACTGTTGTGGTTGCTGCCAAACACCTCAGAAAGTGCAAGCGTGGCGCAAAAGACAGGATCGACTTGAGCCAACAGATGTGTTCAGGGCCCTGGGAAGCGACGAGAAAATAGTGGACACAGGGTGAAGGCCTTACCTGGTTTCAAGGGTGAATGACGTCTGCGAGGTATGAAAAGCCAAAAGGCGCACAAGTGGACATGGGTCCGAAGGGCAGTCGAGCTGAAACTGTGTGACAATGCCCTGATTTGCCGGTGGAAACACGCCTCCTGCGTCGGAACCCTCTCCCCTCCCCTCCCCTCCCTCCCCTCCCCTTGCGGATGCATGGCCATGTCTAAGCACAGCGACTCCGTCTGACCATCGTTTCCCCTTTTTTCTGGCTGCAGTTTTTGTGCTTAGACGTGTAACATGACGTGGTTGTTTGCCGATTGTAGAAGGAAAGAAGGGCTGGGGCATGCCTGTTTGACTGTCATTTTCCTAATTTTGCCTGTGCGTGCGCAAGGGAGGCTTTGTGGCCCCGGTTGGATGCTTAGCCAAGATTCCGCTTTGTGGTGATTGTACACCACAGGACAGATAGCCAGGACAACAATCGTACACCAAGTGATGCAACCCTCAGAAGATCCGAACAACCTCCTGCAACCCTCAACAACTTGCTTTTGCAATCCGCCTGGTAACACCCCCGCCCCACCTCCAATACTCAACACCTCTCAGCAGCCCTCGGCATTTGATACTCTGACTGGCCACAGGTTATGCTTTTTCAAAGTTAATGAGGGTGGAATGACACCTTTGTGTGGAGGGTTTTGGGGTTGTTCAGGGTTGCATTCCTGATTGGACGGGTGTGGAAGGCTACAGGGGCTTGCTGAGGGTTGCCCTGGACCAGGGCTGCCGTGTATAGGCTGGATACTCCTCCGTCTAAGGCGCAGTGTGGGAGAAAGGCTTTCCGAGACAATCTATGGAATGTTCTCGTTCTTGCTTTGATTTGTGGAGGGAAGATTCATGGCCCTCAGTGTTGAATATGCCTGCCACGGTGCTCCTCGGAAGAGCAAGACAAAAACACCAACACCAACCACATGAAATGCACGCATCAAACACAGTGACGATAAGATCCAGTTTGAGATGCGTGATCAAAGGGCCTTAGCCACCAGAACGAGTGGAAGAGACGTATGCAGGCAGCACTACGGACCATTGAGACGTTGCTACCCGTCGTTGGGTCTAACCGGCACTAGCCCCCGGTCATGGCATGGGGGCGCCTCCCTCGAGCACAGCCCTGGCAATGGGGTTCGCATGGTCTTGTCGGCTGGTGGCGTTTGTTGTTGCACGTCTCAAGGTGCTCTTTGTGACCCGATGTCGTACGTGGACTTTGTGTCGCTGGCCATCCAGCGCGCGCAGGAGGGCGCCACTTACGACCAGGGGAATGAGTACGAGAAGGCACTGGCAAGCTACACACAGGTCTGCATTCGGGGCATGGGGCCCGTGCAGGACCAGAGGGACAGTGGCTCCAACTTTGCTAATTAGGGGAGGGGGCCACAACAAGCCCCAGCTCCGAATGGGTTGGGCTTGGGGGTGGGGGTCGGCGCAACGCATTCACAGGGCTACTGGCAGCCAACCAGCCTTTGGTGACCACTCCCCCCACTTCCCCAAAGCGACGGACTTTATTGATGTGCCTCCGAGTGAACCGGTTTCAAAAGCTCCTGGTGGACGGCCCCGCTCCACAGGGTCAGCCTTCCGGAGGCAGTCTACACTGACTATGCGTTCATCTGCCATGCCTACGTCTGCACATACAACAAGTCGCCAACTGTGCTCAGGGCCGAGTGTTCCCATCGGCTTTGCCTGCCACACCAGCACTGCCGATCCCCCTCCGTTACTGACGCAGGCTGTCCCGACATTCCTCTTGGCCATCAAACACGAACGGGACCCCAACCGCAAGATGATGCTGCAGATCAAGACCAAAGAGCTTCTGGACCGCGCCGAGCGCATCAAGGACTACCTTGAGACTCAGAATGCCAAAAAAGACGCCTCTGACGGCGGCGGCGGCGGAGCAGGTGGAGGTGGAGGCGGAGCAGGGGGGGCAGGTGTGCGGCACTTGATGGCAGGTTCCGGCAGGGAACGGGTGTCATTCGTGGTGCTTTTGTTCTGGAACCTGCAAAGGGTGACGCACGCACCATTGCGTGCGCCGTGCGCCCTTACTAGGCCCGAAACCCACCCCTGCCCATCAAAATACCTTACAAAATTTTTTTTTGAGTTCCCCACCCTATAGGGGGTGGTCCTTAATTCCACACATTGAAGGGAAACTTGCAAAATTTGGCAAAAAGTGCCAAAACCCACCGAGTTGGCACATTCTGAATGTCCCCGAGAGATATGCCATAGCAATACCAGGGGTTGCAGAGACCCCCGACACGGTTGGAAGGGCCAAAAATAGGGTGCCACATCATCCTACGCAGATTGCGAAAAATAGGCAATTTAGGGACAAATTGGTGACCTGAGCCATTTTTCCCCCCTAAGAATGATGAAAAATGAGCAAAAGGAAGGGGAATGTTTCCAACTTCCATGGTAGGGGGGGGCAAAAGGGTAGGGATGGGCTATTTTTAGGGGTATAGTGGCTATTTTTAGCACTCTGGGTCGGATCACATCAACAGTGATGTCGTACCCCATTTTTTCACAATTTTGCCCTCATACAGCTCTTCCACTGTCCCAACCTTGTCCCCAACATATTTTTTTGATTTTCCCCGCCCCCCAAATAGGCGGGGGTTAGCCCCCCTCCCCCCCAAATAGGCCGGGGTAACCCCCCCCCCCCAAATAGGCCGGGGTAACCCCCCCCCCCCCCAAAGAAGGGCATCATGGGGTTAGGGGTGCAGTGCAGGCTGTCGAACGGGCAAAAGAAACCCAAACCGTCCACGGTAATAGCTGCGGTGTACGACACTTTTAGGCGAGCGAGCCCGGCCGATGCCATGTGCCACTGTGTTGGGTGCAGGTTAGGTTAGGTTGGGTTAGGGTTAGGCGAGTTCCGTGTGGTCATGTCCAATGTGGCGGACGGCGGCCGCAAGTCCAGTCCGGCGTCACTCCACACCTGGGAAGTCGGGTTTTCAACTGCGGGGGGGGGGGGGGGGTCGGGAAAACGGCTCAATTGACCGGACCATTAATCGGTTATTAGAAACTTTTTTTTCCACCAAATACATGGCAAATGATGATTTTTCTGAACCTCCTCGACGCGCTGATGCCAAAATTCCATTTTCGTTTTTTTGCCGAAATTTGGGTCCGGGTCACCTACGGGGCCCGGGGTTAGTCGTTAGGATCTTGGGGAGCCCGTCAATTGAGCCTTTTGGGGGGAGGGGGGGGGCTAGCCAGAGGGCTGTATCGAACTCCCCCCCCACCTCCAAGTTGAAAGCCCGCGCGCTCCTCCCTCAGGCGGTTGTGCTGCCAATGATGGTCCCCCACATCTTCACCGGCAAGCGCGAGCCGTGGAAGGGGCTCCTGCTGTACGGCCCCCCCGGCACCGGCAAGACCTTCCTTGCGAAGGCCGCCGCGTCGCAGTGCGACTGCACGTTCTTCTCCATCTCCTCCTCCAACCTGATGTCGAAGTGGCTCGGGGAGTCCGAGCGCCTCGTGCGCAATCTGTTCGAGATGGCCCGTGAGTGCGCCCCCGCGATCGTGTTCGTGGACGAGGTGGACTCGCTGTGCTCGGCCCGGGACGACTCAGGGTATGGCACACGCCCAGGGCTGCGGCAGGACCCGTTGACTCGATGGGATTTCCCGGGATGTGTCGTAGAACACCACTGGCCTGGGGCCTGGGGCCTGGGGCTTCCTGGCACTCTATCGGGTTAGGGATCGCTGCTCCTGATGGCGCGTTTTGGGGGAGGGGGGCAAAGGGTCAGGTTCGCTTCACTGCGGTTAGCTCCAACTGCGCCTGCCACCGCGGTCTTCATTGCTTCCGGTTCCGTGTTCCAGAGTCCTCCAAGTTTGCTGTCCGAGAGGTCAATGGCTGGGGTTAGGGTGGTGTCCCTATTCCCTGCTCCACTGTACCGGTCAGCTGTCGCCTGTTGAGCTGTAGTTGGTGCAAACATTCGGCTAGGCATACGCCCTAGCCTTGGGGGGGGGGGGGGGGGGGGGGCGGGGGGCTCGGTTGGCGTGCGCGACCCGCACAGGCGCCGGAAGGATAATGCTGTCGACGGTGGCCTACCACAGGAATGTCGAAGAATTGCCATTTTTCGGTACCCGCAGCATGCAATTCTCAAAATGATAAACGACATGGCGATCAATTTGAGGCATGTACGTTGTGGACCTGCCGGGCATATTTACTGAGTCTTTACGGCAACCCCACCCCTGACTCCGGGGTGTTCATCGTTTGGTTGAGTTCTACATTGGTGGTGCGCCCAAAGATCCCGCCATGAGAAGGCAGTGCGTGACGTTATGATTAACGATGCGCAGTTTATGTCCGCGGCTTCGCTTTGTCTTGGCTTGGGCCTTGGTTTGGTGTGTCGCTTTGTCTTGGCTTGGGCATACACACACACTCTCTCTCTCGTTTATCATACAATACAGTCCAATACAAACAGTGGGTGTACACTTGGAGTATTTGCCAGAGCAATCTTCAGATCCTGCAGCGCAAACTGCAGCGCAGACCAGGACCAGACACACGCACACGCACACACACACACACACACACACACACACACACACACACACACACACACACACACACACACACACCAAACCAAGGCGAGGCGTGTGATAGCAGGCGCGGGCGTGGTGAACCCAAGGGGGCGCTGATGGCCCAAGCTGACCCAGTGGATACCGCGGCCTCATTTTGAAGCACCAATTTGGCATAGCGGCTTTTGTCCTGAATTTATAGGACAAAGCTGGCTGAAAGGAGCTGTTTTCGGCCTCTTACATGGCCCTGGCGTGGTCATGGCTTGGAATGCTGCTCCTTTGTAGCTCCCTCAGTTTGTGAAACCAGGCGGCGATCCCTTTTGTAGTCCTCCGTGTTCACCAAAACGGTGGCAACCAAGGGCAATCAACTGCTGTCTAGCAATTGTGAACACAAAGTTTTTTTTTCTAAAGGAACAAAGAAAGGAAAGTGTGGGAAATGCCGCAATGTGACCAAGAAAACGGCGTGGGGGATAAAGGGGGGAAATGGGCGGAAAATGCAAGAGATTTGACGACTAGTGCAAGTCGCTTAGGCTCTGTGCATTTTTGGTGCTTTGTGACATGCATGTGAAATCCATCCAAAATGTCGGTTACCATTGGGTTGTGGGCAATGCACAGGATGGAAGATGGGTCAATGCCAAGGTCGCTCTGCTATGTGTCTGAGCTTAGCACAGAAGCGCACATGCAAATCAAATGCCTATTGCTGTAGCTGCGTTGCAAACACCTTGGGGTCAAGCTGTAGATGGAGAAGCTCCCCTGCAATGCCCCCTCCCTCACCCGGTGCAAACACATCAACCTGGCCACCTCTGCCACTCATTCATCACAATTTTGGAAGTCAATCCTCTACCGCCCCTCCCTTGCAGCAACTTCAGCCCCATCCACACCTCGGTCCACAGCCACACCAAGATGGCAGGCTTGCAATTCACTTGTGACCCGACAATGGCCTTTGGAGGGGTTCACCGTGAGGAATGCCAGTGCAGATGTCATGAAAGTGTTAGCTGGCATGAGCCGTGGATTCTTAGAGGCTGCAACCCAGCAGATCTTCGTCCATGGATTGTGTTCCGCAACATAACGTGTGGGGTGGAAGCTGCTGTGCACAGCCATTTTTTGGCTGTAACCGAAAATGGAGGGTCCATTTGTTTTACCACAAGCTCATTTCCTTCGGCCACCGTCCCTACATCTACTACCCCAACCCAATTGCTGGCCCGCAGCCCAACTTTCTCCTTCCAAATGCCATATCAAAAGTTTCAGGCCTCCATGTTTGCCACCAGGAGCACGGAAAGATGGGGGAAAACGAGGGGAAATGGGGGGAAAGGGGATGGGGGGAATGTCAGAGAGATGATTTTTGCTAGCACTTGTTGTTATTGCTTGTTGTTGTTGTTGTTGTTGTTGTTGTCGTTGCTTCTTCTTGTTCTGGGGAAGTAGTATTGCAACAGGAGGTCTTTGATGATATTATCATTATCACAAATACTATTGTTTTTGATAATGACATCAAGTACAACTGAGTGCACCAAGGTGTAACCTGAATCTGTACCCAATTTAATCGGCGGGGCAGTTTTTGTTTTTGTTTTTTTGGCTCCTGAGGACCCGCTTTTTGGCTTTCAGGGGCTCGGATGCCACACACCGTGTGCTCACGGAATTCTTGGCCCAGATGGACGGCGTAGGCCAAGACAAAGGGGAGCGCGTGCTCGTGCTTGGTGCCACCAACTTGCCGTGGGCTCTGGATCCCGCCATCCGCCGGCGCTTCGAAAGGCGGATCTACATCCCTTTGCCTGACGCTACAGCCCGGTATGAGGGTGCGGCGGGGGTGGAGGTTATTGGCCCAAGGAACTGGTAAAGGTGCTGGAAGAAGAGTACTAGGGTTCGGGGAGGGGGGGGGGGGGGGTTGGGAGGACACACTGCCTTGCACAACGTGAAGCACACGCAACGTAAACCGGGAGCTGTCAACCGCCATAAACTGACGGCTGCAGGCCACCCAAAAGGAAGCTGTAAAACAGCTTGTCCATGCGGGCGGGCGGGTTGTCTGTGAAAGGGGGAACCCGGGAGGGTAGCATGTATGGTTGGTCTACAAGAGGGTATGCCGTGTGGTTGGTCCCAGAAGGCTAGACATTCTTCTTCGTCGGCAGAACGCGGCGTGCGAGCGCAAGGACATTGCTTCGGTGCAGCCATAGCGCTGCAGATATCATGTGTGCGATGCAAACATGATGGAGTCGTATCTTTCTGGGCAGCGCACGTGTTGACATTCATGTTGCGCAATCCACCGCCGCATACATGCCCGCATGCCACCGCTCCCCACTCAGTACTGAGCAGCACGTGTCTTTTGATGCAAAACAGCAGCAACCATGTCTTCAAAGGGGGACCGTTGCGTCAGGCTGCACCAAGCTCTGTCACTGATGCCCCACGATGCCAAGGCTGTGGCAGAAATCACAGCAGGTACACGACTATCAGAATTGTACGGATGTTTTGCGTTGCCGCACTTTCTTGCTGTACAGAGGGGGTGGTTGGGGGGGCTTGGTATCTGGTATCTGGTCACTATTGCCAAATATGGACGCAGTGTGCACGCAGTGCAACAACAGTCCGCGTGTTTCAAGGGCTCTGAGAAAGCTGTAGTTGTTTGCGACGCTCCCAGATATGCCGCAGCCGTAGGCATACCGGATCTCAGGCATCTGCAACCCCAGCAGATGTGGCTCTACAGAGTCGCTCTGACACCAGCGAACCGCAAACGCCCACCCAGCGCCCCGGCGAAACGACATACTCTTGCCCTGTGCCCTCTGATCTGCTGCAGCTGCTGGGGTCGCTACTGAATGCCCCTTCGTGTGGTACTTCGCGCGTGGCCTTGGGCTGCACTCACATTCGTGTCGCTGCAGGCGGAGCATGTTTGACATCCACATGGGAGACCATCCGCACACTTTGACGGAGGCCGATTGGCAGGAGCTCGTGCCCAGGACCGAGTTATATTCAGGTGCTGCTCGAGGGCCCTGCCTTTTTGGGTGCAAGGCCCTGTGTGATCAGGGGCCTCTGCCTTTCTGTGCCCCATGACCTACGCCATTCATGGGGCGAGGGAGAAGGGCGTGTGCGGGAAGTGAGATCTTTTCAAAAGGGTTTGGTCACGAGGGGGTCCGACGGGGCGTATGCTTCATTTTTTGCATTTTGAATGGAAGGCACGTTGCCCGCCAGTATTTTCATGTTGCAAGAGCACCCGCCGCGTTGCCCTGACTCAAAGCCCCGCCGCAATCGACATTGTCACACAATCAGACGACGGAGCGGCATTTAGTGCCATGGAGACCACTGGAGGTACCGAAGTTGATGCACGTAAACGGGTTGTCCCCTTCCTGCGACGTGGCTATGCCAACGATGGGAGAGACAAGTCCGTACGTATGGAGGAGTGGGCCCCTCCACCACTGAACTCCAGAAATAATTGAAATGCCACAAAAAGCGCTGTGGGGAATCATCCATTTGCACCAGTGCACCTGCCCCGGTGTGCAGCAATTCCACGGGCTTCCCCTTTCCCCACTTCCCATGCGACTCCTGTTTCCACTCGCTGCCCTCATCATCTACAAATCCACTGCCAGCTTTTGGTTTTAGGATGGGCCCTTGCGGTGCTCTGTGCGGCGTTTTCGCACGGCTGATGTACCCTTTTAAGGGTCGGGACCATTGTTTTGGCATTGGAAGAAGGGGTGCCCAATTTATGTCTTGGCGCTTTGGACCCTGCCGACCTCCGCGTGCGCTTTCAGGATCGATGCCTTCTTCAGTGATATCAGGGAAAATTGCCAACAGACTGCTTAGGTTCACTCACAGTATCTGGAGAAGAGTTCAAGGGATTTGAGTACTAACAGTGGAGAAGAGTTCATGGGAGTTGTGCAAAAAGACCCTCTCAATGTAGACAAAATGGGGGAGGGTACAGTGCAAGGGGCTTCTGGGGCAGGAGGTTACCCCAGGGAAGTATCATAATGGCCGTACACCATAGAAGGAGGGGAGGTTACCCCCCCCCCCCCCATGGACCCCCCCCCCCCCCGACCAAAGTGACCATCATGAGAGAAAACGAAATTTACATCAGGGAAAATCTGGTCGGGCCATTTTTGGTACACAAACTTTTGGGTCCCAGACGCCCCCTCCCCCCCTTTCAATACTTCTCTGTGTTACCCTCACCCTACCCCATGCCTTGTCCGCAGGTGCAGACATTCGCAATCTCTGCTGCGCTGCCCTCATGCAGGGCGTGGCCAGCATTGAGGCGGCCACGCATTTCCGTGAAGTGCGTTCCCAGGACCCAGCCAACCGGCAGGGCGCGCTGCTGGAGCCCTGTGCCCCAAGCCATCCCGGGGCCCGCCCCATGGACTTTGCAGACATGTCGCCCTCGGACTTGCGGCGGTTGGTCCCCCCGCCGGTCACCAAAGAGGATTTCCTGGGGCATGTGCAGGGCATGGGTTCGGTCACCGCAGACCAAATTCAAAAGTTTGAGGAGTTCACGAACAAGTTTGGGAGCGGAAAGCCCCGTGCCTGAGCGGGGACAGGGGTCTGTCTTTTCAGGGGCTGCAGTCCTCTGTGGATGGGACGCCCTCAACCGGCTGGATTCTGCTTTCCAGGCTGCGCCCTGTGCGCCCCCCCCTCCCCCCCTACTGGAGTGCCGTTGCGAGGGTTTCCCCCAGCATTTGATTTGAGTCAAGGCGGCCCTTACGGACGTTCAGAGCCTTTAATTTTTTTCGCATGAAAGACCGCCCAGGGACTGTCTGGTTACCGTCAAACCGCTGTCGGTCCCACTCCAACAGCCGTCGGCTGCCCATCGATTGCCGATGCGAGACCTCCGAGGGGCCTCTACGTGTGCAAACACGTTCCTCAGAGCGGAATCACCCTCAGCACGTTTTTCGGTGAACCGTATTGGGGCTCTTCTCTTCTGACTGAGGTGACGGGTCACCTCCCAATTGCCGGCCGATCCTCGTGCGGAAAAGTAACCCAGGCAGAAGTGATTGGGCAGAGGGTACTCATGTGTGTGAGGAGTCGGGGGTGCAGAGGGCAGGGGGTACGATATTCAACGGGGCGCTCCGTGAACTTGCTTTTCCCCCCCCACATTAATGAGTCCCTTTGGGGCAGCCACTGCCTGCCCTCAGTCGGCTGCCCCAAACACTGTCCTGCAGCCGCCATCTACTGTCAGTGAACGGGAAGAGTGCTGGTCGGGCTGGTCTGAGCCGGGCCAAACTGCCATTTTCACTGCAAAACGGCCCTAGAACCCGTTCAAAAGGGCCAAACGAAGGAAAAAGGTCCCTACACTCAGCATGCCGCTCGATTTCCTCGTGTCAAAGACCCCTTTGGTGCCCTCTAACTCCACGATGTGTCCAAGAAACGCTCCCAAAAGGCCCCCGGAAGCCCCAGAAGCTGCACAGTTTGGGCACAGGCAGCCTTTTGGGGGGGGGGGGGTGATTGGCGGTAAGGGGGGTGCGAGCCTCACGACGCAATGGCCTGGGAGGGCAGTATCCTGTGGAGACCCTACTTCATGCCGTCAGCCAAACCTGAGCCTAGTCAAAGGGATTGCCTCAGCGCCATCGCCAATGTTTTTCTGTCATTTCTGCACCGGGCTGTAGCCTCCCCCTCCCAGCCCCACCATAAGTACAACATCAATCCAATATCCGTCCCTGCCATGGACGCGTGGGATGCACCCCTGAGAGCAGCCCAATGGGATGAGGGGGGTTGCCTCTGGGCGGGTTCCCGCCAACCGCTTCCGATTGCCGGCCAACCATTGTCTGTTCAGCGGCATCTGCCGTTGCTGGCTCACCAGCGGCCATGGGTTCGCAATCTAGTGCTTTGCGCACCGTGAGGTGAGGTTCAGCAGTAAACAGGGCGGCCACAATCTTTGGAAAAGGACGCTAAGTGCCAAGCATCGGTGTCTCATTGTTTTTCCGTTGGGAGAACTTGGGACAGTGTGGGTGCACTGACCTCTAATCTGAAGTGCTGGGGACAAGCCATGCTTCCAGTGGCAGCACACACAGTCATCCCTTCGGAGATGTGAAAAGCATGTTGCCTGCCGAATTTGCCGTTTTGTGTGCCGAATTTACCAATGGGAATGCTTCCTGCGCGCCACAGGTGCGCCGCAGGGCAAGGGTAATTAGCTGTGGGGTAATTAGCACCGCATTAATTTTCCTCAATTTGGGGTGAAAGAAGTAGGTCAAATGGGCACAATGGCGTATTGGCGTTGGTGTAGATGGAGGTGTAGGTGTAAGTTTCGGCATTGGTGTAGGTGTAGGTTGCTGGTGCTGCTGTTGGTGTAGGTGTAGGTGTAGGTGCAGGTATAGATGTTGATGTGTGTAGGTGTAGGTTTTGGTGTTGGTGTCGGTGTGGCTGTCGGTGTAGGTGTGCATGTAGGTGTTGGTGTGGATGTTTGTCTTGTAGGTGTCGGTTGGTGTAGGCAGAGGTTAAGGTTTTAGGGCTAACCAGGGGCTTTGATCGGAAGTGAGTCTGCAGAGTCCAGGGACGGCGTGGTGAGATCCAAGCTGGACCACAGTGATTTGGCAGTGCACACAGCCCCCTGTTGTTGAAGGGCAACCGGGTGTGCTGAAGGTTGTGGAGGGAACCGGTGGCGAGGTATATGGGTGCAGGTGGGTACAGTCAGGGCAGCCCAGGCCCAGGCTGCTTACCTAAATGGGTAAGTAAGGACGTACCTAAATGGGTAAGCAAGGATGTACCTAAATGGGTAAGTAAAGATGTACCTAAATGGGTAAGTAAGGATATACCTAAATGTGTAAGTAAGGACGTACCTAAATGGGTAAGTAAGGATGTGCCTAAATGGGTTAGTAAGGACGTACTCCCCTGCATGTCTGAGCTATGCCTTGTCCAAGCTACACTATCAGTGAGGACTGTAAATTCCGAAATGGTGCTATCATTAGAGGCCGCTATGAAGTACAATCACACAAAATTTGAGCAAGAAAATCAACAGTGGCGGCTGGGAACGGGCGTCACAAGTGGCAAACCCCAGTTTGGAAAAAACAATGGCTGAATGGGCGTTTGGGATTGGGTACAAAGGAGATGAATTAATGCATTGGAGCACCGTGTGGTAGCGTTTGCACACATTTAGTGGGCTCAAAGACCAATTTTGGGGGGATCGCAAAATCAGCGTCGAAAAGGAGCTTTTTTGCTTCTTTTTTTTCGAGTATTGCCGTCCTTTGATGTGTTTGACTGCCCTGTATTTGCTTTGGGCACCCTTGTGGTGATAAATAATGATGGATGATTTTGTTTTTTTTTGTTTTGTGGCAGCTTCCCAATTGGATGGATGTAGATCCTCAATTTGGCTTCATTTATGGTCAACAGCCTTTTTTCTTCTGATGTCAGGCATATTATCACAAAGATAAAGCATCATGAGCGGCACAACAATCCCGTAGGCTGCACATCCGCTGCATGCTGGCTTTTGCATACTCATAAAGGACGGAGGGAGGCGGGATTTGGGCTTTGCCAGGGATTGTGCTGACCTAACAGACACCCTGCGGGGGGGGGGGGGGGGGTCCCTGATGCCCACCTTGTACATAAACAAAAAGTCACCTAGCAAGAGCAAACACTCTTGATGGTAGTACGGAGGAGCAACACCACACTGCTCAGGATACTTAAACTGTCCACAGTGCCAAATTGGCGAAATGCATTGGCCAAGGATCTCCATTCCACGCGCTCGCGTAAAGCCACTGTCTCCCTCTTGGATGTAAACAAGATTGGCAGTCGACCCAGGCCCAGCAACTGGAGGACGCCTACATCTCCACTCTTCCAAAATTGGAAAATCGGGCGTCCCACTCACCCCGGGTATTTTCGTACACAGCCTCAAACAAAGGCCTGGCTGCTTTTGTTCCAAGCTGCACCTCCTGTGGAGACCTCAGTTCCTTGGAACCAGGGCATAGCTTGGAACACAGAGGCAGGGGGAAGGGGTATGAATGAGGGTTGGTGCACATACCCCGCCCCCCCCCCCCCTGCCCCCATGAACAGCCCCCCCCCCCCCCCTTCCCCCTTCCTTTGCACAGTCCCCTCTGGGGGGGTGGGGGTCAGCCCCCCACAATGGCGCTGAAGAACAATTTTGCCCGGGTTACAGTGGAGTTGTTAGTGGAAAGGTCAGATTTGGGTCCTCCCACATGGTCCCCGAGGGGGGGGGGGGGGGGGGCATCATTTGGTGTCCGTCCCTTCCGTGGGTCAGGGGGGGCTTCACATTCTGGGGGGACTGCCCCCCGGATAGCTCCCAGTGAAGATCACCGCACAGAGGATCTTGCAATGCTTTGAGGCGTGTAAGAGGGATCAGGCCACGTGCATGACTTGATCACTCCCAACCATTTCATGAAGTGGACCTCCCAAGAACCGTTGGCTTGACAATGGCAGCGGCAGCGGCAATCGCAGTGGCCGTGGCAGTGGCCGTGGGATGGGGGCAGTGGCCTCGGCACTGGCACTGTGGCAGAGATAGAGCGGAGGTGTTGCTTCCGCCGAGCAAAAGCGCAGGGCTGAGCAGGGCCGTGCTGCCCTGTTTGTCTGTATGTCGTTGCGTCTTTGCTGATCAGTGCCTTGGATCCGAAAAATATGCCACAGATTTCTCTCTCTCTCTCTCTCTCTCCGCCGTTTCATGAGCGCGGGCTTTCCGCCGGTGCACTGCTGAATGCTGGAGCAAATCGATGCTGTGTGCCAAGTGTTGGACAAGGGGGGCGACGAAGAAGTCAGTGCGGCCGTCAAGAAGCTCCTGAGCCGAGAGACGCGGCAAGACACCGACACGCAGAACTGGAAGCACCTGATCGTGGCCCTGTCGACGTGCGGGTACCGTGCAGACACCAAGCAGCCCTTTGGGGAGCTGGACAGCGCCAAACGCGCGCAGGTCAAGGAGACTCTGCAGGACGTTAAGAACAAGGTGCTGTCCAGTATCCCGCAGACCGACCTCAGCAATTTGGGGCTGGACGCGGAGATTCAGTACAAGATCTTGTCGGAGCGCAAGAAGACCATCACGAAGCTCAAGAAGTACGACTACTTCATGTGCATCGCATGCATCGTGTCGCTGCTGGTGCTCATGGGGAATCTGTACTGGAACCTGAAGTTCAATTAGCCCCCGTCAGACGGATGTCGGCAGTCAGGCCAGCGCCAGCCGCTCATTCAGCAAGGGCCTCCTGTACCAGTGGATCAGTCAGTTCGCACGTAAACAGTGAATGCAGTCCACACCTTAAGGACGACTGCTATTTATTGATCCTGGTTGTTCACTAGAGTCGGCAGAAAGGACAAGCACTCAAGTGACCCACAGAGCTAACCGCAAGAAACTCCTCACTGTACCTTACATAGTGGAGCACCCCAACCAAGAAGGGAACACGTGCATTGATTGAGCTACGCAGTACTGCTGGACTAATGGCTGGAATTGTCTATGGCGGGGACATTCAGTCTATCGGAACCGACCATTGATCCCCCAGTGGATCACTTTGGGACCATTCGCATCTGCCCGCCCTGACCCCCCCCCCCCCCCCCCTCCCCCCGGGTGCATGTGTTTTCAGCTGCAAACAGAAGCGTAACCGGGTCCTTCGGTGTCGGTTGGTGTGATGAGGAGGTATTTCCTGCGCTGGCGTTGGTGATTGCCATAGTTCGTGTAATGGGTGGTCTGTGTGCGTGTGTGTTAACTCCTTGTCAGCGGTGCCGGGGCTGGGCAGGGTCCTGACTCTCCCATATTACTCGGGTTGCAGGTAGCTGTTCATCACTGTTTTGTTTGCTTGCAGGCCTCTGGCTGAGACGCGCTGCCAGAGGCTGTATCTGACTTGTGGGAGGTGAGCTTGGGTGGACTGCTCCTGTCCTTTGCACTGCAGAAAGGCGCCTAGTGCCATGTTTGCACATGCTTTTGTTTTGACACTGCACCTTGACGAGATCTAGTACATTCAGGCCGCCTTGACCACTGCCCTGTTTGTTCCGTCAACCCTGTGTGTGTGTGTGTGTGTGTGTGTGTGTGTGTGTGTGTGTGTGTGTGTGTGTGTGTGTGTGTGTATGTGTGTGTGTGCGTGCGTGCGTGCGTACGTGTGTGCGGGTGGGCTGGCGGGCGGGCGGGCGGGCGGGCAGGCGGGCGGGCGCGTGGGTGCGTGGGTGCATGCGGGCGGGCGGGCGGGCGTGCGTGCGTGTGTGTGTGTGTGTGTGTGTGTGTGTGTGTGTGTGTGTGTAAAGTTGGTGCACTGGGTTACAAACAACACCGTGTGGAACGGAAACCGATACACGGACAGGGAGATTCCCACAGATGCGACGACATCGCACTTCTCCGTAACATAGGTGCCATCCCTGAGCTCCCGCCCCCCTATGCCCCCCGTGCATGCATGTATGTGTCACAGGCACGTTAAACGGTGCAAGAGGCCTGGACTGGTCCAGAGGTCAGCGGTATAGACTCGTACCCCAGATGCGGAGGTTCGATCCCTCCTATTATCAAAACACACCACCGCCCCCTACAGCAGCTCGCCGCCTTTTTTGCAAAACAGCCCCGGACCCCCGCGGCAGCAGAAAAAACCACACCACCGCCCCCTGCGGCAGGGCGCTCCGCGACTTGCTCCGTTAGCAGCTCGCGGCAGCGGCACATTCACGGCCTTCTCTTCGCCTTCTCTTCGGCAGCAGGGCCATGCATGCAGCGGGAATCGAACTGGCGCCATCACGGCACGAGCCCGGTGACTCAACCACTGACACAACACCCACCACAACACATTACAGGCACACAGTCATGAAAGGCGCAAGACACAGGTGCCCAGGTTGACCCTCCGGCCGGTGTAGCTGTTGACAGGACCGGGCACATACACCAACACAGCACGCACATACCGCTAGGCATGTGATCCCTGCTGCACCTGCACTTGACCTGCCCATACCCATCCCCCTGTCCAATGCATGAATGTTCCTGTGTGTGTGTGTGTGTGTGGCGGGGTGGTGGCACCCAGCACACGATAAATCTAGGCTGTGGTAGTGCAATGGTAGTGCACAAGCTCCTCCGTGGGCGGTTTTTGTGGTCTGTTGCGCGGTGCAGAATTGAACGCGGGTGAAGGGGAGGTTCGCTATCCAAAACAGCATTTGCCCATTCTCTACCAACAAACCGAAAGATGTCTAGGACAGCTCTGCTGTTCCTGAGGAGTTTTCTTTCAACCGCTTTTCTTGCTTTGTTGTTGTCTCGCGGTTCTCAACGTGTGTGTGTGTGTGTGTGTTTGTGTACAGTGTCACTCTTGCCTCTTGTGAGGTAATGCATGTATGTGTTAGTCAGAGCTGGGCTGTACCCTGGTTTGTCTGTGTATTGCCTGCTGTTGGCTGCATCCCCTGTACTCCAGAGCACCTGTTCTGGAGTGAGAGAAATTCTCTTTTGCACTTCTGTTTTGGTCGAACAGTGTGTGTGTGTGTGTGTGTGTGTGTGTGCACCCACTCTTTGTATCGTATTGTACTGTACTGTATACTACAAGAGAGAGAGAGAGAGAGAGAGAGAGAGAGAGAGAGAGTGTGTGTGTGTGTGTGTGTGCACGTGCGTGTGCACGTAGCGCATGCGTGCCTACGTGTGTGCGTGCATTTTCCTTTGTTCCCCTTGTACATCGCTGACAAAATAGTTCAGCACGGTGCCATGTCCTGGGCTACCGCCCATCAGGGGGATAGTATGTTTTCTGTGCACGTGGCGGGCAGCCACGGCGGCTCATCAGGACGGAGCAAGGGGATGGGCCATGTCGCGTTGTGCCTCCAGGTGTCTTTTCCTGGTCCCCCGCTTTGAATACAGTTCCCTTCATGCTCTCCCCTGCAGCAGGCGCCCATGCCACCATGACTTGCTGACTTGGTGTGATTTGTTTGCATTTCGACTGATCCCCTCTTCGTGGGTTGATCCCGACGAGACAATTGCAGACGCTCAAACTGCTTTACTGTTGTCTTGCTCGTTGTGTTTTGTGGTTCTAGGGTCTTATCATCCCTATGTGTGTGTGTGTGTGTGTTTGTGTGTTTGTGTGTGTGTGTGTGTGTGTGTGTGTGTGTGTTTTTGTGTTTGTGTGTGTGTGTGTGCGTGCGTGCTTGTGTGTGTGTGTGTGTGTGTGTGTGTGTACCCCCACTGCTGCCCAGGGGCGCGTGACCTCACCGTGGTGTGGGGGTGAAACCAGGGGGGGTCCCCCCCGGGCTAACACGCAATCTGGGGGGTGCCCCGGTCCAGCCGCGGCGGCCGGGGCACGGGATCGCGCGCCCCACCCCTCGCCGGCCACCGTGGGAAAGCCACGATGGCACAAGGCGGGCTCCACCGGGGGATGGCGGTATGCGGGAGTAACCCGGGTCCCCCTGTGACCCAGCCCCTCCAGGGCTCGTGTGCGCTCCCCTACCCCAACCCACTGCACCTTGTGTTCTGCACAGGTATATCATGGGGTGGGGATATCGTCCTATCCGACGCCCGTCCGGGCCAGGGGCACAACCACTATGGCCTTCGGCCAGGGGCCTGATGTCACGGGGGGCTACCGGTCCTGCCCTGCGATGCAATGCGGGGCAACCGTGACATCAGGCCTCACAGCCACGCGCCCTGCTGCACCCGGCGGGATGCCTGGACCGGAGCTGGAGGTGGTGGAATAAAGGGGAGACAGCATCGGGGCGGAGGTAAGGGCCAGCGCCTGCCGCTACGGTGCTCACTGCGCCGGGGTAATGGCACCTGCCTGCAGCCTTGACGTCTGGCTCCCCAGGAATTGCTGTGAAACAAGGGGAGGCCCCCCGTTACTGTTCCTGTGCCCGTGATAACGCGGAGGGGCGCCATCCCCTACTAGCGGCGTACACTATCTTGAAAGAAGGGGAGGCCCCCCAGGTCGCGGGACTTGTGTGACGTGTGAACTTGGGAATAAAAACGAAAAGTTTCTGAAATAAGGGGAGGCCCCCCCGTGCCCCCCATGCCGGGAATCCCACGTGGGGCGGCCGGTCGGAATACGATGGATGAAATTGAAATAAGGGGAGGCCCCCCGGGTTCCTACCACGGGTGACGCCAACAACGGCGCTGACAATTTGGAGGATATATGAACCAAGGGGAGGCCCCCCGGTTGTTGTGCCGTGGAGGGGCGCCATCCCCTCCCGGCGAGAAGAGGTGACTATTATGGAACCGAGGGGGGGCGCCATCCGTCAGGTATTTTTCCTTCCCCCGCACAGCGGCGGTTACACCCGAGTCCCTCCGGTCCAGCCTGGGCCGCGGGGGGATAGGGACGCCCCGTTGGTTCGTCAGGTATTTTACCTTCCCCCACACAGCGGCGGTTACACCTGAGTCCCTCCGGTCCAGCCTGGGCCGCGGAGGGATAGGGACGCCCCGTGGGTTCGTCAGGTATTTTCCCTTTCCCCACACAGCGGCGGTTACACCCGAGTCCCTCCGGTCCAGACTGGGCCGCGGAGGGATAGGGACCTCCGTGGGTTCGTCAGGTATTTTTCCTTCCCCCACACAGCGGCGGTTACACCCGAGTCCCTCCGGTCCAGCCTGGGCCGCGGAGGGATAGGGACGCCCCGTGGGTTGTCAGGTATTTTTCCTTCCCCCACACAGCGGCGGTTACCCCCGAGTCCCTCCGGTCCAGCCTGGGCCGCGGAGGGATAGGGACGCCCCGTGGGTTCGTCAGGTATTTTGCCTTTCCCCACACAGCGGCGGTTACACCCGTGTCCCTCCGGTCCAGCCTGGGCCGCGGAGGGATAGGGACGCCCCGTGGGTTCGTCAGGTATTTTTCCTTCCCCCATACAGCGGCGGTTACACCCGAGTCCCTCCGGTCCAGCCTGGGCCGCGGGGGGATAGGGACGCCCCGTGGGTTCGTCAGGTATTTTTCCTACCCCCACACAGCGGCGGTTACACCCGAGTCCCTCCGGTCCAGCCTGGGCCGCGGAGGGATAGGGACGCCCCGTGGGTTCGTCAGGTATTTTGCCTTTCCCCACACAGCGGCGGGTACACCTGAGTCCCTTCGTCCAGCCTGGGCCGCGGAGGGATAGGGACGCCCCGTGGGTTCGTCAGGTATTTTGCCTTTCCCCACGAAGCAGCGGTTACACCCGAGTCCCTCCGGTCCAGCCTGGGCCGCCGGGGGATAATGACGCCCCGTGGGTTCGTCAGGTATTTTTCCTACCCCCACACAGCGGCGGTTGCACCCGAGTCCCTCCGGTCCAGCCTGGGCCGCGGAGGGAATGGGACGCCCCGTGGGTTCGTCAGGTATTTTTCCTTCCCCCACACAGCGGCGGTTACACCCGAGTCCCTCAGGTCTAGCCTGGGCCGCGGGGGGATAGGGATGCCCCGTGGGTTCGTCAGGTATTTTTCCTACCCCCACACAGCGGCGGTTACACCCGAGTCCCTCCGGTCCAGCCTGGGCCGCGGGGGGATAGAGACGCCCCGTGGGTTCGTCAGGTATTTTTCCTTCCCCCACACAGCGGCGGTTACACCCGAGTCCCTCCGGTCCAGCGTGGGCCGCGGAGGGATAGGGACGCCCCGTGGGTTCGTCAGGTATTTTGCCTTTCCCCACACAGCGTCGGTTACACCTGAGTCCCTCCGGTCCAGCCTGGGCCGCGGAGGGATAGGGACGCCCCGTGGGTTCGTCAGGTATTTTACCTTTCCCCACGAAGCAGCGGTTACACCCGAGTCCCTCCGGTCCAGCCTGGGCCGCCGGGGGATAGGGACGCCCCGTGGGTTCGTCAGGTATTTTTCCTACCCCCACACAGCGGCGGTTACACCCGAGTCCCTCCGGTCCAGCCTGGGCCGCGGAGGGATAGGGACGCCCCGTGGGTTCGTCACGTATTTTTCCTTCCCCCACACAGCGGCGGTTACACCTGAGTCCCTCCGGTCCAGCCTGGGCCGCGGGGGGATAGGGACGCCCCGTGGGTTCGTCAGGTATTTTGCCTTTCCCCACACAGCGGCGGTTACACCTGAGTCCCTCCGGTCCAGCCTGGGCCGCGGAGGGATAGGGACGCCCCGTGGGTTCGTCAGGTATTTTACCTTTCCCCACGAAGCAGCGGTTACACCCGAGTCCCTCCGGTCCAGCCTGGGCCGCCGGGGGATAGGGACGCCCCGTGGGTTCGTCAGGTATTTTTCCTACCCCCACACAGCGGCGGTTACACCCGAGTCCCTCCGGTCCAGCCTGGGCCGCGGAGGGATAGGGACGCCCCGTGGGTTCGTCACGTATTTTTCCTTCCCCCACACAGCGGCGGTTACACCTGAGTCCCTCCGGTCCAGCCTGGGCCGCGGGGGGATAGGGACGCCCCGTGGGTTCGTCAGGTATTTTTCCTACCCCCACACAGCGGCGGTTACACCCGAGTCCCTCCGGTCCAGCCTGGGCCGCGGGGGGATAGGGACGCCCCGTGGGTTCGTCAGGTATTTTTCCTTCCCCCACACAGCGGCGGTTACACCCGAGTCCCTCCGGTCCAGCGTGGGCCGCGGAGGGATAGGGACGCCCCGTGGGCTCGTCAGGTATTTTTCCTTCCCCCACACAGCGGCGGTTACACCCGAGTCCCTCTGGTCCAGCCTGGGCCGCGGAGGGATAGGGACGCCCCGTGGGTTCGTCAGGTATTTTTCCTTCGCCCACACAGCGGCGGTTACACCCGAGTCCCTCCGGTCCAGCTTGGGCCGCGGAGGGATAGGGACGCCCCGTGGGTTCGTCACGTATTTTGCCTTTCCCCACACAGCGGCGGTTACACCCGAGTCCCTCCGGTCCAGCCTGGGCCGCGGGGGGATAGGCACGCCCCGTGGGTTCGTCAGGTATTTTACCTTCCCCCGCACAGCGGCGGTTACACCCGAGTCCCTCAGGTCCAGCCTGGGCCGCGGGGGGATAGGGACGCCCCGTGGGTTCGTCAGGTAATTTTTCTCCCCCCACACAGCGGCGGCTACACCGGAGTCCCTCCGGTCCAGTCTGGGCCGCGGAGGGATAGGGACGCCCCGTGGGTTCGTCAGGTATTTTACCTTCCCCCACACAGCGGCGGTTACACCCGAGTCCCTCCGGTCCAGCCTGGGCCGCGGAGGGATAGGGACGCCCCGTGGGTTCGTCAGGTATTTTACCTACCCCCACACAGCGGCTGTTACACCCGAGTCCCTCCGGTCTAGCCTGGGCCGCCGAGGGATAGGGACGCCCCGTGGGTTCGTCAGGTATTTTACCTTCCCCCACACAGCGGCGGGTACACCTGAGTCCCTCCGGTCCAGCCTGGGCTGCGGAGGGATAGGGACGCCCCGTGGGTTCGTCAGGTATTTTGCCTTTCCCCACGAAGCAGCGGTTACACCCGAGTCCCTCCGGTCCAGCCTGGGCCGCCGGGGGATAGGGACGCCCCGTGGGTTCGTCAGGTATTTTTCCTACCCCCACACAGCGGCGGTTACACCCGAGTCCCTCCGGTCCAGCCTGGGCCGCGGAGGGATAGGGACGCCCCGTGGGTTCGTCAGGTATTTTTCCTTCCCCCACACAGCGGCGGTTACACCTGAGTCCCTCCGGTCCAGCCTGGGCCGCGGGGGGATAGGGATGCCCCGTGGGTTCGTCAGGTATTTTTCCTACCCCCACACAGCGGCGGTTACACCCGAGTCCCTCCGGTCCAGCCTGGGCCGCGGGGGGATAGGGACGCCCCGTGGGTTCGTCAGGTATTTTTCCTTCCCCCACACAGCGGCGGTTACACCCGAGTCCCTCCGGTCTAGCCTGGGCCGCGGAGGGATAGGGACGCCCCGTGGGTTCGTCAGGTATTTTGCCTTTCCCCACACAGCGGCGGTTACACCTGAGTCCCTCCGGTCCAGCCTGGGCCGCGGAGGGATAGGGACGCCCCGTGGGTTCGTCAGGTATTTTGCCTTTCCCCACGAAGCAGCGGTTACACCCGAGTCCCTCCGGTCCAGCCTGGGCCGCCGGGGGATAGGGACGCCCCGTGGGTTCGTCAGGTATTTTTCCTACCCCCACACAGCGGCGGTTACACCCGAGTCCCTCCGGTCCAGCCTGGGCCGCGGAGGGATAGGGACGCCCCGTGGGTTCGTCACGTATTTTTCCTTCCCCCACACAGCGGCGGTTACACCTGAGTCCCTCCGGTCCAGCCTGGGCCGCGGGGGGATAGGGACGCCCCGTGGGTTCGTCAGGTATTTTTCCTACCCCCACACAGCGGCGGTTACACCCGAGTCCCTCCGGTCCAGCCTGGGCCGCGGGGGGATAGGGATGCCCCGTGGGTTCGTCAGGTATTTTTCCTTCCCCCACACAGCGGCGGTTACACCCGAGTCCCTCCGGTCCAGCGTGGGCCGCGGAGGGATAGGGACGCCCCGTGGGTTCGTCAGGTATTTTTCCTTCCCCCACACAGCGGCGGTTACACCCGAGTCCCTCTGGTCCAGCCTGGGCCGCGGAGGGATAGGGACGCCCCGTGGGTTCGTCAGGTATTTTTCCTTCGCCCACACAGCGGCGGTTACACCCGAGTCCCTCCGGTCCAGCCTGGGCCGCAGGGGGATAGGGACGCCCCGTGGGTTCGTCAGGTATTTTTCCTTCCCCCACACAGCGGCGGTTACACCCGAGTCCCTCCGGTCCAGCCTGGGCCGCGGAGGGATAGGGACGCCCCGTGGGTTCGTCACGTATTTTGCCTTTCCCCACACAGCGGCGGTTACACCCGAGTCCCTCCGGTCCAGCCTGGGCCGCGGAGGGATAGGGACGCCCCGTGGGTTCGTCAGGTATTTTGCCTTTCCCCACGAAGCAGCGGTTACACCCGAGTCCCTCCGGTCCAGCCTGGGCCGCCGGGGGATAGGGACGCCCCGTGGGTTCGTCAGGTATTTTTCCTACCCCCACACAGCGGCGGTTACACCCGAGTCCCTCCGGTCCAGCCTGGGCCGCGGAGGGATAGGGACGCCCCGTGGGTTCGTCACGTATTTTCCCTTCCCCCACACAGCGGCGGTTACACCTGAGTCCCTCCGGTCCAGCCTGGGCCGCGGGGGGATAGGCACGCCCCGTGGGTTCGTCAGGTATTTTACCTTCCCCCGCACAGCGGCGGTTACCCCTCGAGTCCCTCAGGTCCAGCCTGGGCCGCGGGGGGATAGGGACGCCCCGTGGGTTCGTCAGGTAATTTTTCTCCCCCCACACAGCGGCGGCTACACCGGAGTCCCTCCGGTCCAGTCTGGGCCGCGGAGGGATAGGGACGCCCCGTGGGTTCGTCAGGTATTTTACCTTCCCCCACACAGCGGCGGTTACACCCGAGTCCCTCCGGTCCAGCCTGGGCCGCGGAGGGATAGGGACGCCCCGTGGGTTCGTCACGTATTTTACCTACCCCCACACAGCGGCTGTTACACCCGAGTCCCTCCGGTCCAGCCTGGGCCGCCGAGGGATAGGGACGCCCCGTGGGTTCGTCAGGTATTTTACCTTCCCCCACACAGCGGCGGGTACACCTGAGTCCCTCCGGTCCAGCCTGGGCTGCGGAGGGATAGGGACGCCCCGTGGGTTCGTCAGGTATTTTGCCTTTCCCCACGAAGCAGCGGTTACACCCGAGTCCCTCCGGTCCAGCCTGGGCCGCCGGGGGATAGGGACGCCCCGTGGGTTCGTCAGGTATTTTTCCTACCCCCACACAGCGGCGGTTACACCCGAGTCCCTCCGGTCCAGCCTGGGCCGCGGAGGGATAGGGACGCCCCGTGGGTTCGTCAGGTATTTTTCCTTCCCCCACACAGCGGCGGTTACACCTGAGTCCCTCCGGTCCAGCCTGGGCCGCGGGGGGATAGGGATGCCCCGTGGGTTCGTCAGGTATTTTTCCTACCCCCACACAGCGGCGGTTACACCCGAGTCCCTCCGGTCCAGCCTGGGCCGCGGAGGGATAGGGACGCCCCGTGGGCTCGTCAGGTATTTTTCCTTCCCCCACACAGCGGCGGTTACACCCGAGTCCCTCTGGTCCAGCCTGGGCCGCGGAGGGATAGGGACGCCCCGTGGGTTCGTCAGGTATTTTTCCTTCGCCCACACAGCGGCGGTTACACCCGAGTCCCTCCGGTCCAGCTTGGGCCGCGGAGGGATAGGGACGCCCCGTGGGTTCGTCACGTATTTTGCCTTTCCCCACACAGCGGCGGTTACACCCGAGTCCCTCCGGTCCAGCCTGGGCCGCGGGGGGATAGGCACGCCCCGTGGGTTCGTCAGGTATTTTACCTTCCCCCGCACAGCGGCGGTTACACCCGAGTCCCTCAGGTCCAGCCTGGGCCGCGGGGGGATAGGGACGCCCCGTGGGTTCGTCAGGTAATTTTTCTCCCCCCACACAGCGGCGGCTACACCGGAGTCCCTCCGGTCCAGTCTGGGCCGCGGAGGGATAGGGACGCCCCGTGGGTTCGTCAGGTATTTTACCTTCCCCCACACAGCGGCGGTTACACCCGAGTCCCTCCGGTCCAGCCTGGGCCGCGGAGGGATAGGGACGCCCCGTGGGTTCGTCAGGTATTTTACCTACCCCCACACAGCGGCTGTTACACCCGAGTCCCTCCGGTCTAGCCTGGGCCGCCGAGGGATAGGGACGCCCCGTGGGTTCGTCAGGTATTTTACCTTCCCCCACACAGCGGCGGGTACACCCGAGTCCCTCCGGTCCAGCCTGGGCTGCGGAGGGATAGGGACGCCCCGTGGGTTCGTCAGGTATTTTGCCTTTCCCCACGAAGCAGCGGTTACACCCGAGTCCCTCCGGTCCAGCCTGGGCCGCCGGGGGATAGGGACGCCCCGTGGGTTCGTCAGGTATTTTTCCTACCCCCACACAGCGGCGGTTACACCCGAGTCCCTCCGGTCCAGCCTGGGCCGCGGAGGGATAGGGACGCCCCGTGGGTTCGTCAGGTATTTTTCCTTCCCCCACACAGCGGCGGTTACACCTGAGTCCCTCCGGTCCAGCCTGGGCCGCGGGGGGATAGGGATGCCCCGTGGGTTCGTCAGGTATTTTTCCTACCCCCACACAGCGGCGGTTACACCCGAGTCCCTCCGGTCCAGCCTGGGCCGCGGGGGGATAGGGACGCCCCGTGGGTTCGTCAGGTATTTTTCCTTCCCCCACACAGCGGCGGTTACACCCGAGTCCCTCCGGTCTAGCCTGGGCCGCGGAGGGATAGGGACGCCCCGTGGGTTCGTCAGGTATTTTGCCTTTCCCCACACAGCGGCGGTTACACCTGAGTCCCTCCGGTCCAGCCTGGGCCGCGGAGGGATAGGGACGCCCCGTGGGTTCGTCAGGTATTTTGCCTTTCCCCACGAAGCAGCGGTTACACCCGAGTCCCTCCGGTCCAGCCTGGGCCGCCGGGGGATAGGGACGCCCCGTGGGTTCGTCAGGTATTTTTCCTACCCCCACACAGCGGCGGTTACACCCGAGTCCCTCCGGTCCAGCCTGGGCCGCGGAGGGATAGGGACGCCCCGTGGGTTCGTCACGTATTTTTCCTTCCCCCACACAGCGGCGGTTACACCTGAGTCCCTCCGGTCCAGCCTGGGCCGCGGGGGGATAGGGACGCCCCGTGGGTTCGTCAGGTATTTTTCCTACCCCCACACAGCGGCGGTTACACCCGAGTCCCTCCGGTCCAGCCTGGGCCGCGGGGGGATAGGGATGCCCCGTGGGTTCGTCAGGTATTTTTCCTTCCCCCACACAGCGGCGGTTACACCCGAGTCCCTCCGGTCCAGCGTGGGCCGCGGAGGGATAGGGACGCCCCGTGGGTTCGTCAGGTATTTTTCCTTCCCCCACACAGCGGCGGTTACACCCGAGTCCCTCTGGTCCAGCCTGGGCCGCGGAGGGATAGGGACGCCCCGTGGGTTCGTCAGGTATTTTTCCTTCGCCCACACAGCAGCGGTTACACCCGAGTCCCTCCGGTCCAGCCTGGGCCGCGGAGGGATAGGGACGCCCCGTGGGTTCGTCACGTATTTTGCCTTTCCCCACACAGCGGCGGTTACACCCGAGTCCCTCCGGTCCAGCCTGGGCCGCGGAGGGATAGGGACGCCCCGTGGGTTCGTCAGGTATTTTGCCTTTCCCCACGAAGCAGCGGTTACACCCGAGTCCCTCCGGTCCAGCCTGGGCCGCCGGGGGATAGGGACGCCCCGTGGGTTCGTCAGGTATTTTTCCTACCCCCACACAGCGGCGGTTACACCCGAGTCCCTCCGGTCCAACCTGGGCCGCGGAGGGATAGGGACGCCCCGTGGGTTCGTCACGTATTTTTCTTTCCCCCACACAGCGGCGGTTACACCTGAGTCCCTCCGGTCCAGCCTGGGCCGCGGAGGGATAGGGACGCCCCGTGGGTTCGTCAGGTATTTTTCCTACCCCCACACAGCGGCGGTTACACCCGAGTCCCTCCGGTCCAGCCTGGGCCGCGGGGGGATAGGGATGCCCCGTGGGTTCGTCAGGTATTTTTCCTTCCCCCACACAGCGGCGGTTACACCCGAGTCCCTCCGGTCCAGCGTGGGCCGCGGAGGGATAGGGACGCCCCGTGGGTTCGTCAGGTATTTTTCCTTCCCCCACACAGCGGCGGTTACACCCGAGTCCCTCTGGTCCAGCCTGGGCCGCGGAGGGATAGGGACGCCCCGTGGGTTCGTCAGGTATTTTTCCTTCGCCCACACAGCGGCGGTTACACCCGAGTCCCTCCGGTCCAGCCTGGGCCGCAGGGGGATAGGGACGCCCCGTGGGTTCGTCAGGTATTTTTCCTTCCCCCACACAGCGGCGGTTACACCCGAGTCCCTCCGGTCCAGCCTGGGCCGCGGAGGGATAGGGACGCCCCGTGGGTTCGTCAGGTATTTTGCCTTTCCCCACGAAGCAGCGGTTACACCCGAGTCCCTCCGGTCCAGCCTGGGCCGCCGGGGGATAGGGACGCCCCGTGGGTTCGTCAGGTATTTTTCCTACCCCCACACAGCGGCGGTTACACCCGAGTCCCTCCGGTCCAGCCTGGGCCGCGGAGGGATAGGGACGCCCCGTGGGTTCGTCACGTATTTTTCCTTCCCCCACACAGCGGCGGTTACACCTGAGTCCCTCCGGTCCAGCCTGGGCCGCGGGGGGATAGGCACGCCCCGTGGGTTCGTCAGGTATTTTACCTTCCCCCGCACAGCGGCGGTTACCCCTCGAGTCCCTCAGGTCCAGCCTGGGCCGCGGGGGGATAGGGACGCCCCGTGGGTTCGTCAGGTAATTTTTCTCCCCCCACACAGCGGCGGCTACACCGGAGTCCCTCCGGTCCAGTCTGGGCCGCGGAGGGATAGGGACGCCCCGTGGGTTCGTCAGGTATTTTACCTTCCCCCACACAGCGGCGGTTACACCCGAGTCCCTCCGGTCCAGCCTGGGCCGCGGAGGGATAGGGACGCCCCGTGGGTTCGTCAGGTATTTTACCTACCCCCACACAGCGGCTGTTACACCCGAGTCCCTCCGGTCCAGCCTGGGCCGCCGAGGGATAGGGACGCCCCGTGGGTTCGTCAGGTATTTTACCTTCCCCCACACAGCGGCGGGTACACCTGAGTCCCTCCGGTCCAGCCTGGGCTGCGGAGGGATAGGGACGCCCCGTGGGTTCGTCAGGTATTTTGCCTTTCCCCACGAAGCAGCGGTTACACCCGAGTCCCTCCGGTCCAGCCTGGGCCGCCGGGGGATAGGGACGCCCCGTGGGTTCGTCAGGTATTTTTCCTACCCCCACACAGCGGCGGTTACACCCGAGTCCCTCCGGTCCAGCCTGGGCCGCGGAGGGATAGGGACGCCCCGTGGGTTCGTCAGGTATTTTTCCTTCCCCCACACAGCGGCGGTTACACCTGAGTCCCTCCGGTCCAGCCTGGGCCGCGGGGGGATAGGGATGCCCCGTGGGTTCGTCAGGTATTTTTCCTACCCCCACACAGCGGCGGTTACACCCGAGTCCCTCCGGTCCAGCCTGGGCCGCGGGGGGATAGGGACGCCCCGTGGGTTCGTCAGGTATTTTTCCTTCCCCCACACAGCGGCGGTTACACCCGAGTCCCTCCGGTCTAGCCTGGGCCGCGGAGGGATAGGGACGCCCCGTGGGTTCGTCAGGTATTTTGCCTTTCCCCACACAGCGGCGGTTACACCTGAGTCCCTCCGGTCCAGCCTGGGCCGCGGAGGGATAGGGACGCCCCGTGGGTTCGTCAGGTATTTTGCCTTTCCCCACGAAGCAGCGGTTACACCCGAGTCCCTCCGGTCCAGCCTGGGCCGCCGGGGGATAGGGACGCCCCGTGGGTTCGTCAGGTATTTTTCCTACCCCCACACAGCGGCGGTTACACCCGAGTCCCTCCGGTCCAGCCTGGGCCGCGGAGGGATAGGGACGCCCCGTGGGTTCGTCACGTATTTTTCCTTCCCCCACACAGCGGCGGTTACACCTGAGTCCCTCCGGTCCAGCCTTGGCCGCGGGGGGATAGGGACGCCCCGTGGGTTCGTCAGGTATTTTTCCTACCCCCACACAGCGGCGGTTACACCCGAGTCCCTCCGGTCCAGCCTGGGCCGCGGGGGGATAGGGATGCCCCGTGGGTTCGTCAGGTATTTTTCCTTCCCCCACACAGCGGCGGTTACACCCGAGTCCCTCCGGTCCAGCGTGGGCCGCGGAGGGATAGGGACGCCCCGTGGGTTCGTCAGGTATTTTTCCTTCCCCCACACAGCGGCGGTTACACCCGAGTCCCTCTGGTCCAGCCTGGGCCGCGGAGGGATAGGGACGCCCCGTGGGTTCGTCAGGTATTTTTCCTTCGCCCACACAGCAGCGGTTACACCCGAGTCCCTCCGGTCCAGCCTGGGCCGCGGAGGGATAGGGACGCCCCGTGGGTTCGTCACGTATTTTGCCTTTCCCCACACAGCGGCGGTTACACCCGAGTCCCTCCGGTCCAGCCTGGGCCGCGGAGGGATAGGGACGCCCCGTGGGTTCGTCAGGTATTTTGCCTTTCCCCACGAAGCAGCGGTTACACCCGAGTCCCTCCGGTCCAGCCTGGGCCGCCGGGGGATAGGGACGCCCCGTGGGTTCGTCAGGTATTTTTCCTACCCCCACACAGCGGCGGTTACACCCGAGTCCCTCCGGTCCAGCCTGGGCCGCGGAGGGATAGGGACGCCCCGTGGGTTCGTCACGTATTTTTCCTTCCCCCACACAGCGGCGGTTACACCTGAGTCCCTCCGGTCCAGCCTGGGCCGCGGGGGGATAGGGACGCCCCGTGGGTTCGTCAGGTATTTTTCCTACCCCCACACAGCGGCGGTTACACCCGAGTCCCTCCGGTCCAGCCTGGGCCGCGGGGGGATAGGGATGCCCCGTGGGTTCGTCAGGTATTTTTCCTTCCCCCACACAGCGGCGGTTACACCCGAGTCCCTCCGGTCCCGCGTGGGCCGCGGAGGGATAGGGACGCCCCGTGGGTTCGTCAGGTATTTTTCCTTCCCCCACACAGCGGCGGTTACACCCGAGTCCCTCTGGTCCAGCCTGGGCCGCGGAGGGATAGGGACGCCCCGTGGGTTCGTCAGGTATTTTTCCTTCGCCCACACAGCGGCGGTTACACCCGAGTCCCTCCGGTCCAGCCTGGGCCGCAGGGGGATAGGGACGCCCCGTGGGTTCGTCAGGTATTTTTCCTTCCCCCACACAGCGGCGGTTACACCCGAGTCCCTCCGGTCCAGCCTGGGCCGCGGAGGGATAGGGACGCCCCGTGGGTTCGTCACGTATTTTGCCTTTCCCCACACAGCGGCGGTTACACCCGAGTCCCTCCGGTCCAGCCTGGGCCGCGGGGGGATAGGCACGCCCCGTGGGTTTGTCAGGTACTTTGCCTTCCCCCACACAGCGGCGGTTACACCCGAGTCCCTCAGGTCCAGCCTGGGCCGCGGGGGGATAGGGACGCCCCGTGGGTTCGTCAGGTAATTTTTCTCCCCCCACACAGCGGCGGCTACACCGGAGTCCCTCCGGTCCAGCCTGGGCCGCGGAGGGATAGGGACGCCCCGTGGGTTCGTCAGGTATTTTACCTTCCCCCACACAGCGGCGGTTACACCCGAGTCCCTCCGGTCCAGCCTGGGCCGCGGGGGGATAGGGACGCCCCGTGGGTTCGTCAGGTATTTTTCCTACCCCCACACAGCGGCGGTTACACCCGAGTCCCTCCGGTCCAGCCTGGGCCGCGGGGGGATAGGGACGCCCCGTGGGTTCGTCAGGTAGTTTTCCTTCCCCCACACAGCGGCGGTTACACCCGAGTCCCTCCGGTCCAGCGTGGGCCGCGGAGGGATAGGGACGCCCCGTGGGTTCGTCAGGTATTTTTCCTTCCCCCACACAGCGGCGGGTACACCCGAGTCCCTCTGGTCCAGCCTGGGCCGCGGAGGGATAGGGACGCCCCGTGGGTTCGTCAGGTATTTTTCCTTCGCCCACACAGCGGCGGTTACACCCGAGTCCCTCCGGTCCAGCCTGGGCCGCAGGGGGATAGGGACGCCCCGTGGGTTCGTCAGGTATTTTTCCTTCCCCCACACAGCGGCGGTTACACCCGAGTCCCTCCGGTCCAGCCTGGGCCGCGGAGGGATAGGGACGCCCCGTGGGTTCGTCACGTATTTTGCCTTTCCCCACACAGCGGCGGTTACACCCGAATCCCTCCGGTCCAGCCTGGGCCGCGGGGGGATAGGCACGCCCCGTGGGTTCGTCAGGTACTTTGCCTTCCCCCACACAGCGGCGGTTACACCCGAGTCCCTCAGGTCCAGCCTGGGCCGCGGGGGGATAGGGACGCCCCGTGGGTTCGTCAGGTAATTTTTCTCCCCCCACACAGCAGCGGCTACACCGGAGTCCCTCCGGTCCAGCCTGGGCCGCGGAGGGATAGGGACGCCCCGTGGGTTCGTCAGGTATTTTACCTTCCCCCACACAGCGGCGGTTACACCCGAGTCCCTCCGGTCCAGCCTGGGCCGCGGAGGGATAGGGACGCCCCGTGGGTTCGTCAGGTATTTTACCTACCCCCACACAGCGGCTGTTACACCCGAGTCCCTCCGGTCCAGCCTGGGCCGCCAAGGGATAGGGACGCCCCGTGGGTTCGTCAGGTATTTTACCTTCCCCCGCACAGCGGCGGTTACACCCGAGTTCCTCCGGTCCAGCGTGGGCCGCGGAGGGATAGGGACGCCCCGTGGGTTCGTCAGGTATTTTTCCTTCCCCCACACAGCGGCGGTTACACCCGAGTCCCTCCGGTCCAGTCTGGGCCGCGGAGGGATGGGGACGCCCCGTGGGTTGTCAGATATTTTTCCTTCCCCCATACAGCGGCGGTTACACCCGTGTCCCTCCGGTCCAGCCTGGGCCGCGGAGGGATAGGGACGCCCCGTGGGTTCGTCAGGTATTTTGCCTTTCCCCACACAGGCGGCGGTTACACCTGAGTCCCTCCGGTCCAGCCTGGGCCGCGGAGGGATAGGGACGCCCCGTGGGTTCGTCAGGTATTTTTCCTTCCCCCACACAGCGGCGGTTACACCCGAGTCCCTCCGGTCCAGCCTGGGCCGCGGGGGGATAGGGACGCCCCGTGGGTTCGTCAGGTATTTTTCCTACCCCTACACAGCGGCGGTTACACCCGAGTCCCTTCGGTCTAGCCTGGGCCGCGGGGGGATAGGGACGCCCCGTGGGTTCGTCAGGTATTTTTCCTTCCCCCACACAGCGGTGGTTACACCCGAGTCCCTCCGGTCCAGCCTGGGCCACGGAGGGATAGGGACGCCCCGTTGGTTTGTCAGGTATATTTCCTTCCCCCACACAGCGGCGGTTACACCCGAGTCCCTCCGGTCCAGCCTGGGCCGCGGGGGGATAGGGACGCCCCGTGGGTTCGTCAGGTATTTTTCCTACCCCCACACAGCGGCGGTTACACCCGAGTCCCTTCGGTCCAGCCTGGGCCGCGGGGGGATAGGGACGCCCCGTGGGTTCGTCAGGTATTTTTCTTTCCCCCACACAGCGGCGGTTACACCCGAGTCCCTCCGGTCCAGCCTGGGCCACGGAGGGATAGGGACGCCCCGTTGGTTTGTCAGGTATATTTCCTTCCCCCACACAGCGGCGGTTACACCCGAGTCCCTCCGGTCCAGTCTGGGCCGCAGGGGGATAGGGACACCCCGTGGGTTTGTCAGGTATTTTTCCTTCCCCCACACAGCGGCGGTTACACCCGAGTCCCTCCGGTCCAGCCTGGGCCACGGAGGGATAGGGACGCCCCGTTGGTTTGTCAGGTATTTTTCCTTCCCCCACACAGCGGCGGTTACACCCGAGTCCCTCCGGTCCAGCCTGGGCCGCGGAGGGATAGGGACGCCACGTGGGTTCGTCGGGTATTTTTCCTTCCCCCACACAGCGGCGGTTACACCCGAGTCCCTCCGGTCCAGCTTGGGCCGCGGGGGGATAGGGACGCCCCGTGGGTTCGTCAGGTATTTTTCCTTCGCCCACACAGCGGCGGTTACACCCGAGTCCCTCCGGTCCAGCGTGGGCCGCGGAGGGATAGGGACGCCCTGTGGGTTCGTCAGGTATTTTGCCTTTCCCCACACAGCGGCGGTTACACCCGAGTCCCTCCGGTCCAGTCTGGGCCGCGGAGGGATGGGGACGCCCCGTGGGTTGTCAGATATTTTTCCTTCCCCCATACAGCGGCGGTTACACCCGTGTCCCTCCGGTCCAGCCTGGGCCACGGAGGGATAGGGACGCCCCGTGGGTTCGTCAGGTATTTTGCCTTTCCCCACACAGGCGGCGGTTACACCTGAGTCCCTCCGGTCCAGCCTGGGCCGCGGAGGGATAGGGACGCCCCGTGGGTTTGTCTGGTATTTTTCCTTCCCCCACACAGCGGCGGTTACACCCGAGTCCCTCCGGTCCAGCCTGGGCCGCGGGGGGATAGGGACGCCCCGTGGGTTCGTCAGGTATTTTTCCTACCCCTACACAGCGGCGGTTACACCCGAGTCCCTTCGGTCCAGACTGGGCCGCGGGGGGATAGGGACGCCCCGTGGGTTCGTCAGGTATTTTTCCTTCCCCCACACAGCGGTGGTTACACCCGAGTCCCTCCGGTCCAGCCTGGGCCACGGAGGGATAGGGACGCCCCGTTGGTTTGTCAGGTATATTTCCTTCCCCCACACAGCGGCGGTTACACCCGAGTCCCTCCGGTCCAGCCTGGGCCGCGGGGTGATAGGGACGCCCCGTGGGTTCGTCAGGTATTTTTCCTACCCCCACACAGCGGCGGTTACACCCGAGTCCCTTCGGTCCAGCCTGGGCCGCGGGGGGATAGGGACGCCCCGTGGGTTCGTCAGGTATTTTTCTTTCCCCCACACAGCGGCGGTTACACCCGAGTCCCTCCGGTCCAGCCTGGGCCACGGAGGGATAGGGACGCCCCCTGGGTTCGTCAGGTATATTTCCTACCCCCACACAGCGGCGGTTACACCCGAGTCCCTTCGGTCCAGCCTGGGCCGCGGGGGGATAGGGACGCCCCGTGGGTTCGTCAGGTATTTTTCTTTCCCCCACACAGCGGCGGTTACACCCGAGTCCCTCCGGTCCAGCCTGGGCCGCAGGGGGATAGGGATGCCCCGTGGGTTTGTCAGGTATTTTTCCTTCCCCCACACAGCGGCGGTTACACCCGAGTCCCTCCGGTCCAGCCTGGGCCGCGGAGGGATAGGGACGCCACGTGGGTTCGTCGGGTATTTTTCCTTCCCCCACACAGCGGCGGTTACACCCGAGTCCCTCCGGTCCAGCCTGGGCCGCGGGGGGATAGGGACGCCCCGTGGGTTCGTCAGGTATTTTTCGTACCCCCACACAGCGGCGGTTACACCCGAGTCCCTTCGGTCCAGCCTGGGCCGCGGGGGGATAGGGACGCCCCGTGGGTTCGTCAGGTATTTTTCTTTCCCCCACACAGCGGCGGTTACACCCGAGTCCCTCCGGTCCAGCCTGGGCCGCGGGGGGATAGGGACGCCCCGTGGGTTCGTCAGGTATTTTTCCTACCCCCACACAGCGGCGGTTACACCCGAGTCCCTTCGGTCCAGCCTGGGCCGCGGGGGGATAGGGACGCCCCGTGGGTTCGTCAGGTATTTTTCTTTCCCCCACACAGCGGCGGTTACACCCGAGTCCCTCCGGTCCAGCCTGGGCCGCAGGGGGATAGGGATGCCCCGTGGGTTTGTCAGGTATTTTTCCTTCCCCCACACAGCGGTGGTTATACCCGAGTCCCTCCGGTCCAGCCTGGGCCGCGGAGGGATAGGGACGCCACGTGGGTTCGTCAGGTATTTTTCCTTCGCCCACACAGCGGCGGTTACACCCGAGTCCCTCCGGTCCAGCCTGGGCCGCGGAGGGATAGGGACGCCCCGTGGGTTCGTCAGGTATTTTGCCTTTCCCCACACAGCGGCGGTTACACCCGAGTCCCTCCGGTCCAGCCTAGGTCGCCCGGGGATAGGGACGCCCCGTGGGTTCGTCAGGTATTTTTCCTTCCCCCACACAGCGGCGGTTACACCCGAGTCCCTCCGATCCAGCCTGGGCCGCGGAGGGATAGGGACGCCCCGTGGGTTCGTCAGGTATTTTGCCTTTCCCCACACAGCGGCGGTTACAGCCGAGTCCCTCCGGTCGCTTGGGCCGCGGGGGGATAGGGACGCCCCGTGGGTTCGTCAGGTAATTTTCCTTCCCCCACACAGCGGCGGTTACACCCGAGTCCCTCCGGTCCAGCCTGGGCCGCGGAGGGATAGGGACGCCCCGTGGGTTCGTCAGGTATTTTTCCTACCCCCACACAGCGGCGGTTACACCCGAGTCCCTCCGGTCCAGCCTGGGCCGCGGAGGGATAGGGACGCCCCGTGGGTTCGTCAGGTATTTTTCCTTCCCCCACACAGCGGCGGCTACACCCGATTCCCTCCGGTCCAGCCTGGGCCGCGGAGGGATAGGGACACCCCGTAGGTTCGTCAGGTATTTTCCTTCCCCCACATAGTGGCGGTTACACCCGAGTCCCTCCGGGCCAACCTGGGCCGCGGGGGGATAGGGACGCCCCGTGGGTTCGTCAGGTAATTTTCCTTCCCCCACACAGCGGCGGTTACACCCGAGTCCCTCCGGTCCAGCCTGGGCCGCGGAGGGATAGGGACGCCCCGTGGGTTCGTCAGGTCATTTTCCTTCCCCCACACAGCGGCGGTTACACCCGAGTCCCTCCGGTCCAGCCTGGGCCGCGGGGGGATAGGGACGCCCCGTGGGTTCGTTAGGTATTTTTCCTTCCCCCACACAGCGGCGGTTACACCCGAGTCCCTCCGGTCCAGCCTGGGCTGCGGAGGGATAGGGACGCCCCGTGGGTTCGTCAGGTATTTTTCTTTCCCCCACACAGCGGCGGTTACACCAGAGTCCCTCCGGTCCAGCCTGGGCCGCGGAGGGATAGGGACGCCCCGTGGGTTCGTCAGGTATTTTTCCTTCCCCCACACAGCGGCGGTTACACCCGAGTCCCTCAAGTCCAGCCTGGGCCGCGGGGGGATAGGGACGCCCCGTGGGTTCGTCAGGTATTTTACCTTCCCCCACACAGCGGCGGCTACACCCGAGTCCCTCCGGTCCAGCCTGGGCCGCGGGGGGATAGGGACGCCCCGTGGGTTCGTCAGGTATTTTTCCTTCCCCCACACAGCGGCGGTTACACCCGAGTCCCTCCGGTCCAGTCTGGGCCGCGGAGGGATAGGGACGCCCCGTGGGTTCGTCAGGTATTTTTCCTTCCCCCACACAGCGGCGGTTACACCCGAGTCCCTCCGGTCCAGCCTGGGCCGCGGGGGGATAGGGACGCCCCGTGGGTTCGTTAGGTATTTTTCCTTCCCCCACACAGCGGCGGTTACACCCGAGTCCCTCCGGTCCAGCCTGGGCTGCGGAGGGATAGGGACGCCCCGTGGGTTCGTCAGGTATTTTTCTTTCCCCCACACAGCGGTGGTTACACCTGAGTCCCTCCGGTCCAGCCTGGGCCGCGGGGGGATAGGGACGCCCCGTGGGTTCGTCAGGTATTTTTCCTTCCCCCACACAGCGGCGGTTACACCCGAGTCCCTCCGGTCCAGCCTTGGCCGCGGGGGGATAGGGACGCCCCGTGGGTTCGTCAGGTATTTTTCCTTCCCCCACACAGCGGCGGTTACACCAGAGTCCCTCCGGTCCAGCCTGGGCCGCGGAGGGATAGGGACGCCCCGTGGGTTCGTCAGGTATTTTTCCTTCCCCCACACAGCGGCGGTTACACCTGAGTTCCTCCGGTCCAGCCTGGGCCGCGGGGGGATAGGGACGCCCCGTGGGTTCGTCAGGTATTTTTCCTACCCCCACACAGCGGCGGTTACACCCGAGTCCCTCCGGTCCAGCCTGGGCCGCGGGGGGATAGGGACGCCCCGTGGGTTCGTCAGGTATTTTTCCTTCCCCCACACAGCGGCGGTTACACCCGAGTCCCTCCGGTCCAGCCTGGGCCGCGGAGGGATAGGGACGCCCCGTTGGTTCGTCAGGTATTTTTCCTTCCCCCACACAGCGGCGGTTACACCCGAGTCCCTCTGGTCCAGCCTGGGCCGCGGGGGGATAGGGACGCCCCGTGGGTTCGTCAGGTATTTTTCCTACCCCTACACAGCGGCGGTTACACCCGAGTCCCTTCGGTCCAGCCTGGGCCGCGGAGGGATAGGGACGCCCCGTGGGTTCGTCAGGTATTTTTCCTTCGCCCACACAGCGGCGGTTACACCCGAGTCCCTCTGGTCCAGCCTGGGCCGCGGAGGGATAGGGACGCCCCGTGGGTTCGTCACGTATTTTTCCTTCCCCCACACAGCGGCGGTTACACCAGAGTCCCTCCGGTCCAGCCTGGGCCGCGGAGGGATAGGGACGCCCCGTGGGTTCGTCAGGTATTTTGCCTTTCCCCACACAGCGGCGGTTACACCCGAGTCCCTCCGGTCCAGCCTGGGCCGCGGGGGGATAGGCACGCCCCGTGGGTTCGTCAGGTATTTTGCCTTTCCCCACACAGCGGCGGCTACACCCGAGTCCCTCCGGTCCAGCCTGGGCCGCGGAGGGATAGGGACACCCCGTGGGTTCGTCAGGTATTTTCCTTCCCCCACACAGCGGCGGTTACACCCGAGTCCCTCCGGTCCAGCCTGGGCCGCGGGGGGATAGGGACGCCCTGTGGGTTCGTCAGGTAATTTCCCTTCCCCCACACAGCGGCGGCTACACCCGAGTCCCTCCGGTCCAGCCTGGGCCGCGGAGGGATAGGGACGCCCCGTGGGTTCGTCAGGTATTTTTCCTACCCCCACACAGCGGCGGTTACACCCGAGTCCCTCCGGTCCAGCCTGGGCCGCGGGGGGATAGGGACGCCCCGTGGGTTCGTGAGGTATTTTACCTACCCCCACACAGCGGCTGTTACACCCGAGTCCCTCCGGTCCAGCTTGGGCCGCCGAGGGATAGGGACGCCCCGTGGGTTCGTCAGGTATTTTACCTTCCCCCACACAGCGGCGGTTACACCCGAGTTCCTCCGGTCCAGCCTGGGCCGCGGGGGGATAGGGACGCCCCGTGGGTTCGTCAGGTATTTTTCCTTCCCCCACACAGCGGCGGTTACACCCGAGTCCCTCCGGTCCAGTCTGGGCCGCGGAGGGATAGGGACGCCCCGTGGGTTGTCAGGTCTTTTTCCTTCCCCCACACAGCGGCGGTTACACCTGAGTCCCTCCGGTCCAGCCTGGGCCGCGGAGGGATAGGGACGCCCCGTGGGTTCGTCGCGTATTTTACCTACCCCCACACAGCGGCGGTTACACCCGAGTTCCTCCGGTCCAGCCTGGGCCGCGGACGGATAGGGACGCCCCGTGGGTTCGTCGCGTATTTTACCTACCCCCACACAGCGGCGGTTACACCCGAGTCCCTCCGGTCCAGTCTGGGCCGCGGAGGGATAGGGACGCCCCGTGGGTTGTCAGGTCTTTTTCCTTCCCCCACACAGCGGCGGTTACACCTGAGTCCCTCCGGTACAGCCTGGGCCGCGGAGGGATAGGGACGCCCCGTGGGTTGTCAAGTATTTTTCCTTCCCCCACACAGCGGCGGTTACACCCGAGTTCCTCCGGTCCAGCCTGGGCCGCGGACGGATAGGGACGCCCCGTGGGTTCGTCGCGTATTTTACCTACCCCCACACAGCGGCGGTTACACCCGAGTCCCTCCGGTCCAGCCTGGGCCGCGGAGGGATAGGGACACCCCGTGGGTTCGTCAGGTATTTTTCCTTCCCCCACACAGCGGCGGCTACACCCGATTCCCTCCGGTCCAGCTTGGGCCGCGGAGGGATAGGGACACCCCGTAGGTTCGTCAGGTATTTTCCTTCCCCCACACAGTGGCGGTTACACCCGAGTCCCTCTGGGCCAATCTGAGCCGCGGGGGGATAGGGGCGCCCCGTGGGTTCGTCAGGTAAATTTCCTTCCCCCACACAGCGGCGGTTACACCCGAGTCCCTCCGGTCCAGCCTGGGCCGCGGAGGGATAGGGACGCCCCGTGGGTTCGTCAGGTCATTTTCCTTCGCCCACACAGCGGCGGTTACACCCGAGTCCCTCCGGTACAGCCTGGGCCGCGGGGGGATAGGGACGCCCCGTGGGTTCGTCAGGTATTTTTCTTTCCCCCACACAGCGGCGGTTACACCCGAGTCCCTCCGGTCCAGCCTGGGCCGCGGAGGGATAGGGACGCCCCGTGGGTTCGTCAGGTCATTTTCCTTCGCCCACACAGCGGCGGTTACACCCGAGTCCCTCCGGTACAGCCTGGGCCGCGGGGGGATAGGGACGCCCCGTGGGTTCGTCAGGTATTTTTCCTTCCCCCACACAACGGCGGTTACACCCGAGTCCCTCCGGTCCAGCCTGGGCCGCGGTGGGATAGGGACGCCCCGTGGGTTCGTCAGGTATTTTTCCTTCCCCCACACAGCGGCGGTTACACCCGAGTCCCTCCGGTCCAGCCTGGGCCGCGGAGGGATAGGGACACCCCGTGGGTTCGTCAGGTATTTTTCCTTCCCCCACACAGCGGCGGTTACACCCGAGTCCCTCCGGTCCAGCCTGGGCCGCGGGGGCATAGGGACGCCCCGTGGGTTCGTCAGGTAAATTTCCTTCGCCCACACAGCGGCGGTTACACCCGAGTCCCTCCGGTCTAGCCTGGGCCGCGGAGGGATAGGGACGCCCCGTGGGTTCGTCAGGTCATTTTCCTTCGCCCACACAGCGGCGGTTACACCCGAGTCCCTCCGGTACAGCCTGGGCCGCGGGGGGATAGGGACGCCCCGTGGGTTCGTCAGGTATTTTTCCTTCCCCCACACAACGGCGGTTACACCCGAGTCCCTCCGGTCCAGCCTGGGCCGCGGGGGGATAGGGACGCCCCGTGGGTTCGTCAGGTATTTTTCCTTCCCCCACACAGCGGCGGTTACACCCGAGTCCCTCCGGTCCAGCCTGGGCCGCGGGGGGATAGGGACGCCCCGTGGGTTCGTCATGTAAATTTCCTTCCCCCACACAGCGGCGGTTACACCCGAGTCCCTCCGGTCCAGCCTGGGCCGCGGAGGGATAGGGACGCCCCGTGGGTTCGTCAGGTCATTTTCCTTCGCCCACACAGCGGCGGTTACACCCGAGTCCCTCCGGTACAGCCTGGGCCGCGGGGGGATAGGGACGCCCCGTGGGTTCGTCAGGTATTTTTCCTTCCCCCACACAGCGGCGGTTACACCCGAGTCCCTCCGGTCCAGCTTGGGCCGCGGAGGGATAGGGACGCCCCGTGGGTTCGTCAGGTCATTTTCCTTCGCCCACACAGCGGCGGTCACACCTGAGTCCCTCCGGTCCAGCCTGGGCCGCGGGGGGATAGGGACGCCCCGTGGGTTCGTCAGGTAAATTTCCTTCCCCCACACAGCGGCGGTTACACCCGAGTCCCTCCGGTCCAGCCTGGGCCGCGGAGGGATAGGGACGCCCCGTGGGTTCGTCAGGTCATTTTCCTTCGCCCACACAGCGGCGGTTACACCGGAGTCCCTCCGGTACAGCCTGGGCCGCGGGGGGATAGGGACGCCCCGTGGGTTCGTCAGGTATTTTTCCTTCCCCCACACAGCGGCGGTTACACCCGAGTCCCTCCGGTCCAGCCTGGGCCGCGGAGGGATAGGGACGCCCCGTGGGTTCGTCAGGTATTTTTCCTTCCCCCACACAGCGGCGGTTACACCCGAGTCCCTCCGGTCCAGCCTGGGCCGCGGGGGCATAGGGACGCCCCGTGGGTTCGTCAGGTAAATTTCTTTCGCCCACACAGCGGCGGTTACACCCGAGTCCCTCCGGTCCAGCCTGGGCCGCGGAGGGATAGGGACGCCCCGTGGGTTCGTCAGGTCATTTTCCTTCGCCCACACAGCGGCGGTTACACCCGAGTCCCTCCGGTACAGCCTGGGCCGCGGGGGGATAGGGACGCCCCGTGGGTTCGTCAGGTATTTTTCCTTCCCCCACACAACGGCGGTTACACCCGAGTCCCTCCGGTCCAGCCTGGGCCGCGGGGGGATAGGGACGCCCCGTGGGTTCGTCAGGTATTTTTCCTTCCCCCACACAGCGGCGGTTACACCCGAGTCCCTCCGGTCCAGCCTGGGCCGCGGAGGGATAGGGACGCCCCGTGGGTTCGTCAGGTATTTTTCCTTCCCCCACACTCGGCGGTTACACCCGAGTCCCTCCGGTCCAGCCTGGGCCGCGGGGGCATAGGGACGCCCCGTGGGTTCGTCAGGTATTTTACCTTCCCCCACACAGCGGCGGCTACACCCGAGTCCCTCCGGTCCAGCCTGGGCCGCGGGGGGATAGGGACGCCCCGTGGGTTCGTCAGGTATTTTTCCTTCCCCCACACAGCGGCGGTTACACCCGAGTCCCTCCGGTACAGCCTGGGCCGCGGAGGGATAGGGACGCCCCGTGGGTTGTCAAGTATTTTTCCTTCCCCCACACAGCGGCGGTTACACCCGAGTCCCTCCGGTCCAGCCTGGGCCGGGGAGGGATAAGGACGCCCCGTGGGTTCGTCAGGTATTTTTCCTTCCCCCACACAGCGGCGGTTACACCCGAGTCCCTCCGGTCCAGCCTGGGCCGCGGGGGGATAGGGACGCCCCGTGGGTTCGTCAGGTATTTTTCCTTCCCCCACACAGCGGCGGTTACACCTGAGTCCCTCCGGTCCAGCCTGGGCCGCGGGGGGATAGGGACGCCCCGTGGGTTCGTGAGGTATTTTTCTTTCCCCCACACAGCGGCGGTTACACCCGAGTCCCTCAGGTCTAGCCTGGGCCGCGGAGGGATAGGGACGCCCCGTGGGTTCGTCAGGTATTTTTCCTTCCCCCACACAGCGGCGGTTACACCCGAGTCCCTCCGGTCCAGCCTGGGCCGCGGGGGGATAGGGACGCCCCGTGGGTTCGTCACGTATTTTTCCTTCCCCCACACAGCAGCGGTTACACCCGAGTCCCTCCGGTCCAGCCTGGGCCGCGGAGGGATAGGGACGCCCCGTGGGTTCGTCAGGTATTTTTCCTTCCCCCACACAGCGGCGGTTACACCCGAGTCCCTCCGGTCCAGCCTGGGCCGCGGAGGGATAGGGACGCCCCGTGGGTTCGTCAGGTATTTTTCCTTCCCCCACACAGCGGCGGTTACACCCGAGTCCCTCCGGTCCAGCCTGGGCCGCGGAGGGATAGGGACGCCCCGTGGGTTCGTCAGGTATTTTTCCTTCCCCCACACAGCGGCGGTTACACCCGAGTCCCTCCGGTCCAGCCTGGGCCGCGGGGGGATAGGGACGCCCCGTGGGTTCGTCAGGTATTTTTCCTTCCCCCACACAGCGGCGGTTACACCCGAGTCCCTCCGGTCCAGCCTGGGCCGCGGAGGGATAGGGACGCCCCGTGGGTTCGTCAGGTATTTTTCCTTCCCCCACACAGCGGCGGTTACACCCGAGTCCCTCCGGTCCAGCCTGGGCCGCGGGGGGATAGGGACGCCCCGTGGGTTCGTCAGGTATTTTTCCTTCGCCCACACAGCGGCGGTTACACCCGAGTCCCTCCGGTCCAGCCTGGGCCGCGGAGGGATAGGGACGCCCCGTGGGTTCGTCAGGTATTTTTCCTACCCCCACACAGCGGCGGTTACACCCGAGTCCCTCCGGTCCAGCCTGGGCCGCGGGGGGATAGGGACGCCCCGTGGGTTCGTCAGATATATTTACTTCCCCCACACAGCGGCGGCTACACCCGAGTCCCTCCGGTCCAGCCTGGGCCGCGGAGGGATAGGGACGCCCCGTGGGTTCGTCAGGTATTTTCCTTCCCCCACACAGCGGCGGTTACACCCGAGTCCCTCCGGTCCAGCCTGGGCCGCGGGGGGATAGGGACGCCCCGTGGGTTCGTCAGGTATTTTACCTTCCCCCACACAGCGGCGGTTACACCCGAGTCCCTCCGGTTGCTTGGGCCGCGGGGGGATAGGGACACCCCGTGGGTTCGTCAGGTATTTTTCCTTCCCCAACACTTGGCTTTCGGACCATCGAGGCCCCTGCCGCTGAGGCGAGGGGCCCTCCTTCGCTTTGGGACCACTGAGGCCCCCGCCCCTGAGGCGAGGGGGCCTCTTTGGCTTTGGGACCACCGAGGCCCCCTCCGCTGAGGCGAGGGGGCCTCCTTCGTTTGGGGACCACCGAGGCCCCCTCCGCTGAGGTGAGGGGGCCTCCTTCGTTTGGGGACCACCGAGGCCCCCTCCGCTGAGGCGAGGGGGCCTCTTTCGTTTTGGGACCACCGAGGCCCCCTTCGCTTAGGTGAGGGGTCCTCCTTGGCTTTGGGTTCACCGAGGCCCCCTCCGCTGAGGCGAGGGGGCCTTCTTCGCTTTGGGACCATCGAGGCCCCCGCCGCTGAGGCAGTGGGGGCCTCTTTGGCTTGCGGACCATCGAGGCCCCCGCCGCTGAGGCGAGGGGGCCTCTTTCGTTTTGGGACCACCGAGGCCCCCGCCGCTGAGGCGAGGGGGCCTCCTGGGCTTTGGGACCACCGAGGCCCCCGCCGCTGAGGCGAGGGGGCCTCCTGGGCTTTGGGACCACCGGGGCCCCGCCGCTTAGGCGAGGGGGCCTCCTTCGCTTTGGGACCACCGAGGCCCCCGCCGCTGAGGCGAGGGGGCCTCCTTCTCTTCGGGACCACCGAGACCCCCGCCGCTGGGGCGAGGGGGCCTCCTTGGCTTTGGGACCACCGAGGCCCCCTCCGCTGAGGCGAGGGGGCCTCTTTTGCTTTCGGACACCGAGGCCCCCGCCGCTGAGGCGAGGGGGCCTCCTTCGCTGTGGGATCACCAAGGCCTCCGCCGCTGAGGCGAAGGGGCCTCTTTCGCTTTGGGACCACCGAGGCCCCCGCCGCTGAGGCGAGGGGGCCTCCTTCGCTTTGGATTCACCGAGGCGGGGGTTTGCGTGTCCCCTCCGCAGACGCGCGGCACTGCGGATTGGGGGGACACGACCGGAGGGTTAGAGGATGGCCCCGCGCACGGGCACCTTCGGCATAAGTGCCGCGCGTTGGGGGAGGGGGGGGGGCCAGGCCACGGACCAAACCCCCGTGTTCCGCTGGCCAAACGCTGCCCAGTCGGTAGTACCTGGCGGCTAAGGGCCCACACCCGTGAGACTGCGTCCCCCTTCCCTTGGGGGGGTGGTGGACCGTGCCGGAAGTGGAGCCGGCGCCCCGCCTCGCCCCCCATTCCGTGCCGCTGGGAGGGGATCCGGCTACGTGTAGGGCGGGTGCATGCACGTAGCGCGGACCAGGGGACAAGGGGAGGAGACGAAGAGGAGAGCCGCCGCCATGATGCTTAGCCGGACGGGTTGGGGTGAAACCTCCCTCCCGGTCGCTTTCCAGACCGTGGAGGGCCGGCGGGCACCATGGGGATGTGCCGCGGGGGCGC
This sequence comes from Eutreptiella sp. 'Long Island Sound 2002', assembly GCA_964036045.1. NCBI lineage: Eukaryota > Euglenozoa > Euglenophyceae > Eutreptiales > Eutreptiaceae > Eutreptiella > Eutreptiella sp. 'Long Island Sound 2002'. The sequence goes on along the minus strand of OZ038382.1, from coordinate 10,453,020 downwards.
CCTACCGGGGGACCGCATCTCCTCCTCCTCCTCTCTGTGTGTGTGTGTGTGTGTGTGTGTGTGTGTGTGTGTGTGTGTGTGTGTGTGTGTGTGTGTGTGTGTGTGTGTGTGTGTGTGTGTGTGCATGCGGGTGGGCGGGCGGGCGGGCGGGCGTGTGTGTGTGTGTGTGTGTGTGTGTGTGTTTGTGTGTTGCAGGCCACCGACAAATCACGGCGCAATGAGAGCGCCACTGCCACCCATGGTGTCCTACGCCATGGCCACCGAACCTTGGGCCCCAAGCTTACCTTCTGGGCTCCGCCTACAGAGCATACCGAGGCCAGCCGCCGTGCAGTGTGCCCCTGAGGCGCGCGACTGGGCTACGTTCTTGTGCCGTGGAGTTGATCCGGCGCCCAACGTGTTCATGGTCATGGCATGTCTGGCCACACAATGTCTGTACACATAATGTCCACTGTGTAGAAGCTGCACCTGGGGCTGGGATATGGGCTACAGCGCCGTGGAGTTGCTCTAGCGCCCACCGTGTTCATGGTCATGGCATGTCTGGCCACACAATGTCTGTGCGCACAATGTCTACTATGTACCCGGGGCTGGGACATGGGCTATGGGAACAGTTCCAGCATTGATGGTCTGCCAGATCTACCTCTTGCCTACAACCATGGGTCGGTGGCGGTACATGGCGGGAGCTGCCTCCTACGGCCCGGGCTATCCTTGTAGCTGGTAGTATTCCATGTTGTTTGTTTGTATGTTTGCTTCGGTTTTCAATGCGCGAGTTTGGCGTTGTGACCCTTAAGCTTGAGCTGACTCCTAGTCCTGATTAAAGGCACCTTCTGTATGAGCACTTGAGGTAAACAAAACGAAAGGTGGGGTTGTGGGCTAACGATAGCGAATTGCGCGTGTGTATAACACGGACGTTCTAGTTACCTGTACTTCGGAGGGTGGCCCGTATACTTTCCGCCAAGGAACTTGAGTTGTACTTACTGCCATGTCCTACAAACCTCTAGCTGTTGAGAAGTTTTGTTTTTTGCTTTGCCCGCGTTGTTCTGACGGCCTTGCTCCCCTCATTGCGACGTTGTGTGTGTGTGTGTGTGTGTGTGCATGTGCGTGTGCGTGTATGTGTGTGTGTGTGTGTGTGTGTGCGTGCGGGCGGGCGGGCGGTGTGTGTGTGTGTGTGTGTGTCACCCCCACTGCTGCCCAGGGGCGCGTGACCTCACCGTGGTGTGGGGGCGAAACCGGGGGGGGGGGGGTCCCCCGGGCTAACACGCAATCTGGGGGGTGACCAGGTCCAGCCGCGGCGGCCTGGTCACGGGATCCCGCGCCCCACCCCTCGCCGGCCACCGTGGGACAGCCACGATGGCACAGGGCGGGCTCCACCGGGGGGTGGCGGTATGCAAGAGAGCCCCGGGTCTCCCTGTGGCCCAGCCCTCTCCAGGGCTCATGTGTTTCCCCCTCTCGCCCCCACCCACGGCGCCGTGTGTCTTTGCACAGGTACATCATGGGTGGGGACCGAGTACAGGAACGCCATACCGGGCCTGGGGTTAAACTCCATGCCTCGGACGGCTGCTACGAGGAATTTTGCGCACCGAGACCGGGGGAGGGTCCCGCGCCTACCGCTACGGTGCTCACTGCGCCGGGGCTAGGGTACCTTCCTATGGTTTCGGCTGCGACATGGAAGAATGGGTGGCCCCCCGGTTTTGAATCGCGGAGGGGCACCATCCCCTCCCAGTGGCCTGAGCGAAGGGGAGGCCCCCCGAGGCCCTGTTTCGCTTTGGAGGAAGTGTGAAATAAGGGGTGGCCCCCCTGTTCCAGGAACCGCGTCCGTGGGGAGCGCCGCCGTAGGCGCAGCCACATTGGAGGAAGTTTGAAAGAAGGGGAGGCCCCCCGAGACCGTCCCGTGGGTAACGCCAACGAAGGCGTTACCACTTTACCCGTCTTTGGAAGCAGGGGGGGCGCCATCCCCCCCAGGAGCTGTTATGACTTCGATGTGTATGTATCAAGTAATGTAAGTACGTCAATGAACGAACCTCAGTATTGTATAATGTACGCCTCCGGCCAACAGCAGAGAGGGCCGGAGGTCTGGGTAAAAGCCCCGGACCCCCCAAAGGCAGCCCCAAAGGTGAGCGCACCACTGGACGGGGGATGTCTGCGGGGTAAGAACATGCGCTGCGTAAACAAATAACTTAATAAATAGTGCTTATTGCTATAAGTAATGCTTAAACGGGTAAATGGCCCCCCCCCGGGGCCAGTTTAGTGCACACCCCCCAGAGCCGGACTCGACCGGCCGTGCTGAGGCGAGCCCAGCAATGGGTATGACAGGCCAGACGTGCTGGTAGCCACGCCTCAGCACACTCCGTGGGCTTATAAGGCCCACGGGGGCCCCAAATACCGTTTCGTTCGGAAGTTAAGCCCCGGCGGAATTTGGGGTGATTCGTGGTTAAGAGGACTCACGTTGAGTCCCAGCTACTGCTACCCCGGAGTTATGATCTCCGGCACTGCCTGCCTACTTGCCTGCTGCTGCTAAGAGGTAGAAACCGGGTAGGACTACCCCCCCCCCCCAACCCCCAAGCCTGCACGGCACCGGGGGACCCCCACAGCGGCCGCAAGGGCTACGCGTGGGCGGCTCCTGGTTTTTGTCGCAGTGCAGAAAAGGTAGTTACCACGACCCCCCGAAAGCCCGCGGGGTCTGTGGCACCCCGTTCTCCCGGGCCCCACAAGGGACGCGCGGAGACGGGGTTGGCCCGTAGGGGTCGGGGGTAACCCTCCCCCACACAGCGGCGGGTACACCCGAGCCCCTCCGGTCCTGCCCGGGCCGCGGAGGGATACGGACGCCCCGTGGGGGTTTTGAGTACGCACGAAGGGCTCCCTCCCCCACACAGCGGCGGTTACACCCGAGTCCCTCCGGTCCTGCCTGGGCCGCGGAGGGATAGGGACGTCCCGTGGGGGATTGGGGGCGCACGGAGAGGTCCCTCCCCCACACAGCGGCGGTGACACCCGAGTCCCTCCGGTCCTGCCTGGGCCGCGGAGGGATAGGGACGTCCCGTGGGGGATTGGGGGCGCACGGAGAGGTCCCTCCCCCACACAGCGGCGGTTACACCCGAGTCCCTCCGGTCCTGCCTGGGCCGCGGAGGGATAGGGACGCCCCGTGGGGGTTTTGAGGACACACGAAGGACTCCTTCCCCCACACAGCGGCGGTTACACCCGAGTCCCTCCGGTCCTGCCTTGGCCGCGGAAGGATAAGGATGCCCCGTGTGGTTTTGGGGGCGCACGGAGAGGTCCCTCCCCCACACAGCGGCGGTTACACCCGAGTCCCTCCGGTCCTGCATGGGCCGCGGAGGAATAGGGACGCCCCGTGGGGGTTTTGGGGGCGCACGGAGAGGTCCCTCCCCCACACAGCGGCGGTTACACCCGAGTCCCTCCGGTCCTGCCTGGGCCGCGGAGGGATAGGGACGCCCCGTGGGGGCTTTGGGGGCGCACGGAGAGGTCCCTCCCCCACACAGCGGCGGTTACACCCGAGTCCCTCCGGTCCTGCCTGGGCCAGGGAGGGATAGGGACGCCCCGTGGGGGCTTGGGGGCTCACGGAGAGGTCCCCCCCCCCACACAGCGGCGGTTACACCCGAGTCCCTCCGGTCCTGCCTGGGCCGCGGAGGGATAGGGACGCCCCGTGGGGGTTTGGGGGCGCACGGAGAGGTCCCCCCCCCACACAGCGGCGGTTACACCCGAGTCCCTCCGGTCCTGCCTGGGCCGCGGAGGGATAGGGACGCCCCGTGGGGGTTTGGGGGCGCACGGAGAGGTCCCTCCCCCACACAGCGGCGGTTACACCCGAGTCCCTCCGGTCCTATCCGGGCCGCGGAGGGATAGGGACGCCCCGTGGGGGTTTGGGGGCGCACGGAGTGGTTCCTCCCCCACACAGCGGCGGTGACACCCGAGTCCCTCCGGTCCTGCCCGGGCCGCGGGGGGATAGGGACGCCCCCTGGGGGTTCGAGGGCACACGAAAGGTTCCCTCCCCCACACAGCGGCGGTTACACCCGAGTCCCTGCGGTCCTGCCTGGGCCGCGGAGGGATAGGGACGCCCCGTGGGGGTTTGGGGACGCACGGAGTGGTTCCCCCCCCACACAACGGCGGTTACACCCGGGTCCCTCCGGTCTTGCCTGGGCCGTGGAGGAATAGGGACGCCCGCGGGGGTATCAAGGCGCGCGTATGAGTTCTTCCCCCACACAGCGGTCGTTACACCCTAGCCTCTCCGGTCCCCCTGGGCCGCGGAGGGATAGGGACGCCCCGTGGGGGTTTGGGGGCGCACGGAGTGGTTCCTCCCCCACACAGCGGCGGTGACACCCGAGTCCCTCCGGTCGTGCCCGGGCCGCGGGGGGGTAGGGACGCCCCGTGGGGGTTCAGGGACACGCGGAGAGGTCCCCCCCTCGCACAGCGGCGGTTCCACCCGAGTCCCTCCGGTCCGGACGGGGCCGCGGAGGGGTAGGGAAGCCCCGTGGGGGTCGTGGGGGCACGCGTATGAGCCCCCTCCCCCACACAGCGGCGGCTACACCCGAGTCCCCCGTCCTGCCTGGACCAGGGAGGGATAGGGACGCCCCGTGGGGGGTTTTGGGTGTCACACGGGGAGGTCCCTCCCCCACACAGCGGCGGTCGCACCCGAGTCCCTCCGGTCCTGCCTGGGCCGAGCGGGGATAGGGACGCCCGATGGGGGTTGTGAGGGCACACGGAGGGGTCCATCCCCCACACAACGGCGGTCATGCCCGGTCCCTGTGGTCTTGCCCGGACCACGAAGGGATAGGGACACCCCAAGGGCTGAGGACAGCACGCGAGGAGTCTCTTCCACACAACGGCGGTTGCACCCGAGTCCCTCCGGTCCTGCCGGAGCCGCGGAGGGATATGGACACCCTGTGGGAGTTTGGGCACGCGGAGAGGTCCACCACCCACACAGCGGCGGGCACACTCGGGTCCCTCCGGTCCCGCCGGGGCCGCGGAGGGGTAGGGACTCCCCCTGGGGGGTTTGGGGACTCTCGGAGAGGGCTTGCCCCCACACAGCGGCGATCCCCGGCTGTCAAGCTGATTGGGGTCGTTTGGGGGCCAAGGACCAAGTGAGAATCCTTTGGGCTCTGCCCAAGTGGCCCACTGAGGTCTTACCTCACATCTCCGGCACGGGGAACGAGCTCTGGGTGGGATTAATGGTGTGGGCCTCCCGTCAAGTGGGGGGCGCCAGCGCGGGGGTACCGGTGACCCCGCTACCGAGGGGGTTACCTGAAATCCGGGATTGGCCCCTGGACGTTCTCCGGGGTGCCTTTGAGGCTTCCACCCTACCGATTACCACGGTGGAAGCACTGGGGGAGCTGCTAGGCGATATTACGCCATCTTGGGCCTCAGCTCCCGTTTTGGCGTTGCTTGCCTCTCGGGGTGCCGAAGCCCCTCTCAGCGCGGCGTCCTGGACGCGGGTATCCTCCCGCACCGGGGGTGGCACAGCCGCCGTGGACCTTCCCGTCCCGGCGGGCGCTGGGGCCTCGCCGGTTGTGGACGCAGACGCAGCCGGGGATGACGATCCCACGCAACCGTACGTGAACGTGGACGGTGTAGATCCGACGGTCTCCGACCCTTGGCGGTTACTTGAGCCCTGTGCGGGGGCTACAACCGGCGCGACCCCTGCCGCGGGGGGCGACGCGGTCCCTCGAGGGGCACGTGACCCCGTGGGGGAATCCCCCTCCGACCCGACGGGGGTCAGCCGCGAAATAAAGTTTGGGGGCACCTCCATTTATGAGTTTGACGCGGAATCCCCAATAGGGGAGCGTGTGGAAGACTCTCCCACCCCACTGGCGATCCCTTGCCCTGCTGGCTCGGATCTCGGGGGCGGCTCCGGGACGGCAAATCGCCGCACCTCCCACGCGGTCGACAATCGGCTTGCGCCGTCCGACGGGGGCTGCGCTTTGGTGGCTGCCCATCGCGCGGCCCATTCGGGGTTTCCCCCGCCCATCTCTAATGCCCCTGGGGTCCTTGCCGGGGGCTTTGCCGGGGGCTCACACGCGGGGCCGGCACCTGCGACTCCGCAAGCGCCCGCGCCCGTGAGGGGCGGGGGGCATGTATCTCTTGGTGACGGGACTGGTCTGCTGTACCCACCGGGCACCACGGCGGGCGAGCCCCGCCGGGGCGGCGTGCCCGACGTGAGCCCGGGTGAACGTTGGTGCCCGGAGTCCCCGGGGGCAGGGAGCCGCCCCCCCATGGATGCGGGGCGCCGTCCCCCTCAGTGGGAGTCCCGTCTCCAGGACCTGGAGCGTGACCTAGAAGACGCCCAGGCAACGTGCCAGGCCCTGTCCTCCGAGCAGGACCGCCGCCTGCAGGAGCTGCAGAGGGTCCGCGCGGACCTGCACCGCTCCGAGGGAGAGTTGGCGTCCATGCGGCGTGACCACGCCACGGTCAGCGGGGAACTGGTGCGGCAGCGCTCCCGCACGAGGTCCCTCGAGGAGGAGGGCAGCGGCCTCCGCCGACAGCTCGCTGACGCCCAGCGGGCGGCACGCGATGTCGCGGGGGCGGTGGACGAGCGCCTCAGCCGGCACCTCCCCGCCATCCTCGAGGCTGTGCAGATTGTTCGGGACGAACACATCTCACAGCCCGCGGTGGAGCGGGCGCTGCGGGGCTGGGTGCCCGCGGGGTACGGGCCGCCCTCCACGGCGAACCCGAATTTCCGGGAGATCTGCGCGACTCTGGTCTGCGCAGCGGTCCTTCGGAAGGATCCCCCCCCGTCCCTGGAGCAGCTCTCTCGTCGCTTGCGGGTCCCGGTCCAGCCCGTCCTGCACTTCCCGACGGAGGCCGTAGGACAGGGACCGCTATTGGGGATGTCCGCGGATACCCGCCCGATGGGCAGGGCCCCGGCACCGCACGAAGGGCCAGAGACCTCCCCGGTGGTCCGCTCAGCCGGCAAGCCCGGCGTCGAGGTCACCCCCGGGAACCGCTCCGGGGGGGACATCACTCCCACGACCACGGGTGCGGCCGGTGCGGCAGCCCCCACTCCGGGGCGGGACGAACTCCGCGCCCTCCTGGTGTACCTCAATGAGGTACCACCGGACTCGCAGACGGGGGAGGCCCAGAAGCTGCATCTGCGCCTGGCTACCAGGCTGGACCTCCCCCCGGAGTTCCCCCAAAGCAACCTGAGGGCCCTGTACACGGCCCTGGGCAGGCTCCTGCCCACGCGGCCCGAGTTGGGCCACCTGGTTGGAGAGTTCGTCCGGGACCGCCGGGCGGAGCCCTCCGGGTCTCAGACCCCGGTCCCTGACTCCCAGGGGGCGGCCAAGGTAGCGGCAGCGTCCCGGGCCAACCAGGCCGGAGGGAGCGGCAAGTCTCCTGGCAGGGGCAAAGGCGGGTCGGACCACGACACGTACTCCGTGGCCGTCATGGTCCGGTGGCGCGTCAACCCGCGCGACACCCCGGAGGCCATCTACCCCCTGTCCCCGGGGCGGTTGGGCATGGTCTTGAAGAAGGCCTTTGGGGACTTCCGTGTGTCCTACATCAAGGACGAAGGGCAGCTATGCCACACGGAGGATGGAGGTTGGGCACTCGTGGGCGTGCGGCCCGAGGCTGCCTCCGCCTTGGAGGGGGGCGGGGGTGACGCCGACAAAGAGTTCACCTACAAGTGGGCCAAGGCCAACAAACAACCGTATTCCGGCGGGCTGCTGCGGGCCCACCACGTGGAAAAGAGCAATGCTGTGCTCCAGCGGATGCGTAGTGGGGACCTTATGGCAGGACCCAAAGGCTTGATCCGGGCTCGTGATCGGGACGGGGCCGGGGACGAGGGCCGGAAACGGCGCCGGTCCCCCTCTTGGTCCCCCCCGCGGTCCTCCCATCGGTCGGAGGGAGACTACACCCCGCGACGGGGGAGCAGGTACCCCTCGCCGGAGGACGACTACCGTCGAGGAGGCTCCGGCATACCCCCCAGTCGGTGGGGGGCCCGTGGGATGGGCGCTACGACTACCGTGCGCCGTCGCGGAGCGAGCAACCTCGCCAGCCACCACAATGGCTCCCCCGTGACGACGGCTGGGGACAGGACTATCGGTCTTACGACCCCCCCACGAGTTACGGGGAACGCTCCCCCTACCCTCGGCCGGAGATGCACCCCATGGCTCCGCCTCATCAGGCGGCGGCGGCCAGCCCTCCGACCGCCGCCGTTTGGGGAGCGCCGCCCGTGGATCCCCGCTACCCGGGGGACGGCCGTGCGCCCCACTACGGGGCGGCCATGCCCCCGCAGGGGTTGGGCGTCCCGCAGGCGCCGTATCAGCACCAGCCATACGGACCACCGGCCCCGACCGCGGACGCGTCAGCGCCCCCCTCGGGGTACGCGGGGCCCTGGTACGGGGAAACAGTCCCAGCTCCCGCTGCCACAGCCCCGCCCGGCCCGGTTCACCCGGTGGCGCCCCCCACTTGGGGACCCAGCCCGTAAGGGGCGTTCCAGACGAACTCCCCCTCCCCGCGCCGGTCACGCTGGGGTGGGACGCCGGGGACGTGTTCTCTCCGGGGGCCGTGGCCCACGACCATCTCAAGCTCCTGGCCCGGGACTCTGTGTGTCCGGGGCGCCCCTCTGCTCAGTCGGGAATTGTTCTCGGCATTTGTGGCGCCGTGTGCGGCGTGCGGGACGTGGCCACGGCGCTGGAGTGCTTACCGGGCCTCCACCCCGCGCTGGGGCACGTGTCCCTTTTCCAGGGAGACTGGCGCCTTCCCGCCATCCTTCAGCAGTGGGCGGCCCACATGGCCGTGTACCAAGTCTCGGACGGCCACTCGGTGCAGGTGTACAGCGGTGGGGGGGGTGTCACCCACCCGCCCGGGGCTGAGGGATCCGTGACGTGGGTGCCCAGGTCCACGTACAGTCGCGGCCGGGTGGTGTTCAAAGCTGCGTCCAGCAGCTCCACCGCCTACGTGGCGGCCAACGTCGACGCGCGGGCACTGGGGCGGTATTTGCGGCGATCCACAGCGCTAGAGCTCCCCACCAAGGTCCGGCAGGCCGTCCTCCGCCGCTTGGAACACACGACGGGTCCCACTGGCCGGGGGGCGCTCGACGCCCTCTCTGGGGGCACCTCCAGCGGCCACCGCGGACTCGGGGACTTTCGGGCTGTCACCCTGAACCTACGGAGAGGCCTAATGGGCAAGATGCCAGCCCTGGGGTCTTGTCTGCGCGGGTGGGGTTATCCGGATCTGGTGGGGCCGCAGGAAGTGGGCAAGATGCCCGCCAACATTGTGGCCCACGCCATGTACTGGGCCACATTCACCCCCGCGGCGCATCCGGCGGCCGGGGTTCGGGCTGCTGGTGCGGTGGCATCCCACCTTTCGGGAGGTCTGGCGGGACATACACTCCAGCGGGCGCGGCGTTGCCCTGGAATACCACTGTCGGGGGGGACACATCCTGGCGGTGGTGGTGTATTTCCCGGCCGACCAGGACTTGGACGTGGTGCGGAGCATCTTGTCGTGGGCCCTGGGCGTCATGGCCCCCCGTCGTGGGGTTTATACCCTGATGATGGGGGATCTCAACGCCAACCCGGGATGGGCGACAGGCTTCCGGCAGGCCCCGGCTGCCCTCACCGTCCTTGGGGAGGAGTTTGTCCAGGACACTGGCCTGGTCCGCTGTTGCCCCACCTCCGAGGCGCCCACGTGGACCGACGGGCGGGGGTGCGTGGGGGTGATTGACCACGTGCTACAAGGCCCTGCCCCAAAGGAGGGACGTTTGTGGGTGGACGAGGCCTCCCCCTTCCCCTCTGACCACCGCCCGGTGGTGTGGGACGCCCGGGATTGCCAGGACCCTGAAGACAGGTCCCCGGTGCGGCTGCGCGCCAGGCACTTTTAGATACGTGACCCAGGCATCACGGGCAGCTACCATGCGGCCTTGTCAGCGGCCCGCCGGGAGGAGGGTTTGCGACCCGATAGTCTGGCGGCCCTGTATGAGTATTTCCTTTCCTCCACCATACGAGCGGTGGAGAGGGCCCATGGCCCCCCTCGTGAATTCGGGGAGCTCCCGGGGCGTGTGGACCAGGTCCACCGTCAGCTCCAGGCACACGCTAAGCGGTGCCCGCGGTGGTGGGAGTCACTGGACACGCTCAAAGAGCGTTTGGATCTCCGCCAGGACCTGGCGGAAGCCTGGGAGGTGGGGAATCCGCAGCGGTATCTCTCCCATCTCCCGGAGGTGGCCCCCTTCTCCAGACCATCCCGCGGGGCTTTCCGCCACCTGTATGGGCCCGCTCGCACGCCGCCGGTCCAACCGCGGTTCTGCGCTCAAGTGGACGTGGCGCCGCGTGCCAGGGCCAAGGTGGCCCTGGACCAGGTGCGTCACCGACACCAGAAGACGCCGAGGGAGCTAACGCCGGGGGACGTCCGGGCCCTCACGGGTTGGATCACGCCCACACAGCCGCTGGGGTTGCCCACGGCTACGGTCACCCACCTCCGCCGCATACTTCAGCGCACCGGCAACACGGCCCCGGCTCGCGACCAGTTGCAGTACTGGATGTTGCGGGAGATGGACGACGACGGTCTCGCCATTGTGTGCGAGATCGTCAGCCGCTACATGCGGGGGGAGCGCCTGGAGGCCCTCACGCACGGGGACCTCCACCTCCTCCCTAAGAAAGCTCCCCACGGCGTTGGGGCCAACGACCGCCCACTCACCAACCTAGTCCTCCTGCGCAAGGTGGTGGGTCTGGTGGTGAAGGAAGAGGAGGAGCCCTGGCTTCGGGAGCACGGGTTCCTCCCCCCCAGCCAATTCGCCCTCTGGCCGGGAACGTCCATATGGGACTTCCTCAGGGTACTGCACGATTATTTCTGGTACCGCTGGGGCTCCGGGGGCGAAGCCTGGCCCGTCCTCGACGACGTCCGTCACGCTTTCGGTTCCCCAGACCACGTGTCCCGGGACTCTGTACACCGGGTGCTGGGTTACGGCCCGGAGCTGTGCCACCTGCACCGCTCCCTGGTGGAGGACATGCGCCTGGACATGGGCGGCACGGATGATGTCGACCATGCCGAGGGGTGGTTCGATGCAGGGTCAGGACAGGGCTGCCCTTTGTCCCCGCTAGATTACGCGCCCATGGGGGAGGTGAGGGCGAAGATGGTGTCCCGTGAATACCCCGGGGTGCTCACCCCAGCAGGCCTTTTACACAGTCTGGCCTGGGCCGACGATACGGTCTGGCTCGGGGGCTCCCCGGAGGATGTGTCCGCCATCGCCGGGGCCCTCCCCGCCGCAGAAGACGCGGTGGCTCTGGGATCCGACGTGTCGAAAATGCACGTCCTACGGACCTGGATGGACGGGCAGCGCGTACGGTACGGGGTTCCCTCGGTTCTGATGAACGGGGTTCGGCTGCCCGTGCCGTCGGAGAAGGATTACATCCGCTCCCTGGGGCGGCACGCCCTCCCACACACGTATCACAAGGAGGATTTCCGGAAGTTCATAATGGCGGCGCGGCGTGCTTCCGCGGTTATCCCCATCAAGTCCTTGCGGGCGCAATACCCCCCGGCCATGTACAACCCGAAGGCGGGCGGCATGGCGCGTTTCCAGGCCGGGGTTCGCCCCCCCCCGGTCCGGGTATGGCACCTCGCGGACTACCCCGCCATCTCCGCCCTCCGGGCGATTGTGGGGGAAAACCTGCCAGCGCACCGTCTGCTCGGGCCTGTGCAAGCGGGGCTCTCCGGCATTCGCCCTCTGGGTCCGGACGTGTTGACCACGTTTGTGCTCAACTACGCCCGTCAGCTGAATCACCCCAATCCCCTGACCCGGGCTTCCGCCCGGTGGGGGCACATGTGCGCCCTTTGGCGGTTCCACCCGGACATGCCCTGCATACACCAGGGCCTGGCGGACTGTGATTGCCACCCCACGGACCATGACCGTTTCCTGCGCTATACGTGGCTCATGGAAATCCGGGTCTGGCCCGCTCCGGGGAGCCACGCCGTGGAGGTGAGCAAACACCCACTGGGCGCGGCGACGACCATCGACGAGGCGAATGACGGCCACGCGGCTTTGGCGGCCGGTTATCGGGACTGGTCCAGCACCCGCAGGGCGGGTTGGCCATCACGGTTTCGTGGGCCGGATACCCTCCCCCCGTGGCCCCGCTGCGTGCGATGGGCCCAGGAGGTACACTCCGAGGGGGTCACTTTGCAGAGCGTGCCTGCGGAGGCGGTTTTCGTGCAGGATGCCTCCTGGTATCCCAACCACACGGCCGGGGGCGGGCTGGTGGTGGCGGACCCCACGACAGGTTGGCACCGGATCTACCGGATCCCCATCCCTGTCCACGTAGACGGGTCCTACCAGGCGGAACTCTACGTGGCCTGGGAGGTTTTGCGGGCACGGGGCGCCCACCGGGTGGTGTGGGGCACCCGAGGCCGGCAATGGTCCTTCCACGATAGCAAGGGCTATATAGACGCCGTCCAGTCCCGCAACCCCGGATCCTCCCCGCTGTCGGACGACTTGCTGCGGGCGTGCCGGGGTTTGCTGTCCGAGGGGTTCAGTGCGCCTCAGCACCTGTACTCCCACAGAGTCGGCACCTTCCTGGACACCCTGCTGGACATAGCCGACGGGGAAGCCAAGAAGCAGGCTTCCGGGGCCCGCCCCGAGGTGGGGTGGATCCGGGGGCTTCAAACACCCCAGGTCTGTTTCACCCACAACGACGTCCAGGTGCACAACCTGGACCGTCTGGTCGAGACGTCGTCGCGCCGTCTGTGGGATCTTCATATGGAGGCCCCCGAGCGCGGGGAGCGCCAATCCCTGGGGGTTTACTCCGCCGTTACTGAGCGGGGTTTAATCCGGTGGGGGGCACACCTCCGCACGATGGCACGCCGGGACGGGCTGGGGTTCGCCGGGGACGAACGCCCCTGCCCCGCTTGTGGCCAGACAGTGGGAGCGCACCATTGGGTTTCCACTTGCCCGTGGCGCCACCTCTTTCAGTTGGCGATCCACACGCAACTGCACATACGCCTGGACACGCTGTGTGCACGTTGGCAGCGCCGCGCAGTGTCCCCATGGGGGATTGTGGTCCTGTACGGGCCCGATGCCTTCGCCCTCAGCGTGGGCTCACCGGGGGACGACGACCCCCATGACCCTTAAGCTTGAGCTGACTCCTAGTCCTGATTAAAGGCACCTTCTGTTTGAGCACTTGAGGTAAACAAAACGAAAGGTGGGGTTGTGGGCTAACGACAGCGAATTGCGCGTGTGTATAACACGGACGTTCTAGTTACCTGTACTTCGGAGGGTGGCCCGTATACTTTCCGCCAAGGAACTTGAGTTGTACTTACTGCCATGTCCTACAAACCTCCAGCTGTTGAGAAGTTTTGTTTTTTGCTTTGCCCGCGTTGTTCTGACGGCCTTGCTCCCCTCATTGCGACGTTGTGTGTGTGTGTGTGTGTGTGTGCATGTGTGTGTGCATGTGCGTGTGCGTGTATATGTGTGTGTGTGTGTGTGTGTGTGTGTGTGCGGGCGGGCGGGCGGTGTGTGTGTGTGTGTGTGTGTGTATGTGCGTGTGCGTGTGCGTGCGCTTGGGTGTGTGTGGGTGTGGGTGTGGGTGCGTGCGGGCGGGCGGGCGGGGGTGTGTGTGGGTGGGTGGGTGGGTGTGGGTGTGGGTGTGTGCGGGCAGGCGGGAGGGCGGGCGGGCAGGTGTGTGTGTGTGTGTGTGTGTGTGTGTGTGTGTGTGTGTGTGGTTGTGTGTGTGGGTGGGTGGGTGTGTGTGTGTGCCGAAGGCGCTATTACCAAAAGGCAATGGCAAGGATGCCGTGACCATTGCTCAAGCCAGGCGGGTGGGCCCTGATACCGAACCCTAAGCTAAGCCGCAAACCCCTTAGTGCGGTGCAGGGGCGTGCCTGAAACAGACCTGACGTGTGCCGTCAACCATCAGTCCAGGGCAGCCTGGGCACCCCCTGCTGCTCCGCTTGCTGGCGGAGCCTTGACTCTGACAGGGCCCATGCCATGGTGCCGTGTGGCCCCGCCTGAGCCTTGAGCAGCATAGCCTGCACCTTTGGCGTGGGCCAGCCACACCCGCTGTGACTCAGTCAGGGCCTGGCGGATGTACTGGGTTCCCATTGCACGGGGCCCCGTCACATCCATGTGCGCTTGACGCATGGACAGGGTTGCTATCGCGATGCCCATTGTTCCTGCCGTTGCTGGTCACTGTCGAGCCACTCCAGGGGCAAGCCTGTCCCCTACTTGTACCTGTCCCCCCAACAGTGCTCATATCGGACCCGCGCCGGGATGATGGCCTGGTCTGACAGCTAGTCCTGCAGGTCCGATGGGGCCACGAGCAGTGGTCCCCAAACTTCTCCACGGGCACAAAGGAGAAGGGGCGCCTGGGCATCCATGTCAGGTCTACCTCCAGGTCGTCTCTAGTGGCTGCGTGTGTGTGTGTGTGCTCTCGTGTTTTCATTGTGCTTCGCGTTTGTGTGTGTCAGCCTGCCTGAGGCTCTGTCCACGCCGACGCGTGTTTGGTTCAGGTTGACTGGTGACCCATATCGTGCATTTGTTCGCTGCACAACCATATAAAATCTTCACCTCTGAGCTGGCAATTCTGTTTGAATGCCAGCACAGCAAGATACACGCTTTTAAGCCAAGTCTTACACATTGCCTGCACACAGCTTGTCTATGCTGTCGTGTGTGTCGGCGGGTACCTGCCCCCTTTCGGGGCTAGGACTTAAACCCGCTAACCGTTTTGTAACCGGCACACTTTGGTCCCCAACTGCTTTTCCACCCACCAGTGACCGCCTCGCAACCGCTGTTGAAATCTCCCTTCAGCCTTTCAGACCCTCAGGTGCATCCTTGGGGGCTCACTAAGTGATGGCCTGTGTCAACACGATGCAGCCATGTCCAAAGTACAAGAGGCGCACCTTCTGTATAAGTTTGGTACCTGAGTGTATGTTGGAAGGCAAGGCTCCAAGGCGCGTCTGCAACGCAGAAGAGCGGCTTGTCAGGTACGTGCCCACTTGTAGTCCGTTGCTTTTCGCAGGTCTGCACCGTAGTGGGGGCCTGCTTTCATGTGATCAAGTGAGGACATGGTGCATCGAACACAAGAGTTCTGCAGGGCTCACCATCGCAATAAACTTTCCATTTCAGGGGCTGTTGGGATGCAGGGTGTGCAACATGGGGGCCCAGGTTGTGCGACATGGGCGTTCATGTGTATAAGTAAACCTCTTATTGGTGAATGCTGCATACCCCCCACACACACTGCTGCTGTGTGTGTCTAAGCATGGACTGACTGGCAACCATTGTTTTTGTGGCCACTCTTTTTTGTAGTCCAGAAAGTGAGATGGAACATTCGTGAGCCAGTGTTAGTCGAAACAAGAGGCTAAGCCATGCTTGTGAAGAATTTCTTCTGCTGAAAGCAAAGGTTGTGCTTGAGATGGCGAAAGACTTCGCTTTACTATAGTATGATTTTCAGCAAAGAGAGTATGTTAGCACGCCGGGCATGCCAGGCAAACTTTCCCCTTATTTCCCCCCGGTTCCCCCCATTTTCCGCGTTTTTTGTCCCCGTGTTGGGGACACGGTGTTGTTTGAAAACAGATATTTTGATGCATCTTTCGCGTTGGGGATATGGTATATTTGGATTTTCACCCTTTTTCACACATTTTTTGCCCATTTCCACCACATCCATTCCTTTCTAGGTTGATTTATCCCCATTATGGGGACCCCGCGAAGGCAGGGGTGATTTAGCCATATTGATCTATCCCCACTATGGGGACCCTGAGAAGGCACGGGTGATTTAGCCATATTGATCTTTCCCCTTTATGGGGCAGGGGTGATGTAGCCATATTGATATTTCCCCACAATGGGGACCCTGAGAAGGCAGGGGTGATGTAGCCATATTGATCTTTCTCCACTCTGCTTCCTTGTTCCTTGTTCACCTGCAGTTGTGCTTTGTGGTGTCATTCGTGCTTAGGGTTCCTGGGCTGGAGGAGGGAGTGATATCTAGTGGTAAAGCATTGGGATGGATGACCGGGACATTGATTTGGATGCCGGGCGCGCCGGGCAAATGTACCCTCAAATGCTGCTGTACTGGGCCCAAATTTCTCCAAGGCTGCTCACGGGCTGCTCAAATACAATCTTGTTGCCCCCCCCTTCGGATGCCCTCTAATCCTAATCCCCACAATGTGCTTTCGATGAATTATCCTGGTGTCAGTATCTTCCTCTTTTACTGTGTTCTGCGTGTATTTTCCTGGTGTGCCTGATGCTTCAATGGTTGATAATTGCCTGATGTGGAGGTGGAATACATTCAAGGTTGGGATTGGCACAGTCACTGCTGTATCCCAACAAATGGAGAAATGCACACCAACATTCTTTTGCTTTTTTATTTTCTTTGGCTGGAAAGACAATTGCACAGTGACACACAGGATATCAAGGTGTGCATTTGCACTGTGTTAACTGTGATGGTGAATGTCAAGTTGCCAGTGAAGGATGGATTATTACAGTGGAATCATGGCATGGATGAGGATGGGTGTGTTTGTATCAATGCATTTTTTGACCAAGGTAGAGTCACAGTGTGGGATTCTTTTGCCATGACAGCTTCAGGCTTTATGGTTTTTGGACTGTGGCTCCCAGCTATCCAGGTGGGGCCTCCCAAAGGGCTTTATGTTGGATGGTTTTTACATTATACTCTGCTTGTTATTGATTTATCATTTCCTCTTTATTACTTTGTCCGCGGAAGTTTACATTGATGATGGGGGCTACTGCATTATGGCTCTCCTGACTCATTTTTGCTGGTGAAATCTTATTATTTGGCTATATGCCCCCCCCAAAAAGCTTTAAGGTTGTGCATTGAAGAATCAGGAACGCATGTTGCAAAAAGGAATTATGGCTGAATGTTTTAAAGCAAAATTTTCCTGGGCGGGCGGTCCCGAGGTTTAGTTTGGTCTGCAAAAGTTTCAATTACCCGAATACACCGAGAATCAAATTTTGCAAAGCATGCCTTGAGTTGAGTTGATTTGAGACAAAATGGAGTGATATGTTTCGCATGCCTCCATTGGCTATAATAGTTTCGTTAGTCTCATCTACAGTACAATGTAGGAAACATTTTTTGTTTGCTAGGTTCCATTTAGCTGCATGATATGTGCTACATGTGCTCTCAAGGCTATTTCATTCTTGTGCCAACCAAGCCCGTTTTTGTTTTTGCACCGGTTGAAAACATAAACAGCACAAATAAGATCTTTGTTGGAGCGAAACAAAAGATTCCCAAAGTACCTTTTCAAGTGCCCAAGGGGGTAACGCAGTGCAAAAAGAGTCCCAAAGCGCACAAGTAACGAAATAGAAAATGGGCAAGTGATGACAAATACATTCTTTTTGCATGTAGTGCACAGTTTGTCTTTTGCCCTTTTTCAAGTTTCAATGCGGAACCGAACACATTCTCTTCTTCAAACCCAATGCAATATGGAATCACTGTTCTCCATTTTGTAAAGCCCAATATGTTTTAGGTTTATGCAGCTTGGTTAGGGGGGAATGTCTAACCAAGTGTGTAACCAAGTGATTATTGTTTGCTTGAGAGCCCCGTGCATGCTAAAGATATGCAACATGTTGAAACCTCAACACTTTGTGAATCTATTTTGAACATTTTAGTGTAGCGGGGAATGTGCAGCTACATCACTGCTCTCCGCTTTGGGAGCCCCAAACGTGAAAAGAGATATGTATTGTTTGAAGGATCTAGTACAATCTATTGTCAATTTCAACAAATGTATTTATTTATTTCAAATGATGCGTAATTTCACTGGATAGTCGTGTATTGTCTACTCCTGCGAGTTTTGGGTGTTCTGTTGCGTTGTGAAGAGAATAGTAATATGGGCATGGCAAACGAAAAGACACAAAATAAGGCGCTAGGGTTGTAGAAGAAAAGCACAAAATGCAAGCCAAAGCAACAAGCCAAAACATCGACCTTCATGTGCATGCTTTTGCATTTCCAATCTTTTTATGTGGATGTTTGGATTAGTGTGCAGACCTCTGTACATTTTGTCCGGCACTTTTTTTTCCAAAAGTCTAAAGTTTGTTTGATCTTTTGTATATTGAATGTCTATTTGACCATGTGCACACCAATGTTGCCAACCCAATTGTCATCTCATCGGTGTTTAAGGTCCATGGTCAATTTTCCCAATTAATTAGAAACACTAATTATCAGCAAATATGGAGAATGATTTGAGAAAAATTGGCATGGTTTTTTTGATACGGACTTAGAACCAAAAAATGGCTCCGAAGTCTTTCACCTGTACAATGGGTGGTGTTTTATGCATGGAAAAAAGGATTGTACGCCATCACAAGAGTTTAGATCGAAAAGGCAACATTTTTCGGTGGTCTTGATCCTTCTACGTTGTATGTACTCTCCATTTTATGCAAAACTAGAAGTTTTCATCAATACGTGGTCACCAGAGAATCAATCATCGGAAACAACTGGCTATTTTATTCTAATCGCACTAATTGGCCTGAAAATAGCCCTTTTGGCTATTTTCTTAAGGTTTTTTAAGTTTCTAATGTATTTGAAAGTTTATTGAATGTTCAAAGTAATCAAAACTGTCGGCGGGGGGGCGGGCGCTAGTCGCCGCCGTGATTTTTACGACATTATTTTCTTGATGAAAAACGTCGTAAATGTTCAGAAATGCTAGAGAAAAGCTGTGTTTATATCAATTTTTAATGAATTATGATAGATTTTTAGTGTATTTTAGGGCATTTTTCATGAAAAGGTTGCCAATTTTCTCCTGGCGGCCTGCAGCGACGGCCGTTGCCTCACCTATGGGGAAGATTCAGTATATGTCTGTAGGTTTTCAAGAAAAATATCATATGGCGCCAGATTGCCCTAAGGCCCCTAGGCTAGCGCATGGGGGGAGACCCTTGATTCAAGTTTTAACCTTGTTTTCAACATGTTTTTGACTTTGTTTGCCTGGTTTGACCTTGATATGACCCAAAACTGACTTAGACATGTTGACCATAGAACAGTTCTTGTCGACAACACTCGTCGGCGACCCAAATCTCAGGTCACAGGGCTTGTGGTGCCCTGATTTAGTGTGATTTTTCCTAAAAATCTAACCTTAGGACATGGTTTGGTACTTAGGTATGTTTACATGTCTATTAACCTAGTCTATTGCCTTGTTTGCCCTCTCTTCCTTTCTTAGGACACGAGATTGTGTCATGGGGCGAGCAAAGCTCCTAGAACAATTTGTCGAAGCGTGGTATTACGGGTTCTCTTGTGCATGCTTGCGATCTCAATGACTCCAAAAAGAGTACAAAAATGGGTTTGAAAGACAATTTTTGATGGCAAAAATGAAGTCCAAAAACAACCTCTTCACCCACGTAGAGAGGCAAGTTGGACATCCCAGAACCAAGGGCGTACCAATACGCGTCAAAATTGTTCTGCGGTGGATGCAGCTCTGAAGCAGGACTTGGAGTTCTTTGTGTTCTCCACGGTATGTGGACCCTTGGCACAAGCAATTAGAAAGAGCCAATCCAAGGAGCTCAAGTCCTTCACCAAGCCCAAGATTGGAGTGCAGATCAACCAGTCCACGGCCTGGCGTGGCTTGGGAAGGCCTGGAGCAACATTACAACGAGGTATGTCCTCCACAACGTCCACCTCCTCAAGTACTTGGACTGAGGAGCATCATCAAGACCTTCATTAAATTGGAGAAAATTATCTTGACCAAGACAATGAGGCTTGGTAGGCCTCCTACTTTGGATCAGTAGCGGCAGAGATCGCCGATCATTTTGCGACAAGTTCGTCAGCGACTTCCAGCGACGAACATGGGTCAGAAACCAGTCCAATTAAATGGTGGGACTATGCCCCCGGTGAGTTTCAACAAGCAATTGATTTTTATGAAGCCCAACATCAACGGCACCAAGAATTTGATATGTGGGACACCTCCAACAAAGGTAGTTGTCGCCAGAGGACGACGTCGCGCAGAGAAGACCGTCGTCGACTCACAGCCAAGGAGGAGGAGAAGTTTGATAAGGAGATGAAGGAGTTCTTCAAGAATTATAAGAGCCTCATTGGCTCTGATAGAGGCTAACCCTCTCTCTAGTAAGAAAAAGTGCTTTTCCATTGCTTTGAGGCATACTCTAGTTGTATTAGAGATGCACTGAGCATCCAGGCATTTCTATCTTAGTATTGGTCCCACCAAAAGTGGTGATAACACATTTTGACCTATGGAACCAAACACTCAATCAGGATATGGAGTGGACCCCTTAATCCCCTTTCAATGTGAGGCAAATCATCTTTTCCTGAGTTGACTGAGAACTGACATATCCAAGGCAGAGCCCATGAATTTATCTGTGTTTTTCCATGAATTCTTAGCTATCCTAGTGGTATGCACACTAGGGGGCTGGTCACCTCTTTTTGGGAGGTCCTGGGTTCAATTCCTGGTCAGCCTAGCTAAGTAGGAAGATCCCATGTGACATGGCAGTGACCTCATCGCCACATGCCCTGCCACCTCAGCACATATGGGACCCAAAACAAAGAGTGCACATCTCCTGAGATGGCACTATGGAGATAGAGTGACCATGGGGCAGTTTTCCAACTCTTTTCCAAAACATTTCAGCTATCTTTGTGAATATGCATTCCGATTTGACCTGAGCTGTAGTTTCTGTGAATATCCTTTGCACTTTCACTGTTTACACTGCAGCCCTTCATGCTTTGATCCTGAATTCTCTTCTCCTTGCACACCTCTGGCTTGGGTTATCCTGGATTGACTATATTTCTGCAAACAAAAGGTTTTCATCTCCAAAAACAAGCAGCAGGAAACCCTACACCAACAGCAGGCAGCAGGAGGAGCAAAAACACAGTGCTGAAACCACTATAAACTTTTCTGGTAGCAGAGGCAGCCTGTCTCTGCGCACCGGCAGCAACCCCGTGCCGTACATCCAGTGCGCCGGGTACAGGCACATATAAGCAGAGGGGTGACTAAAGATGGACACACGGAAGGAGGACGCCGACGTGAAGACAGCGCCAGCGCCTGAGGCACCGGCAAGGCCAGCACCTGGCGCTGTACCTTCGACGGAGCCCTTACATGGGCCAGTGGATGCGGCTGAGGACTCCCTGGATGGACTCCAGACGGCCTTCGGGGCCCTGTCTGTGGAAGAGGTGGTCTCTCAACCTGTGAAGAGGAAGAGAGAGAGCGAGAAGGATGCTGGAGACGAAGCAGACGAAGGAGAGGAGCAAGGGCAAGACCTGACGAATGTCCCTACCTTCGAAGGCGCACCAAGCGCTTCTGGCCTCCACGCATCACCCTTTCCTTTAACCACCACACTCCCAGCCGCTGCAACATCCACTTCCACAACCAACCCGCCTATGGCAGAGGGCACAGGCTTTACTGGCATGCCTCCCTACCCCGCCTATGGTGTGAACCCACCTACCACTGCGTTTCCAGAGGCAACTACTGCCAGTGAGCCGGTGGCTACCAGCTCTGCGCCGCGATGGTATGCGGCTGAATATACCCATCCACTACCCGCTACTGGAACCTATGTGGATGTTCCTGGTTATGCACCTGGCTATGCAACCTTGAGTGGGTTGAGGAGAGGACCTGAATCTCTTGGTGGCAGGAGTAGAGGATCGGGAAGATCCTCCAACAGGTCCCTGACGCGGTTGGAGATCACCGAGGTGCTCCGAGGAGCCACTTCAAAAATTGTGGGTGACCTCACTCAAGAGATCCGCGAGAAACTGGAGCCCCTGATGATCCCGCCCCACGCGTCACCTACCACGGTGGGAATGTCACCCCACCGAGTACAGCCTAACCACCTGGCGGCAGGGTTGAAAAATTACCTGGGGAGCCTGAGGAGCAGACCGATGCCGACTCCTGCAGCTATTCCGAGAAGTCCTTTCGTGCCGAGAACGGCCCAGCCGCCCTACAGCCACGTGACGAACTCGACGAGGGCCGAGCTGGACCGGCTAGGGCTAACAGCCTTGAGGGCTATGGTGGACGTAGAGCCTTATGGCTCTAGTGATCTAGGCGGAGACCCCTCCGATGATGAGCCGCCGTCGATGACTTCAACTTCGCCCTCGGAGGAGGATGACCCGGAGGACCCCGAGGACCCAAAGGGGAAGAAGAAGAAGAAGAAGAAGAAGAAGACCCGACGCCCTGAGGGACGGGGGTCTCAGGAGGCGAAGGCTATTGCCACCTCCAAGATCGTGGTGAACCTGCCTGAGTTCACAGGCAAGGACCTCAGCAAGTTCGCTGAGAATTTTGGCCGGTTTCCACGACTGACCGGCCAAACCCACGCTAGTGGGCGAGTGAAGTGCGATATGCTCCTGCAGTGCTGCAAGACCAAGTACCTGGAGAAGCAGGTCAGGCAGATCGTGACGAACTCCGCCACCTTTGCCGATGTGTTGGTTGCCCTGGAGAGGCAGTACCCGACCTACGAAACCGACCTCTCCATCAGGGCCGAGATCCAGAACCTGCCCGTGCTGCCCAACAACCCCAAACCTGGCAGGGTCTCTGAGCTGTTGGCTGACCTGGACCACTGGGCTGGACGACTGACGCCCGGTTCCTACAGCAGCGACGATTTGCTGTTCTGGTTGGTGGCCAAGCTCCCTCGAGAGCTATGGGACGAGTGCCGTTCGACGGCGGAGCGCAAGGCTAGATCCCTCCGCTACGAGGATCTATGCGTGCTACTCCTGGAGCTGGCGCTGGAGAAGGAGAGCGACCAGCACTTGAACAACTACCGTCCTGGTGGTGGAGGTTCTGGAGGCCATGGCAAAGGGTACCAAGGGTCCCGACCTGGGCAGGGGACTACCCCCAAACACGCCCACGCCCGTATCATGGAGAACATGAAGGAGCTATTCTGGTGTGATGCCAGAGACGAGCAGGGCCACCTGCAGCACGCCCCTGACTGCGAGCAGCGAGACTGCTTCGTAGTCAAGGGGAAGCAGCAGGAGAAGAACACCGGCGCCAATACGAAGCTGCCGGATCATTACAGGTGCACCATCACGTGTGCATTCTGCGGGAAGCGGAAGCACTACGAGGATGAGTGCTACCATAAGCAACGCCTATCGGCGAAGCTTAAGGGTGAATATCCTGGCAAAGGCTCTGGCAAAGGTGGAGGCAAAGGCAAAGGCAACGACTCCGGCAAGGGCAAGTCGAAAGGATGTGGTCAAGGGCAAGACAAGGGTCAAGGTGGACGAGGAGGAGGCGCTAACCGCCAGCCCGACAACAGGAACAAGGACAAGAACGGAGGCAACCCCAACCCTAATCCAGGGGGGAACTCCGAGCCCTCTGGAGGGCAGTCTGGTCCTACCACACGCTCACAAACGCAGGCCCAGCAAGAACAAGGAGCCAAGCGTGAGCATGAAGGTGGTGATGACGGCAACGCTAAGAAGAGGAGCCGTTTCATGAGGATGGCCCGTAAACTGCGGAACAAGGGGTTCGAGGTGACCTGTCCCGCGGAGTTCTGACGGGGACGCTCTGGTGGCACCCAAGGCGTGGTGTTTTGGGTACGTATCCGACTAGGGGGACGCGAATACCTGGGGGTACTGGATACTGGCGCCACAATATCTATAGTGGCCAAGAAAATTTTACCTTGTGGGAGCCTGAAGAACACCATGACCACCGCTGCTATACGTATGGGGGATGGACATGTGGTGCACAGCTGCGGGGACTGTGAAGTGGAGGTACCTATGGGCTCCCGGACTATGGCCCATCGGTTCTATGTGATGGACACTGAGGCCTTCGACTTTGTACTGGGGACTGACTTCTTCGTACAGCACTCCCAGATACAATCCCTGACGCTGCAAGCGCCCTACCTCCTCTACGTGGACCACGGCAGTGGCAGAGAGTCTGTGCCACTGGAGCAGTCGGAACATACTTCGAGTTACCTGAGACTATCGAAGGAGGAGCCCTCGAACATGATGGCGGCCTCCAAAACTGAGGACTATCAACTATTGGGGGAAGTCCTAGACCAAGGTCTGAAGGAGTTGGGTTACTCTCGAGAAGACCTGAGTGTGGAGTTGTTCGCCAGCGACAAGCAGCATGTACTGGACCTTTACTGCAGCAAGGGGAAGAACTGCAGCTACAAATTTTACTGGCCCTCTTTCGGGATGGCCTACAGGAACCCCAGGTTCAGTGAACTGGGGAAGGTGCTGACCAAGGTGGCCTTGGAACGTTCCCGTATGGTCCTGTGTTCCCCCGATTGGGGAGCCCATGGGGGCAACGAATACTGGCGAAACCTCCTGGACAGGATGACTATCAGCTCTGTTCGGTTACCTGATGAGGCCATCTACGTGCCTCTGGGGCGTAAGACACCTATTGGGAAACCCGGATGGGGGAGTATGCTGAGCGTGGTGGACGGAGGTCTTACCTCCATTCCCTGGGAGGATCTGGACCAGACTCTGGTCCAGGCTATACAACGAGAAAGCGACGGACTCCCCTTGGGTGACTTGAAGGATCGCCTACGACCTCAAGATGCTGTTGAGATTACACCCGGAGGAGATGAGTACGTCGTGACTGACACCAACGCCCCCAACTCTCCCTGCCATGTACCTGTTGCTGATGGAGTCTCTGAGTGTGGACTATCTGAGCTACCTAGCTCTATCCACTCAGACGACGAAACTGAGCACGACGCCTTCTTCGTGCAGACCTGTGTGGAGGAAGTGGAGAACGCCGAGTACGTCGCCCCACTAAAACCCCTACTCTCCATGAGGGTGGAAGACCCCGTGGACGAGGAGCTGGACCCTCGATCCAGGCTCAGGAAGTATGTGGATTCCAAGAGGAAGTTGGTGTCGAAAAAGCTATGCTACGCGAAGCCTACCCGCAGCTCATGGCCACTGAAGCAAGGACGCATGGGAGACCTATCCCAATTGAAGGAGGACCTCGAACAGAAGATCACCACCTGGCAAAGGGAGGTAGATCTTAAGCTCATGAAGAGCGTGTGGGGCGCCCATGTGAGGACCCCAGAGGAGGACGACCTCTCGGAGGAATGTGTATGTGAACCCCCTCGAGCGTGCCTATGTTGCCATCGTCCATCGGAGATGGTTGAACAAGACCTTCTATATGCCTACCAAGGGCTGAAGGATACTACCACGGGGGAAGAGTCGGTGGAGGACCACCTCCCGACGTCTATTACTCAGGGGGCAAGCAACTTACACTCTGACGAGGACATGGAGGACAAGATCAAGATATTGGACCCGCGGGTACAGAAGCTTATAAGGACCTATCTGGAGGTGTTCGGAGAACTACCCCCTCCAGCCTCATGCGACAAGCTGGTACGGATGGACCTCAAGCTGAAACCCGAGTTCGTGGGTCACAAGATCCAGAGCAGACCCTATCCAGCTCCTACAAAATGAGATAGAAGTGGTCGTGCGCGCTGGCGCCTGGCGCCACAATGAGATTAAAAGATAAGAAAAACACGACGAAAAAATTTTCTAAATAGCTGAAATTAAAGGTAATTAACATAAAAAACGCTTAGGCCAAAAGGCGCGCTGCGAAACGCGTAAAAACGCGACGAGAAATTTTTTGACGTGAAATAGGTGAATAGTTAGCGCCGTAACAACCGTAACGCTCGTAGGACCCTAACGCCGTCCCTCTCGTCCTCTAACTAGCCGTAGGCGCAAAGAAAAACGCGTCGCGAGCAGCGCGTAAAACTCGAAAACAAACGTTTCTAAGCCGCCGCGTCCCTTCGCCCTGCTTCCCTTCCTTTTCTTTCCTTCTCCATGCACCCACCCCTCTTCCCTCGTGCCCCCCCTCACTCCTTTTCGTCAGTTTAGGCGACCGGCCCTGGGGGAAAAGCGGTCAACCCCTTGCAAGCAAGACCACCATCTTTGCGACCGCGTGGCAACACGTAAGTCAGGAAATACACCTTGGTATTGCTGCTTGCCTGCGTGCGTGAGTTGCGTGGAGTTTGATTTTCTAAAGAGAAACAATTTAATTTTTGGTTTTCAGAAAGTTTTCAAAGGCACGGAAAAACGGCAGGGGTTTTTAGCAAAGGAAAAGAGGACAAAAGGAAAAACAAACACCAGCAGCGCAGACAACCGCACAGCACAGCCAACCAGCACAGCGCCGAGGCCCAGGGCACCCGGGGCCGGAAACCAGAGAAAGCCGGAGACAACGGGGGCGCACAGGGGAAGAAGAAGAAGGGTGGCACAGTGCTCGGGTTGAAGGGGTGGCTCGAGAGTCATAGCCAGGTGAGGGCCTACGGGTGCTCACGGGTTGTAGGTTCTCCCATCTCCAACATCTAAGCCTGTATCTCCCCGAGAAAAAAAAAACGTAGAGTTAGATATTCTAAAGAGAAACATTTTGAATTTTTGGTTTTCAGAAAGTTTTCAAAGGCGCGGAAAAACGGCAGGGGTTTTTAGCAAAGGAAAACAAGACAAAAGGAAAAACAAACAGCACAGCACCGCAGGGCAGCACGACACCGCAGGACACGGCACAGAGCGCAGGACACCACAGGACAGCGCACAGCACAGCACGACACCACGACACACCAGAGCAGCACCACCACACCGCAGAACGCCCAGGGAGACACCACAACGCACAGGGACAAGCCACAACACGAGGCACCAACAACAGCGCAGACCACACAGGCGCCGCACAACAGGCCGCAGGAGGGCAAAGCGAACACAAACAGCACCGCAAAGCGACAGCAGAGCACGACAGCACAGCACCACACCCAGCACAGCGCCACAGCACACGACACAGGGAGGCAGGGCACCACAGCCAGCACAACAAGGCACCGCAGCGCACAGAACGGAGAAGACAGGGAACACACAGCGCGAGGAAAAGAGCACCACAGCACGCAGACACCACCACCGGGCCAAAAACAGCACAGCCAACCAACAGCACAACACAGCACAGCACGACAGCCCACAGGAGGGCAAAGCAAGCCCCAAAAGCACCGCAACACGACAGCAGAGCACAACAGCACAGCACCAGGCGACAGCACAGCACCACAGAACACGACACAGGAAAGCAGGGCACCACAGCAAACCAGCAAACCACACCAACCACAGGGAAGCAGACCACGCGGCCAGGCAGGGACAGCGACACCCACACACGCCACCAGCAGACAACCACGGGCCACCAGACCCAGCACCGCACCACGGCACACCACAGGAAACAGCACAACACACAGCAGAGCACCACAGCACCAAGCGCCAGCAACAGCACGCACCACACGAACAGCACAACGCGAGGGCACCAGCACAGCGAAGCACAGCACCGCACAGAACGGAGAGCACAGGGAACGCACAGCACAGCACCCCGAGACACACACAGCACAAGGCAAAGCGGCGAACAACAGCAGGCACCACCGCGCCACGACAAAACACACACAGCACAGAGCACACAGCGCGGGGGAACACCGCAAAACACAGCGCCGCAGAGCACAGGGCCCCAGGGCGACGGGCAGCGCCAGAGGGCACGGCGCAACAAGCAGCGGCACCGCACCCAGGGACGCACAGCACAACACGGCACACAGCACCGAGCGGCAGGAACGAAAACCGCGAGACACAAAGGGGGGGGGGGGGGGCAGCAACCACGCGGAAGCAGCCAACAGCCAGGCGGAAAGCACGAAAGAGGGAAAAGCGCACGGAGAGCCGAGAAGCGGAGGGCCAACAAAACACACAACGCAAGCGCCGAGGCCCAGGGCACCCAGGGCCGGAAACCAGAGAAAGCCGGAGACAACGGGGGCGCACGGAGGAAGAAGAAGAAGGAGAAAAAAAAAAAAAAAAAAAAAAAACACCAAGGCCACAAGCAGGAGCGACGAAAACCGCGAGACACAAAGGGGGGGGGGGGCAGGGGAGCAACCACCAAAGAGCAGCCAACGGCCAAGCGGGAGACACAAACGAGGCGCGAGCCAGGCAGCGGGAGGCCGAGAAAAACAACCAACGAGGAACGGCAACAGCAGCGAAAGAGAGAGGGGCAACCCCAGCCCGGAGGGGGCCAAGCAAAGCAGAAAGACAAAGCGGCCAAAGGAAAAGGTGAGGCGCACCACAGCGCGCCCGGGAGGCCGGCCCGCCCGACCCGGCCAAGAAGAGCAAGCACACGCAAACACGCACGGGACCCGGGCGTGGCGTCCTCCGACCCGCAAGGGAAGGTGTCGGCGTCCACACGAAACAGCCCCGGTGCACCGGCCGAGTCCCCCGTCGTAAGACGGACGGTACGGGAAACCGGACGCGTCAGTGACCGGGTCCACACACGCCAACCACCGCAGCGCACGCAGCCCAAGACCGACGCCGGAGGGACCCGCCAGGAACAACCCCATCGCGGGGCCCCGAACGGGTACGACGCGGAGCGAGCCCAGCGCCCCTGCCTCGGCGGGGGCCAGCGGCAGGCACAATGAGCCCGGTTCTCGGCCGGCCTCCGCGTGCCCCGCGCAGCCGCCCAGTAAAGCCGGGGGCGCAAGCTCCCGGGGTGGGGAAAGGCACCACGGCGTCGGGAAAGCCGACCGGAGCACCGAGAGCGACCGGACCGGACGAGGCGCGGCGCACCTTGCGGGGCCACGAGGCACGCCAGAGAGGCACGCCGCCGGCCACAACCAGGGCACACGGACAGGTGCCAAGCAGCGACGGCCGCCGGGTGCCACAAACCCGGAGAGCGCGCACAACACGCAAAGAACCACGGCACACGAACAGGTGCCAAGCAACAGCCAACCCACACACCACAAACCCCAGCCAACGAGGAACGGCAACAGCAGCGAAAGAGAGAGGGGCAACCCCAGCCCGGAGGGGGCCAAGCAAGCAGAAAGACAAAGCGGCCAAAGGAAAAGGTGAGGCGCACCACAACGCGCCCGGGAGGCCGGCCCGCCCGACCCGGCCAAGCAAAACACGCACACCACCGCCGCCAGCGGACCCCAGCCAGGAGTGGCGGGGACCGCCCACCACCAGCTGCAGCGAAACCCAGCCAGGAGTGGCGGGGAGTAGCACACAGGAACCTCCGCCAGGAGTCGCGAGGGACCCCAACAACACACCACACACCACCGCCGCCAAAGGACCCCAGCCAGGAGTGGCGGGGACCGCCCACCACCAGCGGCAGCGAAACCCAGCCAGGAGTGGCGGGGAGTAGCACACAGGAACCTCCGCCAGGAGTGGCGAGGGACCAACCACACCACACACCAGCCACAACCCCACCAACACACCACCGCCACACACCACACACCACACACCACACAGCACCGCCGCAAGCGGACCCCAGCCAGGAGTGGCGGGGACCGCCCACCACCACCGGCAGCGAGACCCAGCCAGGAGTGGCGGGCAGTAGCACACAGGAACCTCCGCCAGGAGTGGCGAGGGACCAACCACACCACACGCCAGCCACAACCCCACCAACACACCAGCGCCACACACCACACACCACACAGCAACGCCGCCAACGGACCCCAGCCAGGAGTGGCGGGGACCGCCCACCACCACCGGCAGCGAAACCCAGCCAGGAGTGGCGGGGAGTAGCACACAGGAACCTCCGCCAGGAGTGGCGAGGGACCAACCACACCACACACCAGCCACAACCCCACCAACACACCACCGCCACACACCACACACCACACACCACACACCACCGCCGCAAGCGGACCCCAGCCAGGAGTGGCGGGGACCGCCCACCACCACCGGCAGCGAAACCCAGCCAGGAGTGGCGGGGAGTAGCACACGGGAACCTCCGCCAGGAGTGGCGAGGGACCAACCACACCACACACCAGCCACAACCCCACCAACACACCACCGCCACACACCACACACCACACAGCAACGCCGCCAACGGACCCCAGCCAGGAGCGGCGGGGACCGCCCACCACCACCGGAAGCGAAACCCAACCAGGAGTGGCGGGGAGTAGCACACAGGAACCTCCGCCAGGAGTGGCGAGGGACCAACCACACCACACACCAGCCACAACCCCACCCACACACCACCGCCACACACCACACACCACACACCACACACCACCGCCGCAAGCGGACCCCAGCCAGGAGCGGCGGGGACCGCCCACCACCACCGGAAGCGAAACCCAACCAGGAGTGGCGGGGAGTAGCACACAGGAACCTCCGCCAGGGGTGGCGAGGGACCAACCACACCACACACCAGCCACAACCCCACCAACACACCACCGCCACACACCACACACCACACAGCAACACCGCCAACGGACCCCAGCGAGGAGTGGCGGGGACCGCCCACCACCACCGGAAGCGAAACCCAGCCAGGAGTGGCGGGGAGTAGCACACAGGAACCTCCGCCAGGAGTGGCGAGGGACCAACCACACCACACACCAGCCACAACCCCACCAACACACCACCGCCACACACCAGACACCACCGCCGCCGGCAAACCCCAGCCAGGAGTGGCGGGGACCGCCCACAACCACCGGCAGCGAAACCCAGCCAGGAGTGGCGGGGAGTAGCACACAGGAACCTCTGCCAGGAGTGGCGAGGGACCAACCACACCACACACCAGCCACAGAGCAACCGCCAGCCGAGGGAAGGCAAAGGGAGGAACAGCCCGGCAGGCCCCCCCCCCCCGAACAAAAAAAAAAAAGGGGGGGGGGGGGGCGGGCGCGCGAAAACAGCCCACAGCCACCAAACCGCCCACCAACAACACAGAAGGGGGCCAAACCCCCCACCCAGAGGACACCGAAGACAGGACCCCCAAACAGGCACAGGGGGACCACCCAGCCAAGACCGGCAACACCAAGCCAGCGACAACGGCCCACCGGGAAAAGGGACACCGAAACAACCAGAAAAAAAAAAAAAAAGCCAGCAGCCCAGTCCGAAAGAAAGGAGACGGGGGAGAGACCACAAGGCCCGGGACACGGACACCCAGCAACCGGAAAAAAAAAAAAAAAAAAGCGCAAAAAACACAACCCGACAGCCCAGCCAAGAAGGGCGGGGCACAGCCGAGACCCGGGCCCAGCACGCACGCCCACACCGCACACCGGAACCGGAAACGGCGGGGGGCAAGGGAAACGCGCAGGAAACCACACAGGTCCCGAAAGCAGGCCCAACCACGAACACCACAAACAGCCGGCAAAAGAGGGACAACACCACAAACCGAGCCCAAACACACCCACCCAAGACCCCAGCCACAACGGGCAGGGGTAAACAAAACCCACGACCAACCGCAACCCGGACCCAACCACAAACGCAAGCCAACAGTGGGAAACCCAGTGCCCACAGCCCGGGCACTGAGGCAGCCCGTGCCATGCAGGTGACCCGGCCAAACGAGATCCGGAGCCCGGGGGTAAGGCTGCATCCTAAGGCCTGCGCTGCTTTGGGACTCGAGGCGGAGCGTGCGACACCCAAGCGCCTCGGAACCCTAGTACCAAGAACATGCATGCATGCCTTGGGAACGGGATACGCCAGGAAGTCCGGTGAACCCCTAGGGTTCCGCCCAAAGGAGTAGACGTGCGCAAGCACGGGGGCCCACCCTCCCGGCGAGACAAGCATGTCACGCTGGCGGCGATCAGCCCTCCCGGTGTAGCCCGGGGCCGCTTTGTTGGGGGCCACAAGTCAGGTCTAGCGGGATGTAAGCCGCCTCCCCTCTTCACGCGCGGAGCCTCTTCCAGTTCATCACAGGGGCGACGCCAGGGGGAACCATGGGGCGCCTCTCCACGACCGAGTGCACCTACCTACCTACCTACCTGAGGACTATCAACTATTGGGGGAAGTCCTAGACCAAGGTCTGAAGGAGTTGGGTTACTCTCGAGAAGACCTGAGTGTGGAGTTGTTCGCCAGCGACAAGCAGCATGTACTGGACCTTTACTGCAGCAAGGGGAAGAACTGCAGCTACAAATTTTACTGGCCCTCTTTCGGGATGGCCTACAGGAACCCCAGGTTCAGTGAACTGGGGAAGGTGCTGACCAAGGTGGCCTTGGAACGTTCCCGTATGGTCCTGTGTTCCCCCGATTGGGGAGCCCATGGGGGCAACGAATACTGGCGAAACCTCCTGGACAGGATGACTATCAGCTCTGTTCGGTTACCTGATGAGGCCATCTACGTGCCTCTGGGGCGTAAGACACCTATTGGGAAACCCGGATGGGGGAGTATGCTGAGCGTGGTGGACGGAGGTCTTACCTCCATTCCCTGGGAGGATCTGGACCCGGCTCTGGTCCAGGCTATACAACGAGAAAGCGACGGACTCGCCTTGGGTGACTTCAAGGATCGCCTACGACCTCAAGATGCTGTTGAGACTACACCCGGAGGAGATGAGTACGTCGTGACTGACACCAACGCCCCCAACTCTCCCTGCCATGTACCTGTTCCTGATGGAGTCTCTGAGTGTGGACTATCTGAGCTACCTAGCTCTATCCACTCAGACGACGAAACTGAGCACGACGCCTTCTTCGTGCAGACCTGTGTGGAGGAAGTGGAGAACGCCGAGTACGTCGCCCCACTAAAACCCCTACTCTCCATGAGGGTGGAAGACCCCGTGGACGAGGAGCTGGACCCTCGATCCAGGCTCAGGAAGTATGTGGATTCCAAGAGGAAGTTGGTGTCGAAAAAGCTATGCTACGCGAAGCCTACCCGCAGCTCATGGCCACTGAAGCAAGGACGCATGGGAGACCTATCCCAATTGAAGGAGGACCTCGAACAGAAGATCACCACCTGGCAAAGGGAGGTAGATCTTAAGCTCATGAAGAGCGTGTGGGGCGCCCATGTGAGGACCCCAGAGGAGGACGACCTCTCGGAGGAATGTGTATGTGAACCCCCTCGAGCGTGCCTATGTTGCCATCGTCCATCGGAGATGGTTGAACAAGACCTTCTATATGCCTACCAAGGGCTGAAGGATACTACCACGGGGGAAGAGTCGGTGGAGGACCACCTCCCGACGTCTATTACTCAGGGGGCAAGCAACTTACACTCTGACGAGGACATGGAGGACAAGATCAAGATATTGGACCCGCGGGTACAGAAGCTTATAAGGACCTATCTGGAGGTGTTCGGAGAACTACCCCCTCCAGCCTCATGCGACAAGCTGGTACGGATGGACCTCAAGCTGAAACCCGAGTTCGTGGGTCACAAGATCCGGAGGAGACCCTATCCAGCTCCTAAAGAGCAGGCCGACGAGATTGAGCGACAGATACAAGAATGTATCGATGCTGGCCTAGTCCTGGAGTACAAGAACGGGGACTACCCCCTACACTGCAGCCCCTGTTTCCTGGTGGCTAAACCTGGGTCTACAGCCAAACGGCTGGTAGTGGACTACGGAGAGCTGAACAAGAAGACGCTGAACCACTCAGGGTCCATTCCCAATATGGAGTCTACCCTAGAGAAGATAGCCTCCTGTCGCTACAAGACCAAAATGGACAAGAGGAGCGGATTCTGGCAAGTGGACCTGACGCCCAACGCACAGGAACTACTGGCCTTCATCACTCCTCAGGGGAGGGTGTTCAAGTGGAAGGTTATGCCGTTTGGCGTGGCTAACGCACCCGCTCTATTCCAAGAGCTGATGAACAAGATCTTGTCCATCCTACGAAGGAGACCTAAGGTGCAGGAGCTCATATCCCGTGGTGCCCAGATGGAGGCTCACATCGACGATGTATGCCTGGGGACCAATACCCGGGAGGATCACCTAATCCTCTTGGGTGAGTTCTTTGCGGTCTGCCAGGAGAACCACACACGACTCAAGCTGGAGAAGTGTGAGTTCATGCAGGAGACCATGCAGTACCTGGGGTTTGACGTTGGCTATGGGTGGTGGACCCCAGGGGGCCTCTAAGGCCAAACCCCTGATGGATGCCAAGGTACGACACGAAGATCCCAAGAAAGGACTTCATGATGTACGCAGTTTCATTGGGGCGTGCAACTTCTATCGCCGCCACATCAAGAACTTCACCTACACCAGCGCCGTTCTGACGGACTTGATCAAGAAGAGTACTACTTGGCGCTGGGGCCCACAAGAGCAACAAGCGTTTGACGAGCTCAAAGACAAGGTAGCCAACGCTAAGTGCTTGGGCGTGCCTAGGGCACAAGGGGAGATTATCCTGGTGACCGACGCCAGCAATGTGAGCGGTGGTGGAACGTTGTCCCAATGGCAAGCACTAGAGAAGGAGGAGTTCGACTCGGCCATTTCCCAATGGGGGACGGAAGGTCTCAACCGAGATGGAACCCTCAAGCACAGCTACCCTGACGACAAGTGGGTCCTAGTACCTCTGGGCCACTGGAACTGGAAGTGGAACCAGGCCAGGGGGAACTACTCCACCTATGAGCAGGAATTGCTCGCGGGTATGCTGGTGCTATCCTCACAAGCACGACTGTTGGGGAGTAACCCTGTGGTCTGGCTGTGCGACCAAGAACCCATCCGCAGTTTCCAGAAGGGTCCCCCACCTGAGAAGGCCAAGCTACGACGCTGGGGGACCTACCTCAGTCAACTACGGCTGACGGTACACCATATCAAGGGAGTGAAGAACGAGTGTGCCAACTACATCAGCCGCAACAACTTCGACGCCCTGATTGGTGCCCGGTCTGAAGCGCTGGCTAAGGAGGCGTTCAGCCGTATGGACGTCCACTTGGACCTCAACATGACGATGATACGCCCCCTGGATGGACTCCAACAATCGGAGTACCTGAAGGAGTTCGGGGATATCTACAAGCGCCTGGAGAAACGCCTTGAACCCCTCCTGGTCAACCAAGACCAGTGGAAGAGGGACAAGAGCTACCTATGGCACGAGGACCGTATTGTGGTGCCTAGTGACCGAGTTCCAGCGCTGCTGAAGTGGACCCATGAGTCCAGTGGTCATGTGGGTGCTGACCGCACCCTGAGGCTGTTCAAGCAGTGGTTCCACACTACGTGGACTGACGACCAACTGCGGAAAACCCTCCAGCCTATCGTGGACAAGTGCCCGTGCAGGTCCTGTAAACCAGGGGATATCAGGGACAGAGGTCTCTACTCGACCCTGCCCATCCCTCACTGTGCTAACAGTGTTTTATACGTGGACTACACGGAGATGCCGAAGTTCGGGGGCTATGACTTCGCCCTCGTGGTAACCTGTGGGTTGACCAGGTTTACCAGGGTGTTCCCATGTACCAAGCACATTACCGGTGAGGAGACTATCAAGATACTCCTGGAGGAGTGGTTTTGTGTCTATGGGGCGCCCAAGGAGATCAACTCCGATGAGGACGTACGAGTACGCTCAGATACTGGCTGGTACAAGAGGGTCCTGAGATCCCTCAATGTCCAGGTATCGACAGGGATTCCCTACTCTCACACGAGCAACCCCCTATGTGAGCGACAGATCCGTGTCCTCAAGGGGAACGTCAGGATATGGTGCAAAACTGAACGCACCAGAGACTGGGTAAGACTACTCCCCGTCATATCCTTGATGATGAACTCCCAAGAGAGTTCAGCTACTGGCTACTCGCCCCATGAGCTATTCCTCGGGCGCCCGGCATGGTTCCTACATGCCCCCTATCCAGAGGACACCCATTCTTCTGTGGGTGAATGGGTCCAAGAGCAACAAGCGAAGGTGGACAAGGCCAAGGCTATGCTCCAGAGAGTGAGGGAGCGTCAGTGGAACAAGAAGAACAAGCACCGAGTACCGGCCACCTACCAAGAGGGGGACTGGGTGCTGGTGCACCACAGTCGACTACCCGCCTGGCCACGCTCTACCAGCGATGACCCATACTTCGGGCCGTACAAGATTCTATCAGTGGATGGACACCGTATCACCGTCCGATGTTCTCCCCGTCTAGGGGGGACCCTGGTGTGCGCTGCTCAACACCTGAAGCGCTACTATGATCCTGAAGACCTCTGTGGGGAGGAGTGGGAGCTGAACGACGAGGAAATCGCCGCTCTGGACCTACAAGGGGCTGCCAGCCCTATGGAAGTTGAAGGTGAACTCCCCGACATGAACGCCGAGGAGATCGCTAAGGAGGGCTTCTACGTGGTGAAGTCTGTCCTACGCCACCGCTATCGCCAGGGTTGGCGCTTCCTCACCCTCTGGGAAGGGTTTGGAGTCGAAGAGGCCACCTGGGAGCCCTTCTCTGCATTTGTTCTACCTGAGGGACGCCTCAACTCAGTTCTGGTTGACTACTTGTCCCAGAACAACCTTGGTGAGTTGCTGAGGCTCGCTGAGACGCTTGCCTCCAAGACTACAGCTAGGGACTGAACCTTACCCTTACCTGCCAAAGCGTATGTGTGAGTGTGCTATTCCTAAGGTCCTGAGAGCAAGCCGCAGAAGTGGTGTCCTAATTATACCCAAGTCTGCACGCCTGCTAAACCTGGAGGGTTGGCTTATTGATGCCACGGGGTACGCCCCGGGTCTCCCCTCCCCTAAGCGCCCAATTTCTGTGCTGGCGCAAAACCTTTGGGGAATACCCAGCGTACTAATCCAGGTATTGTTTTCCCTACCTATCTGTCTACTACAGGGACGGGTGGCCAAAAGCTATGAAGGCATGAAAACGCCGTTTTGCTATATGGCCAAAACACTGACCTAACCACTGCCACAGCCCACCAACCCTGCTAAAATTGCAGGAAACGGGTGGGACAGTGACACACGCACTACAGGTCCTACACACCCTACAGTGGCACCATCCTGGTGGGCGAGCACTGGTGCAACTGGCTCAAGCCCCCACTCAGGACTACCACTCCTACACGCACACTCTACTTGGTGTTGTTGAAGAACATGTTGTGGGTCCTAGCGACCCTCCTGTGAAATGACAAGAGAACACAGCGCTGCTAGGGCTTGGAGGGAGGAGGTCCTCTTTTTGCGTGCACGGCGCAGATGTCGAAGAAGTCGGACTCCCTGCTCTGCCACAGGCAGAGGGGAGTTATTTGTTTGTGTGATCTGCGCCCTTGTTTAGCAGGGCATGAAAAAAATGGTTTGCTGCCGCACCAATCACCCTACCTGCCCACCTGTAAAGCAAAGGCAAATGAAGGGGCGTTTGCGGCGGAGGAACCAAGCCACACTCCCCGTATTATACGGTTCTCAGTGTGACCTATAATACACTGTCCGCAAACACGCTGACGAATCAGCTACCCCTGTCAAGCAAGCAAGCGTTAAGGGACTCCTCAGGTACTCTTAAAGAACATACCGAGGAGCCCCTGGGTAGCCTAAACAAGGTTTACCGTGCGCACTTCGCGTGGCCTACCCTTTAATGCGTGTGTGAATGCGCGAGCATGCACGAGCGTTTTGGGCAAACCTGCCCATCTGTACCTCAATCACGAACTCCGCCAGGGGGTGGCCCCGCCTGGGCTTACTCACCTTACCTACCGCTGGAGAGAGAGAGCAAGTGAGGGGCGCACGCGAAGAACGTTGCTATGCACTTGTGTGTATGTCTAATCACCCTGATCTGACCTCTAATCATCTGCAATCTTTCTAATCAATCCCTCTATCGCGTCCTATCGGTGTTAGCGCTGCTACAAGACTCGTTCACGGAGACACGAGACGAGCAATGTGTATGCGGCATACGAGACGAGCATACCTGTAGTTTATACCTGATTCATTGAAGGCTTTTTCGTTGAATTTCGAATTCTTGAATTTTTGATACTTCTATTAGTGTGGGTGGAATCTGTATGTTTATTTATTAATGTGTGTCTCGTCATTTTCAAGACTACGTGAGACATACGTTTATAATTCCATTATTTCTCCATTTTCCGGCGCTTCGCTAGGAGCCGCTCCTGCGCGCCGCCTTTTTATGCGTATGAATTTCTGGATTTAAAAAATCCAGAGATGACTATAATTTTTATAAAAATGTGCTTCTGATGCACAATTGGATTCTGCTCAGGTGTGTTGTTTCAGAAAAATTCTAGGCCGTCATTTGACGGATTTTGGTGTCGTCGCTTCGTTTTTGCGTGGATTCGTCCATAATTCTCCCATTCCTGCCTCTGCAGATACCCACGCGCAGCTCCGCTGAGTAGGCCGTGTTGGGGCCGAAACGCAGCAGCCTGGAGAGACTGAGCAGAACCCAAGACCCCACCAAGGGGCAATTAAATTTTTTCACGACTCCCTCCGCCCTAAGACAGGTCACAGGTCGCCAGCAGGTTTACGAGAACCCATGCGAGTGTGTATGTTGTGTCTTGCGTTGGGTTTGTGTCGCGCTGCGTCTTGGAGGGAGGGATGCACATGCACATGTTTTGGCATGCACCCAAACTAACCCAACCAAGCCACAGGAGCCCCGGCAGCGCCATGAGCGCTGAGTCTCTGTAGGAAATGTTACAAACAGAGCAGCAAAAGAGCGCCAGCCATGGTGAGCGCCCATTTTTCTTTGTGAGGGAAGCTATAGGTATTTTACAGTAGATGTGGAAACCAAGGAAAGGCCAAGAAAAATTCCCTTTTTCCTAAAATGCGACAGTGGTGGCCACCACAGCACAAGGGGGGAGTAAGAAAAAGTGCTTTTCCATTGCTTTGAGGCATACTCTAGTTGTATTAGAGATGCACTGAGCATCCAGGCATTTCTATCTTAGTATTGGTCCCACCAAAAGTGGTGATAACACATTTTGACCTATGGAACCAAACACTCAATCAGGATTTGGAGTGGACCCCTTAATC
This sequence comes from Eutreptiella sp. 'Long Island Sound 2002', assembly GCA_964036045.1. Lineage (NCBI taxonomy): Eukaryota > Euglenozoa > Euglenophyceae > Eutreptiales > Eutreptiaceae > Eutreptiella > Eutreptiella sp. 'Long Island Sound 2002'. The sequence goes on along the minus strand of OZ038382.1, from coordinate 10,414,655 downwards.
CCCTTTCAATGTGAGGCAAATCATCTTTTCCTGAGTTGACTGAGAACTGACATATCCAAGGCAGAGCCTATGAATTTATCTGTGTTTTTCCATGAATTCTTAGCTATCCTAGTGGTATGCACACTAGGGGGCTGGGCACCTCTTTTTGAGAGGTCCTGGGTTCAATTCCTGGTCAGCCTAGCTAAGTAGGAAGATCCCATGTGACATGGCAGTGACCTCATCGCCACATGCCCTGCCACCTCAGCACATATGGGACCCAAAACAAAGAGTGCACATCTCCTGAGATGGCACTATGGAGATAGAGTGACCATGGGGCAGTTTTCCAACTCTTTTCCAAAACATTTCAGCTATCTTTGTGAATATGCATTCCGATTTGACCTGAGCTGTAGTTTCTGTGAATATCCTTTCATCTTTCACTGTTTACACTGCAGCCCTTCATGCTTTGATCCTGAATTCTCTTCTCCTTGCACACCTCTGGCTTGGGTTATCCTGGATTGACTATATTTCTGCAAACAAAAGGTTTTCATCTCCAAAAACAAGCAGCAGGAAACCCTACACCAACAGCAAGCAGCAGGAGGAGCAAAAACACAGTGCTGAAACCACTATAAACTTTTCTTCTCTTCTTATTTGTCGGATTTTTCTCAGCCCCTTGCCATTCCTGCCAGTCCTGTGAGAGACCCAGTGATATATATTCAGGAGTATATGTGGCAAATACTTCTATTTTCTTTCCATTCTTGCTATTGTTTGTTTGTAATTTACTTATTTTTATGGTTGTTTGAACCACACATTTTACTTAAACCAAAGTGTTTTATACTCGCTTCTTTTGCCTATGTCTTCTTGCCCAGGGACTCTGGTTTTTCAGGACGGGTGTTGTTTCCAAACACTGCAGCAGGAAAGGGAAATAGGGCAAAGCATGAGTTACTTTTACCCCTTAGAGGTCTCTGCAAACAAAGCTCACAGAAACCTTTTGAGGGAGGGGGTGATGCATATGGGACCTTGCCCTCATATGCAGGTTCATTTTAGTAGGTAAAAGTATCTCTCTGAAGGCCATGAAACCTCCAGGAGGTCGCTGACACTGCACTTCAGGTGCCAACTGGTCTATAGTAGCAGAGAATAGCTCCAGCTTGGCCTGAAAATAGCTACTAAGTAAGAAAAAGTGCTTTTCCAATGCTTTAGGGTATACTTTAGTTGTATTGGAGGTGCTCTAAGCACACAGGCATTTCTATCTTAGTATTGGCCCAACCAAAAGTGGTGATAACACATTTTGACCTATGGAACCAAACACTAAATCAGGATGTGGTGTGGACCCCTTTATCCCCAAGCTATAGGCACTAAAACATCTTTTTCTAGGTTGCTGAGGCACTGATATACTGAAGGCAGAGCCTATGAATTTATCTATGGTTTTTCATGAATTCTTAGCTATCCTAGTGGTATGCACCCTAGGGGGCTGGGGCACCTCTTTTTGAGAGGTCCTAGGTTCAATTCCCAGTCAGCCTAGCTAAGTAGGAATATCCCATGTGACATGGCAATGACCTCATCGCCACATGCCATGCCACCTCAGCACCTATGGGACCCAAAAACAAAGAGTGCATATCTCAAGATGGCACTGTGGATGAGAGTGAGCCCTTGGGGCAGTTTTCCAATCAGTTTTTCTCAAACATGTAAAATATTTCATCCTGAGTTGCAATGTATGCTAATTGCTATGGTCTATTGTTGATAGTTTTCTTTATCTAACTCTTTGTGTCTGCAGCCCTTCATGCTTTGATCCTGTTTATCTTCTACTTGCTTATCTCTGGCTTGGGATATCCTGGATTGGTTGGATTTCAGCAATAAAAAATGTTCCTCATCAAAAACAAGCAGCAGGAAACCTTACACCAGCAGCAAGCAGCAGGAGAGGCACAACAAACACACAGTGTTAAAATCACTATAAAACCTTCTGCCAGCAAGAGGCAGACTGTCTCTGCGTACCAGCAGCAACCCCGTGCCGTACATCCAGTGCGCCGAGATGAGTCATATATAAGCAAGAAGGGCGAACGAATATGCACACAAAGAAAGAGGACACCGACGTGAAGACGGCGCCTGAGGCACCAGCAATGCCAGCACCTGGTGAACCTGGACCTGGACCTAGCGCTGTACCTTCAGAGCCCTTACATGGGCGAGTGGACGTGGCGGAGGATTCGATGGAAGGACTTCAGTCGGCCTTCCGGGCCCTCTCAGTCGAGGAGGTGGACACCCATCCTGTGAAGAGAAAGAGACAGAGAGAGAAGGATGCTGGAGAAGGCATAGCAGACGACGGAGCAGATCAAGGGCACAACCTGACGAATGATCATACCTTCGAGGGCGCAGCAAGCGCTTCTGGCCTCCACGCATCACCCTCTCCTATGACCACCACACTCCCAACTCCAGACCCAGCCGCTGCAACATCCACACCCATAACCAGCCCGCCTATGGCTGAGGGCATAGGCTTTACTGGTGTGCCTACCTACCCTGCCTATTGTGTGAACCCACCTACCACTGCGTTTCCAGAGGCAACTACTACCAGTGAGCCGATGACCTCCAGTTCTGCGCCGCGATGGTATGCGGCTGACTATCACCATCCTCTACCCGCTACGGGAGCCTATGTGGATGTTCCTGGGTATGCAACCTTGAGTGGGTTGAGGAGAGGACCTGAGTCATGCGGGAGCAGGAGTAGAGGATCGGGGAGATCCTCCAACAGGTCCCTGACGCGGTCGGAGATCAACGAGGTGCTCCGAGGAGCCACCTCCAAAATTGTTGGTGCCCTCACTCAAGAGATTCGAGATAAACTGGAGCCCCTGATACCGCCCCAAGCGTCACCTACCACGGTGGGAATGTCACCCCATCGAGTACAGGCCAACCACCTGGTGGCAGGGCTGACAAACACCCTGGGGAGCCTGAGGAGCCGACCGATGCTGACCCCTGCAGCGATACCTAGAAGTGCTTTCGTGCCGAGGACGGCCCGGCCACCCTACAGTCACGTGGAGAATTCTACGAGAGCCGAGCTGGACCGGCTGGGGCTGACAGCCCTTAGGGCAATGGTGGATGTGGAGCCCTACGGCTCCAGTGACCTAGGAGGAGATCCCTCCGATGATGAACCGCCGTCGATGACTTCTGGTTCGCCGTCGGAGGACGACGACCCGGAGGACCCCGAGAACCCAAGTCGGAAGTAGAAGAAGAAGAAGAAGAAGACCCGACGCCCTGGGGGACGCAGGTCTCAGGAGGCTAAGGCTATTGCCACCTCCAAGATCGTGGTGAACCTGCCTGAGTTCACAGGCAAGGACCTCAGCGAGTTCGCTGAGAATTTTGGCCGGTTTCTCCGATTGACCGGCCAAACCCACGCTAGTGGACGGGTCAAGTGCGATCTGCTCCTGCATTGTTGCAAGACCAAGGACCTGGAGAAGCAGGTCAAACAGATCGTGACTAAGTCCGGCACCTTTGCCGATGTGTTGGTTGCTTTGGAGAGGCAGTACCCCACCTATGAAACCGACCTCTACATCAGGGCCGAGATCCAGAACCTGCCCATGCTGCCGAACAACCCCAAACCTGGCAGGGTCTCTGAGCTATTGGCTGACTTGGATCACTGGGCTGGACGACTGACGCCCGGTTCCTACAGCAGCAACGACCTGCTTTTCTGGTTGGTGGCTAAGCTCCCTCGAGAGCTGTGGGACGAGTGCCGTTCAACGGCAGAGCGCAAGGCTAGAGCCCTCCACTACGAGGATCTATGTGTACTACTCCTGGAGCTGGCGCTGGAGAAGGAGAGCGACCAGCACTTGAACAATTACCGTCCTGGAGGTGGAGGCTCTGGAGGCCATGGCAAAGGGTACCAAGCATCCAGACCTGGGCAGGGGACTACCCCCAAACACGCCCGTATCATGGAAAACGTCAAGGAGCTCTTCTGGTGTGATGCCAGAGACGAGCAGGGCCACCTGCAGCACGCCCCTGACTGCGAGCAGAGAGACTGCTTCGTAGTCCAAGGGAAGCAGCAGGAGACCAACACCGGCGCCAAGGCGAAGCTGCCAGATCACTACATGTGTACCAGCACCTGTGCCTTCTGTGGTAAGAGGAAGCACTACGAGGATGAGTGCTACCACAAGCAGCGCCTGTTGGCGAAGCTGAAGGGTGAGGATCCTGGCAAAGGCTCTGGCAAAGGTGGAGGCAAAGGCAAAGGCAACGACTCCGGCAAGGGCAAGTCGAAAGGACGTGGACAAGGGCAAGACAAAAGTGAAGGTGGACGAGGAGGAGGCGCTAACCGCCAGCCAGACAGGGACAACAAGAACATGGACAAGAACGGAGGAAACCCCAATGGCTTCGCGCCAAAGTCATCCCTCTCTTTCAGAATGGGGACCCTCAAATTCCCTCCAACTACAGGGCCATCTCACTACTTACTTCAAAATACAAGCTTCTAGCTTCCTACGCCACTCACGTTATTATTTTTCTCACCCTTGAACACTCCCTTTTATCCGCCTCACAATTTGGGGGGCTACCAAACCACGGTTGCACCGACCACATTTTCTCCATGATCTCCAACCTTTCTACCAACCCCAACCTATACCACCTCTACCTCAACCTCAACAAAGCCTTCAACTCCGTCCCTCCTCAGGCCCTTTTTCAAATTTTACGCAACTACAACTTTCCCTGCTTTATCATTACTCTCATACAACAACTCTACAGCTACCCTGCTGATCTTGCCTCTGTCAACAACCACACCCTCCATGAGGCAATGAGCACCCGCGGACTCAGGCAAGGATGTCCCCTCTCTCCAATCTTGTTTTGCCTCTTCATCGACCCCATCATTCGCCATTTACTCACTCTTCTCCTCCCAAAGCAACAACACCTATACGCTTTTATAGATGATCTCGGTCTTCAATCTTCCGACCCCAAAATCCTCCACACAATTCTTTACTTCCTCTTCCACACCGGACCCAAATACGGACTACTTTTTAACCAAGAAAAATCTGAACTTCACGCACTTAACAACACCCCACACGTTACCATCCGCATCTCCCCACACATACATTTCTCTACATATGACAAATCAGGTAACCCCCGCACACACTACAAATACCTAGGCACGTACTTCTTTCACAAAACCCAAAACAAACACATGCACACTCTCCTCACTAACACCATTTCTTCTTTCTTCGACGACCTTGCTCCTCTCCCACTCTCCTACACCGAGCTTATTAAACTCAGCAATTCACAACTCATTCCCTCTCTCACCTACCGCCTAACTTACAATTCACTCCCAGAAAATCTACTCAACTCCCTTGACAGCGCTATTTGGTCTTACATTTCTAAACAAGGCCATCTATCCAAACCCACTCCAACAAAAACCAAATATGGGAACCGCGCTCACTTTCAGCTGCACATAACCTCCCTCAAGTTAAAAGTTCATCAGCAAACCGTCAACCATATAACTCGGTACCTCCTCAAAGAAGGACCTAGACCAACCAATGAAGCTGTCCTCTATGCTCTCTCTCAGCCAACCTCATCTCCAAACCTTCTCCAATCATTCTCTGTCGACTCAGCAAACTTCATCAACATATCTCTGCACAACGTCCCAAACTCAAACCCAGCCCCACTCACCACCATCCCTCTCTACACCACCGTCCAAGTTCAGTTTGAGTGCTTCCTCTCAACCACAACCCCAACTTCGTACTCCTATACCCGCACAAAGACTCACCCCACACTCAGCCAACGATGGGCAACTGGTACCATCATCAAACAAAACCCCACATCCACAGATGTAGACTTCGGAGACGCCATCATGGCCCTGAAATCACACCACCGGTTCAAAGTCCCCTCACAAAAAACCCTCGATCCATCCCCTTTCTCCACCATCCCACTCTCCAGCACACATTCTACCCCCTTCCCCTACCCCTTCAGTTCGACGCGCTCCACCAGAACATACATCCAGTTTGATCTCAAAGATGTCATTCCTCCCAGTGGCACTCTTGACTTTTGGGGCTGTCACGACTTCATCGAAGCTATTCAACATCACCCCACCGCCACCATCATTTACACTGATGGTTCCAACAACCCTACCTAACCTCTATTACCATCCGGCTCTGCCGCCATTATCACCACCCCTTCCTCAACGCTAGCCATAACTTCCACCTGCCCCATTAAAGGCTCCTACCCCGCAGAAATCTACAGCATTCTCATGCTCTCAGCCTTTCCTCTACACTCATTACCTCAACCCATCATCATCCCAATCGACAACCTCTCAACCTGCAGTACCTTAAACTACATCATGTCACACTCCCACTTCCCTTTGTCCTCCTCCATCGATCCTTTCTCTTTTTGGTGCTACTTGATTTGGTCCTCACTCAACCAATGTAAACTTGCTCCACTCTTCGTTTGGTGCAAAGGACACGTCGACATCCTGGGAAACAAAATCGCTGACTCTATCGCAAACTGGATTCCTCACAATCAATACCAACACCCCAACAACTACCTCCCATCAGTCACCTCCCCCATCCTTACCATCGGTTTCAGCATACTTCCCGGAAACATTTCTTACAACAATTTGACCACTCAACTCCCTCAACATCATCATAACAACATCCATCTCTCACTCAGCAATGACTACTTTCTACACTCTTCATGGTTCTCCGTGTTCTCATTTAAATGGGTGAACGGCCTTTTCTCTTGTAAAGGCTACAAACCTCACTTCATCCTCAATGATTTTAAATGCCCGATGTGCTCCCTCATTCACCCTTTGGACCCCCTGTCAACTCTCTCATACTGAACCTCTACAATTCACCTTCGCGAACTCTTCAACAACACATGGCCACTGCCCTTCCGCCACACCGTAACAAACTGGATCCCCACTGCTCCTAGGGGAGAAGTCCGCAATTATTTCAAAACCCTTGTCCCGAACTCTCTCAGCAACCTTCTCCGAACCCCACACAGAAACACCACTTATGCTCACCATATAAACTCACTCATCAAAGCCCTCCAACATCGTCGCAAACCCCTTTCGAAAGCCTTGGAGTCTATCAGAGACTGGTTCATTACAAACCCTCTAAACCTTCATCACCTCGAGCCTCACGCCCCTGACAACCCCTGGTTTACACCAATGTCTGACCTCAGCACCTCCTCCAGTGCTCCAACAAAACTTACCTATCCAAAGAAACAACCACACAACAAACCCACCAACAAACACCCCTACCAAAGTCGCTCCTCTCACAAAACAAAACCTTCATCAAAATTCCACCGCTTGAACCTCACACCCCACAACTTCCCTAACACAACATCTTCTCCCTCAACTTCATCTCCACTCTTGAATTTCACCACTTCTCGCCACCACCTCCCAAAACCTCTCGACTCTGCTCCAAAAAGACGCCGGCTGAACCCCCCCCCCCCTTCAGCAAGATGCATGAAAGCCCCCCCCCCCCCCCCCCCCCAAAAAAAAACCATACATCCCACCTGCCCCCCATTTTCCCATAACCACAGCTCCCCCCCCCCCTCATATCACGTTCGCCAATTCAGTTCTTTCTCTTTTCGTGGTGCCAGCATACCCAGGTTTATATGTCTGCTTATCTGTGAACTCTGTCTTCCTGGGATGATCCATCTGTCGCAGAGCTCACGTTCTTTTTCAGTCCTACAGACCACTGGATTTTTCTGACGATCCAGACAAACAGGCACCCCATTTTCACAGAAACCTGCAAACCCAGGCCCTTATTTATTTTCTATTATTTTGTCTTTCTACAGATGACCCTATTTCCCAGTTTCAAGCCCTCTTACCCTGTTTATATGTCTGCTTAACTGTGGACTCTGTCTTCCTGGGATGATCCATCTGTCACAGAGCTCAGGTTCTTTTTCAGTCTTACAGACCACTGCATTTTTCTGACGATCCAGAAGTGTTACTCCAACAGGACTCTGGTCATGCCCTATCTCCTACAGTTTCATCACGCCTTTCAAACTGCTTCCTCTCCCGTTGGTAGCCCAGCAATATTTGATTGCCATTTGTCACTCTCCCTAGGCTATTGGTGCCTCACTTGGCAGTGCTTTGCACCCAGGGAATTTTACAGTGTCATGATCTATTTGTACTGGTTCCATTCCCGCGGCTGCCCTTCGAGGAACCTCGCATTGTGAGCAGTTTGTGATGATGTTTTTGGGCGGAAAACCGCCATGTCTCAAAAAACGGAGGCAACCCCAACCCTAATCCAGGGGGGAACTCCGAGCCCTCTGGAGGGCAGTCTGGTCCTACCACACGCTCGCAGATGCAGGCTGAGCGAGAACAAGGAGTCAAGCGTGAGCATGAAGGTGGTGATGACGGCAACGCTAAGAAGAGGAGCCGTTTCATGAGGATGGCCCGCAAATTGCGGAACAAGGGGTTCAAGGTGACCTGTCCCGCGGAGTTCTGACGGGGACGCTCCGGTAGCGCCCAGGACCTGGTGTTTTGGGTGCGTATCCGAATAGGGGGACGTGAATACCTGGGGGTATTGGATACTGGCGCCACCATATCTATAGTGGCCAAGAAAATTTTACCTCGTGGGAGCCTGAAGAACACCATGACCACCGCGGCTATATGAATGGGGGATGGACATGTGGTGCACAGCTGCGGGGACTGTGAAGTGGAGGTACCTATGGGCTCCCGGACTATCGCCCATCGGTTCTATGTGATGGACACTGAGGCCTTCGACTTTGTATTGGGGACTGACTTCTTCGTGCAGCACTCCCAGATACAATCCCTGAAGCTGCAAGCGCCCTACCTCCTCTACGTGGACCACGGCAGTGGCAGAGAGTCTGTGCCACTGGAGCAGCCGGAACATACCTCCAGCTACCTGAGGGTATCGGAGGAGGAGCCCTCGAACATGATGGCGGCCTCCAAAACTGAGGACTATCAACTATTGGGGGAAGTCCTAGACCAAGGTCTGAATGAGTTGGGTTACTCTAGAGAAGACCTGAGGGTGGAGTTGTTCGCCAGCGACAAGCAGCATGTACTGGACCTTTACTGCAGCAAGGGGAAGAGCTGCAGCTACAAATTTTACTTGCCCTCTTTCGGGATGGCCTACGGGAACCCCAGGTTCAGTGAACTGGGGAAGGTGCTGACCAAGGTGGCCTTGGAACGTTCCCGTATGCTCCTGTGTTCCCCCGATCGGGGAGCCCATGGGGGCAACGAGTACTGGCAAAACCTTCTTCACAGGCTGACTATCAGCTCTGTTCGTTTACCTGATGAGGCCATCTACGTGCCTCTGGGGCGTAAGACGCCTATTTGGAAACTCGGATGGGGGAGTATGCTCAGCGTGGTGGACGGAGGTCTTACCTCCATCCCCTGGGAGGATCTGGACCCGACTCTGGTCCAGGCTATACAACGAGAAAGCGATGGACTCGCCTTGGGTGACTTGAAGGATCGACTACGGCCTCAAGATGCTATTGAGACTACACGCAGTGCAGATGAATACGTCGTGACTAACACCAACGCCCCCAACTCTCCCTGCCATGTACCTGTTCCTGATGGAGTCTCTGAGTGTGGACTATCTGAGCTACCTAGCTCTATCCACTCAGATGACGAAACTGAGCACGACGCCTTCTTCGTACAGACCTGTTTGGAGGAAGTGGAGAACGCCGAGTACGTCGCCCCACTGAAACCCCTACTCTCCATGAGGGTGGAAGACCTCGTGGACGAAGAGCTGGACCCTCGATCCAGGCTAAGGGAGTATGTGGATTCCAAGAGGAAGTTGGTGGCGAAAACGCTATGCTACGCTAAGCCTACCCGCAGCTCATTGCCACTGAAGCAAGGACGTATGGGAGATCTATCCCAATTGAAGGAGGACCTCGAACAGAAGATCACCACCTGGCAAAGGGAGGTAGATCTTAAGCTCATGAAGAGCGTGTGGGGCGCCCATGTGAGGACCCCAGAGGAGGACGACCTCTCGGAGGAATGTGTATGTGAACCCCCTCGAGCGTGCCTATGTTGCCATCGTCCATCGGAGATGTTTGAACAAGACCTACTATATGCCTACCAAAGGTTGAAGGACACTACGGAGGGCGAAGAGTCGGTGGAGGATCACCTCCCGACTTCTATTACTCAGGGGGCAAGCAACTCACACTCTGACGAGGACATGGAGGACAAGATCAAGCTATTGGACCCGCGGGTGCAGAAGCTTATAAGGACCTATCTGGAGGTGTTCAGAGAACTACCCCCTCCAGCTTCATGTGACAAACTGGTACAGATGGACCTCAACCTGAAACCCGAGTTCGTAGGTCACAAGATCCGGAGGAGACCCTATCCAGCTCCTAAAGAGCAGGCCGACGAGATTGAGCGACAGATACAAGAATGTATCGACGCTGGCCTAGTCCTGGAGTACAAGGACGGGGACTACCCCCAACACTGCAGCCCCTCTTTCCTGGTGGCTAAACCTGGGTCTACAGCCAAACGGCTGGTAGTGGACTACGGAGAGCTGAACAAGAAAACGTTGAACCACTCAGGGTCCATTCCTAATATGGAGTCTACCCTTGAGAAGATAGCCTCCTGTCGCTACAAGACCAAGATGGACAAGAGGAGCGGATTCTGGCAAGTGGACCTGACGCCCAACGCTCAGGAGCTACTAGCCTTCATCACCCCTCAGGGGAGGATGTTCAAGTGGAAGGTCATGCAATTTGGCGTGGCCAACGCACCCGCTCTATTCCAAGGGCTGATGAACAAGATCCTGTCCATTCTACGAAGGAGACCTAAGGTGCAGGAACTTATATCCCGTGGGGCCCAGATGGAAGCTCACATTGACGATGTATGCCTTGGGACCAATACCCAGGAGGACCACCTAATCCTCTTGGGTGAGTTCTTTGCAGTCTGCCAAGAGAACCACACACGACTCAAGCTGGAGAAGTGTGAGTTCATGCAGGAGACCATGCAGTACCTGGGGTTTGACGTTGGCTATGGGTGGTGGACCCCAGCGGCCTCTAAGGCCAAACCCCTGATGGACGCCAAGGTACGACACGAAGACCCCAAGAAAGGACTTCATGATGTACGCAGTTTCATTGGGGCGTGCAACTTCTATCGCCGCCACATCAAGAACTTCGCCTACACCAGCGCCATTCTGACGGACTTGATCAAGAAGAGTACTACTTGGCGCTGGGGCCCACAAGAGCAACAAGCGTTTGTCGAGCTCAAAGACAAGGTGGCCAGCGCTAAGTGCTTGGGCGTGCCTAGGGCACAAGGGGAGATTATCCTGGTGACCGACGCCAGCAATGTGGGCGGTGGTGGAACGTTGTTCCAATGGCAAGCACTAGAGAAGGAGGAGTTCGACTCGGCCATTTCCCAATGGGGGACGGAAGGTCTCAACCGAGATGGAACCCTCAAGCACAGCTACCCTGACGACAAGTGGGTCCTAGTACCTCTAGGCCACTGGAACTGGAAGTGGAACCAGGCCAGGGGGAACTACTCCACCTATGAGCAGGAATTGCTCGCGGGTATGCTAGTGCTATCCTCACAATCACGACTGTTGGGGAGTAACCCTGTGGTCTGGCTGTGCGACCAAGAGCCGGTCCGCACTTTCCAGAAAGGCCCCCCACCTGAGAAGGCCAAGCTACGGCGTTGGTGGACCTACCTCAGTCAACTACGGCTGACGGTACACCATATGAAGGGAGTGAAGAAGGAGTGTGCAGACTACATCAGCCGCAACAACTTCGACGCCCTGATTGGTGCCCGGTCTGAAGCGCTGGCTAAGGAGGCGTTCAGCCGTATGGACGTCTACTTGGACCTCAACATGACTATGATACGCCCCCTGGATGGACTCCAACAATCGGAGTACCTGAAGGAGTTTGGGGATATCTACAAGCAGCTGGAGAAACGCCTTGAACCCCTCCTGGTCAACCAAGATCAGTGGAAGAGCGACAAGAGCTACCTCTGGCACGAGGACCGCATCGTGGTACCTACTGACAGAGTCCCAGCGCTGCTGAAGTGGACCCATGAGTCCAGCGGTCATGTGGGTGCTGACCGTACCCTCAGGCTATTCAAGCAGTGGTTCCACACTACGTGGACTGACGACCAACTGCGGAAAACCCTCCAGCCTATGGTGGACAAGTGCCCGTGCAGGTCCTGCAAACCAGGGGATATCAGGGACAGAGGTCTCTACTCGACCCTGCCCATCGCTCACTGTGCTAACAGTGTTTTATACGTGGACTACACGGAGATGCCGAAGTTCGGGGGCTATGACTTCGCCCTCGTGGTAACCTGTGGGTTTACCAGGTTTACCAGGGTGTTCCCATGTACCAAACACATTACCGGGGAGGAGACTATCAAGATACTCCTGGAGGAGTGGTTTTGTGTCTATGGGGCGCCCAAGGAGATCAACTCCGATGAGGACGTACGAGTACGCTCAGATACCGGCTGGTACAGGAGGGTCCTGAGATCCCTCAATGTCCAGGTGTCTACGGGGATTCCCTACTCGCACACGAGCAACCCCCTATGTGAGCGACAGATCTGTGTCCCCAAGGAGAATGTAAGGATATGGTGCAAAACTGAACGCACCAGAGACTGGCTGAGACTACTCCCCGTCATATCCTTGATGATGAACTCCCAAAAGAGTTCAGCTACTGGCTACTCGCCCCATGAGCTATACCTAGGGCGCCCGGCGTGGTTCCTACGTGCCCCCTATCCAGAGGACACCCATTCTTCTGTGGGTGAATGGGTCCAAGAGCAACAAGCGAAGGTGGACAAGGCCAAGGCTTTGCTCCAGAGAGTGAGGGAGCGTCAGTGGAACAAGAAGAACAAGCACCAAGTACCGGCCACCTACCAAGAGGGGGACTGGGTGCTGGTGCACCACAGTCGACTACCCGCCTGGCCACGCTCTACCAGCGACGACCCATACTTCGGGCCCTACAAGATTCTATCTGTGGATGGACACCGTATCACCGTGCGGTGTTCTCCCCGTCTAGGGGGGACCCTGGTGTGCGCTGCTCAACATCTGAAGCGCTACAATGACCCTGAAGACCTCTGTTGGGAAGAGTGGGAGCTTATCGACGAGGAGATCGCTGCCCTAGACTTACAAGGGGCTGCCAGCCCTATGGAAGTTGAAGGGGAACTCCCCGACATGAACGCCGAGGAGATGGCTAAGGAGAGCTTCTACCTGGTGAAGTCTGTCCTACGCCACCGCTACTGCCAGGGTTGGCGCTTCCTCACCCTCTGGGAAGGGTTTGGAGTCGAAGAGGCCTCCTGGGAGCCCTTCTCTGCGTTTGTTCTACCTGAGGGGCGCCTAAACTCAGTTCTGGTTGACTACCTGTCCCAGAACAACCTCGGTGAGTTGCTGAGGCTTGCTGAGACGCTTGCCTCCAAGACTAAAGCTAGGGACTGAACCTTACCCTTACCTGCCTAAGCGTATGTGTGAGTGTGCTATTCCTAAGGTCCTGAGAGCAAGCCGCAGAAGTGGTGTCCTAATTGTACCCAAGTCTGCACGCTTGCTAAACCTGGAGGGTTGTCTTATTGATGCCACGGGGTACGCCCTGGGTCTCCCCTCCCCTAAGCGCCCAATTTCTGTGCTGGCGCAAAACCTTTGGGGGAATACCCAACATACTAATCCAGGTATTGTTTTCCCTACCTATCTGTCTACTACAGGGAGGGGTGGCCAAAAGCTTTGAAGGCATGAAAACGCCATTTTGCTAAGTGGCCAAAACGCTGACCTAACCACTGCCACAGCGCACCAACCCTGCTAAAATTGCAGTAAAAGGGTGGGACAGTGACACACGCACTACAGGTCCTACACACCCTACAGTGGCACCATCCTGGTGGGCGAGCGCTACTGCAACTGGCTCAAGCCCCCACTCAGGTTTACCACTCCTACACTCACGCTCTACTGGGTGGTGTTGAAGATAAAGTCGTGGGTCCTAATGACCCTCCTGTGAAGAAGACAAGAGAACACAGCGCTGCTAAGCAACTGTGGCCTAACAGGGACGTCACAACACGTTTCCCTGCTAGGGCTTGGAGGGGAGAGGCGTACAGGTGGCGTGCACAGTGTGGATGTCGATGGAGTCGAACTGCCCTCGCCACTCCTGGCTGAGGCGCAGTTAATTGATTGTGGGATCAGCGCCCTTGTTTAGCAGGGCAAGAAAAAAAGGGACGCTGCTGCACCATTCACCCTACCTGACCACCTGTAAAGCAAAGGCCAATGAAGGGGTGTTTGCGGCTGAGGAACCAAGCCACACTCCACGTATTATACGCTTCTCAGTGTGACCTATAATACGCTGTCCTCAAACACCCCTGTCAAGCAAGCAAGCGTTAAGAGACTCCTCAGGTTCTCTTAAAGAACGTACCGAGGAGCCCCTGGGTAACCTAAACAAGGTTTACCGTGCGCATTTCGCGTGGCCTACCCTTTAATGCGTGTGTGAATGCACGTGCATGCATGAGTTTTCCAACCTGTCAGTCTTGATCAATCTCTCTCCTAATCTTACCCACAATCACGAACTCCACCAGGGGGTGGCCCCGCCTGGGCTTACCTACCTTACCTACCGCTGGAGAGTGAAGCAAGGTGAGGGAGAAAGCGAAGCACAAGCGAGACACGACGCTATGCATAAGTGTGTGTGTTCTAATCAGTGCAACAAAAAGGCTGGTTGTGCTGTAAGAGCAGTTGTCACGGTTGCCCCGCATTGCACCGCAGGGCAGGACCGTTAGCCCCCCGTGACAACCACTCCCTGGCCGAAGGCCATCTGCTTTTTCCCTAATCTCACCTCCAATCATCTGCAATCTTCTGATCTATCCCTCTATCGTGTTCTATCGTGCTACCAGGCTTGGAAACGACGACACATGGCGAGCACTGTGCGTCGGGCAAACAGAACGAGCACACCTGCAGTTTGTACCTGATTAATTGAAGTCATATTCTCATTTTTCGAATTCTTGATTTTTGGTTGATTCTGGCAATGTGGGTGGAATCTTTAATCTCATCTATTTATGTGTGTCTCGTCATTTACCTGCCTACGTGAGACATACGTTTATAATCCCATTATTTCTTTATTTTCCGGCGCTTCGCTAGGAGCCGCTCCTGCGCGCCGCCTTTTTCTGCGTAGGAATTTCTTGATCTAAAAAATCAAGAGAAGATCACAAAATTTATAAAAATGTGCATCTGATGCACAATTGGATTCTGTCCAGGTGTGTGCTTTCAGAAAAATTCTAGGCCGTCATTTGACGGATTTAGGTGTTGTCGCTTCGCGCTTGCGTGGATTCGTCCCTCATTCTCCCACTCCTCTGTCGTACAGACCTCCTCGCAAAGCCTCGTTGAGTAAGCCGCTGTTCTGGCCGAAAAGCAGCAGCAGGAGACTGAACCAGAATCAAGACCCCTCCAAGGGGCAATTCTAATTAAATCAGCGCACCCTCGCCCCAGTACCAGGACAGGTGTCTCCAGCAGGTTCCATGAGACTTGGGTCGAGCGTCCTATGAGAGTCTGGCGTTGGGTTGTGTTACGCTGCAGCTTGGAGGGAGGGATGCACATGCATATGGTCTTGGCAGGCCCTACTCTAACCCCACCAAGACACAGGAACCCCGGCAGCGCCAAGAGAGCTGAGGTTTCTGTTGGAGTTTGTCATCAACAATGCAGCAAGAGTCGCTGGCCATGGTAAAGCGCTCTTTTCCAGTGTTAGGGAAGCTATAGGTATTTTAAAGTAGATGTGGAAACCAAGGAAAGGCCAAGAAAAAAATCCCTTTTTCCTGAAAGTGCGACAGTGGTGACGACCACTGCACAAGGGGGGAGTAAGAAAAAGTGCTTTTCCAATGCTTTAGGGTATACTTTAGTTGTACTAGAGGTGCTCTAAGCACACAGGCATTTCTATCTTAGTATTGGCCCAACCAAAAGTGGTGATAACACATTTTGACCTATGGAACCAAACACTAAATCAGGATGTGGTGTGGACCCCTTTATCCCCAAGCTATAGGCACTAAAACATCTTTTTCTGGGTTGCTGAGGCACTGATATACTGAAGGCAGAGGCTATGAATTTATCGATGTTATCTCTTGAATTCTTAGCTATCGTGGTGGTATGCACCCTAGGGGGCTGGGGCACCTCTTTTTGAGAGGTCCTGGGTTCAATTTTCAGTCACCCTAGCTAAGTAGGAATATCCCATGTGACACGGCAATGACCTCATCGCCACATGCCATGCCACCTCAGCACCTATGGGACCCAAAAACAAAGAGTGCACATCTCAAGATGGCACTGTGGATGAGAGTGAGCCCTTGGGGCAGTTTTCCAATCAGTTTTTCTCAAACATGTAAAATATTTCATCCTGAGTTGCAATGTATGCTAAATGCTGTGGTCTATTGTTGATAGTTTTCTTTATCTAACTCTTTGTGACTGCAGCCCTTCATGCTTCGATCCTGTTTGTCTTCTACTTGCTTATCTCTGGCTTGGGATATCCTGGATTGGTTGTATTTCAGCAATAAAAAATTTTCCTCATCAAAAACAAGCAGCAGGAAACCTTACACCAGCAGCAAGCAGCAGGAGAGGCACAACAAACACACAGTGTTGAAATCACTATAAAGCTTTCTTACTATGGTCACCAACTTAAGGTTTTCTAAGTTTCTAATGTGTTTGAAAGTTCATTGAACCCTCAAAGTAATCAGAATTGTCGGCACGGGAGCAGGCGCTTGTCGCCGCCGTCATTTTTACGACATTATTTTCTTGATCAAAAGCGTCGTGAATGTCCAGAAATGCTGCAAAAAAGCTGTTTTTATATCAATTTTTAATTAATTGTGATGGATTTCTAGTGTATTTTATGGCATTTTTCATGAAAAGGCACTAGGTTGCCAATTTTCTCCTGGCGGCCTGCAGCGACAGCCGTTGCCTCACCTATGGGGAACATTAAGTATATGTCTGTAGGTTTTCAAGAAAAATATCATATGGCGCCAGATTGCCCTAAGGCCCCTGGGCTAGCGCATGGGGGGAGACCCTTGATTCAAGTTTCAACCTTGTTTTCAACATGTTTTTGACTTTGTTTGCCTGGTTTGATCTTGTTATGACCCAGAACCGACTTAGACATGTTCACCATAGGACAGTTCTTGTCGACAACACTCCTCGGCGACCTAAATCTCAGGTCACAGGGCTTGTGGTGCCCTGATTTAGTGTGATTTTCCCTAAAAATCTAACCTTAGGACATGGTTTGGTACTTAGGTATGTTTACATGTCTATTAACCTAGTCTATTGCCTTGTTTGCCCTCTTTTCCTTTCTTAGGACACCAGATTGTGTCATGGGGCGAGCAAAGCTCCTAGAACAATTTGTCAAAGCGTGGTATTCCGGGTTCTCTTGTGCATGCTTGCGATCTCAATGGCTCCAAGAAGAGTACAAAAATGGATTTGAAAGACAATTTTTGATGGCAAAAATGAAGTCCAAAAACAAGCTCTTCACCCACGTAGAGAGGCAAGTTGGACATCCCAGATCTAAGGGCGTACCAATACGATTCATTTGGGGCGCTTCTGCAGTGACCCCTCGAAAGGCATCAGGAGGTTCACAGCGAGTAGGCTCATGAATCCTAATGTAAAATGAGCCGATGCAATTGGTTCACTATATGGATAGGCCACTGGTGGCGTTGTAGCGTGTGTGCCCACTCCATGGGTAGGGTCAAGCGCCAGCAAGGCCTGTTCCCTCAGCCACGGGTGGAGTCGTTGTAGGACAGGATGTAGTTGGAAATGCAGCTGGGTGTGTAGTGGCTATACGAGCACCGCAAAACGACAGCAGGGCACGACAGCACAGCACCACACGACAGCACAGCGCCACAGCACACGACACAGGGAAGCAGGGCACCACAGCCAGCACAACAAGGCACCGCAGCGCACAGAGCGGAGAAGACAGGGAACGCACAGCACGAGGCAAAGAGCACCACAGCACGCAGACACCACCACCGGGCAAAAAACAGCACAGCCAACCAACAGCACAACACAGCACAGCACGACAGCCCACAGGAGGGCAAAGCAAGCCCCAACAGCACCGCAACACGACAGCAGAGCACAACAGCACAGCACCACGCGACAGCACAGCACAACAGCACAGGACACAGGAAAGCAGGGCACCACAGCAAACCACACCAACCACAGGGAAGCAGACCACTCGGCCAGACAGGGACACCGACACCGAAGCACACCACCAGCAGACAACCACGAGCCACCAGACCCAGCACCGCACCACGGCACACCACAGCACCAGGCGCCAGCAACAGCACGCACCACACGAACAGCACAACGCGAGCGCACCAGCACAGCGAAGCACAGCACCGCACGGAGCGGAGAGAACAGGGAACGCACAGCACAGCACCCCGGGACACACACAGCACAAAGCAGAGCGGCGAACAACAGCATGCACCACCGTACCACGACAAAACACACACAGCACAGAGCACACAGCGCGGGGGAACACCGCAAAACACAGCGCCGCAGAGCACAGGGCCCCAGAGCGACGGGCAGCGCCAGAGGGCACGGCGCAACAAGCAGCGGCACCCAACGAGCGCAACACAGCAATGGACAGCACAACACCGGAGGACACAACGCGCAGCAGCGCGGCGCAGCACCGCACCCAGGGACGCACAGCACAACACAGCACAGGGCACACAGCACCGAGCGGCAGCGACGAAAACCACGAGACAAAAAGGGGGGGGGGGGGGCAGCAACCACCAGGGAGCAGCCAACAGTCAGGCGGAAAGCACGAAAGAGGGACAAGCGCACGGAGAGCCGAGAAGCGGAAGGCCAACAAAGCAAACAACGCACAGCGCCGAGGCCCAGGGAACCCGGGGCCGGAAACCAGAGAAAGCCGGAGACAACGGGGGCGCACAGGGGAAGAAGAAGAAAGAAAAAAAACACCAAGGCACCAAGCAGGAGCGACGAAAACCGCGAGACACAAAAGGGGAGGGGGGGGGGGAGATACCACCAAAGAGCAGCCAACGGCCAAGCGGGAGACACAAACGAGGCGCGAGCGCACGAAGAGCCAGGCAGCGGGAGGCCGAGACAAACAACCAAAGCACAGCGCCAAGGCAACGAGGAACGGCAAGGGCAGCGAGAGAGAGGGGGGCCACCCCAGCCCGGAGGGGGCCAAGCAAAGCAGAAAGACGAAACGGCCAAAGGAAAAGGTGAGGCGCACCACAACGCGCCCGGGAGGCCGGCCCGCCCGACCCGGCCACAAAGAGCAAGCACACGCACGCCAGCTGCCGTCCGGATGGACCAGTGCGCGCCCGGAGGGTACCCAGCCCCTGCCGGCTACGAACAGCCGCCGTCCAGATGGACGAGGGCGCGCCCGGAGGGTACCCCGCCCCTGCCGGCTACGAACAGCCGCCGGCCGGATGGACGTGTGTGCGCCCGGAGGGTACCCAGCCCCTGCCGGCTACGATAGCCGCCGTCCGGATGTACGAGTGAGCGCCCCGCAGCGACGCCCCGCACAGCAACACAACACACCCAGCGGGCACACCGGTGAACAGGAGCCAGGAGGCCCAGGACACCGTACACGCAAAACAACACATCGAGCGGGCGCACCGGTGAACAGGAGCCAGGAGGCCCAGGACACCGCACACGCAAAACAACACACCGAGCGGGCACACCGGTGAACAGGAGCCAGGAGGCCCAGGACACTGCACACGCAAAACAACACACCGAGCGGGCACACCGGTGAACAGGAGCCAGGAGGCCCAGGACACCGCACACCCAACACAACACACCGAGCGGGCACACCGGTGAACAGGAGCCAGGTGGCCCAGGACACCGCACACCCGACACAACACACCGAGCGGGCAGACCGGTGAGCAGGAGCCAGGAGGCCCAGGACACCACAAACGCAACACAACACACCGAGCGGGCACACCGGTGAACAGGAGCCAGGTGGCCCAGGACACCGCACACGCAACACAACACACCGAGCGGGCACACCGGTGAACAGGAGCCAGGAGGCCCAGGACACCGCACACCCAACACAACACACCGAGCAGGCACACCGGTGAACAGGAGCCAGGTGGCCCAGGACACCGCACACGCAAAACAACACACCGAGCGGGCACACCGGTGAACAAGCGCCAGGAGGCCCAGGACACCGCACACACAAAACAACACACCGAGCGGGCACACCGGTGAACAGGAGTCAGGAGGCCCAGGACACCGCACACGCAACACAACACACCGAGCGGGCGCACCGGTGAACAGGAGCCAGGTGGCCCAGGACGCCGCACACGCGAAACAACGCACCGAGCGGGCACACCGGTGAACAGGAGCCAGGAGGCCCAGGACACCGCACACCGAACACAACACACCGAGCGGGCACACCGGTGAACAGGAGCCAGGAGGCCCAGGACACCGCACACGCAAAACAACACACCGAGCGGGCACACCGGTGAACAGGAGCCAGGGGGTCAGGACACCGCACACGCAGAAGAACACACCGAGCGGCACACCGGTGAACAGGAGCCAGGTGGCCCAGGACGCCGCACACGCGAAACAACGCACCGAGCGGGCACACCGGTGAACAGGAGGCAGAAGGCCCAGGACACCGCACACGCAACACAACACGCCGAGCGGGCACACCGGTGAACAGGAGCCAGGAGGCCCAGGACACCGCACACCCAACACAACACACCGAGCGGGCACACCGGTGAACAGGAGCCAGGAGGCCCAGGACACCGCACACGCAAAACAACACACCGAGCGGGCACACCGGTGAACAGGAGCCAGGAGGCCCAGGACACCGCACACGCAACACAACACACCGAGCGGGCACACCGGTGAACAGGAGCCAGGAGGCCCAGGACACCGCACACCCAACACAACACACCGAGCAGGCACACCGGTGAACAGGAGCCAGGTGGCCCAGGACACCGCACACGCAAAACAACACACCGAGCGGGCACACCGGTGAACAAGCGCCAGGAGGCCCAGGACACCGCACACACAAAACAACACACCGAGCGGGCACACCGGTGAACAGGAGTCAGGAGGCCCAGGACACCGCACACGCAACACAACACACCGAGCGGGCGCACCGGTGAACAGGAGCCAGGTCGCCCAGGACGCCGCACACGCGAAACAACGCACCGAGCGGGCACACCGGTGAACAGGAGCCAGGAGGCCCAGGACACCGCACACCGAACACAACACACCGAGCGGGCACACCGGTGAACAGGAGCCAGGAGGCCCAGGACACCGCACACGCAAAACAACACACCGAGCGGGCACACCGGTGAACAGGAGCCAGGGGGTCAGGACACCGCACACGCAGAAGAACACACCGAGCGGCACACCGGTGAACAGGAGCCAGGTGGCCCAGGACGCCGCACACGCGAAACAACGCACCGAGCGGGCACACCGGTGAACAGGAGGCAGAAGGCCCAGGACACCGCACACGCAACACAACACGCCGAGCGGGCACACCGGTGAACAGGAGCCAGGAGGCCCAGGACACCGCACACCCAACACAACACACCGAGCGGGCACACCGGTGAACAGGAGCCAGGAGGCCCAGGACACCGCACACGCAAAACAACACACCGAGCTGGCACACCGGTGAACAGGAGCCAGGAGGCCCAGGACACCGCACACGCAAAACAACACACCGAGCGGGCACACCGGTGAACAGGAGCCAGGAGGCCGAGGACACCGCACACGCAACACAACACACCGAGCGGGCACACCGGTGATAAGGAGCCAGAAGGCCCAGGACACCGCACACGCAACACAACACGCCGAGCGGGCACACCGGTGAACAGGAGCCAGGAGGCCCGGGACACCGCACACCCAACACAACACACCGAGCGGGCACACCGGTGAACAGGAGCGAGGAGGCCCAGGACACCGCACACGCAAACCAACACACCGAGCGGGCACACCGGTGAACGGGAGCCAGGAGGCCCAGGACACCGCACACGCAAAACAACACACCGAGCGGGCACACCGGTGAACAGGAGCCAGGAGGCCGAGGACACCGCACACGCAACACAACACACCCAGCGGGCGCACCGGTGAACAGGAGCCAGGTGGCCCAGGACGCCGCACACGCGAAACAACGCACCGAGCGGGCACACCGGTGAACAGGAGCCAGGAGGCCCAGGACACCGCACACGCAAAACAACACACCGAGCGGGCACACCGGTGAACAGGAGCCAGGGGGCCCAGGACACCGCACACGCAGAACAACACACCGAGCGGGCACACCGGTGAACAGGAGCCAGGTGGCCCAGGAAACCGCACACGCAACACAACACACCGAGCGGGCACACCGGTGAACAGGAGCCAGGAGGCCGAGGACACCGCACACGCAGAACAACACACCGAGCGGGCACACCGGTGAACAGGAGCAAGGAGGCCCAGGACACCGCACACGCAACACAACACACCGAGCGGGCACACCGGTGAACAGGAGCCAGGAGGCCCAGGACACCGCACACGCAGAACAACACACCGAGCGGGCACACCGGTGAACAGGAGCCAGGAGGCCAAGGACGCCGCACACGCGAAACAACGCACAGAGCGGGCACACCGGTGAACAGGAGCCAGGAGGCCCAGGACACCGCACACGCAACACAACACACCGAGCGGGCACACCGGTGAACAGGAGCCAGGAGGCCCAGGACACCGCACACCCAACACAACACACCGAGCGGGCACACCGGTGAACAGGAGCCAGGAGGCCCAGGACACCGCACACGCAAAACAACGCACCGAGCGGGCACACCGGTGAACAGGAGCCAGGAGGCCCAGGACACCGCACAGGCAAAACAACACACCCAGCGGGCGCACCGGTGAACAGGAGCCAGGAGGCCCAGGACACCGCACACGCAACACAACACACCGAGCGGGCGCACCGGTGAACAGGAGCCAGGTGGCTCAGGACGCCGCACACGCGAAACAACACACCGAGCGGGCACACCGGTGAACAGGAGCCAGGAGGCCCAGGACACCGCACACCCAACACAACACACCGAGCGGGCACACCGGTGAACAGGAGCCAGGAGGCCCAGGACACCGCACAGGCAACACAACACAGGGAGCGGGCACACCAGTGAACAGGAGCCAGGAGGCCCAGGACACCGCACAGGCAACACAACACACCGAGCGGGCGCACCGGTGAACAGGAGCCAGGTGGCCCAGGACGCCGCACACGCGAAACAACACACCGAGCGGGCACACCGGTGAACAGGGGCCAGGAGGCCCAAGACACCGCACACGCAACACAACACACCGAGCGGGCACACCGGTAAACAGGAGCCAGGAGGCCCAAGACACCGCACACCCAACACAACACACCGAGCGGGCACACCGGTGAACAGGATTTAGGGGGCCCAGGACACCGCACACGCAGAACAACACACCGAGCGGGCACACCGGTGAACAGGAGCCAGGTCCCCCAGGACGCCGCACACGCGAAACAACGCACGGAGCGGGCACACCGGTGAACAGGAGCCAGGAGGCCCAGGACACCGCACACGCAACACAACACACCGAGCGGGCACACCGGTGAACAGGAGCCAGGAGGCCCAGGACACCGCACACGCAACACAACACACCGAGCGGGCGCACCGGTGAACAGGAGCAAGGTGGCCCAGGACGCCGCACACGCGAAACAACACACCGAGCAGGCACACCGGTGAACAGGAGCCAGGAGGCCCAGGACACCGCACACGCAACACAACACACCGAGCGGGCACACCGGTGAACAGGAGCCAGGAGGCCCAGGACACCGCACACGCAGAACAACACACCGAGCGGGCACACCGGTGAACAGGAGCCAGGTGGCCCAGGACGCCGCACACGCGAAACAACGCACGGAGGGGGCACACCGGTGAACAGGAGCCAGGAGGCCCAGGACACCGCACACGCAACACAACACACCGAGCGGGCGCACCGGTGAACAGGAGCCAGGTGGCCCAGGACGCCGCACACGCGAAACAACACACCGAGCAGGCACACCGGTGAACAGGAGCCAGGAGGCCCAGGACACCGCACACGCAAAACAACACACCGAGCGGGCACACCGGTGAACAGGAGCCAGGGGGCCCAGGACACCGCACACGCAGAACAACACACCGAGCGGGCACACCGGTGAACAGGAGCCAGGTGGCCCAGGACGCCGCACACGCGAAACAACGCACGGAGCGGGCACACCGGTGAACAGGAGCCAGGAGGCCCAGGACACCGCACACGCAACACAACACACCAAGCCGGCACACCGGTGAACAGGAGCCAGGAGGCCCAGGACACCGCACACCCAACACAACGCACCGAGCGGGCACACCGGTAAACAGGAGCCAGGAGGTCCAGGACATCGCACACGCAACACAACACACCGAGCGGGCACACCGGTGAACAGGAGCCAGGAGGCCCAGGACACCGCACACGCAAAACAACACACCGAGCGGGCACACCGGTGAACAGGAGCCAGGTGGCCCAGGACGCCGCACACGCGAAACAACGCACGGAGCGGGCACACCGGTGAACAGGAGCCAGGAGGCCCAGGACACCGCACACGCAACACAACACACCAAGACGGCACACCGGTGAACAGGAGCCAGGAGGCCCAGGACACCGCACACCCAACACAACGCACCGAGCGGGCACACCGGTAAACAGGAGCCAGGAGGTCCAGGACACCGCACACGCAACACAACACACCGAGCGGGCACACCGGTGAACAGGAGCCAGGAGGCCCAGGACACCGCACACGCAAAACAACACACCGAGCGGGCACACCGGTGAACAGGAGCCAGGTGGCCCAGGACACCGCACACACGTAGGGCGGCCGGGGGACAGGAAAGAACCAACACCCCATGGGTTCGGACACACTGGGGCGACCCAGCCGACCCACTGGGCCAGTGGCAGGAGCGGTACTCCAAGGCTGCTGGTCCGAGCCCGGCCAGGCTGCATCGGGGACCATGGCAAACGTCACCCGGAGCCATGGAAGCAACCGGTGACAGGCGAGCCGGTACAAAGTCCAGGAGGGGGTCGCCTGCCAAGCGGAGCGTCCCCGCAACTCAAGCCACAAGGGTGAGGCGGTCGTACCGTAGACAAGCGGGAGCAATACCCCTTGTGGTGAGAGATACTCCACACGGCTGGGCAGCCCCCAGAGCTGCCGCCCAAAGGAGGGGGCATGTGGCCCTACTCATGGACACATGTGGGGACACCCTCCCACCTGGGACACATGGACCGGGTGGCCGCGACAATGCCTTCCCAAGCACATGCGGGAGCGGCTCAAGAGGCACCCAACATAGGGCAGTGGGAGGGACAGGACGTCCGCTGGGTAAGACCTTCTTCCTGCATCGTCAAAGGAGGCGTCCCGAGCAC
Source organism: Eutreptiella sp. 'Long Island Sound 2002' (assembly GCA_964036045.1). Classification (NCBI taxonomy): domain Eukaryota; phylum Euglenozoa; class Euglenophyceae; order Eutreptiales; family Eutreptiaceae; genus Eutreptiella; species Eutreptiella sp. 'Long Island Sound 2002'. The sequence continues at coordinate 10,389,402 of OZ038382.1, read as the reverse complement.
CCGAAGATACCTACCTACCTACCTGTACTGGTTCCATTCCCGCGGCTGTCCTTCGAGGAACCTCGCATTGTGAGCAGTTTGTGATGATGTTTAGGGCGGGAAACTGCCATGTCTCAAAAAACGGAGGCAACCCCAACCCTAATCCAGGGGGGAACTCCGAGCCCTCTGGAGGGCAGTCTGGTCCTACCACACGCTCGCACACGCAGGCCCGGCGAGAACAAGGAGCCAAGCGTGAGCATGAAGGTGGTGATGACGGCAACGCTAAGAAGAGGAGCCGTTTCATGAGGATGGCCCGCATATTGCGGAACAAGGGGTTCGAGGTGACCTGTCCCGCGGAGTTCTGACGGGGACGCTCCGGTGCGGCCAGGACCTGGTGTTTTGGGTGCGTATCCGAATAGGGGGACGTGAATACCTGGGGGTATTGGATACTGGCGCCACCATATCTATAGTGGCCAAGAAAATTTTACCTCGTGGGAGCCTGAAGAACACCATGACCACCGCGGCTATACGAATGGGGGATGAACATGTGGTGCACAGCTGCGGGGACTGTGAAGTGGAGGTACCTATGGGCTCCCGGACTATCGCCCATGGTTTCTATGTGATGGACACTGAGGCCTTCGACTTTGTATTGGGGACTGACTCCTTCGTGCAGCACTCCCAGATACAATCCCTGACGCTGCAAGCGCCCTACCTCCTCTACGTGGACCACGGCGGTGGCAGAGAGTCTGCGCCACTGGAGCAGTCGGAACATACCTCAAGCTACCTGAGGGTATCGAAGGAGGAGCCCCCGAAGAAAAGTTTATAGTGCTTTCAGCACTGTGTTTTTGCTTCTCCTGCTGCTTGCTGTAGGTGTAGGGTTTCCTGCTGCTTGTTTTGGAAGATGAAAAGCTTTTGTTTGTTGAAATACAGTAAATCCAAGTCAATCCAGGATAGCCCAAGCCAGAAGTATGCAAGGAGAAGAGAATCAGGATCAAAGCATGAAGGGCTGCAGTGTAGACAGTGAAAGATGAAAGGATATTCACAGAAACTGCAGCTCAGGTCAAATCGGAATGCATATTCACAAAGATAGCTAAAATGCTTTGGAAAAGAGTTGGAAAACTGCCCCATGGTCACTCTCTCTCCATAGTGCCATCTCAGGAGATGTGCACTCTTTGTTTTGGGTCCCATATGTGCTGAGGTGGCAGGGCATGTGGCGATGAGGTCACTGCCATGTCACATGGGTTCTTCCTACTTAGCTAGGCTGACCAGGAATTGAACCCAGGACCTCGCAAAAAGAGGTGCCCAGCCCCCTAGGGTGTATACCACTAGGATAGCTAAGAATTTATGGAAAAACATAGATAAATTCATAGGCTCTGCCTTGGTTATTTCAGTTCTCAGTCAACTCAGGAAAAGATGCTTTGCCTCACATTGAAAGGGGATTAAGGGGTCCACTCCATATCCTGATTGGGTGTTTGGTTCCATAGGTCAAAATGTGTTATCACCAGTTTTGGGTGGACCAATACTAAGATAGAAATGCATGGATGCTCAGTGCATCTCTAATACAACTAGAGTATGCCTCAAAGCATTGGAAAAGCACTTTTTCTTACTCCCCCCTTGTGCTCTGGTGGCCACCACTGTCGCATTTTAGGAAAAAGGGATTTTTTCTTGGCCTTTCCTTGGTTTCCACATCTACTTCAAAATACCTATAGTTTCCCTCACACAGAAAAATGGGCGCTCACCATGGCTGGCGCTCTTTTGCTGCTCTGTTTGTAACATTTCCTACAGAAGACTCAGCGCTCATGGCGCTGCCGAGGCTCCTGTGGCTTGGTTGGGTTAGTTTGGGATCATGCCAAAACATGTGCATGTGCATCCCTCCCTCCAAGACGCAGCGCGACACAAACCCAATGCAAGACACAATATACACACTCGCATGGGTTCTCGTAAACCTGCTGGCGACCTGTGACCTGTCTTAGGGCGAAGGGAGTCGTGAAAAAATTAAATTGCCCCTTGGTGGGGTCTTGGGTTCTGCTCAGTCTCCCCAGGCTGCTGCGTTTCGGCCAGAACACGGCCTACTCAGCGAGGCTGCGCGTGGGTATCTGCAGAGGCAGGAATGGGGGAATTATGGACGAATCCACGCAAAAACGAAGCGACGACACCAAAATCCGTCAAATGACGGCGTAGAATTTTTCTGAAACAACACACCTGAGCAGAATCCAATTGTGCATCAGAAGCACATTTTTAGAAAAATTTTAGTCATCTCTAGATTTTTTAAATCCAGAAATTCATACGCATAAAAAGGCGGCGCGCAGGAGCGGCTCCTAGCGAAGCGCCGTAAAATGGAGAAATAATGGAATTATAAACGTATGTCTCACGTAGTCTTGAAAATGACGAGACACACATTAATAAATAAACATACAGATGCCACCCACACTAATAGAAGTATCAAAAATTCAAGAATTCGAAAATGAACTAAAAGACTTCAATGAATCAGGTATAAACTACAGGTATGCTCGTCTCGTATGCCGCATACACATTGCTCGTCTCGTGTCTCCGTGAACGAGTCTTGTAGCAGCGCTAACAACGATAGAACGCGATAGAGGGCTTGATTAGAAAGGTTGCAGATGATTAGAGGTCAGATCAGGGTGATTAGACATACACACAAGCGCATAGCAAAGGTCTTCGCGTGCGCCCCACTTGCTCTCTCTCTCCAGCGGTAGGTAAGGTGAGTAAGCCCAGGCGGGGCCACCCCCTGGTGGAGTTCGTGATTGAGGTACAGATGGGCAGGTTTGTCCACGCGACTCGTGCATGCTCGCGCATTCACACACGCATTAAAGGGTAGGCCACGCGAAGTGCGCACGGTAAACCTTGTTTAGGCTACCCAGGGGCTCCTCGGTACGTTCTTTAAGAGAACCTGAGGAGTCCCTTAAAGCTTGCTTGCTTGACAGGGGTAGCTGATCCTTCAGCGTGTTTGCGGACAGTGTATTATAGGTCACACTGAGAAGGGTATAATACCTGGAGTGTGGCTTGGTTCCTCCGCCGCAAACGCCCCTTCATTTGCCTTTGTTTTACAGGTGGGCAGGTAGGGTGATTGGTGCAGCAGCATACCATTTTTTTCATGCCCTGCTGAACAAGGGCGCAGATCACATAAACAAGTAACTCCCCTCTGCCTGTGGCAGAGCAGGGAGTCCGACTCCATCGACATCTGCGCCGTGCACGCAAGAGCACCTCTTCCCTCCAAGCCCTAGCAAGGGAAACAGGTTGTGGTGTCCCCTGTTAGGCCACAGTTGCTTAGCAGCGCTGTGTTCTCTTGTCACTTCACAGGAGGGTCGCTAGGACCCACGACATGTCCTTCAACAACACCAAGTGGAGTGTGCGTGTAGGAGTGGTAGTCCTGAGTGGGGGCTTGAGCCAGTTGCCCCAGTGCTCGCCCACCAGGATGGTGCCACTATAGGGTGTGTAGTACCTGTAGTGCGTGTGTCACTGTCCCACCCGTTTCCTGCAATTTTAACAGGGTTGGTGGGCTGTGGCAGTGGTTAGGTCAGTGTTTTGGCCATATAGCAAAACGGCGTTTTCATGCCTTCATAGCTTTTGGCCACCCCTCCCTATAGTAGACAGATAGGTAGGGAAAACAATACCTGGATTAGTACGCTGGGTATTCCCCAAAGGTTTTGCGCCAGCACAGAAATTGGGCGCTTAGGGGAGGGGAGACCCGGGGCGTACCCCGTGGCATCAATAAGCCAACCCTCCAGGTTTAGCAAGCGTGCAGACTTGGGTATAATTAGGACACCACTTCTGCGGCTTGCTCTCAGGACCTGAGGAATAGCACACTCACACATACGCTTTGGCAGGTAAGGGTAAGGTTCAGTCCCTAGCTTTAGTCTTGGAGGCAAGCGTCTCAGCGAGCCTCAGCAACTCACCAAGGTTGTCCTGGGACAAGTAGTCAACCAGAACTGAGTTTAGGCGTCCCTCAGGTAGAACAAATGCAGAGAAGGGCTCCCAGGTGGCCTCTTCGACTCCAAATCCTTCCCAGAGGGTGAGGAAGCGCCAACCCTGGCGATAGCGGTGGCGTAGGACAGACTTCACCAGGTAGAAGCCCTCCTTAGCCATCTCCTCGGCGTTCATGTCGGGGAGTTCACCTTCAACTTCCATAGGGCTGGCAGCCCCTTGTAGGTACAGAGCGGCGATTTCCTCGTCGTTCAGCTCCCACTCCTCCCCACAGAGGTCTTCAGGATCATAGTAGCGCTTCAGGTGTTGAGCAGCGCACACTAGGGTCCCCCCTAGACGGGGAGAACACCGCACGGTGATACGGTGTCCATCCACTGATAGAATCTTGTACGGCCCGAAGTATGGGTCATCGCTGGTAGAGCGTGGCCAGGCGGGTAGTCGACTGTGGTGCACCAGCACCCAGTCCCCTTCTTGGTAGGTGGCCGGTACTCGGTGCTTGTTCTTCTTGTTCCACTGACGCTCCCTCACTCTCTGGAGCATAGCCTTGGCCTTGTCCACCTTCGCTTGTTGCTCTTGGACCCATTCACCCACAGAAGAATGGGTGTCCTCTGGATAGGGAGCATGTAGGAACCATGCCGCGCGCCCTAGGAATAGTTCAGGGGGCGAGTAGCCAGTAGCTGAACTCTCTTGGGAGTTCATCATCCAGGATATGACGGGGAGTAGTCTCACCCAGTCTCTGGTGCGTTCAGTTTTGCACCATATCCCTACGTTCCCCTTGAGGACACGAATCTGTCGCTCACATAGGGGGTTGCTCGTGTGAGAGTAGGGAATCCCCGTAGACACCTGGACATTGAGGGATCTCAGGACCCTCTTGTACCAGCCAGTATCTGAGCGTACTCGTACGTCCTCATCGGAGTTGATCTCCTTGGGCGCCCCATAAACACAAAACCACTCCTCCAGGAGTATCTTGATAGTCTCCTCCCCGGTAATGTGCTTGGTACATGGGAACACCCTGGTAAACCTGGTCAACCCACAGGTTACCACGAGGGCGAAGTCATAGCCCCCGAACTTCGGCATCTCCGCGTAGTCCACGTATGGAACACTGTTAGCACAGTGAGGGATAGGCAGGGTCGAGTAGAGACCTCTGTCCCTGATATCCCCTGGTTTACAGGACCTGCACGGGCACTTGTCCACGATAGGCTGGAGGGTTTTCCGCAGTTGGTCGTCAGTCCACGTAGTGTGGAACCACTGCTTGAACAGCCTCAGGGTACGGTCAGCACCCACATGATCACTGGACTCATGGGTCCACTTCAGCAGCGCTGGGACTCGGTCACTAGGCACCAGGATGCGGTCCTCGTGCCAGAGGTAGCTCTTGTCGCTCTTCCACTGGTCTTGGTTAACCAGGAGGGGTTCAAGGCGTTTCTCCAGCTGCTTGTAGATATCCCCAAACTCCTTCAGGTACTCCGATTGTTGGAGTCCTTCCAGGGGGCGTATCATCGTCATGTTGAGGTCCAAGTGGACGTCCATACGGCTGAACGCCTCCTTAGCCAGCGCTTCAGACCGGGCACCAATCAGGGCGTCGAAGTTGTTGCGGCTGATGTAGTCGGCACACTCGTTCTTCACTCCCTGGATATGGTGTACCGTCAGCCGTAGTTGACTGAGGTAGGTCCACCAGCGCCGTAGCTTGGCCTTCTCAGGTGGGGGACCTTTCTGGAAACTGCGGACCGGTTCTTGGTCGCACAGCCAGACCACAGGGTTACTCCCCAACAGTCGTGCTTGTGAGGATAGCACCAGCATACCCGCGAGCAATTCCTGCTCATAGGTGGAGTAGTTCCCCCTGGCCTGGTTCCACTTCCAGTTCCAGTGGCCCAGAGGCACTAGGACCCACTTGTCGTCAGAATAGCTGTGCTTGAGGGTTCCATCTCGGTTGAGACCTTCCGTCCCCCATTGGGAAATGGCCGAGTCGAACTCCTCCTTCTCTAGTGCTTGCCATTGGAACAACGTTCCACCACCGCCCACATTGCTGGCGTCGGTCACCAGGATAATCTCCCCTTGTGCTCTAGGCACGCCGAAGCACTTAGCGTTGGCTACCTTGCCTTTGAGCTCGTCAAATGCTTGTTGCTCTTGTGGGCCCCAGCGCCAAGTAGTACTCTTCTTGATCAAGTCCGTCAGAACGGCGCTGGTGTAGGTGAAGTTCTTGATTTGGCGGCGATAGAAGTTGCACGCCGCAATGAAACTGCGTACATCATGAAGTCCTTTCTTGGGGTCTTCGTGTCGTACCTTGGCATCCATCAGGGGTTTGGCCTTAGAGGCCGCTGGGGTCCACCACCCATAGCCAACGTCAAACCCCAGGTACTGCATGGTCTCCTGCATGAACTCACACTTCTCCGGCTTGAGTCGTGTGTGACTCTCCTGGCAGACCGCAAAGAACTCACCCAAGAGGATTAGGTGATCCTCCTGGGTATTGGTCCCGAGGCATACATCGTCGATGTGAGCTTCCATCTGGGCACCACGGGATATGAGCTCCTGCACCTTAGGTCTCCTTCGTAGGATGGACAAGATCTTGTTCATCAGCTCTTGGAATAGAGCGGGTGCGTTAGCCACGCCAAACGGCATGACCTTCCACTTGAACACCCTCCCCTGAGGGGTGATGAAGGCCAGTAGTTCCTGTGCGTTGGGCGTCAGGTCCACTTGCCAGAATCCGCTCCTCTTGTCCATCTTGGTCTTGTAGCGGCAGGAGGCTATCTTCTCCAGGGTAGACTCCATATTGGGAATGGACCCTGAGTGGTTCAGCGTCTTCTTGTTCAGCTCTCCGTAGTCCACTACCAGCCGTTTGGCTGTAGACGCAGGTTTAGCCACCAGGAAACAGGAACTGCAGTGTAGGGGGTAGTCCCCGTCCTTGTACTCCAGGACTAGTGTAAAAATTCCGTAGGGCTTAATTGCTGTGCCTGTTGCAGAACCGGATGGCGTGCCTGAGTCGCAGGCCATGTACATCAGTTAATCGCAGGCACACGAGTCGCGGAGACGGAGAGTAGGAAGACTGTTTTATTGGAGGTAAATCTCACAGATTCCAGTCGCTCGGCCTGTCCATTAATACCGATGCTTCAATTCAGGCCAGCGACAGTCATTTCTGGGTATCATGCAGCTGGAGGTTTGACTACCGTCGTACATCGAAGTACACGTACGCCGTTAGTCATAACAAGGATCATCGTATCATTTTATGTTGAATTTGCTGTGTCGACTCACACAAACACGTGCATATGCTTGCATGTTTGTTCGTTTGTGCATGTATGGTATATGTCATTGACTTGTTGTATGTGTACATGTTTGTTGTGCTACTTTGCTTTCGCCATGTGCATATTATAGGTTTGGTGAGGCAATATGCACGTACAAACATGTGGGAATTGTGCTTGAATGGTAGTGAACATTTGTGGTTTATTCATCTTCAAGAATCCCTGATTTGCATTGATGTTTTGTTGTGTCAAATACAAGGATGCATGCCCTTTCACCATGTGTTTTAATGTATATTGTTACTCATGTCTTTTCATGTTTGTGCTCAGGAGGATGGACTCTTCTATGAATTTGAAGTTGAATGAACTTGGGTGTTTTGTACATATTTAAGTGCATTTCGAATCCTTGGATTTCTTCATTGACATTGGGATCATCATTGAGATCATTGTTAATTCATTTTCCCATTGCATTACTCTGCTTGTCTTCTTGGTGTTCATCGAGTGGAATATTTTCTTGTGGAGTTTGGGCAATCGAAACCTTTGGAAGGTTAGTGAAAAACATCATTGACACTACCAAAAATATTGGTAGCAGAGGATTTCTTGATCCACAACAATAATGAACGAGTATTATGTGAACATTGAGGATGTCGACCCTGAACTTCATGGAGAGCTGCAAGAATACTTTCACAATGATGAATGCAACCAATTTTCAATCAACATGATCGAATTCCATGATGGTCAACCCATGAATGAAGAGGTTGGAGAATTGCATCTTAGTGAAGATGGTGAGAGTTCAAATCAAATGGTTATACACCAACATCATCATGATAATCAACATCAACCACCATTCCACCCACAACTTCAAGATACCCCACAAGGACAAATTGTACAACCCAAACAATCGTATCAAATGGTAAATCAAATACCACAATTTGTTCATCATACCATTCCCAATGGGTGGGGGTATCGTGCTTTCGAGAGAATTCGTTTCGTCAATGAATTTGGAGAACCACACGAAAGAATCCGAGTGGCCAAGTGGACTCCAAACAATGACTCGGCACTACAACAAGTGAGCGAAGTTACAAGAGCCCTTAGCATGCTACGTGATGATCATTATGCTCTTCATCGTACAACGGCACTCACCATGCGTTCGGCTGAAAATGCATTGGACCGTTTGAGAGGCCAAGTGCAAGAACATGTTGATGGAGTATATGGAGAAGGCCGAGCATTGAGACAATTGGTTGATGAACGTGGTGGCGAATTGCAACGAGTTGCTGAACAACATGGTCAGCTTGGCTTGCTTTGCAAGTCAAATATTTCGGATCTTGAGGCTCAATTGTCTGCATGTAATCTTGCGCTAACCAATGCCTTGGCTCAGCTTGGTGAATTGAGTAGGTCATTTGAATCGACTAGTGAATTGGTGGATAGTATTGGAGAAGAACAAGAGGCACTTCACCAATCACTTGGTCAATTCGGTGCAATGGTGGAGGAAATAGAGATACAATTGGGTCAACTGAAGTTGAATTTTGACATGTTGGATGGAGAAATGACTTCCTTAAAAGGCACCCTCTCGAAGTTTCAACTTGAATTCACAACTCATGTGCAAAAAACAATCCCTTATGTTGAGGAACAAGTTGAAAAGGCAACGTCACTATTAACCGGTGAGGTACAGTCCTTGCGTCGTGAACTATCCATGGAGCAACAAGCCCGGCAAGGGGATCGGGTGAGGTTTGAACAATTGATTTCACTTCTTACTGCGCGTGTGGATGCATTGGAGAGTAAGAGAGGAGTGCAACGTGCTTCCCCTTTGAAGACCCCAGGTGAAGGGATAGGCATTCAGGTTTCTTCTCTTTCAGCCGAAGTTCAGCTTTTGAAGAGGCAGTTTGATACCATAAGGGAATGTTTGAGTGGTTTGGAAGAACGCTTGACTGTGTATGACATCAAGCATGTGCCAGAATTGGGTCAGTTGGGTGCGCATTTCAAGGGACATGTGAGCGAGCTCAGTGAGCTCAAGCTGGGACTTGCCAAGCTCAAGATAGATTGTGAGTCAAATGAGACTATCTTGCAGCATTTAAAGGCTAAGTTGCCTGCGGTGAGTAGTGGTGGAACGAGTCCATCCTCCAAGGTGTCCACTCCTACCACTGACAGGCTGAATTTGGTAAAGGTGCAGCGTGCATACACTTTGGTAAGTGAACAGGTTAACAAGGTGCAGGGAGATGTATTGGGGTGCATGCAAGATTGTGCAGCAATCAGAAATGACATTTCTGCAGCCTCCAACCAGCATAAGTCAAGCACCTATGATTTTAGCAGCTGTTTTTTCCCAAAATTCAAAGTCATGCATTTTCAGCACGGCGATATCAAACTGCACACAGTAGTACTGTTGTTTTTGTGTTTTCTCAAAATTTTAACACAATGTCGCTGTCGCTGGAGCTGGAGCCGCAGATCAACTGTCAACAACTGCCGCGTACGCGAGTTTCAGATTCCCGACCGCCGTGCGCAATAGAAAATCGCCAAAAAGTCCACTTTTTTTCGCAGTTGGAAGCAAAGTAAAGGCATGAGCGTGTCCCCGAGATCAATACCTGGCTGCTGACCTAAAAAAATCCAGATTGGCAGGCAAAGATTTTGAGAAATTCACACTTTTCTAGCCAAAAACCACTCTTTTTCATGGTTTTAGGGTCTATGGACGCCATGTAGAGGGCCTTACAGGGATGGAAGAGGTGGTATAGAGGTGATATATGAACAAATTGTCATCACCATTGGTAGAAGCCTACATGACAAGCGATGTTTTGCCTTTATTCTAGGCTATTCATCCCTTTCTCATGCACCATGGGGCCCAATATCCATATGGTTCATAGGTAGGGTTTTGATCACCTATCACCGTCCACACACATGTTTGGGGCTTGGGTTGGTATTGTATGCATTTGAATGATAAGAACTACATAAAATATGATACTATGTGCATAAGAATGGGATGAACAATGAACATTTGAGGTGTTTTTGGCCCTATTTTGCACCGTTTGTGGTCCATTTCCATATGGTTCATAGGTAGGCTTTTGCGTGCCTATCACCGTACACACACATGTTTGGGGCTTAGGTTGTTATTGTAAGCATTCGTATGATAGGTGCTACATATAATATGATAGTATGTGCATAAGAATGGGATGAACGATGAACATTTGAGGTGTTTTTGGCCCTATTTTGCACCGTTTGTGGTCCATTTCCATATGGTTCATAGGTAGGCTTTTGCGTGCCTATCACCGTACACACACATGTTTGAGGCTTAGGTTGTTATTTTTGGGGAACAATGGGGTAGGAGGAACCCCCCCCCCTGCTATTTGGGGGGTGTATAATTAAAACAAAAGGTTACTTTTGGTCTTTTTGGGTACAAAACCTATTTTAATGGTTTTTTCGTGCCTATACTATACTATACAGGTACACTGGTGTGCAGCACTGTTCTGCTGCACCACCCCAGAGCAGACAAAAATACTCCAAAATAGGCCGAATTCCAGGGTTTTTGATGGTTTGGGAGAAAGCTCGGGTGGGAGGAACCCCCCAATCCCTATTTTGGGGCCAGAGAATCCAAAGAAAATTCGAATTTCTGTCGAAAATCCTCTATAGGCAGGCACACTGGTGTGCAGCACTGTTCTGCAGGACCAGCCCAGAGGAGGCAAAAATACCCGAAAATAGGCCAACTTTCAGAGTTTTTGATATTTTTGGACAAATTTTGGGTAGGAGGACCCCCCCCCCCTATTTTGGGGCCGTAGAAACCAAAAAAATAGGTCATTCCCCGCGAAAAAACCCCTTTTTGTCGCGATTTTGAATTTTGGGAAAAAACAGCTGCTAAAATCATAGGTGGTGTAGACGATGCAATACAGACACTCAGGAGTGAATTAACATCTCATGTGACAACCATGCATCAATCAAGTGGCTTGACTGGATCTTATTTTGCACCCACTGCAACCCCAAGGCCTAAGGAACCCAGAGTTGTCACTTTTGGTGTGGATCCAACAGGCAACCCGTTGTCACCTCAGCCTTCCCTGTCTCATAGAGATGCTTCTCACCATGATGCATTCAATGAATCAGAAGTGGGTCTGGAATCCGGGTATCCACGAGCCTCAGCGGCGAAGGAAAATCCAAAGGTACATCATCCTTATGGGTTACCTGTGCATGCATATGAATTGTCAAGACATACCCAGCCAGTTTTTACTCCCACCTCCTTGTACTGTGCGACATCTCATTCTCAGCCCGTACATCGAGCTGCAACTGCTTCACACTACTCTGAGAGTGAGCAGTCAATCAAGTCCGATGCTGTACCCCGCCATCCTGGTACACCCCCCGCTTCTGCAGATCCAAAAGGGGATTGGCGTCATTGCAAGGGATTGGATTTAAGATTCTTTGACTCCAACCTGTTTTTCGATCCATATGCCCCCCTCGAATTCAGTGATGGGTCAGCGCATGGTTCCAAATTCCCAAAGGTGAAGCCCAGTGGGGTACCTCAGGGTCCAGGTTTGGCATTTGCCGAGGTCCCCCCGTACAGTCAGGACAATGAGACGGAGGATTCTGCACCATATCCAGTTGGATCACAGCCAGGTCCTGGATTGTTTGGTAATCTGTCCACCCCATTTTTGGACCATAAGACCCTGACTGAGACACAGGCCCTGGCCACAGTTCCTCACTGGGACGGATCAGGGGAAACTGGGATCCAATGGTGGCAGGAGTACCGTATCTGGGATAATGATGTGGGCAGGGGTTTGGGAGATGCAGTGCGACGTCGAGTACTGCGTGCTGCCATACCAGCAAAGCTGGGCGCACAGTTCACCAAGCGTATTGTGCGCAGGTGTCAGGGTTATGAAGTAATGAAGGCAATGGTAAGGGCTGAGGTTTTCAGGCGCGCCAATCCTGATGTCATCTCTGATGCCTGGAAGGCCATCGAATTGCCCTCCAAACCCACAGCATTAGATGCTGCGGCGTTTATGGATGATTGGTGTTACTATGGTGAGCGTGTTAAGGGAGGGGTGACCCACCAGGCAGCCCGTGACCAGTTTTTAGATGCATTGGGCCCTCGTCAGGAGACCTTCATTTACAAGATGTATTTGGAGGAGAAGAGGCATGGTAAGGAACACAATTATCTGGAGATCTTCCTTGTACTAATGTCTGAACTTTTGGCCAGGGATGAAGCCCATAATAAGCAGAATCATTGGCGTAAGCGAAATTAAACTGGTCCAGGGCAGGGCAGGGTCAATCAGCTCCAAGCAAGCAATGAGGGTGACAACCCCCCTCAGTCCGATTCTGCAGTTCCGCAGGTGGAATTCGAGCCTGATGAGGCACAGGTGTTGGCACTGATGGACAAAAAAAAGGATGTGGTTTGTCATAAATGCGGACGAAAGGGTCACATGATCAAGGACTGTTGGGTGGCACATCCTGAATTGATTCCCAAGGGTGTCAAGGTGCCCAACACCCTATTGTCCAGGCTGGGACGGCCAGCAACACAAGGAGGCAGAAACGGACCCTCTCAGAATGCCCCGAAGGGACCGCATCCCCCTTGCCCACATTGTGGTAAGACCAATCATAAGCCTGATGATTGCTTCACGAAGTATCCGGAGAAGGCTGAAGCCTATAAGGCCAGCAGGAAAACCCAGAAATAGGGACGTGGGCAGCGAGTCAAGGGCGGTCCGTTGTTCACAGTACGCCCACCCATTCGGGTGGATTACGAGTCAGCATGGGAGCATGCGTATGTGCAGCAAATAGAGTTGTTGGGACAGGAATTAGAGGTCCTGCGTGAACCGCGCCCAGGCCTCAGTGTGAAACACAAGCGGGGGATAATATTGCAAGCCAGGTACCTGCTCGATAGGTATCCTGATGCCAGCCCATATGACATTCACTCCTTGATAGATACAGGCTGTGAAATACTTGGTGTTGTGGGCTGGGAACTCATTGACAAGAGGTACAGTGAGGACGCTGACGTCCAGTTCAACCTCTTGGGTGCAGGGAATGTGAGCCTAGAAGGTGGTAAGGTTGGAGTCCGAGTAACTGTTTTGCTGCCAGTCTACACCAGCCAGGGAATGGTGGTAGCACGTTGTGTAGATGCATTCCTCCATCTTGCCTCTGTGGGTCCTCGTGTCATTTTGGGGTACCCATTCCTCACCCGCTATGGTCTTTCTCTTTTGCCTTCACAGGGTCAGTTGACCTTTGAGGAAGATCTCAAATGGACCAATGGAATCTCAGGAGCAACAGGAGAGTCCCCAACTCTGCCCAGCCCTGCAGTTCCAGGTACATGTTCTCCAACAGATATACCCATAGCACATATACCTGTGCATGGGCATGATGCATCTCTGGTGCACACAGTGGTGCCAGTAGGGTCCGACAATGGTCCTGACACTCCAGTCAATTCTGAGGCGTTGCAGAAGTTAATTTCAAAAAAAAGCGGAGAATCACAGTCCATAGTTAATAGTTATGTTGCTGTAGCTGGATCACAGGTGGTTAATTCTACGGATTCAGCTGGGACAGTTCTTGCACGCTTGTGCAGTGGTCCTGAGTCACCTGAGCAGTCATCAGTTTTGTATCATCTAGGCTGGCAGGCACCTACCCTGCCGTCCAATGGTGATGAGCCTGACCTGAGTGGATTGTACACTCTTCGGGCTGATGTTTATATGCTGGCAAAGGCTGTGGCTCTGTGCTGCAAAATCATAAGCCTTATGCCCAGACCATACAAGCCCTCATATTCCATCAGGGGTCATGAGTTGTATGATAGACGAGACCAAATGCCCACAGTGGTGGGCCATATTGATGAGGCCTTAACAAAGCAGACTATCAGGTCTGCTGCTTGTACATATATGTTGGCAGCACTTCTATTTTTGCCACGACAGCGGCCTGAAGTCCCTATGCAGGACTCCAATCCAATTGTGAGTGTATCACATAGGCCTACCATTGACGTGGTATCCCACATTCAAACAGAGTTAGCTCTGGCTGATGCTTTGAGATCTATACCATTACCCTCCAGCCCTTACCAGCCACCAGTATACACTGAGGCTGCAGCATTTATGCTGAATATTGAATATTTCTTACATGCATGGGGTATAGGTGATAGGGTCGTATCTCAGGACGTCCCCCCTGCAGTGGAGATTGAGAGTGATCCAGGATCAGAACCAATTTCTGAAGACGAGGGCTCCTTGGGTTATCAGGAGCCCCCCCCAGAGTTTATGGGTGGATTTGGGTTCTGGAGGGACCATCTGGGCCAACAGGTCGAGAGTGTGGATCATATATGGGCAGGATCCACACCGCTGAAGGACAGTGGTGTCTCAAATGTGCTAGGTGCGGCTGCTGCAGCAGACCCTGCCTGTGGTGAAGAGTTGAGCTCTTACCCAAAAGCTGAATCCGGGTCTGGAATGGAGCCGGCAGACGGAAAACAGCACACATCATATGTTCAAGCGCTTCTCGCTGCGCGTGTGCGCAGGTTGTACAAGGAGAGGCTCCAATTATCTAGCCGCACTGCTTTCAGGCGCGGCATGCAGTTGAGGGACGATGCCCGAATTAGAGGCTTAAGTCTGGCCAAGGTGAAGTCCCGCTTGGCCCTGAGATCTCATTGTTTTCGTACAGGACAGTATGTATTATCTCCAGAGTGGAGACGTAACGTATTGGATTGGGCAGGTGCGGAGTTTGTACCTACGTGTGAACCGTGGGACAGACCAACACGTCTGCAGTTACATAAAGGGGAGAAACGTAAGGAGAAGAGAGGGTTTTACATCCCATGGGGGAATGAGACACTGTTTTTACATCCGTTGGCCACGGATTTGAAAATGGCTGTTGAGAAGGTGTTTTGGGAAGGGAGTAGGGGTATTGCAGTTGTGCCCGTCCGGAAGAGGGAATCCTGGTTCTGGGCGTTGGGGGAAATTGCTGTTGACTGGTGGGATTTGCCGCCAGGGGAGCTCCTCTTTGAGGATAGGTGGGGGGTATTGCACCCTCAGGAGCGAAACTCCTGCACCCGAGTGGTGATTTTTGATGCTCTGGGACGTCATCAGGATGGTATGAACGTCACAGACTGGAAGAAGCCAGCTTCCAGGAAGCTCAGCCAGTCTGTACCTATTGCTGGTCGGCCCAAGAGGCCAGTGGGACAGCCCAGAAAAGTCTGGAGAGCAAAGGTTGAGCAGTTAGCAAGGGATGGTCAGCTCCCTTTGCCCATTTGTGCGGACATCTTACAGTCCTCGGTTGCCGCTGTAGATGCGGTTTCTCACAAAGGCCAAGTGCCTATATCCTCTTCCTCCCTGCTCCAGGATAGTGACAGGAACGCATCCGTCTCACCCCCTGTGCATGTATGTGCATCTGTCATTCCTGATGTGACCACCCTCTCTGAAATGCTTCCTCTCCCCACTGATACCCCTCCTCCTGTCATTTGTACCACAGATCTTCACAATCTCGCTGAAGGATGCCTCGCTGATCATGCCAGACCACCGTTGACAGTGGCTGCCATTGAGAGTGAGGAGGTATATGACAGTGTTGTTGCTTCTCCTTCCCTGCCTGACACTCAATCATTGTATCATACTGTTGGTAATCCAAAAGAAAAAAAGAATCGTCAGATTTCTGATTGGATTGATAATGTGACAGCCCCAACAGTGTTGCGGCGCTTTCAAACTTCAGAGCAGTCTCCTCCTCAGCAGCTATTCCATGCACGTGACCGGTGTATACAATCAGTCATTGAAGCTGATGGAGAAATCCGGGAATGTCAACAGTGGAGGGATAAACTGTTGAAGGAGTTTGGCAACTCGGTGTTTCGCAGGGATGGAAACACTTATAAAGAAATTGAAGCGCATGCAGCGAAACGCGGACCGCACGGATGGTGTAAACTAGAGTTGCTGCCTGATTCAGAGCCTCGGGCCTGCAAGGCGATCCGTGTGGTTGGGATCAGGGAGCAGGTGCTCGGAGATAAAGTCAGAGAATTTATGGAGAAGGGCTGGATCCGCGAGTCCCGCTCTAATTGGGTCGCTCGTGGGTTTTTAGTCCCAAAACCGGGGGTAAACAAGTGGAGGCTTGTTATCGATTACCGGTATCTGAACTCATGTCTCAAGGGACATGAGTTCCCATTGCCGGTAATTGAGGACACCCTCTGTGGGCAGGCAGGAAACCACCTCTGGACTCTTTTAGATCTGGAGGATGGGTTCCACCAGATGCCCCTAGAGGAGGGCAGTCGGCACCTTACAGCCTTCTGCACTGCTTTTGGGGTGTATGAGTGGAACGTGGAACGTGGAACCAAAAAACATATTTTTGGTAGTGTCAATGATGTTTTTCACTAACCTTCCAAAGGTTTCGATTGCCCAAACTCCACAAGAAAATATTCCACTCGATGAACACCAAGAAGACAAGCAGAGTAATGCAATGGGAAAATGAATTAACAATGATCTCAATGATGATCCCAATGTCAATGAAGAAATCCAAGGATTCGAAATGCACTTAAATATGTACAAAACACCCAAGTTCATTCAACTTCAAATTCATAGAAGAGTCCATCCTCCTGAGCACAAACATGAAAAGACATGAGTAACAATATACATTAAAACACATGGTGAAAGGGCATGCATCCTTGTATTTGACACAACAAAACATCAATGCAAATCAGGGATTCTTGAAGATGAATAAACCACAAATGTTCACTACCATTCAAGCACAATTCCCACATGTTTGTACGTGCATATTGCCTCACCAAACCTATAATATGCACATGGCGAAAGCAAAGTAGCACAACAAACATGTACACATACAACAAGTCAATGACATATACCATACATGCACAAACGAACAAACATGCAAGCATATGCACGTGTTTGTGTGAGTCGACACAGCAAATTCAACATAAAATGATACGATGATCCTTGTTATGACTAACGGCGTACGTGTACTTCGATGTACGACGGTAGTCAAACCTCCAGCTGCATGATACCCAGAAATGACTGTCGCTGGCCTGAATTGAAGCATCGGTATTAATGGACAGGCCGAGCGACTGGAATCTGTGAGATTTACCTCCAATAAAACGGTCTTCCTACTCTCCGTCTCCGCGACTCGTGTGCCTGCGATTAACTGATGTACATGGCCTGCGACTCAGGCACGCCATCCGGTTCTGCAACAGGCACAGCAATTAAGCCCTACGGAATTTTTACAGCCCCCTCCCCAGCCCAAAGATCCGAGACTGACTGACACAGGCGATCTTTGGCGAGAGAGAACACAAAAATGAAGGAGGGCTGTACCACTGTTGCTACAACCAGACACAGGATGACGCAGCAGGCAAACGAGAAGTCGCATCTGTGATACAAACGGCCAAGGCTGCAGCGACAAATGACTGCACACCAATTGCAGGCTCGGTATTGACTGGCAGCGAATTACGACCCAGTTCTGCAGTCCTGTCAAGGTCGCTAACCCCCTGTACAGACTGGCACTTGCAACAGACATGGACGCTCCTGAGGGCCGATATCAGCAGCAAAACATCATAAGCAGACACCAGCACAGGCAAACAGGCCCACCAGCGTCGATACATTCTTGTATCTGTCGCTCGATCTCGTCGGCCTGCTGTTTAGGAGCTGGATAGGGTCTCTTCCGGATCTTGTGACCCACGAACTCGGGTTTCAGCTTGAGGTCCATCTGTACCAGTGTGTCACATGAAGCAGGAGGGGGTAGTTCTCTGAACACCTCCAGATAGGTTCTTATAAGCTTCTGCACCCGCGGGTCCAATAGCTTGATCTCGTCCTCCATGTCCTCGTCAGAGTGTAAGTTGCTTGCCCCCTGAGTAATAGACGTCGGGAGGTGATCCTCCACCGACTCTTCGCCCGTGGTAGTGTCCTTCAGCCCTTGGTAGGCATATAGAAGGTCTTGTTCAACCATCTCCGGTGGACGATGGCAACATAGGCACGCTCGAGGGGGTTCACATACACATTCCTCCGAGAGGTCGTCCTCCTCTGGGGTCCTCACATGGGCGCCCCACACGCTCTTCATGAGCTTAAGATCTACCTCCCTTTGCCAGGTGGTGATCTTCTGTTCGAGGTCCTCCTTCAATTGGGATAGGTCTCCCATACGTCCTTGCTTTAGTGGCCATGAGCTGCGGGTAGGCTTCGCGTAGCATAGCTTTTTCGCCACCAACTTCCTCTTGGAATCCACATACTCCCTGAGCCGGGATCGAGTGTCCAGCTCCTCGTCCACGGGGTCTTCCACCCTCATGGAGAGTAGGGGTTTCAGTGGGGCGACGTACTCGGCGTTCTCCACTTCCTCCACACAGGTCTGCACGAAGAAGGCGTCGTGCTCAGTTTCGTCTTCTGAGTGGATAGAGCTAGGTAGCTCAGATAGTCCACACTCAGAGACTCCATCAGGAACAGGTACATGACAGGGAGAGTTGGGGGCGTTGGTGTCAGTCACCACGTACTCATCTCCTCCGGGTGTAGTCTCAACAGCATCTTGAGGTCGTAGGCGATCCTTCAAGTCACCCAAGGCGAGTCCGTCGCTTTCTCGTTGTATAGCCTGGACCAGAGTCGGGTCCAGATCCTCCCAGGGGATGGAGGTAAGACCTCCGTCCACCACGCTGAGCATACTCCCCCATCCGGGCTTCCCAATAGGCGTCTTACGCCCCAGAGGCACGTAGATGGCCTCATCAGGCAAACGAACAGAGCTGATAGTCAGCCTGTCCAGGAGGTTTCGCCAGTACTCATTGCCCCCATGGGCTCCCCAATCGGGGGAACACAGGACCATACGGGAAGGTTCCAAGGCCACCTTGGTCAGCACCTTCCCCAGTTCACTGAACCTGGGGTTCCCGTAGGCCATCCCGAAAGAGGGCCAGTAAAATTTGTAGCTGCAGTTCTTCCCCTTGCTGCAGTAAAGGTCCAGTACATGCTGCTTGTCGCTGGCGAACAACTCCACACTCAGGTCTTCTCGAGAGTAACCCAACTCCTTCAGACCTTGGTCTAGGACTTCCCCCAATAGTTGATAGTCCTCAGTTTTGGAGGCCGCCATCATGGTCCAGGCCTCCTCCTTCGATAGCCTCAGGTAACTCAAGGTATGTTCCGACTGCTCCAGTGGCACAGACTCTCTGCCACTGCCGTGGTCCACGTAGAGGAGGTAGGGTGATTGCAGCGTCAGGGATTGTATCTGGGAGTGCTGTACGAAGAAGTCAGTACCCAGTACAAAGTCGAAGGCCTCAGTGTCCATCACATAGAACCGATGGGCGATAGTCCGGGAGCCCATAGGTACCTCCACTTCACAGTCTCCACAGCTGTGCACCACATGTCCATCCCCCATACGTATAGCAGCGGTGGTCATGGTGTTCTTCAGGCTCCCACAAGGTAAAATTTTCTTGGCCACTATAGATATTGTGGCGCCAGTATCCAATACCCCCAGGTATTCAGGTCCCCCTAGTCGGATACGTACCCAAAACACCAGGTCTTGGGTGCCACCAGAGCGTCTCCGTCAGAACTCCGCGGGACAGGTCACCTCGAACCCCTTGTTCCGCAATTTGCGGGCCATCCTCATGAAACGGCTCCTCTTCTTAGCGTTGCCGTCATCACCACCTTCATGCTCACGCTTGACTCCTTGTTCTTGCTGGGCCTGCGTTTGTGAGCGTGTGGTAGGAACAGACTGCCCTCCAGAGGGCTCGGAGTTCCCCCCTGGATTAGGGTTGGGGTTGCCTCCGTTCTTGTCCTCGTTCTTGTTGTCGGGCTGGCGGTTAGCGCCTCCTCCTCGTCCACCTTGACCCTAGTCTTGCCCTTGACCACGTCCTTTCGACTTGCCCTTGCCGGGGTCATTGCCTTTGCCTTTGCCTCCACCTTTGCCTGAGCCTTTGCCAGGATCTTCACCCTTAAGCTTCGCCGATAGGCGTTGCTTATGGTAGCACTCATCCTCGTAGTGCTTCCGCTTCCCGCAGAATGCACACGTGATGGTGCACCTGTAATGATCCGGCAGCTTCGCTTTGGCGCCGGTGTTCTTTTCCTGCTGCTTCCCCTGGACTACGAAGCAGTCTCGCTGCTCGCAGTCAGGGGCGTGCTGCAGGTGGCCCTGCTCGTCCCTGGCATCACAATAGAATAGGTCCTTCACGTTCTCCATGATACGGGCGTGGGCGTGTTTGGGGGTAGTCCCCTGCCCAGGTCGGGACCCTTGGTACCCTTTGCCATGGCCTCCAGAACCTCCACCTCCAAGACGGTAATTGTTCAAGTGCTGGTCGCTTTCCTTCTCCAGCGCCAGCTCCAGGAGTAGCACGCATAGATCCTCGTAGCGGAGGGATCTAGCCTTGCGCTCCGCCGTCGAACGGCACTCGTCCCATAGCTCTCGAGGGAGCTTGGCCACCAACCAGAACAGCAGGTCGTCGCTGCTGTAGGAACCGGGCGTCAGTCGTCCAGCCCAGTGATCCAGATCAGCCAACAGCTCGGAGACCCTGTCAGGTTTGGGGTTGGTGGGCAGCACGGGCAGGTTCTGGATCTGGGCCCCGATGGAGAGGTCGGTTTCGTAGGTCGGGTACTGCCTCTCCAGGGCAACCAACACATCGGCAAAGGTGGCGGAGTTCGTCACGATCTGCCTGACCTGCTTCTCCAGGTACTTGGTCTTGCAGCACTGCAGGAGCACATCGCACTTCACTCGCCCACTAGCGTGGGTTTGGCCGGTCAGTCGTAGGAACCGGCCAAAATTCTCAGCGAACTCGCTGAGGTCCTTGCCTGTGAACTCAGGCAGGTTCACCACGATCTTGGAGGTGGCAATAGCCTTCGCCTCCTGAGACCTGCGTCCCTCAGGGCGTCGGGTCTTCTTCTTCTTCTTCTTCTTCTTCTTACCCCTTGGGTCGTTGGGGTCCTCCGGGTCATCGTCCTCCGAGGGCGAAGTCGAAGTCATCGACGGCGGGTCATCATCGGAGGGGTCTCCGCCAAGATCACTAGAGCCATAAGGCTCTACGTCCACCATAGCCCTCAAGGCTGTTAGCCCCAGCCGGTCCAGCTCGGCCCTCGTCGAGTTCGTCACGTGGCTGTAGGGCGGCTGGGCCGTTCTCGGCACGAAAGGACTTCTCGGAATAGGTGCAGGAGTCGGCATCGGTCGGCTCCTCAGGCTTCCCAGGGTATTTGTCAGCCCTGCCGCCAGGTGGTTAGCCTGTACTCGGTGGGGCGACATTCCCACCGTAGTAGGTGACGCTTGGGTATCATCAAGGGCTCCAGTTTCTCTCGGATCTCTTGAGTGAGGTCGCCCACGATTTTTGAAGTGGCTCCTCGGAGCACCTCGTTGATCTCCGACCGCGTCAGGGACCTGTTGGAGGATCTTCCCGATCCTCTACTCCTGCCACCAAGAGATTCAGGTCCTCTCCTCAACCCACTCAAGGTTGCATAGCCAGGGGCATACCCAGGAACATCCACATAGGTTCCAGTAGCGGGTAGTGGATGGGGATATTCAGCCGCATACCATCGCGGCGCAGAGCTGGTAGCCACCGGCTCACTGGCAGTAGTTGCCTCATGGAGCGCAGTGGTAGGTGGGCCCATACCATAGGCGGGGTAGGGAGGCATGCCAGTAAAGCCTGTGCCCTCTGCCATAGGCGGGTTGGTTGTGGAAGTGGATGTTGCAGCGGCTGGGAGTGTGGTGGTGAAAGGAGAGGGTGATGCGTGGAGGCCAGAAGCGCTTGGTGCGCCTTCGAAGGTAGGGTCATACATCAGGTCTTGCCCTTGTTCCTCTCCTTCGTCTGCTTCTTCTCCAGCATCCTTCTCGCTCTCTCTCTTCCTCTTCACAGGCTGAGTGACCACCACCTCTTCGACAGACAGGGCCCCGAAGGCCGTTTGGAGTCCATCCAGGGAGTCCTCAGCCGCATCCACTGGCCCTTGTAAGGGCTCCGCCGAAGGTACAGCGCTAGGTGCTGGCCTTGCCGGTGCCTCAGGCGCTGGCGCTGTCTTCACGTCGGCGTCCTCCTTCCTTGTGTCCATCTTCAGTCACCCTTCTGCTTACATATGCCTGTACTCGGGGCACTGGATGTACGGCGCGGGGTTGCTGCCGGTGCGCAGAGAGAGACTGCCTCTTGCTACCAGAAAGGTTTATAGTGGTTTCAGCACTGTGTTTTTGCTTCTCCTGCTGCTTGCTGTAGGTGTAGGGTTTCCTGCTGCTTGTTTTGGAAGATGAAAAGCTTTTGTTTGTTGAAATACAGTAAATCCAAGTCAATCCAGGATAGCCCAAGCCAGGAGTATGCAAGGAGAAGAGAATCAGGATCAAAGCATGAAGGGCTGCAGTGTAGACAGTGAAAGATGAAAGGATATTCACAGAAACTGCAACTCAGGTCAAATCGGAATGCATATTCACAAAGATAGCTAAAATGT
This sequence comes from Eutreptiella sp. 'Long Island Sound 2002', assembly GCA_964036045.1. Taxonomy (NCBI): domain Eukaryota; phylum Euglenozoa; class Euglenophyceae; order Eutreptiales; family Eutreptiaceae; genus Eutreptiella; species Eutreptiella sp. 'Long Island Sound 2002'. Next base: position 10,366,943 of record OZ038382.1, on the reverse strand, counting down.
TTTGGAAAAGAGTTGGAAAACTGCCCCATGGTCACTCTCTCTCCATAGTGCCATCTCAGGAGATGTGCACTCTTTGTTTTGGGTCCCATATGTGCTGAGGTGGCAGGGCATGTGGCGATGAGGTCACTGCCATGTCACATGGCTTCTTCCTACTTAGCTAGGCTGACCAGGAATTGAACCCAGGACCTCTCAAAAAGAGGTGCCCAGCCCCCTAGGGTGTATACCACTAGGATAGCTAAGAATTTATGGAAAAACATAGATAAATTCATAGGCTCTGCCTTGGTTATGTCAGTTCTCAGTCAACTCAGGAAAAGATGCTTTGCCTCACATTGAAAGGGGATTAAGGGGTCCACTTCATATCCTGATTGGGTGTTTGGTTCCATAGGTCAAAATGTGTTATCACCAGTTTTGGTGGGACCAATACTAAGATAGAAATGCATGGATGCTCAGTGCATCTGTAATACAACTAGAGTATGCCTCATAGCATTGGAAAAGCACTTTTTCTTACTCTCGAACATGATGGCGGCCTCCAAAACTGAGGACTATCAACTATTGGGGGAAGTCCTAGACCAAGGTCTGAAGGAGTTGGGTTACTCTAGAGAAGACCTGAGGGTGGAGCTGTTCGCCAGCGACAAGCAGCATGTACTGGACCTTTACTGCAGCAAGGGGAAGAGCTGCAGCTACAAATTTTACTTGCCCTCTTTCGGGATGGCCTACGGGAACCCCAGGTTCAGTGAACTGGGGAAGGTCCTGACCAAGGTGGCCTTGGAACGTTCCCGTATGCTCCTGTGTTCCCCCGATTGGGGAGCCCATGGGGGCAACGAGTACTGGCAAAACCTTCTTCACAGGCTGACTATCAGCTCTGTTCGTTTACCTGATGAGGCCATCTACGTGCCTCTGGGGCGTAAGACGCCTATTGGGAAACCCGGATGGGGGAGTATGCTCAGCGTGGTGGACGGAGGTCTTACCTCCATCCCCTGGGAGGATCTGGACCCGACTCTGGTCCAGGCTATACAACGAGAAAGCGATGGACTCGCCTTGGGTGACTTGAAGGATCGACTACGACCTCAAGATGCTATTGAGACTACACCCGGAGGAGATGAATACGTGGTGACTAACACCAACGCCCCCAACTCTCCCTGCCATGTACCTGTTCCTGATGGAGTCTCTGAGTGTGGACTATCCGAGCTACCTAGCTCTATCCACTCAGATGACGAAACTGAGCACGACGCCTTCTTCGTGCAGACCTGTGTGGAGGAAGTGGAGAACGCCGAGTACGTCGCCCCACTGAAACCCCTACTCTCAATGAGGGTGGAAGACCCCGTGGACGAAGAGCTGGACCCTCGATCCAGGCTAAGGGAGTATGTGGATTCCAAGAGAAAGTTGGTGGCGAAAACGCTATGCTACGCTAAGCCTACCCGCAGCTCATGGCCACTGAAGCAAGGACGTATGGGAGATCTATCCCAATTGAAGGAGGACCTCAAACAGAAGATCACCACCTGGCAAAGGGAGGTAGATCTTAAGCTCATGAAGAGCGTGAGGGGCGCCCATGTGAGGACCCCAGAGGAGGACGACCTCTCGGAGGAATGTGTATGTGAACCCCCTCGAGCGTGCCTATGTTGCCATCGTCCACCGGAGATGGTTGAACAAGACCTACTATATGCCTACCAAGGGTTGAAGGACACTACGGAGGGCGAAGAGTCGGTGGAGGATCACCTCCCGACGTCTATTACTCAGGGGGCAAGCAACTTACACTCTGACGAGGACATGGAGGACGAGATCAAGCTATTGGACCCGCGGGTGCAGAAGCTTATAAGGACCTATCTGGAGGTGTTCAGAGAACTACCCCCTCCTGCTTCATGTGACAAACTGGTACAGATGGACCTCAAGCTGAAACCCGAGTTCGTGGGTCACAAGATCCGGAGGAGACCCTATCCAGCTCCTAAACAGCAGGCCGACGAGATTGAGCGACAGATACAAGAATGTATCGACGCTGGCCTAGTCCTGGAGTACAAGGACGGGGACTACCCCCAACACTGCAGCCCCTCTTTCCTGGTGGCTAAACCTGGTTCTACAGCCAAACGGCTGGTAGTGGACTACGGAGAGCTGAACAAGAAAACGTTGAACCACTCAGGGTCCATTCCTAATATGGAGTCTGGCCTTGAGAAGATAGCCTCCTGTCGCTACAAGACCAAGATGGACAAGAGGAGCGGATTCTGGCAAGTGGACCTGACGCCCAACGCTCAGGAGCTACTAGCCTTCATCACCCCTCAGGGGAGGGTGTTCAAGTGGAAGGTCATGCAATTTGCCGTGGCCAACGCACCCGCTCTATTCCAAGAGCTGATGAACAAGATCTTGTCCATTCTACGAAGGAGACCTAAGGTGCAGGAACTTATATCCCGTGGGGCCCAGATGGAAGCACACATCGACGATGTATGCCTTGGGACCAATACCCAGGAGGACCACCTAATCCTCTTGGGTGAGTTGTTTGCAGTCTGCCAAGAGAACCACACACGACTCAAGCTGGAGAAGTGTGAGTTCATGCAGGAGACCATGCAGTACCTGGGGTTTGACGTTGGCTATGGGTGGTGGACCCCAGCGGCCTCTAAGGCCAAACCCCTGATGGACGCCAAGGTACGACACAAAGACCCCAAGAAAGGACTTCATGATGTACGCAGTTTCATTGCGGCGTGCAACTTCTATCGCCGCCATATCAAAAACTTCGTCTACACCAGCGCCATTCTGACGGACTTGATCAAGAAGAGTACTACTTGGCGCTGGGGCCCACAAGAGCAACAAGCGTTTGTCGAGCTCAAAGACAAGGTGGCCAGCGCTAAGTGCTTGGGCGTGCCTAGGGCACAAGGGGAGATTATCCTGGTGACCGACGCCAGCAATGTGGGCGGTGGTGGAACGTTGTTCCAATGGCAAGCACTAGAGAAGGAGGAGTTCGACTCGGCCATTTCCCAATGGGGGACGGAAGGTCTCAACCGAGATGGAACCCTCAAGCACAGCTACCCTGACCACAAGTGGGTCCTAGTACCTCTAGGCCACTGGAACTGGAAGTGGAACCAGGCCAGGGGGAACTACTCCACCTATGAGCAGGAATTGCTCGCGGGTATGCTAGTGCTATCCTCACAATCACGACTGTTGGGGAGTAACCCTGTGGTCTGGCTGTGCGACCAAGAGCCGGTCCGCACTTTCCAGAAAGGCCCCCCACCTGAGAAGGCCAAGCTACGGCGTTGGTGGACCTACCTCAGTCAACTACGGCTGACGGTACACCATATCCAGGGAGTGAAGAACGAGTGTGCAGACTACATCAGCTGCAACAACTTCGACGCCCTGATTGGTGCCCGGTCTGAAGCGCTGGCTAAGGAGGCGTTCAGCCGTATGGACGTCTACTTGGACCTCATCATGACTATGATACGCCCCCTGGATGGACTCCAACAATCGGAGTACCTGAAGGAGTTTGGGGATATCTACAAGCAGCTGGAGAAACGCCTTGAACCCCTCCTGGTCAACCAAGATCAGTGGAAGAGCGACAAGAGCTACCTCTGGCACGAGGACCGCATCGTGGTACCTAGTGACAGAGTCCCAGCGCTGCTGAAGTGGACCCATGAGTCCAGCGGTCATGTGGGTGCTGACCGTACCCTGAGGCTATTCAAGCAGTGGTTCCACACTACGTGGACTGACGACCAACTGCGGAAAACCCTCCAGCCTATGGTGGACAAGTGCCCGTGCAGGTCCTGCAAACCAGGGGATATCAGGGACAGAGGTCTCTACTCGACCGTGCCCATCGCTCACTGTGCTAACAGTGTTTTATACGTGGACTACACGGAGATGCCGAAGTTCGGGGGCTATGACTTCGCCCTCGTGGTAACCTGTGGGTTTACCAGGTTTACCAGGGTGTTCCCATGTACCAAACACACTACCGGTGAGGAGACTATCAAGATACTCCTGGAGGAGTGGTTTTGTGTCTATGGGGCGCCCAAGGAGATCAACTCCGATGAGGACGTACGAGTACGCTCAGATACCGGCTGGTACAGGAGGGTCCTGAGATCCCTCAATGTCCAGGTGTCTACGGGGATCCCCTACTCGCACACGAGCAACCCCCTATGTGAGCGACAGATCCGTGTCCTCAAGGAGAATGTAAGGATATGGTGCAAAGCTGAACGCACCAGAGACTGGGTGAGACTGCTCCCCATCATATCCTTGATGATGAACTCCCAAAAGAGTTCAGCTACTGGCTACTCGCCCCATGAGCTATACCTAGGGCGCCCGGCGTGGTTCCTACGTGCCCCCTATCCAGAGGACACCCATTCTTCTGTGGGTGAATGGGTCCAAGAGCAACAAGCGAAGGTGGACAAGGCCAAGGCTTTGCTCCAGAGAGTGAGGGAGCATCAGTGGAACAAGAAGAACAGGCACCAAGTACCGGCCACCTACCAAGAGGGGGACTGGGTGCTGGTGCATCACCGCCGACTACCCGCCTGGCCACGCTCTACCAGCGACGACCCCTACTTCGGGCCCTACAAGATTCTATCTGTGGATGGACACCGTATCACCGTGCGGTGTTCTCCCCGTCTAGGGGGGACCCTGGTGTGCGCTGCTCAACATCTGAAGCGCTACTATGACCCTGAAGACCTCTGTGGGGAAGAGTGGGAGCTTAACGACGAGGAGATCGCTGCCCTAGACTTACAAGGGGCTGCCAGCCCTATGGAAGTTGAAGGGGAACTCCCCGACATGAACGCCGAGGAGATGGCTAAGGAGGGCTTCTACCTGGTGAAGTCTGTCCTACGCCACCGCTACCGCCAGGGTTGGCGCTTCCTCACCCTCTGGGAAGGGTTTGGAGTCGAAGAGGCCACCTGGGAGCCCTTCTCTGCGTTTGTTCTACCTATGGGGCGCCTAAACTCAGTTCTGGTTGACTACCTGTCCCAGAACAACCTCGGTGAGTTGCTGAGGCTTGCTGAGACGCTTGCCTCGAAGACTAAAGCTAGGGACTGAACCTTACCCTTACCTGCCTAAGCGTATGTGTGAGTGTGCTAATCCTAAGGTCCTGAGAGCAAGCCACAGAAGTGGTGTCCTAATTGTACGCAAGTCTGCACGCTTGCTAAACCTGGAGGGTTGTCTTATTGATGCCACGGGGTACGCCCTGGGTCTCCCCTCCTCTAAGCGCCCAATTTCTGTGCTGGCGCAAAACCTTTGGGGGAATACCCAGCATACTAATCCAGGTATTGTTTTCCCTACCTATCTGTCTACTACAGGGAGGGGTGGCCAAAAGCTTTGAAGGCATGAAAACGCCATTTTGCTAAGTGGCCAAAACGCTGACCTAACCACTGCCACAGCGCACCAACCCTGCTAAAATTGCAGTAAAAGGGTGGGACAGGGACATACGCACTACAGGTCCTACACACCCTACAGTGGCACCATCCTGGTGGGCGAGCGCTACTGCAACTGGCTCAAGCCCCCACTCAGGTTTACCACTCCTACACTCACGCTCTACTGGGTGGTGTTGAAGATAAAGTCGTGGGTCCTAATGACCCTCCTGTGAAGAAGACAAGAGAACACAGCGCTGCTAAGCAACTGTGGCCTAACAGGGACGTCACAACACGTTTCCCTGCTAGGGCTTGGAGGGGAGAGGCGTACAGGTGGCGTGCACAGTGTGGATGTCGATGGAGTCAAACTGCCCTCGCCACTCCTGGCTGAGGCGCAGTTAATTGATTGTGGGATTAGCGCCCTTGTTTAGCAGGGCAAGAAAAAAAGGGACGCTGCTGCACCAATCACCCTACCTGACCACCTGTAAAGCAAAGGCCAATGAAGGGGTGTTTGCGGCTGAGGAACCAAGCCACACTCCACGTATTATACGCTTCTCAGTGTGACCTATAATACGCTGTCCTCAAACACCCCTGTCAAGCAAGCAAGCGTTAAGAGACTCCTCAGGTTCTCTTAAAGAACGTACCGAGGAGCCCCTGGGTAACCTAAACAAGGTTTACCGTGCGCATTTTGCGTGGCCTACCCTTTAATGCGTGTGTGAATGCACGTGCATGCATGAGTTTTCCAACCTGTCAGTCTTGATCAATCTCTCTCCTAATCTTACCCACAATCACGAACTCCACCAGGGGGTGGCCCCACCTGGGCTTACCTACCTTACCTACCGCTCGAGAGTGAAGCAAGGTGAGGGAGAAAGCGAAGCACAAGCGAGACACGACGCTATGCATAAGTGTGTGTGTTCTAATCAGTGCAACAAAAAGGCTGGTTGTGCTGTAAGAGCAGTTGTCACGGTTGCCCCGCATTGCACCGCAGGGCAGGACCGTTAGCCCCCCGTGACAACCACTCCCTGGCCGAAGGCCATCTGCTTTTTCCCTAATCTCACCTCTAATCATCTGCAATCTTCTGATCTATCCCTCTATCGTGTTCTATCGTGCTATCAGGCTTGGAAACGACGACACATGGCGAGTACTGTGCGTCGGACAAACAGAACGAGCACACCTGCAGTTTGTACCTGATTCATTGAAGTCATATTCTCATTTTTCGAATTCTTGATTTTTGGTTGATTCTGGCAATGTGGGTGGAATCTTTAATCTCATCTATTTATGTGTGTCTCGTCATTTACCTGCCTACGTGAGACATACGTTTATAATCTCATTATTTCTTTATTTTCCAGCGCTTCGCTAGGAGCCGCTCCTGCGCGCCGCCTTTTTCTGCGTAGGAATTTCTTGATCTAAAAAATCAAGAGAAGATCACAAATTTTATAAAAATGTGCATCTGATGCACAATTGGATTCTGTCCAGGTGTGTGCTTTCAGAAAAATTCTAGGCCGTCACTTGACGGATTTAGGTGTTGTCGCTTCGCGCTTGCGTGGATTCGTCCCTCATTCTCCCACTCCTCTGTCCTACAGACCTCCTCGCAAAGCCTCGTTGAGTAAGCCGCTGTTCTGGCCGAAAAGCAGCAGCAGGAGACTGAACCAGAATCAAGACCCCTCCAAGGGGCAGTTCCAATTAAATCAGCGCACCCTCGCCCCAGTACCAGGACAGGTGTCTCCAGCAGGTTCCATGAGACTTGGGTCGAGCGTCCTATGAGAGTCTGGCGTTGGGTTGTGTTACGCTGCAGCTTGGAGGGAGGGATGCACATGCATATGGTCTTGGCAGGCCCTACTCTAACCCCACCAAGACACAGGAACCCCGGCAGCGCCAAGAGAGCTGAGGTTTCTGTTGGAGTTTGTCATCAACAATGCAGCAAGAGTCGCTGGCCATGGTAAAGCGCTCTTTTCCCGTGTTAGGGAAGCTATAGGTATTTTAAAGTAGATGTGGAAACCAAGGAAAGGCCAAGAAAAAAATCCCTTTTTCCTGAAAGTGCGACAGTGGTGACGGACGACCACTGCACAAGGGGGGAGTAAGAAAAAAGGCTTTTCCAATGCTTTAGGGTATACTTTAGTTGTAATAGAGGTGCTCTAAGCACACAGGCATTTCTATCTTAGTGTTGGCCCAACCAAAAGTGGTGATAACACGTTTTGACCTATGGAACCAAACACTAAATCAGGATGTGGTGTGGACCCCTTTATCCCCAAGCTATAGGCACTAAAACATGTTTTTCTGGGTTGCTGAGGCACTGATATACTGAAGGCAGAGGCTATGAATTTATCGATGTTTTCTCATGAATTCTTAGCTATCCTAGTGGTATGCACCCTAGGGGGCTGGGGCACCTCTTTTTGAGAGGTCCTGGGTTCAATTCTCAGTCACCCTAGCTAAGTAGGAATATCCCATGTGACACGGCAATGACCTCATCGCCACATGCCATGCCACCTTAGCACCTATGGGACCCAAAAACAAAGAGTGCACATCTCAAGATGGCACTGTGGATGAGAGTGAGCCCTTGGGGCAGTTTTCCAATCAGTTTTTCTCAAACATGTAAAATTTTTCATCCTGAGTTGCAATGTATGCTAATTGCTGTGGTCTATTGTTCATAGTTTTCTCTATCTAACTCTTTGTGACTGCAGCCCTTCATGCTTCGATCCTGTTTGTCTTCTACTTGCTTATCTCTGGCTTGGGATATCCTGGATCGGTTGTATTTCAGCAATAAAAAAATTTCCTCGTCAAAAACAAGCAGCAGGAAACCTTACACCAGCAGCAAGCAGCAGGAGAGGCACAACAAACACACAGTGTTGAAATCACTATAAAGCCTTCTTACTATGGTCACCAACTTAAGGTTTTTTAAGTTTCTAATGTGTTTGAAAGTTCATTGAACCCTCAAAGTAATCAGAATTGTCGGCGCGGGAGCGGGCGCTAGTCGCCGCCGTCATTTTTACGACATTATTTTCTTGATCAAAAGCGTCGTGAATGTCCAGAAATGCTGCAAAAAAGCTGTTTTTATATCAATTTTTAATTAATTGTGATGGATTTCTAGTGTATTTTATGGCATTTTTCATGAAAAGGCACTAGGTTGCCAATTTTCTCCTGGCGGCCTGCAGCGACGGCCGTTGCCTCACCTATGGGGAACATTCAGTATATGTCTGTAGGTTTTCAAGAAAAATATCATATGGCGCCAGATTGCCCTAAGGCCCCTGGGCTAGCGCATGGGGGGAGACCCTTGATTCAAGTTTCAACCTTGTTTTCAACATGTTTTTGACTTTGTTTGCCTGGTTTGATCTTGTTATGACCCAGAACCGACTTAGACATGTTCACCATAGGACAGTTCTTGTGGACAACACTCCTCGGCGACCTAAATCTCAGGTCACAGGGCTTGTGGTGCCCTGATTTAGTGTGATTTTCCCTAAAAGTCTAACCTTAGGACATGGTTTGGTACTTAGGTATGTTTACATGTCTGTTAACCTAGTCTATTGCCTTGTTTGCCCTCTTTTCCTTTCTTAGGACACCAGATTGTGTCATGGGGCGAGCAAAGCTCCTAGAACAATTTGTCGAAGCGTGGTATTACGGGTTCTCTTGTGCATGCTTGCGATCTCAATGGCTCCAAGAAGAGTACAAAAATGGATTTGAAAGACAATTTTTGTTGGCAAAAATGAAGTCCAAAAACAAGCTCTTCACCCATGTAGAGAGGCAAGTTGGACATCCCAGATCCAAGGGCGTACCGATACGATTCATTCGGGGCGCTTCTGCAGTGACCCCTCGAAAGGCATCGGGAGGTTCACAGCGAGTAGGCTCATGAATCCTAGTGTAAAATGAGCCGAGGCAATTGGTTCACTGTATGGATAGGCCACTGGTGGCGTTGTAGCGTGTGTGCCCACTCCATGGGTAGGGTCAAGCGCGCCAGCAAGGCCTGTTCCCTCAGCCACGGGTGGAGTCGTTGTAGGACAGGATGTAGTTGCAAAATGCAGCTGGGTGTGTAGTGGCTATACGAGCGGACGTAGCTGGATGTGTAGGGTGTCTAGTTGCGGGTAGGACACTTTCAGAAAGGAGCTTGGCTGTTTAAGGTGCAATGCTTAAAGAAGAGGGCATCTGAATGAAGTGTGCATTACTAGTTGGTTCGTGTGCCCCTTCGTCGTCTACCCCTGCCCCTGCTTTCTCTTTCTCTTTCTCCTTGCCTTCAGGTGTTCCCACTCGCAATTCACTGAAGGTTGCACCCAATGTCATCGAGTCCAAAGAATCGTCCTTGTCCTTGGTACCACCGAAATGCAGCGAACGTATAGGATGAGCGTAAGGTTCACCGGCAGGTGTGGCCTCCGGCGCAGCCTTGACTGTTGCCAGTGAGGGCTCTCTCCTCTCGGCAGTGTCCTGGGTGTCCGTCGTATGTTCTCGTGACAGCCTCAGCGTACTAGTTGTACTGCACGGTGTTGTGGGTACGCAAAGAGTATATGTCTCTCCTACCAGAAAGAATAATTTGCTTTCTATGATTGGTTTTCGTTTATATGCCTCTGATTGAATCATGCTGCTTGCGTGCTCTTTTGGTTTTTGTGTCTTTTAGAAACCAAGGAAAAGACCCAATCTACGGTCCAAGTAGGGCAAATTTCAGGATCTCATATTCAGGATCTCATGTACAGAAGAAAAGCAGGAACAATGACTTACGTACATCAATGCTCAACTACATTCTAATAGATAGTTAAAAACACTTAAGAAAAGAATAGAAACTGCCCTCATGGGCACCCCCTGTCAGGAAGGGTCGCTTTGAGATGTGAACTCTTTTGTTTTTGGTCCCTTAGATATTGAGGTGGCATGGCTTGTGGCTATGAGGTCAGTGCCATGTCAGCAGAGATCTTCCTACTTAGCTAGGCTGACTGGGAATTGAACCCAGGATCTCTCAGAAACAGGTACCACGGCCTCGTAGGGTGCACACCACTAGGTTCAGTAGTCATTCATGCAAAAATAGATAATATGGTATAGGCTCTGGACCAGAGCAGTGCCTCAGTCAAATGAGGATATCCCTCAAGATCGTGTGATAACATCAAAATAGTTGGGGGCTCAAGGGTCATCACAACATCCATTGATTAGTGCTTGGTTTTGTAGGTCAAAATGCATTATTTCTATGTTGCCGGTGGCCAATACTAAGATAAAAATGTGGTATGCCTAAAGGCATCTTTGATACAACTAAACCTAATGCCAAAGGCATTGAAATACACTTTTTCTTTACTTTCTTCGCACTACTTCGCGGCTACCAGAACAGGCCTCTATACTACGTACGGCCTTTCCCCAAAGAAATTGCCTTTGGGCAAATCAAGTGTTGCTGGAACATGGCGCTTGATAATACTCGCCCCTATAAAGATGTTTCGTTGTTCCTCGACGAAATTAAATGAGCACACAAAACTGTCTGTAAATTAATTGACAAACATCGGGCTGACTTGCTTTAGGTCCAGAATCAGGGCCAAAACAACCACACATTTTTGAAGAGGACGATCCAATTTGGATTCGAAAATCCTAAACCACTCTAGACGGAGATTATAAGCTTCTTCCATTTGCTGTCACAGCCCAACTAGGAAATGACAAGTGCAAGAACCGTGTGCATCACAACAAAGAATTTGAGGTTTCAGGACATCGGCTCAAGAGAGAAATCACTTCCCGGAGGGGAGAGTTAAGGTAAAATGACTAGTTATGCGGCCAAAGATTTAGCATTGGGCCTGGCGGCTGCGATTACTGTTGGATGGTAAATATGGACATGTAGGTAGATCAACAATGAAAGTTTTGATTTTAAATCCACCCTCACTTGCATTCCATTAGTGGCTGGGGAAATCTCACTTCTGCCGGGCACCGGAATCGCACCGGATTTGGGGTGGTGACCGAAGCAAGGCCAGGCAAGAAGAGATGTGTCACGCTGATTTGCACGCTTTTATTAACAATTAGTGCCTGTTTGTTTGTTTTTAAAATGGATTCCATTTATTTAACTATTTAGATGCGGGCGGCGAAGGGTCGTGCCAAGGCCTGGCTCATGGAGGTCACCTCAAGGGTGCGAAGGAGGTCTCGAAGGCCTGAGCAGAAGCAAAGGAAGCCGCCACGCCCCAAGGCCGCCCCGTGCTGCATCTACCCGCTTCCCAAGGACGCCTGTGAGGTTATCAAGGCCGCCGCCGCTGCCATTGCTGGACAGATGAGCCAGCGACAAGCATCAAGGGAGCACGCCGTCAGCCGCTCAGATGTACAGCGCGCTGTTGATCGCCACAGGTACACCACAGCACGGAGCACAGACTTGTCTCTGCGATCTAACCTTGCATTGATGTCTGCCATCTTCATCTTCTGTCTCTGCAGTGTGGGAGACACCTTGCAGCCCAAGCGCAGAGGGCCCAAGCCTTTGGTGGACGAGAGCGCGCTGGTTGAATGGTTGGAGCGAGAGCGCCAGCAAGGAAGGCCACCCACAAGGGACAACATCATCAGCGCGGCATCCAGGATGTACAATGACAGCGTGCGAACAGATGACAGGCCGTCGACGACGCTGACGCTCAAGAGTATGGACAAGTGGTGGCGCCTCTTCCTTCGTTGCCACCCTGAGGTGTCTGGTCGCCTTGCGCTCGAGTCCTGAGTCCAGCGCTCGCCAAAGTGGGGTACGACCCACAGTATGTGTTCAATGAAGACGAGTCAGGCATGTTCATTGACTTCGACACAGGCAGCCTTAAAGTGTATGTCCTAAGAGGTACTAAAACTTGCGCTAGGAGGAGAGGCTACGACAGACGCCACGTGACCCTGGTGGCATGTGTACGCGCTGATGGCTTATATGTTCGTCCTGCTCTGTTGTGGCCTAGTGCGCTGACCAGAGGAGACCTGTTTCAGCATGAGGCTTGCCCTATCTCAGTGAAAGCCACCAAAACAGGCTGGTCCTCAGAGGACATTTTTATCGAGTGGCTGAGGGAGTTTGCCTCCCTCACCAACCCAAGCGCAAACCCCCATAAGGCTATGGTCCTCATTGTGGATGGCAGCAAAACCCATTTAACAAGAGCCATCATTGAGGATGCTGTAAAGTTAAGAGTGCACCTTGTGGCGCTCCCTAGCCACTTGACTGATGTGGTCCAACCTCTGAACTTGAGTGTTTTTAAGCCTTTCAAGGCAGCGTTGAAAAAAAGACAGCGCGACTGGCGCGCGAAGAACAGAGGCAAGAGCATCACACCCTCTCTGTTTGTGAAATTTGTCACTGAGTCTTGGATGCAGTGTGTCACCCCTAGTGTCATCATGAGTGGGTTCAGGAGGGCAGGCATCGCTCCATTCTCCCCGGAAAATTTTCTTGCCAGCTTGGATCCGTGTCGTCTGGCCTATCAAGCACCGCCTCTATCTGCTGCAGAACCTGCTGCAGAACCTGCTGCTGAAGCTGTGCTACCCTCACTTGAAGCATCTCCCCAGAGAGTTCAGAAGGTAGATTTCCAGTGCCAAGCCACTAGTCGAGCAATCAACATGGCGACTCGGCATGACCCATGGAACATGAGGCTTGGTGGTTTTGTCACTTCCCAGTCTTTCAGAGAAGCTGCGGCCAATTTTGAAAAAGAACAGGAGAGGAACAAGGAAAGGCCTGCAGCAAGGCGCCAAGCACGACGTGTAAGGCCTCGGGCCTTGCCACAGCACCAACAACCAAGGGCAAAGAGGGCACGGCAGGACCCCCCCCCAGACGACAGTGCAGTGGCGCACGCAGACCCAGAACCCCCAGCCCCCCCCCCCAAAGGCGTGGAACACAGTTCCGACTCCGAAGGAGACTTTGTCCCCACAGTCTATGTGTCATACCGCTCAAGCTCTTAAGGACAAGTGTAAGAGAAGTGTGTTCCTCAACACGACAATCCCAGAGAAACAAAAAAACTGCGACACAGTTTTGCAGCCTTGCAGCTTGTCTCAGTGCGTGGGTGCCTCAGGGCAAGGTAAGAAAGGGAAGGAAAACATCATGCAGGGCCAAGAAAAATATTTCAAAAACAAAAAAAAGCAAGGTTTTTGTATGAAAATGGAAAGAAAACATTTTGCAGGGCCAAGAAACATTTTGCAAACAAAAAGGCAAGGTTTTTGTGTTGTTTTTCTGTGTATTTTAAAAATTGGAACAACTGGACCCACAACTTGTCACTGGACTGAAAAGTGGTCATTTTACCTTATTGGACCTCGAAAATTCTTGGCGGGTCGAGTCATCGAGGGGTGGAAGTGGGAACCCAAAAAGATTGCGGAGGCATGACGCGACGACAAAGGCGATTAGGACTTTTTATGTGAGTCCAGAGGTTTTGATTCCAGTCATAATAAAAGGGAACCAACCCATCCTTTTGTTCATGCATACACAAAAGGGTTTAATGGAGAAGCACCCCAAATTTATGTGCTGTTGACAAATTGTTTGTTCAAACCAGACAGAAAAAATGAGAAGGACAGGAACAGACCTATGGAGAAAAGAGATCGAGCCTTTTACGGCCATCATCGGCCACGTTCCAGGGTCAATCCGCCGATCCCCCCTCCTGCGGTAGGGCCAGCCCAGAAGTGCCGACCTTGGAAGTCTGCTCCTCATTTACAGTGCCCAAGCCGTGCGCGTGCCCTCCTCGACAGGTTGGTGGTCACATGCGTTCGTGCTTAGCCCAGATGAAAGAATATTTTCATGGGCACCAGCCGCCGGCACCCTCAATTTACTACCAGTTGTTTCTTCAAGAGCGTCAAGGCACTGGTCGCCAGGACTCAAGGGTGTAGGTCTGAGACCCTTGCAATTCCTTCAAATGCTGCAGCCTTGCCCCATCGACTACTTTTTGCAATGAGGGTGCTCTGACGCCGCACAAAAGTTTCATTCTGCTTCATCCACGGTTCATTTTTGCTGATTATGTAATGACGAGGAATGTTGAGAATGTTCCGTAATTTGAGGTCAGTCAATTTTCCTTTGGTCTCCGTTGGGCAAACAAGGCGTGGAAACGCAGCCGGAGCCAACAGAGTGTGCTACCGTTTCCAATAAAAAACAGACTAAGGCTCAATTGAGGCAGATCCGCGCTATTCTTGTCTCTGTTGGTCTGTGCAGCTTAGGAAATTCAGCGACTGGTGCAGATGGAAACAATTTTACATACAAAGACGCTGCGCAGCGACATTCACCCCCACAAGCACCCTTGTAGTTCTAGCTATAGTGGATACGACGCCGAAAGCTCAGCAAAGAATTGGTAGGCAGCTCAAACCTCGAAGTTTCCGAAGCTTACTGTTTTGATACAGTGACACTTGACGACGATCATCAAAGCTGTGTGAAGCATGCATTTGGCAGTACTTACGCGTGTTCTACCCTATTTTGGGTCTTGGGTGTGTGTGTAGGGAGGATTGTTTTGCAAAATATTGGTACACAACCTACTTCTGGAGATTTCTACCCTGGGCAGTTGCAAAAATGACGATTCCAATACTTGCTTATCTGATACTTGGCCACTCACAACAACAATCCAAGCTTGGTGAAAGATGTTTTAGGCATTCAATAAAATATGTTTCACCCTACTTGGGCACTTTTTGTGTGTAAAGGTGAGGTGTTTTCCGAAACATTAGGACACAACATACAACCTGCTTAGGCAGTTTTCCACCCTCAGCAGCTCACAAATCAAGGTTTTTGAACCTTGTTGATGATTTATGCTGTGACCACTCACAATGACCATCCACAAATTGAATATTCTGAACCTTGTTGATTTGATACCGTGACCATTCACAATGAACATCCAAGCCACGCAAAGCGTGTTTCAACCAGTTTTTATGTGTTGCCTACCCTAGTTGTGTATTGACTGTGTGTGTCTAGGGGTTGTCTTCCAAAGATAGGTACACAACCAACCTGCTAAAATGATTTTTCATCCTGGGCAGCTCAAAAATGACAGTTTCTGAAACTGATTTTTTTGATATTGTGACCACTCACAATGATCATCCAAAGTGTGCGAAGCATGCTTTGGGCAGTATTACTGTCGCTTTTATCCTGTTTGGGTACTGGGTGTGTGGCGGGGGGGGGGGGGGTCCAACAGATTGGTACAGACCCTGCTAATGCAGTTTTTCACCTCGGGCAGCTCAAAAATTGAAGTTTCCGAAACTTGTTTATTTGCTCTTGTCTGATTCTGCACAAATGTGTAGAAATGGCGAAAACACCAAAATGCAAAGATAAAAAGGACGTAATCCTTTTTATGGCAAGCTGGTGCAGAGTCCAGGGTTCACTCAAGAGATCGTTCCGAATCAAGGATCAGAGCTAGCCAATGCTACGACTGTCCCACAGAGCAATGTGGTACCAGACATAACATTACGCAACATAATACCTTTGAAGCAAGCAACCCTGCAATGCACAGCGAAACCATTCTGATGTTGTTTGGACAACGCTTGAGGGCAGCCTTGTGGCCCACTGTGCTCTGTATGCCATGTGCATCAGCCCCCTATAGACGATAGTATGGGCAGAGAGGCTGCTGCATTGGAAAGGTGGTGGTCGGGAGGCAGAATAGACCCCACACATGGACGCAGTGAGGGGAAGGGTTGCCCTGCCCATCCAGGACAGCGAAGATAAGACAAGCAATGAATGTGCTTGTCTGCGAGGCTTCAGAACAAAACTTGCAGGGGGCTGAAGCAGGAGGGCCATGGACTGCAGCCTATGTAACACCAAATGATTACACCTTTGAGCAGAAATACACGTGGGATGTGAAACAAATTTTCCCAATACCGAATATCACAACTACTGGCAGCAAAGGTGACACATCAATGCAAACAGCCTTGGAAATTCAAATACAGCCATCTTCAGAATACAACTACCTGGGGAGGGAGATTCTACCCCACACACTAAGGGGAAAGGTTGCCCTGCCCAGCACTGCCCAAGACAGCAAACCTAGGAAAGTATTGAATGTGCTTGTACCTGGGGCTTCAGCACAAAGAGGGCAGTGGCTGGAGCAAAGACGCCCTGTGCTGCAGCATGTATAACACCAGGTGATAACACTGTGGATATTGCGGTATGTGAATAATTGCAAGAAATCCTGACAGACAGGTGATGAATCGACGCATCAGCAACAGCTCTTATAAACTGAAGGTTGCAACACAGTCACCTTCAGCATACAAGGGGGTTGGCTTTTGTATGGGGATTATTTCGGCGATGATGTAGAGAGGGAACTTTGCCACCCCTGGGAATCCCAAAGCTCCAACTGCCTCACACACACCCTGACATGCAAAGCTTGCAGCAGGAGTGCATAGCCACAAGCCACCACCATACCATCTGGTCACTTAATTCCGTCGGAAGCGGTTGGGCTCAGAAAATTCATGGAACTACCACAGTGCAATGAAGGCAGAAAAATGATGCGCCTAAAATGCGCTTCAACAAGGGGTCATGGAGCTTCCCACAAAGTGGAATAATGTCCATTGATGCAAACTTGAGGGTAACACCCAAAAAGCATCAAAAGGCATGGAGGTGCTAGGGCTGCAGCTTGTCATGCGCCATTGCAGTAAATGGATGGCTCAAGGACATCAAAAGCACCCTGCAATGCACCGCCCGTGACCTTCAATTTCGCCAGGGGAAAATTTAGCCACCTTTCTTAAAGACAAAATGTTCCCACAAAACTATCCCACCATAAAATTCCCCCGCCCCCTGTAGAAGTTGCCCCACCCCCCCCCTTCCGGCAGAGACTGAGAGCCAACACACCAAAAACACAAGTGAAAAAAACGATAGCATTATTTGAATAAGCAACCCTGCAATGCATCATCACTTGAAAAAGCAACAGCCTTGGTTTGAAATTGACAGAAACAAGTGCTGATGGCTTTTGGGCAATGCATTGTCTGCACAAGGGGGTGGAGGGGCTGTGAGACTCACAACAGCCCCCAATGCGCAAGCAAAGCATGATCTGCACAGGGTGGGGTGTGAGGGGTTGACTCACAACAATGCGCAGCCCTTGTTCTGACTGCAGAGCGCCACTATTTGAAGGCATCACACCATTTTTGGCATGCCATGTGCACTTGCCCACCACAGACTGTAGCAGCAAAGAGGCTGCATAAGGTGGGAAGGCATGCTCAACTCCACACACTGAGGGTAAAGATTGCCCTGCCCGAACCCCATATGAAATTCAGCAGCATCCATTAGATGACGGGGCACACTGGTTCATACAGACTGGAGGTGGAATGTCATAACAAAAAAACCTGATCCCCATATGCAAACTTTTCATCTGAAAAGCCAAGGAGACTGGATATGCAGCTAAAAGCACAAGCAGGTACAGACCCAAAATTCCTGCAAAAGAGCAAGAATCAATTGCAATGTGATATGAAATGTACTTAGATGAACCATTGTGTTATGGCCCAGGCAATTTTAAAATACACAGAAGGCTTGCTTCACAGAATAATTACTTGTCTGCAGGGAAACCTGCTGAATGAAGAAGTCGCCTTCACAACCCATAGCAACAAGATATCTATTGCCTCTCATATCACAGACCTTGAGAGAGGATGGCCTTGAGACAAACCCTTGGGGGGGCCAATGTGTAACCCCTGATAGCCAGTCCCCATAGGTTGCCGGGCTGCAGACACTGAGTGAGGGATTTTGCAGGGGTTCTCAGTGCACAGACCTCGCCAATGTAGATGCCTCATGTTGTCTGAAAATCACAGTCAAGCAAAGCCAGATGCATGTAGGACATCGGCTTGACTTAGTGGGTCTCTCCATTTACTGTAGTAGTGCAGCGTGAAGAGCCCTTCTTTTGTGAATGTCCACTTTTGCTTTCATAGACAGATAGCTGGAGGGGGGTTACAATCATGGGTGGTACTGGCAGACTGAATACCCCGGCAGTACACACTGTCAGCCATTCTGAGGATTCGATTGCAGAAGCAACGGATGTGGGGCTGGGGAAAAAAAGGGGGCGCTGGTTTGAGTTTAGAAAAGTGTCAGTCACATCTTCTGAAGAACACCACACTTTGTGGTGTTTCTTGGGAACATTTTCTTCCAGCCCTTCGGACCGGAGACTGCAGGAGGAAGAAGGGGCTGAAATGTGGCTGTCCACTCCACCATGGGTGACCTTAAAGAAGGAGAAGGGCAGAACCGGGGGGGGGGGGGGCGGGGGGGGCAGCAGAGCAAGGAAACAGGCCGTTGTTTATAGACACCTCTGAAAATGGACTGAATGATCAGCCATTGATCAATGGCAGCAGGCAGGCAACCAATGGCGGCAGTCGAGAGTGGTTTGGGTGCAATTATGGATGTGGGAGCTACTTTACGACTCAAGAGTCGGAAAACATGGAAACACACCTCGGAGCAGTCCCATTCCTGTTTCAACTGTGTACAAATGTGCATAGAGCCGTACGCATGCACACCTAAGGCTCAAATGTCTGAGAAATCCCTGCATTCTTGCTCTTGCGACAGTAGGCACGCCCCAACGCATACAAACTGTACATACTCGGTGTCAATACACACTTGGACGACATTTTACAAACTAATATTCCAAGGTAGCAAGGAATTGCGGGTCCTGTCTTCGCAACATTCCTCAGGACCGGCACCAGCACCAGTGGCTGGAATCAGAAGAAGAGTATAAGGCCCACACTTGAGCCTTATGTGAGTGGTACCATATTGCCTGTCTTGTGCGACCTGTCCATTGATCCACAAGCAGCAACTGCAACAGATGCAATGGATGCAACGGATGCAGGACAAGACACAAATTGGACTTGATTGCAAAGACAACACACTGATGCTCCAATGTTCCAGGGAACTGCATTTTGTGTCTTGGTGACATCCCTGATGATTGGCACTAGCACTGCGGGCTAGAGGCAGGAAAGAGTACGACGGTCACACTGGAGCCCTGTGTAATTGGTATGGCCTGGCCGACCTAATGACCTATGAGGGCTATAGCTGCCAGGGCTCCTTCGGCACTTGGTCTATCATCAGACACACGTGCCATCAAATTGCACATTAAATTGACGAATGTGGTGTTGTAGCCCAGCCTGCTCATATGTAACTGCACCTGCTGTAGGATGGCAGCGGGGTTCTCAGACAGCCTCAGATGGTCGTTGATGTACCGGGGCTTCTTTGTCTTTACCATATACATCAAGAACCCCAAGGCCCAGACATCCACGTTTTCGTTGTACGCCAACCCCATCAGGAGCTCAGGGGCAAAGTGGGCTGGCGTTCCCAGGATGCCTCTGATCTGCAATTCTTCCAAAAGCTCCAACTGCCTCACACACACCCTAACATGCAAAGCTTGCAGCAGGAGTGCATAGCCACAAGCCACCATCATACCATCTGGTCACTTAATTCCACCGGAAGCGGTTGGGCTCAGAAAATTCATGGAACTACCACAGTGCAATGAAGGCAGAAAAATGATGCGCCTAAAATGCGCTTCAACAAGGGGTCATGGAGCTTCCCACAAAGTGGAATAATGTCCATTGATGCAAACTTGAGGGTAACACCCAAAAAGCATCAAAAGGCATGGAGGTGCTAGGGCTGCAGCTTGTCATGCGCCATTGCAGTAAATGGATGGCTCAAGGACATCAAAAGCACCCTGCAATGCACCGCCCGTGACCTTCAATTTCGCCAGGGGAAAATTTAGCCACCTTTCTTAAAGACAAAATGTTCCCACAAAACTATCCCACCATAAAATTCCCCCGCCCCCTGTAGAAGTTGCCCCCCCCCCCCCCCCCTGCAGAGACCGAGAGCCAACACACCAAAAACACAAGTGAAAAAAACGATAGCATTATTTGAATAAGCAACCCTGCAATGCATCATCACTTGAAAAAGCAACAGCCTTGGTTTGAAATTGACAGAAACAAGTGCTGATGGCTTTTGGGCAATGCATTGTCTGCACAAGGGGGTGGAGGCGCTGTGAGACTCACAACAGCCCCCAATGCGCAAGCAAAGCATGATCTGCACAGGGTGGGGTGTGAGGGGTTGACTCACAACAATGCGCAGCCCTTGTTCTGACTGCAGAGCGCCACTATTTGAAGGCAGCACACCATTTTTGGCATGCCATGTGCACTTGCCCACCACAGACTGTAGCAGCAAAGAGGCTGCATAAGGTGGGAAGGCATGCTCAACTCCACACACTGAGGGTAAAGATTGCCCTGCTCGAACCCCATATGAAATTCAGCAGCATCCATTAGATGACGGGGCACACTGGTTCATACAGACTGGAGGTGGAATGTCATAACAAAAATACCTGATCCCCATACGATTGCAGAAGCAACGGATGTGGGGCTGGGGAAAAAAAGGGGGCGCTGGTTTGAGTTTAGAAAAGTGTCAGTCACATCTTCTGAAGAACACCACACTTTGTGGTGTTTCTTGGGAACATTTTCTTCCAGCCCTTCGGACCGGAGACTGCAGGAGGCAGAAGGGGCTGAAATGTGGCTGTCCACTCCACCATGGGTGACCTTAAAGAAGGAGAAGGGCAGAACCGGGGGGGGGGGGGGCGGGGGGGGCAGCAGACCAAGGAAACAGGCCGTTGTTTATAGACACCTCTGAAAATGGACTGAATGGTCAGCCATTGACCAATGGCAGCGGGCAGGCAACCAATGGCGGCAGTCGAGAGTGGTTTGGGTGCAATTATGGATGTGGGAGCTACTTTACGACTCAAGAGTCGGAAAACATGGAAACACACCTCGGAGCAGTCCCATTCCTGTTTCAACTGTGTACAAATGTGCATAGAGCCGTACGCATGCACACCTAAGGCTCAAATGTCTGAGAAATCCCTGCATTCTTGCTCTTGCGACAGTAGGCACGCCCCAACGCATACAAACTGTACATACTCGGTGTCAATACACACTTGGACGACATTTTACAAACTAATATTCCAAGGTTGCAAGGAATTGCGGGTTCTGTCTTCGCAACATTCCTCAGGACCGGCACCAGCACCAGTGGCTGGAATCAGAAGAAGAGTATAAGGCCCACACTTGAGCCTTATGTGAGTGGTACCATATTGCCTGTCTTGTGCGACCTGTCCATTGATCCACAAGCAGCAACTGCAACAGATGCAATGGATGCAACGGATGCAGGACAAGACACAAATTGGACTTGATTGCAAAGACAACACACTGATGCTCCAATGTTCCAGGGAACTGCATTTTGTGTCTTGGTGACATCCCTGATGATTGGCACCAGCACTGCGGGCTAGAGGCAGGAAAGAGTACGACGGTCACACTGGAGCCCTGTGTAATTGGTATGGCCTGGCCTACCTAGTGACCTATGAGGGCAATAGCTGCCAGGGCTCCTTCGGCACTTGGCCTATCATCAGACACACGTGCCATCAAATTGCACATTAAATTGACGAATGTGGTGTTGTAGCCCAGCCTGCTCATATGTGACTGCACCTGCTGTAGGATGGCAGCGGGGTTCTCAGACAGCCTCAGCTGGTCGTTGATCCACCGCGGCTCCTTCGTCATTACCATATACATCAAGAACCCCAAAGCCCAGACATCCACCTTTTCATTGTACGCCAACCCCATCAGGAGCTCAGGAGCTCAGGGGCAAAGTGGGCTGGCGTTCCCAGGATGTCCCTGATCTGCGATGCTTCGGCCTGACCACACAACAGGCCAAAATCCGCCACTTTGCACATCAACCGGGCATCCAACAGAACGTTGGCCATCTTCAAGTCGCGATGGATCAGCCCCTGCTTGTGCAGGTAAACCAACACACTCGCGACTTGATGTGCCCACGTGATGGCACACTTATTGTTGGGCCGGCCATGCAGGCCAACGTGGTCCTCGATGGTCCCGTTCTGACAATATTCCATGCACATGCATAAGTTGCAGTGTTGCTCATGCGCTTCCACGAAGAAGCCTTTACAGCCGATGATGTTGCAATGATTAAATTGGGACAGGCACTTGGCCTCTTTCAAGGCCTCATTGATTTGATTGAAAGACTTGCAAGGCACCTTTTTCAGTGCTGCATGTTCCGGGGCTGCAGTGGAGAGTAAATCCACCAGCCAAACTGTGCCCTGCCCCCCAGCACCCAACTGCTTGAGTGTCTGATACTGATGCTGAAGGCAAATTTGCTGTGGCTGCTGCGCAAGTTGCTGTTGCAGCTGTTGATAAAACTCCAACAATTGGGACAGTTGCTGTTGTTGTTGGCCTGCAAGCTGCTGCTTCTGTTGCAGCTGTAGCTGTAGCTGAGCATCCGCGACCTGATGCATGTGCGAGAAGAAGGTGCTAGGGCGTCGTTGGAGGAGCAAGAGTTGGGAGTGCTCACAAAGGGGTTGCAAGACCACGCACATTGCTGGGCGGCATGGTGATTACATGGGCAGCAGCAACAACATCTACAACAAATAGGTGTGCTGGACCTGCAATACCTCGAGCTTTTGCTTCTGCGTAGCATTTTCTTCACGCATAGGGAACCAGGCCGATGCGTGCGATAAATGCCATGCCTACCAAACAACTGTCGGGTAAGCACCAACCGCCGCGGATTACCCTCCCAGCACCGTTGGTCACCCTTCAACGCACCCTCCAATCATTTACCGTCCAACTGCCGTCGGTTACCCTCCAACAACCATGAAACACCCTCCAACCACCACCGGCTTCCCTCCATCCGCCTTCAGTCACCCTCTAACTGCTGTCCAAATGGGTATTTGGCAAAGCTTAGTACGAGACAAGGTAAAACTTAGTAAAATTTGGTAAAACTGGGTAAAAAATGTTTTCTAAAAAAAATGTTTTTCAACTTAATTTCTACACGGGTAATCCCCCCCAAAACCCTGGTTGGAAAGGACCACCAAAGGCGCACCGACGGCCATCTCAAGTGTCAAGAATCAAACTGGTTGCTGGGCCCACGAGTGGGCAAGGTGGCTACATAACCCCTGCCGCCTAGGGGCGCCCAAAGGCTTCAAAGCGGCGGGCAGAATCAGAGGTGGCCCAAGAGTGGGCAAGGTGGATACATAACCCCTGCCGCCGGGGGGGTCCCCACCGCTTCAAAGCGGGGGGCAAAATCAGGGGTGGCGCACAAGTGGGCATGGTGGCTACATAACCCCAGCCACCTGGGCGGTCCCCACCGCTTCAGAGCGGGAGGCACAATCAGAAGTGGCCCACAAGTGGGCAAGGTGGCTACATAACCCCTGCCGCCTTGGGGGTCCCCACCGCTTCAAAGCGGGGGGCACAATCAGAAGTGGCCCACAAGTGGGCAAGGTGGCTAGATAACCCCTGCCGCATGGGGGGTCCCCACCGCTTCAGAGCAGGGGGCAGAATCAGAAGTGGCCCACAAGTGGGCAAGGTGGCTACATAACGTCTGCCACCTGGGGGGTCTCAACTACTTCAGAGCGGGGGGCACAATCAGAAGTGGCCCACAAGTGGGCATGGTGGCTACAAAACCCTTGCCGGCTGGGGCGTCCCCACCACTTAAGAGCGGGGGGCAGAATCAGAAGTGGCCCACAAGTTGGCAAGGTGGCTACATAACCTCTGCCGCCGAGGGGTCCCCGACGCTTCAGAGCGGATGCACAATCAGAAGTGGCCCACAAGTGGGCAAGGTGGCATGGGGGGTCCCAACCACTTAAGAGCGGGGGCAGAATCAGAAGTGGCTCACAAGTGGGCAAGGTGGCTACATAAACCCTTCCGCCTGGGGAGTCCCCACCGCTTCGAAGCGGGGGGCAGAATCAGAAGTGGCCCACAAGTGGGCAAGGTGGCTACATAACCCCTGCCGCATGCGGGGTCCCCACCGCTTCAGAGCGGGGGGCAGAATCAAAAGAGGCCCACAAGTGGGCAAGGTGGCCACATAACCCCTGCCGCCTAGGGGGTTGCCACCGCTTCAAAGCGTGGGGCAAAATGAGAGATGGCTCACAAGTGGGCACGGTGGCTACATAACCTCTGCCGCCTGGGGGGTCCCCAGCGCTTCAAAGCAGGGGGCACAAGCAGAAGTGGCCCACTAGTGGGCAAGGTGGCTACATAACCCCTACCGCCTGGGGGGTCCCCACCACTTAAGAGCGGGGGGCAGAATCACAAGTGGCCCACAAGTGGGCAAGGTGGCT
Source organism: Eutreptiella sp. 'Long Island Sound 2002' (assembly GCA_964036045.1). NCBI lineage: Eukaryota > Euglenozoa > Euglenophyceae > Eutreptiales > Eutreptiaceae > Eutreptiella > Eutreptiella sp. 'Long Island Sound 2002'. The sequence continues at coordinate 10,342,678 of OZ038382.1, read as the reverse complement.
ACATAACCCCCTGTCGCCTGAGGGGTCCCCGCCGCTTCAAAGCGGGGGGCAAAATCAGAGGTGGCCCACAAATGGGCAAGGTGGCTACATAACCTCTGCCGCCGGGGGGGGTCCCTGACGCTTCAGAGCGCGGGGCACAATCAGAGGTGGCTCGCAAGTGGGCAAGGTGGCTACATAACCCCTGCCGCCTGGGGGGTCCCCACCGCTTCGCAGCGGGGGGCAGAATCAGAAGTGGCCCACAAGTGGGCAAGGTGGCTACATAACCCCTGCCGCATGGGGGGTCCCCACAACTTAAGAGCGGGGGGCAAAATCAGAAGTGGCCCACAAGTGGGCAAGGTGGCTACATAACCCCTGCCGCCTGGGGGGTCCCCAGCGCTTCAAAGCGGGGGGCCCAATCAGAAGTGGCCCACAAGTGGGCAAGGTGGCTACATAACCCCTGCCGCATGGGGGGTCCCCACCGCTTCGGAGCGGGGGGCAGAATCAGAAGTGGCCCACAAGTGGGCAAGGTGGCTACATAACCCCTGCCGCCTGGGGGGTTGCCACCGCTTCAGAGCGGGGGGCAGAATCAGAAGTGGCCCACAAGTGGGCAAGGTGGCTACATAACCCCTGCCGCCTGGGGGGTCCCCACCGCTTCGAAGCGGGGGGCAGAATTAGAAGTGGCCCACAAGTGGGCAAGGTGGCTACATAACCCCTGCCGCCTGGGGGGTTGCCACCGCTTCAGAGCGGGGGGCAGAATCAGAAGTGGCCCACAAGTGGGCTAGTGGCTACATAACCCCTGCCGCATGGGGGGTCCCCACCACTTAAGAGCGGGGTGCAAAATCAGAAGTGGCCCACAAGTGGGCAAGGTGGCTACATAACCCCTGCCACCTGGGGGGTCCCCAGCGCTTCAAAGCGGGGGGCACAATCAGAAGTGGCCCACAAGTGGGCAAGGTGGCTACATAACTCCTGCCGCCTGGGGGGTCCCCACCACTTAACAGCGGGGGGCAAAATCAGAAGTGGCTCACAAGTGGGCAAGGTGGCTACATAACCCCTTGCCGCCTGGGGGGTCCCCACCACTTAAGAGCGGGGGGCAAAATCAGAAGTGGCCCACAAGTGGGCAAGGTGGCTACATAAGCCCTGCCGCCTCAGGGGTCCCCACCGCTTCGCAGCGGGGGGCAGAATCAGAAGTGGCCCACAAGTGGGCAACGTAGCTACATAACCCCTGCCACATGGGGGGTACCCACCGCTTCAAAGCGGGGGGCAGAATCAGAAGTGGCCCACAAGTGGGCAAGGTGGCTACATAACCCCTGCCGCATGGGGGGTCACCACCCCATCGGAGCGGGGGGCAGACTCAGAAGTGGCTTACAAGTGGGCAAGGTGGCTACATAACCCCTGCCGCCTGGGGGGTCCCCACCACTTAAGAGCGGTGGGTGGATTCAGAGGTGGCCCACAAGTGGGCTAGTGGCTACATAACCCCTGCCGCCTGGGGGGTCCCCACCACTTAAGAGCGGGGGGCAGAATCAGAGGTGGCCCACAAGTGGGCAAGGTGGCTACATAACCCCTGCCGCATGGGGGGTCCCCACCGCTTCAGAGCGGGGGGCACAATCAGAAGTGGCCCAGTAGTGGGCAAGGTGGCTACATAACCCCTGCCGCCTCGGAGGTCCCCACCGCTTCAAAGCGGGGGGCACAATCAGAAGTGGCCCACAAGTGGGCAAGGTAGCTACATAACCCCTGCCGCCTCAAGGGTCCCCACCACTTAAGAGCGGGGGCAGAATCAGAAGTGGCCCACAAGTGGGCAAGGTGGCTACATAACCCCTGCCGCCTGGGGGGTCCCCACCGCTTCAAAGCGGGGGCCAGAATCAGAAATGGCCCACAAGTGGGCAAGGTGGCTACATAACCTCTGCCGCATGGGGGGTCCCCACCGCTTCAAAGCAGGGGGCACAAGCAGAAGTGGCCCACAGGGTGGGCAAGGTGGCTACATAACCCCTGCCGCCTGGGGGGTCCCCACCGCTTCAAAGCGGGGGGCAGAATCACAAGTGGCCCACAAGTGGGCAAGGTGGCTACATAACCTCTGCCGCCTGGGGGGTCCCCACCGCTTCAAAGCAGGGGGCACAATCACAAGTGGCTCACAAGTGGGCAAGGTGGCTACATAACCCCTGCCGCCTGGGGGGTCCCCACCACTTCAAAGCGGGGGGCAGAATCAGAAGTGGCCCACAAGTGGGCAAGGTAGCTACATAACCCCTGCCGCCTGGGGGGTCCCCACCACTTAAGAGCGGGGGGCAAAATCAGAAGTGGCTCACAAGTGGGCAAGGTGGCTACATAACTCCTGCCGCCTGGGGGGTCCCCACCACTTAAGAGCGGGGGGCAAAATCAGAAGTGGCCCACAAGTGGGCAACGTAGCTACATAACCCCTGCCGCCTGGGGGGTCCCCACCGCTTCAAAGCGGGGGGCAGAATCAGAAGTGGCCCACAAGTGGGCAAGGTGGCTACATAACCCCTGCCGCATGGGGGGTCCCCACCACTTAAGAGCGGGGGGCAGAATCAGAAGTGGCTTACAAGTGGGCAAGGTGGCTACATAACCCCTGCCGCCTGGGGGGTCCCCACCACTTAAGAGCGGGGGGTAGAATCAGAGGTGGCCCACAAGTGGGCTAGTGGCTACAGAACCCCTGCCGCCTGGGGGGTCCCCACCACTTGAGAGCGGGGGGCAGAATCAGAAGTCGCCCACAAGTGGGCAAGGTGGCTACATTACCCCTACCACCTGGGGGGTCCCCAGCGCTTCAAAGCAGGGGGCACAATCAGAAGTGGCCCACAAGTGGGCAAGGTGGCTACATAACCCCTGCCGCCTGGGGGGTCCCCACCAGTTAAGAGCGGGGGACAAAACCAGAATTGGATCACAAGTGGGCAAGGTGGCTACATAACCCCTGCCGCCTGGGGGGTCCCCGCCGCTTCAGAGCGGGGGGCAGAATCAGAAGTGGCCCACAAGTGGGCAAGGTGGCTACATAACCCCTGCCGCATGGGGGGTCCCCGCCGCTTCAGAGCGGGGGGCAGAATCACAAGTGGCCCACAAGTGGGCAAGGTGGCTACATAACCCCTGCCGCCTGGGGGTTCCCCACCGCTTCAAAGCGGGGGCCAGAATCAGAAGTGGCCCACAAGTGGGCAAGGTGGCTACATAACCCCTGCCGCCTGGGGGGTCCCCACCACTTAAGAGCGGGGGGCAAAATCAGAAGTGGCCCACAAGTGGGCAAGGTGGCTACATAACCCCTGCCGCATGGGGGGTCCCCACCACTTAAGAGCGGGGGGGAAAATCAGAAGTGGCCCACAAGTGGGCAAGGTGGCTACATAACCCCTGCCGCATGGGGGGTCCCCGCCGCTTCAGAGCGGCGGGCAGAATCAGAAGTGGCCCACAAGTGGGCAAGGTGGCTACATAACCGCTGCCGCCTGGGGGCTCCCCACCACTTAAGAGCGGGGGGCAAAATCAGAAGTGGCCCACAAGTGGGCAAGGTGGCTACATAACCTCTGCCGCCTGGGGGGTCCCCACCGCTTCAAAGCAGGGGGCACAAGCAGAAGTGGCCCACTACTGGGCAAGGTGGCTACATAACCCCTGCCGCCTGGGGGGTCCCCACCGCTTCAAAGAAGGGGGCAGAATCACAAGTGGCCCACAAGTGGGCAAGGTGGCTACATAACCCCTGCCGCCTGGGGGGTCCCCACCGCTTCAAAGCGGGGGGCAGAATCAGAAGTGGCCCACAAGTGGGCAAGGTGGCTACATAACCCCTGCCGCCTAGGGGGTCCCCACCACTTCAAAGCGGGGGGCGGAATCACATGTGGCTCACAAGTGGGCAAGGTAGCTACATAACCCCTGCCGCATGGGGGGTCCCCACCACTTGAGAGCGGGGGGCAGAATCAGATGTGGCCCACACGTGGGCAAGGTGGCTACACAACCCCTGCCGCCTGGGGGGTCCCCACCACTTGAGAGCGGGGGGCAAAATCAGAAGTGGCCCACAAGTGGGCAAGGTGGCTACATAACCCCTGCCGCATGGGGGGTCCCCACCGCATCGGAGCGGGGGGCAGAATCAGAAGTGGCTTACAAGTGGGCAAGGTGGCTACATAACCCCTGCCGCCTGGGGGGTCCCCACCACTTAAGAGCGGGGGGTAGAATCAGAGGTGGCCCACAAGTGGGCTAGTGGCTACATAACCACTGTCGCCTGGGGGGTCCCCACCGCTTCAGCGCGGGAAGCACAATCAGAGGTGGCCCACAAGTGGGCAAGGTGGCTACATAACCCCTGCCGCATGGGGGGTCCCTACCGCTTCCGAGCCGGGGGCAAAATCACAAGTGGCCCACAAGTGGGCAAGGTGGCTACATAACCCCTGCCGCATGGGGGGTCCCCACCACTTAAGAGCGGGGGCAGAATCAAAAGAGGCCCACAACCGGGCAAGGTGGCTACATAAACCCTGCCGCATGGGGAGTCCCCACCGCATCGGAGCGGGGGACAGAATCAGAAGTGGCTCACAAGTGGGCAAGGTGGCTACATAACCCGTGCCGCCTGGGTGGTCCCCACCGCTTCAAAGCGGGGGGCAGAATCAGAAGTGGCCCACAAGTGGGCAAGCTGGCTACATAACCCCTGCCCCTTGGGGGGTCCCCACCGCTTCAAAGCGGGGGGCACAATCAGAAGTGGCCCACAAGTGGGCAAGGTGGCTACAAACCCCTTGCCGCCTGGCAGGTCCCCACCGCTTCAAAGCGGGGGGCACAATGGGAAGTGGCCCACAAGTGGGCAAGGTAGCTACATAACCCCTGCCGCATGGGGGGTCCCCACCACTTCAAAGCGGGGGGGCAGAATCAGAAGTGGCCCACAAGTGGGCAAGGTGGCTACATAACCCCTGCCGCATGGGGGGTCCCCACCGCATCGGAGCGGGGGGCAGAAACACAAGTTGCTCACAAGTGGGCAAGGTGGCTACATAACCCCTGCCGCCTGGGTGGTCCCCACCGCTTCAAAGCGGGGGGCAGAATCAGAAGTGGCCCACAAATGGCCAAGGTGGCTACATCACCCCTGCCGCCTGGGGGGTCCCCAGCGCTTCAAAGCGGGGGGCACAATCAGAAGTGGCCCACACGTGGGCAAGGTGGCTACATAACCCCTGCCGCCTGGGGGGTCCCCACCACTCAAGAGCGGGGGGCAAAATCAGAAGTGGCGCACAAGTGGGCAAGGTGGCTACATAACCCCTGCCGCCTCGGGGACCACCACCGCTTCAAAGCGGAGGGCAGAAGCAGAAGTGGCCCACAAATGGGCAAGGTAGCTACATAACCTGCCGCCTGGGGGGTCCCCACCACATCGGCGCGGGGGGCAGAATCACAAGTGGCTCACAAGTGGGCAAGGTGGCTACATGACCCCTGCCGCCTGGGGGGTCTCCACTGCTTGAGAACGGGGGGCAGAATCAGAAGTGGCGCACAAGTGGGCAAGGTGGCCAAATAAGCCCTGCCGCCTGGGGGGGTCCCCACCGCTTCAAAGCGGGGGGTAGAATCAGAAGTTGCCCACAAGTGGGCAAGGTGGCTACATAACCACTGCCGCCTGGGGGGTCCCCACCACTTCAAAGCGGGGGGCAGAATCAGAAGTGGCCCACAAGTGGGCAAGGTGGCTACATAACCACTGGCCCTTGGGGGGTCCCCACCGCTTCAAAGCAAGGGGCACAATCGGAAGTGGCCCACAAGTAGGCAAGGTGGCTAAATAACCCCTGCCGCCTGGGGGGTCCCCACCACTTAAGAGCGGGGGGCAAAATCAGAAGTGGCCCACAAGTGGGCAAGGTGGCTACATAACCCCTGCCGCCTGGGGGGTCCCCACCGCTTCAAAGCAGGGGGCACAAGCAGAAGTGGCCCACAAGTGGGCAAGGTGGCTACATAACCCCTGCCGCATGGGGGGTCCCCACCGCATCGGAGCGGGGGGCAGAATCAGAAGTGGCTTACAAGTGGGCAAGGTGGCTACATAACCCCTGCCGCCTGGGGGGTCGCCACCACTTAAGAGCGGGGGGTAGAATCAGAGGTGGCCCACAAGTGGGCTAGTGGCTACATAACCACTGTCGCCTGGGGGGTCCCCACCGCTTCAGCGCGGGAAGCACAATCAGAGGTGGCCCACAAGTGGGCAAGGTGGCTACATAACCCCTGCCGCATGGGGGGTCCCCACCACTTGAGAGCGGGGGCAGAATCAGAAGTGGCCCACAAGTGGGCAAGGTGGCTACATAACAGCTGCCGCATGGGGGGTCCCTACCGCTTCCGAGCCGGGGGCAAAATCACAAGTGGCCCACAAGTGGGCAAGGTGGCTACATAACCCCTGCCGCATGGGGGGTCCCCACCACTTAAGAGCGGGGGCAGAATCAAAAGAGGCCCACAAGTGGGCAAGGTGGCTACATAAACCCTGCCGCATGGGGAGTCCCCACCGCATCGGAGCGGGGGACAGAATCAGAAGTGGCTCACAAGTGGGCAAGGTGGCTACATAACCTCTGCCGCCTGGGTGGTCCCCACCGCTTCAAAGCGGGGGGCAGAATCAGAAGTGGCCCACAAGTGGGCAAGCTGGCTACATAACCCCTGCCCCTTGGGGGGTCCCCACCGCTTCAAAGCGGGGGGCACAATCAGAAGTGGCCCACAAGTGGGCAAGGTGGCTACATACCCCCTGCCGCCTGGGTGGTCCCCACCGCTTCAAAGCGGGGGGCACAATGGGAAGTGGCCCACAAGTGGGCAAGGTAGCTACATAACCCCTGCCGCATGGGGGGTCCCCACCACTTCAAAGCGGGGGGGCAGAATCAGAAGTGGCCCACAAGTTGGCAAGGTGGCTACATAAACCCTGCCGCATGGGGGGTCCCCACCGCATCGGAGCGGGGGGCAAAAACACAAGTGGCTCACAAGTGGGCAAGGTGGCTACATAACCCCTGCCGCCTGGGTGGTCCCCACCGCTTCAAAGAAGGGGGCAGAATCAGAAGTGGCCCACAAATGGCCAAGGTGGCTACATCACCCCTGCCGCCTGGGGGGTCCCCAGCGCTTCAAAGCGGGGGGCACAATCAGAAGTGGCCCACACGTGGGCAAGGTGGCTACATAACCCCTGCCGCCTGGGGGGTCCCCACCACTCAAGAGCGGGGGGCAAAATCAGAAGTGGCGCACAAGTGGGCAAGGTGGCTACATAACCCCTGCCGCCTCGGGGACCCCCACCGCTTCAAAGCGGAGGGCAGAAGGAGAAGTGGCCCACAAATGGGCAAGGTAGCTACATAACCCCTGCCGCATGGGGGGTCCCCACCACATCGGCGCGGGGGGCAGAATCACAAGTGGCTCACAAGTGGGCAAGGTGGCTACATAACCCCTGCCGCCTGGGGGGTCTCCACTGCTTGAGAACGGGGGGCAGAATCAGAAGTGGCGCACAAGTGGGCAAGGTGGCCAAATAAGCCCTGCCGCCTGGGGGGTCCCCACCGCTTCACAGCGGGGGGCAGAATCAGAAGTGGCTCACAAGTGGGCCAGGTAGCTACATAACCCCTGCCGCCTGGGGGGGTCCCCACCGCTTCAAAGCGGGGGGTGGAATCAGAAGTTGCCCACAAGTGGGCAAGGTGGCTACATAACCACTGCCGCCTGGGGGGTCCCCACCGCTTCAAAGCGGGGGGCACAATCAGAAGTGGCCCACAAGTGGGCAGGGTGGCTACATAACCCCTGCCGCCTGGGGGGTCCCCACCACTTCAAAGCGGGGGGCAGAATCAGAAGTGGCCCACAAGTGGGCAAGGTGGCTACATAACCACTGCCGCCTAGGGGGTCCCCACCGCTTCAAAGCAAGGGGCACAATCAGAAGTGGCCCACAAGTAGGCAAGGTGGCTAAATAACCCCTGCCGCCTGGGGGGTCCCCACCGCTTCACAGCGGGGGGCAGAATCAGAAGTGGCTCACAAGTGGGAAAGGTAGCTACATAACCCCTGCCGCCTCGGGGGGCCCCCACCGCTTCAAAGCGGGGGGCACAATCAGAAGTGGCCCACAAGTGGGCAAGGTGGCTACATAACCCCTGCCGCCTGGGGGGTCCCCACCGCTTCAAAGCGGGGGGCAGAATCAGAAGTGGCCCACAAGTGGGCAAGGTGGCTACATAACCCCTGCCGCCTGGGGTGTCCCCAGCGCTTCAAAGCGGGGGGCAGAATCAGAAGTGGCTCACAAGTGGGCAAGGTGGCTACATAACCCCGACCGCCTGGGGGTCCCGACCGCTTCAAAGCGGGGGCAAAATCAGAATTGGCTCACAGCTGGGCAAGGTGGCTACATAACCCCTGCCGCCTGAGGGGTCCCTACCACTTAAGAGCGGGGGGCAAAATCAGAAGTGGCTCACAAGTGGGCAAGGTGCCTACATAACCCCTGCCGCATGGGGGGTCCCCAGCGCTTCAGAGCGGGGGGGCAGAATCAGAAGTGGCCCACAAGTGGGCAAGGCGGCTGCATAACCCCTGCCGCCTGGGGGGTCCCCACCACTTCAGAGCGGGGGGCACAATCACAGGTGACTCACAAGTGGGCAAGGTGGCTACATAACCCCTACCTCCTGGGGGGTCCCCACCGCTTCAAAGCGGGGGGCAAAATCAGAAACAACCCATAGGTGGGCAAGGTGGCTACATAACCCCTGCCGCCTGAGGGGTCCCCACCGCTTAAGAGCGGGGGGCAAAATCAGAAGTGGCTCACAAGTGGGCAAGGTGCCTACATAACCGCTGCCGCATGGGGGGTCCCCACCACTTAAGAGCGGGGGCAGAATCAGAGGTGGCCCACAAGTGGGCAAGGCGGCTGCATAACCCTTGCCGCCTGGGGGGTCCCCACCGCTTCAGAGCGGGGGGCACAATCAGAGGTGACTCACAAGTGGGCAAGGTGGCTACATAACCCCTACCTCCTGGGGGGTCCCCACCGCTTCAAAGCGGGGGGCAGAATCAGAATTGGCTCACAAGTGGTTAAGGTGGCTAGACAACCCATGCCGCCGGGGGGGTCCCCAGCGCTTCAGAGCGGGGGGCACAATCACAGGTGGCCCACAAGTGGGCAAGGTGCCTACATAACCTCTGAGCGGGAGGCAAAATCAGAAGTGGCCAACAGAGGGGCAAGGTGGCTACATAACCCCTGCGTCCGGGGGGGTCCCCACCGCTTCACAGCGGGGGGCAAAATCAGAAGTGGCCCACAAGTGGGCAAGGTGGCTAAATAACCACTGCCGCATGGGGGGTCCCCACTGCTTAAGAGCGGGGGGCAAAATCAGAAGTGGCCCATAAATGGGCAGGGTGGCTACATAACCCCTACCGTCTAGGGGGTCCCCTCCGCTTCAAAGCGGGGGGCAGAATTGAGGCTAGCTCACAAGTAGGCAAGGTGCCTACATAACCTCTGCCTCCTGGGGGTCCCAACCGCTTCAGAGCGGGGGACAGAATCAGAGGTGGCCCACAAGTGGGCAAGGTGCCTACATAACCTCTGAGCGGGAGGCAAAATCAGAAGTGGCCAACAGAGGGGCAAGGTGGCTACATAACCCCTGCCTCCGGGGGGGTCCCCACCGCTTCACAGCGGGTGGCAAAATCAGAAGTGGCCCACAAGTGGGCAGGGTGGCTACATAACCACTGCCGCATGGGGGGTCCCCACCGCTTCAAAGCGGAGGGCGAAAGCAGAAGTGGCCCACAAGTGGGCAAGGTGGCTACATAACCCCTGCCGCCTGGGGGGTCCCCACCGCTTCAAAGCGGGGGGGCACAATCAGAAGTGGCCCACAAGTGGGCAAGTCGGCTACATAACCCCTGCCTCCTTGGGGGTCCCCGGCGCTTTAGAGGGGGGGGCAAAATCAGAAGTTGCCCACAAATGGATAAGGTGGCTACATAACCCCCGCCGCCTAGGGGGTCCCCACCGCTTCAGAGCGCGGGGCAGAATCAGAGGTGGCTCACAAGCACGGGGGGGCGACCCCTCGGTTCTGGGCGCGAACTACCCCCCAAACTAACTGTCAGCCGGAGGCCCCCTGGGAGGGGGGGGGGGTGGGATCTGAGGGGGGGGTCCAGGGAGGGCGAATGGGGGGGGGTATAGGAGGGGCTGGGGGGGGGGGGCTCCGGGAGGGTCGGTTGGGGGGGGGGTCCAAGTGGGGCAATTCGGGGTGGTGGTGGTGGGGGGGGGGATCTAGCTGGGGCAATTTGGGGTGTTGGGGGGGCACAGGCTCCCTTTACCTCGCCTTGCCCTCCCTCTAACCATTCCAAAACTATACACCTAACCCTAACCTTTGCAGCTAGTTGGTTTGGCCATGCCAGCCATGTTTATTGGGCTGAGAAAGATCCCCCCTATTTCGCTCATGGTTGCTTTTGCCACATCATTGCTCTCCATTTTGGACCCCAACAATCACTTTGACCCTAGCCTAGGGTGAGAGCCAGGGCTAGGGTTAGGGCTAGGGTTAGGGTTAGGGTCACCGAGCTGCTGGAACCAGTCTTGGTTTTATAACCCTTTTTAGTGTCTAGGGTGGACCTACCAGGTTTAGCAGCAAGCAAGCAAGCAAGCAGCAAGCAAGCAAGCAGCAAGCAAGCAAGCAGCACGCGCGAAATGGGAAAAAATTAGAACTCTGTCATGGTGCTTTAGATTCGGCTGAAATTTTGGTGGATGATACCTATCGGTGTGAAGTACAATCACACAAAGTTTGAGCAAGAAACTCAACAGTGGCGGCCAGGAACGGGATTTGACGCATTCCCGTGGGGGGCCTGGCCACGGGACGCTGCGGTGGACACGCACAAGTGAGCAGGCACGCAAAGCACTACGCTCACAGGGGCATCATTGCGCTCGTGTCATGTGACAAAGCGTTTCAGGATCCTTGCCACTCTGAAACAAGGGAACAAAAGTATGTACAGCAACACATCAGGATATGTACACATGGGATTAAGACTGGACTGGAGTAAGGGCATCAGAGGACAATAGACACTCAGTCCCAACTCGTATCCCAATCCGAGGTCCGAGCCTCTCAGTGGCTGGTGGGGGCGGGGGCTCAAACATAACCCATGCCCTGCTCAGTCCGGACCCTGAAACCCTGCCAATAGGGGAGGTGTCCCGCCCAGCCAGAGGCGAGTTCCTGGGAACCAAGGCGCTCCAAGGCCAACCGACAGTGGCTCCCTATGCTCCCTTAACGGCAGGTCCCAACTCCTCTCTGAACCAGAGATATGGCCCCGCCATTATCCCCTAGGAGTTGGTAGCTGAAAATGGGCTGTTTCAGCCCAAACTGATATTAGCTCAAAAATCTCCAAAATTGACCCCTCGTCCGGACCCGCCAGAGGTAGGGACGAGGCAACTGACCCTATGCCCTTCGAGTACAAACTCCCTGGAGCCCTCACCCAACCTGGTTCCCTCTGAGGTCCCGGCATCAGGGCACCACGGGTTCGTCAAGTGGGGTCATGATGCCAAATTCACCAAAATTGGCGTCATTCCCACGCGTGGCTCGCCCGGCCAGGGCAAGGCCAATGGCTCACAGGACAGGCGGCAGGACCTAGGACTTATATCTGAGTGTACAACTTGAAATTAGGTCCGGGCTCCTCATGGGCATAGAGATATGGGGGCCGCCAATTGACCACACGGGGGGGTGAAATTGGGGTCCCCAAAAGGGGGTCATTCTGGCTACTCAAAATGAGCCAAAATTCGGGGGTGCTCCCAATAGTATATCTCCACGCCGGCTTGGAGATTGGATCCGCCATTCCATACGTGATCCATCCGGAGTCCAACGGAGACTCCCGTGCCCTTGGCTCTCACAGATCTCCATGCCACTCGGCGTCGTGACAATCCCAATTGGGTCCACAAATGCCAAAATGGCAAAATTGTCCACACTCACTCTGGGCTAGCACCCTAACGAAGGTTGCTCCGCTTCGCCCACGTGGTGTGTGAGCCATGGGGACCAATGTCCATAACACCCATGTCATATATGGTCCTTTGGTCCATGAGTCCGGCGTGCACGAGGGTGCTGAACATGGTGCACGGCGGGCAGAAAATGTGGAAAATTGCTCAAAATGGCCGAAAATGCGCACACTCATGGGTGGGGCAAATGAGGCACATGCCCGACTTGGACCGGAGTGTGCCATAGGATTGGTATCAAGTCATATGTGTCCAACATATCTTTTGGGCGTCGCCCAAACCCCTCCGTATTGGGAATGGCAGGGTCGCCAAGTGAGCCCAAGATTTGGGATTGTCCCAAATCGCCAACATGGCGGCCACGGTATGCCAAGCCCAAGAGGAGTTATTCACCGGGTCCAAGATATGTTGGGCACCGAAGTATGTACCTTCATAACATACTTGGGTCATGATGTCAATTGAGCGCAACGTTGAGATACACGGTCGCCACTTGACATCATGACGGGCAAAAAACAGCAAGATTGGCGAAAAAACACCCAAAAGTGCCTTGAAAGGCGCACAAATATATTATAATATCTTCGGCTGGGATTGAGTAATCGACCAACCCTTCTAAACACAATGACTTGACACCAATGACCTTCGATTCCACATATGTGCTCCACTTGGGGCGCTTCGGAAGGTCGCGCGCGCTGCCTCCCAAGTGGGCACATGCAAAAATGGAAGATTGCAAAAAACACACCTTGCTCGCAACGCATCGCTTCGGGAGCGATCCACAAGCGTCCCTTCACGAAGGTTAGGCTTGCGAGTGTTGGTTGGGAGTACAATGAAGGGCCTCGTGCGATATGGGGTCCATTGGCGGGTTAGTCTTGGAATGGTGCACCCGCCAAATGGGCACGCGATATGACACCAAATATGGCATACAACCCTACCCACGCCTTCTACACCCAACCTAGTGGCCTAGAACCAAGGTATGCCTATATTCTAATGTAACTTTGGTCCCTTAACACGCATGCAAGTGCTTTGGTCGAAAATCGACCTCCTTTCGGAAAGCCGAATTTTAGCATGCACGCAAAATATATTGCCAATATGTATATGGAGATCATATATGCACTATCCGGGGAAGACAAGTGATATGCCCCGGATGTAGAGGCAAGCAAGGGTGGGACCAACGCCAACTCAACATACTTCTACACGTACTTGGATGCCAAGTACGTGAAAAAGTGCACTTCTTGGAGAACACTCAAAATAAATAACCCTTTGGGCCTATTGAGTTGGGATCCTTTGGCCTCATCCTATGCCTATGGGGGGCAAAACCTCATACACAGTGCCTATGAGGCACGTTAGTTCGCCCTTGGGCGCTTGAACGCTCGTAACCCTTGTTATTTCACTTGGGGGTTCATAGCGCCTTCGGCTGCCCAGATTTTCTGGGAAAAGCCTGGGACGCGATCCGTTATATCAAGGAAAAAATTGCGGATCACTCGAAGACTGTTTCAGTCTTAACTTCAAGAGAAATCGTATTACAGAATAATCTAATGCAGTCCACGGAACAGGCGACGACAGACGGCGCGACTGCGGCAATTTCACGACAATTAGAAACCGCGCCAGAAACCGGGTATTCCACCGATTTCCAACCGCAAATCGACCAAAACAGTGAAATTGTGGTAATTCCACATCGACTTAATGGTTAGAAATCGGATTCCAGATTTCGCGGGTTAGAGAACAGGGATATCCCGCTGACAGCCGGTGTCAACGGGTGTGACGGCTCACAGCCCTCCGGGCCATGGGCCATAGGTTCTGGGTACCGCTTCACCCCCCTCCTTAGAGCAAACCCTGGGGGGGGCTCGATAACACCCAAGCATGGCAGCAGGTACCCAGGACCATCCCCTGAAGGGGGGGGTGTCACATCCTCACTTCAGGGTGATTCGCAGGTTAGGCTGCCCAAATCCCACAGTAAGACAGGTACGGTGCTGTAGCTGTTAGTAACTGCAAGTACAGTATCAAGTATCAAGTCCCGGGTCCTGGCGGCGATTGTTCGGCATCCAAAGGACCCGTTAACCCATACCAGGCGCACCGGGTGCCGGCTGCGACGGTCACCACCACAGTGGCAGTGGCATACACGGCCAACATAGGCGTCACACGACGACTGAGGTGGTCCCACAGGTCGAGAGCGACCACAAAGATCCATCAGGCTACCCCAAGCTTCCCAAGGCCCGCCGGCTGGGGGAGAGTCCCCACGGGTCCTTCCTCGGGCGCACCATGTCCATATCCACGACGCGAGTCCAGAGTGGTACAGCCGAACGAGCTCCTCCTTAAGGGATCGGGCATCAAGGCCGTCTTTTCCCTCGCCCTATTACCACGAAGGCCATACACGAGGGAGTCCTCATGCAATGTGGGCGGAGGCGTCGACTCCTCAAACCACCAGTTTCCCAGGCAGACTGACCTAGGTGAGGAACACCGGAGGTCGCCATCCGACTGCAAGTGCGTCTGCGAGTCGGTAGGCTCACACTGGGACTGACAGTGGCGGACCGCTGGGAGTGTAGTCAGGCAACTGGGCTTCCCGCCTGGCGCCATCAGGATCTCAGCACATCACAGCCACTAGGGCACACGGTATCAGAGGCACTCAAACAGAAGAATCTGTACTTGGGTACTGGTCCAGGCTGGACCTTATGTAAGAGCATGTACACGGCGACTCAAGGCGCCTGTGTATTCCGATTCGCATCTCCTCTGGGGGGGAAAAACAGTCCATATGAAGACACAACATACAGATGCACATATCCTGGGGAGCAGAAAAACAAGCAATAAGCGGGGTAATAGGCGTGTAAACACACTCTGGACAGAGCGCCAAACCACGCCCCGGTTAGGATAAGGCATATGCAGGAGGGTGGACAGGAAAACGCCTGAGTTCAGGCCATATATAGTCTGCAGACACACGTAGACTGGTCTGGATCCCGCAAGTGCCATGGGACCAGACCACACACCAAAAAATCGCAATGCCGATGACAGCGGCATCCGTTGCGCAACGTCGTATGGGCTTCAAGGCCCCAAGAGCTCAGGAAATGTGAAGGTCAGTCGCCCTACCTGGTTTCCCAAGGATTCAGCAGGGGGGGAGTGACGAACAGAAGTAGAAGAGAGGGGTCATCCTCCCCTGGATTCAGCAGGGGGGGGTATATGGCCACTCTGATGGCAGGTCACCGGAAGATGGAAGAGAGTAAGCAAGTGAGGGACGATCCGTCGGCCAAACAAGTGCTCAAATCACATCAGGGGAGAGCTCAGGGCGATGATCAGGCGCCCCTGGCTGCAATCGCCGGGCTGAGTGCTGCCAAGTCCGAGACATGGATCTTGGTCTTGTGCTTGCGGATGTAGTCCATGAAGGGGGTATCAATCCGCGGCACGAACGAGGAGACGGGTTCCCGGGTGTCGTGGGACGGCCCATAGCCTCGCCAACAAACCTTGAACTCCAGGCCTCCGGGTGCCGAGGCGTTCGGACGCTGAGCCAGGATCTTCTCGACTGTATAGTCGTTCTGCTCAGCATAGTCGTCGTCCGAATCAGCCTCATGCGCGGCATAGCTCAGGGACACGTGTTGGCCACGGAGGTCGGGTTCCCGCACACGGAGTTGACTCTCGTGGCGCTCCCGGAACTGTCCGTGACCCACCTTGATGCGGTACGTGTCCTCAACAATCCTGCGGACCACCTCTCCGGGTGTGAACCAGGTTTTGGTGCGGTGGGTGCCCATAGGGCGGGGTCTATTCACCCACACCGGGTCTCCCACCCTGAACTTCTGCGCTGTCGAGCTTGGGGCGGACTTCTGACGCTCAGCATGCTCCTTCTCGAGCTGCTGGCGGATGTCACGCGCCGTTGCCTCTTGCCGCTCGAAGAATTCCTTGGCGTCCATCGCCATACCATCACCAGACAAGGGAAGTCCCCGACCCAGGGGGTCCCTGCCAAACGGAATCTGGTGAGGGGACAAACCACCCGGAGTGGGGGTGTCATGATGGGCCTTCAGAGCGGGCCACATCTCCTCAAACCAGTTCCGACGTGGATTGGTGATGTGAATCTTGCGCAGCTTCTCGAACAGCTGCCGTCCAGCCACTTCAGCCCGGCCGTTAGACCGGCTGAGATAGGCGACGCTCTTGGCATGACGTATTCCCATAAGGGAACACATAGCCTTGAACCAGCCACCAGTAAACTGGGGCCCTCGGTCACTGCAAATGGTGCGGGGGATGTCAAAGACGGTCAGCCAATGACGAATCATCATGACTGCCACTTCCTTGGCAAGCAACCCCTTTTTGCGTGCCGGAACGGCTACTACGTAGCCACTGTGGCGATCCACACAAAGAACCAGACAGTCAAAGGTCTCCTTGCCAATGTGCACTTCGGGCATGGAGAAGACGTCCATGCCACGCTCTCCATGGGCTGGTCAGGCACCGGGGTCCATTGGGCTTCCCCCTTGACGTTCCGGTTATCGGGATTGCAGGTCTGACAGACCAAGCAACCCTTCCTGACCTTCTTGATGGCGGTGTAGAGACCGATGTGGTCGATCTCGAACCGGCGCTGCATGTCAAGGGCTTGCTTCTTGACCCCTGGATGCAGCATGTGGTGGTGCCAAGCTTCACATAGCTCGAGCACTCCGGAATCTGGTACTAGCAGCTTACCGTTCCGGTAGAGCTTGCCATCTTCCTCAGTCAGCCCCTTTGGCCACTTCTGCCCGTCATCAGGGTCGGTCACAGCCCTATACTCGGCCGCAAAGGCCTCAGACTTGGCGTAGTCGTCGGTCCAGTCGTCCTGGAGGCAAGACTCAGGGAAGAGGTGCTTGTCGGACTCAGCTCCATCAGGGGCGAGTACTCTGACCGCTCTGCCCATCCTCGTTCCGAGGGGGGCATCCGCAGCCATGACGACGAAGCATTTAACACCCTCCTCCTCCATCAGGCGCTCCATCTCAATGATCCTCTCGGCCTCAGCGGTCTCAGCCTCATCGCCATGGGCAGACACGTCTGTCATGCCCTTTCTGGCGGGATAGGCCCACCTGCTGAGACATTCCGCCACGGTGTTGTCCTTACCAGGAACATACACAACCGTGAGGTCGAACTTGGCCAAGGTCTCATGCCATCTTGCCCGTCGGGAGGCGGGACCAGAGGGGGTGTCCACGTGCTCCTTGTGCCACGACTGCAGACTATGATGGTCGGTGCGGACGGTGACGGGATGGAGGGCTATGTACCCAGCCCATTTCCTGAGAGCCATGACGATGGCATACGCCTCCTTTTCTCGGGGTGTCCACGTCCGTCTCTGGCCTTCCGCCGGGACTCGGCTCCAAAAGGCCACGGGCACGTGCCTCCCATCGTCAAGCACTTGCTCCAACACAGCGCCAACGGCGTAGTCGGAAGCGTCGGTGCGCAGGACGAACCCTCGGTCGGGATCCACGAGGTGCAGACCCACTGCGGATAGCAGCGCCTGCTTCATCCCCTCAAAGGCACGGTCGGACTCAGCTGTCCAGAGCAGAGCCTTCTTGGACCCCTTCTTGGTCTCCTCTCGGTTGCCCTTGAGCATGGTCGTCATGGGGGCTGCATACTCGGCATACATCTTGATATACCCCGAGTAGTAGTTGCAGAACCCCAGATACGCCCGTAGCTCAGAGACCGTTTTGGGCTTTTCCCAGTGCTCAATCGCAGCCACCTTGCCAGGTATGGGCTTTCGCTGCCCGTTCCCGACTACGTGGCCAGCGAAGACCACCTCGCTTACCGCAATGGTGGCCTTGTCACTGCTGCCCGTGAGTTTGTGCGGAACCAGAAGGTCCAGCACTCGAGTGACGTCCCTCTCATGTGCCTCCAGGAGCTCCTCGTAGCTCATACTGGGGTCCCCGGACGCGATGATCACGTCGTCCACGAAGGGGTCCGCACAGTCGCGCACCGGCTCAAGCAGGTTCTCCAGCATCCGCTGAAAAGCCGCATTGCCGTTGGTAACGGCCATGGGCATCACCTTCCACTGGAGAGGCCCAAGAGGGGTGCTCATGGCTGTGCAGGCACGGGACTCCTCGGCGAGAGGCATCTGATGATAACCATGCTTCAGGTCAATCACCGTGAAGATCCTCCGCCGGTGTTGTTTTTGCAGCATGTCCTCAATGAGGGGCAGCGTATAGTTGTCATGCTGCGTTTGGGCGTTTAGGCCGCGGTAGTCGACCACGAGCCGCCACTCACCGGCCACCTTCTTGGGGACGACGAAGCACGGAGAGGCCCATTCGGAGTGGCACGGCTCGAGCCAGCCTCTCTCGATGAAGTCACAGAGGATCTTCTCCATGGCTTCCTTCCTCTCGCCCCTCAGGGCAAACTCCCGGTGCCGATACACACGGGGGTCCTGCTTCAGTCGTATCTTGGCCTCGCCATACGGTCCACGCACCGGTGGGGGAAACACAGGTTTTCCGCTGAAGAAGGTATCACCATACTTCTGCTTCAGCCTGGCCCTCAATGCCTGGATCTTGGGGCAATCATCGGACTCCGCCTTGGCTTTTCCGGGCACCTGGACCACTGAACTTACTTGAGGGGTAGCGACCCCGCTCGGTTTCGGCTCAGGTGGTCTTCCCAGGTGGCCCAAAGGGCCATCTCTGGTTTTGCCTCGGAATAGATCGCCGTAGGTCGGTGGGTTACCGCCGATTGGCTCGTCCTGGCTGGACAAGTGGTCCAGCACCCTCTTTACGAAGGTATCCCCATCATAGGAACCAGAGACGATGGCGTCCACTTCCCACCACGCTTTGTCCTGGCCCTTGCCCTCACGCTGGCTTCCCCAGTCGTGAAAGGGCTGATCCATATACCCCTGAACCAGATCCAACTCCTCTTCAGTGAGGGGGTCTTCCGATTCTCCGATGTCAACAGGGGAAACTGCAAAGCATTGCCGCCAGGGCCCTGCTATGATGCGGTGGACACACACGAAATCCGTGGCGTCGGCCTGATCAAGGCCCCCATCCACATAGTGGAATTCCGTTGGCCATCTCTGGGGTGGCATGGGCTGTCCCTTAGCGTCCTCATAGACACTCTCTCCAGCCGGTAGGACGACCTTGTTTAAGGTCATGTTGGTCAATGAGACCACCCAATGTCGGGTACTTTCCTCCTCGGTGCATCCCATAGGAATAACCAGCATTGCCTTGGAGCGGTCCTTGCGGATCTTCGCTACCGCCCTTGGAATGTCCCATCGAGGGCAATGGATGCACATCAAGCCCTGATGCGGACCCCAGTGCTTCTTCCGGGCGGAGTCCTGGGCGCTCCAGTACTTCTCACAAACCCGAAGATGGGCAGAGGTTCTTGAGGAGAACGCATCCAGGGCCAGATCCGAGGCTCCCAGGTCCGCAACCACTCGGTTCGCCACTTCCGGCATTACGCCGTACTCCTGGTTTGCTGGCCCAGTTGGCTCAGTGTCCAGCGCGGCCACTTCGAGCTGATTGCGTTCCGGGTGGATCCATTGGCATTCCACATGGTGCTCAGGTGACGAAAGCCAAGAGAGCTGGTCGTCCTGGTACAGGGTCATGGAGGCATGGGCCGGGAGGACGCCGGAGTCCGTCTCCATCATGAAGTCGTACCCAACGATCATGTCCCAGTCCATCTCGGCCTCGTAGAAGCGACCTTGCAGGAGGATTTCCTTGCCCAGGTCTGGGCGGCTCAGCTCACGGTGGTTCACGAACTGCAGCCCAATGGCCGCTTCTTTCCTGCCTCCCACCATGTACTGGCCGTTCGCCACCTTCAGCCTGACAGGTTTCCGACTGTCGGTCAAACACTCTGGCGGAAGTAGGCCAGCCTTGACCAAGCTGACCTGAGCTCCCGTGTTGACCAACACGTCGAAGACCTTTTCCACTTCCCCGCATAAGGCACGGACCTTAAGGTGCAACTGCCGCTCGCGCCCAACTCGGCGCACGGCGTGCAAGCTCAGGATCTCCGGCCGTTCCAGAAGCTCAACAAGCGACTGATGCAGGTCGTGGACAATGGGCTCAGGCTGCCCATCTGCAGCATCCAGCTGCGGTCCGGGTGATCCTCCGATACTCTCGGATAGATCTTGAAGTACATCAAACACATTCTTGGTCGCGAAGGATGGACGGGTGCAAGGGTTCGTGCCTTCACTTGCCCTCACCCCGCCACCGCGACTGGGTGCCGGACCGGGCCTTCCGCCCGCGGCAGTCCCTTTGTGCTTACCGACTCCCGACTGGGATGGTGTGGCGCTTCCCACGACACCATCCTGCGACCGCCCTAGCTCGGGCCCTTGGCTGCAGGGGCTCCGCTAGGGGGCGTCGGTTGTGGAAGTAGGGGCACTCTCCTCGGCATCAACCTTGTTGACACCCTTCTTCCCTCCCCTATTCCTAGGCTTCTTGTCCTTGTCCTTGTTCTGGTCGTTCTCTTTGTTCTCCTTGTTCTTGTTGTCCCACCTGGGGACCCAGTTCCTCTTGATCTCCTGGATCTCCTTAGCCAACTCGGTCCCCACCGACATCAGCTTGGAGAGCTCGTCCTTGTCCACCTCCACTTTGGCCTCCCGGATACCCGCGGCTGCACGCGTCTTCGACCCGTGCGCCTTCTTGTAGGCCTCCGTGTCGGCCTGGTGGATGGGACATGTCCGGTGGTCATGGTTGAAGCCTTGCTTCCTCCCATAACACACGAAACAGCCCTGAGGGTGAGCTCGTATGAACTCCCCAAAGGACAGCGGAGGGCTGCCAATGCGACGAGGGTCCTTCTTCTCCTTCTTCTTTCAACCCGGCTGCAGGGGCTTCCAGCTTCCCCGGTTGCTCCCCGCGCCGTTGTGGGCCACGAAGGCACAAACGGCCATCTCAGCGGGCTCATCGTCGTCGTCATCGTCGACGAGAGCTTCATCGCCATCGGCTCCCGCTGGGTCCATGGCAGCTTCCCCGCCAGGGCCCTCGCCAACGTAGTTGACGTCGCGGTCGCCGGGCCTCGACCCGCGGGTGTGTTGGAGGTTCCGGTACTCCTTGAGCACTTCCTCTCCAACCCACTCCAGGATCTCGTCGCAGCTCATCCGCGCCGGGATGGCCTGCAGACGGATGGTCTGGCCGCTCACGTCACACTCGTCAAGGCGCCACATCGCGGTCTTCTCGCGATCGCCCGAGACGGTGATGAGGAGAGCGTTCCGCAGGGAGTGCCGTTTGACATCCCGGGCCACGTTCTTCCTCGTCCAAGCCACCACGTTCGTATGATACTCTTTGGGGAGCATCATCTTGACCGTGTGGTTGGACTTGGCCCTCTTGGCTTCCTCCTTGGTGACCCTCTTGATCCATGCTTCCAGAAGCATGGAGAGCAGGCGAGCCTGCTCGTCACCCTCGTTCCAGTCCTCCACGTTGCGGCGGAAGAGGGTGTATTGCCCTCGGAAGTCTCGCCAGTCCCGTAGGCGGATCTCCCGTCCATCATGCTGAAGCTTGATGGACTTTCACCGCTTGGGGCCACCTGCGGAGCGTCCGTCCGCTCCTGCTCGTTGAGCCACTTCTTGGCTTCCTTGAGGGTCTTGATTTTCCCCTCCTTGGTTGCCACGAAGTATAGCTCTTGGAGCACTTCCGGCAAGCGGTACCTGAACCGTCTGAAGACATATTTCTCCGCATCTGCGGGATCCATGTCCTCAGTGACGGTCACCCCCCAATCGTCCAGCTTCTCCAAGAAGCGGTCGAGATTGAGGGGGTTGCCGTCGTACATGGGGGGCTCGATGTCCTTCAGGTCTTCCCACACGGCGGCATCCGCGGCCTTAGAGACCATGAACGCCGGCCGCGAGGTCGACCGAGGTTCCCATCGGCCTCTCCCACGGACTCCCACGGCTGCCACTTCCATCTCCTCACCAGTGTCCGCGTGGCCACGCCGTGGTTCCTCCAGGTACGCTGAACCTAGATGTTCACGCCGTACTCCTTCCATGTATGCCTCCTCATCACGGCGCCGGCGGCTGCGTTCAACGGCCTCCCGTCGTACACCACGCGGCGGGGAAATGTCGAACTCCTCCAGGTCCAGGTCCAGGTCCTCACCTCCGCCGACGTCCCACTCCACGTCTCCTCTGGGGACCTCATCCCTGAGTCCACCATAACGTCCACCAGCCATTGGGATTGGCTCCGGGGCTGGTGCGGGGCGTCGGGGGCGTACCGGTGTCCGCGGTGGAGCACGGCGGTTGTGGTACTCCGCGCTGAGCCACTCATCACGCCAATCCTCACTACCACTGCCGTGCGGCAGGCTCGTTACGGCGGCCCGCGCTGTGGTGAGAGGGGGCGCTGAGAGAGGGGGCACTGGCGCTAGGCCGACTCCTGGGGGCTCCGCCGGGGGCGTGGGGTCTGCCTGCACCTGGTCCGGGTCCCCAACCGTCGTCCGACGAGCCAGACTCCAGGGGTGGGTGGTCGCTGCCGACGCTCCCAAGGGCTTCCAGCGCGTCCAACCTCTGCTGCAGGCCGCTGATGACCTTTTTCAGCTGCCTGTTCTCGGCCCTGGCGATGTCCAGCTGTCTCTGGGTGGCGGTGGCGACGTTGGCGCTCTTGACCATCTCGATCTTGGCGATGTCCAGCTCTCTCTGTGCGCGCGCGGCGACCCTGGCGATGCGAGTCATCTCGCCCTTGTTCGTGTCTACCTCGCGCTCGAGGGACTGGACCCTCCTGCGGAGGTAGACAATCCACCGCCGGGTGGCATCGGGGTCGCCGTTCCCTGGTGGGTCGTCGGGATCTCCAGGGGGTCCTCCAGGAGGGCCTCCGCCGGGTCCGCCCGGTCCAGGGGGTCCTCCCCCGCCCGGTAGTCCGCCTCCAGGGGGTCCACTTGGTGGGCGTCCTCCAGGGGGTCCTGATGGTCCTCCGCCAGGGGGTCCCGGTGGGTCTCCGCCGGTTCGCCTCGGTGGGTCCGAGGATGGGGGCTTCTTCGTGTAGTCGAAGTCCATGTCATCATCCTCGTCCATGTCGCCCCACCTGGGCGTCTCGGTCTCGGAAGACTCCGAGCTCCGGTAGGGAGGAGGGGGATCCTCATCCTCACCCACCGGCTGCATGGGGACGTCTCCGCCTCCTCCGCCAGCCACTCCTCGGCGATGTCGGCGGCCTGGTTCATCCCCGTCGCTGGCGGTGAAGAAGGGGTCACTGTCGTGGGGGTGTCCGCCCGCTGGCCTCCGCGGCCTCTCGGGGGTCTTCCCCTTACCCTTCCTCCGTCGGCAGGCGGTGGGGCCACTGCTCCCACTGCTGCCTGTGTCGACCTCGTCTAGCGTCATCTTGGAGGAGGCGTCCCCTTCGAAAAGCTTTCGAAGGGTCTCCACTCCGGATCCTCACGGGGGAGTCTAGCGGCGGAGCTTGGCCTCCGCCTCCTCCATCGCGGCGGCTGTGGCTGCGGCAGCTCGCCCTTCGGCTTCCTCCCGGGCACGAGCCGCCTCGGCTTCCCGGGCCTGCTGCAGCCGAGCCTTCTCCGCTTCCAACACCGCCAGCTCCGCCTCCGTCTTGGCCCTCTCCTCAGCGACCTTCCGTCGCGCGGCCTCGATGGCTTCCTTCTTGGCGGCGTCCGCCTGGGCCTTAGCCGTCGCCTCGGCGTGGGCCCTTTCCTCCGCCTCCTTCTTTGCCCTCTCTTGGGCAAGCGCCTCTTCGAGCGCCTTCACCTCGGCCTCCTTGCAGGCAATGGCCTCTTGGGTAAGGCGGGCTTCCTCGTCGGCTGCCGCCACCTCACCCTTGATCTGGGCAGTCGCTGCCTCATGGGCGGCCACAGCCGTGAGACCGGCCGCGATGGCCGCCACGGTCGAGGCGTGCATGGCCATGCCATGCGCCCACTCCGCAGCCTTCTGCTGGGCGATGCCGACGGCGCCCTCCATGGCAGCGTTCTGCTGCGTGGCCCGTTGCCGGGCAGCCCGAAGGTTGCAGGGCACCCCACAGAACGCTCACAGGCGCGCGCCACGTCCCTTTGGTTGGGAGCGACGCTGCCGCTGGAGCTGGCCTGGTCGGCCGGCATCCTCCCGCGATGGGCCGACTCCACGTCGCTGCTGGGGCCTGACTTCCTCACGAGCAGCGGACGGGGTTTGGCCTTGGCCTGCTTGGCGACTTCCAGGAAGTCGCCAAGGGTGGTGTGGCCGGGGTGGTGACCTCCACCGTCCCGTTGGGGGCTGTGGGTTGGGGTTCTGCCCCTGGCGCCTTGGGCGGCTTCGGCGGCCAGGGACTCCTGGTACTCCCGCCACTTCCTGTCCCGCCTCCTGTCCCCGGCGGAACGCTTCTCCTTCGCAGGAGACGCGCTGCTGCTGCTGCCCTGCAGCCTGCGCTCGTTCCCCAGCTCCGGGAACTCCTTCTCGATCATGTCCCACATGGAGACGTTGATCGAGGCGCCCGACGGGTACTCGTTGGGCTTCTCGTCCTCCTCAATCCCGTCAGGGCGCAGCCCTTCGCCGGGCCTGTCTGGGCGGGTCCAGACCCTCCAGCGCTTGCGGCGGAAGCGGTACGCATACCCTTCCGCCCGCAGCCAATCCTCCACTGCCCGCAGGCGGTCCTCGCCCATGTCCTCACGGAGCTCGAAGCTCCCGGGCATGCCGCCTTCGCACTGGGGATTGCTGTAGCGGTATTGCTGCCCCCACAGCAACCCACGCAGTAGGCGCGCCGCATGGGGGTGGGGCTGCGGCCACGTCTTGCCCGCCTCGTCCCAGTTCACCATCGGTGCTCTCGATGGAGTGGTCCTGGGGTGGTTGTTGAGGTGGGTGATGTAGCACTGGACTGGGAGTGCGGCCGGTGCTCGTCGGCCGGTGGTTGTGGAAGTGGTTGCTGTAGCTGGGAGTGCGGCCTTGCTGGACGGCCGAGGGAACTCGATGATGACGGAGTTCCGGTCCCTGCACTTCCTTCACGGACTCGGCGCTGTCGCTGGGCGGCGCTGCGAGCCGCTGCGCTGCGCTGCGAGCTGCGAGCTGCTAGCTGCTGCGCCGCGCTGCTCGGGGTTGGTGGCCCCAAGTGGCACGCGAGGGATGGGTAACCCCGCGGCGGTGAAACGCTTTTGACGCGTTCCCGTGGGGGGCCTTGCCACGGGACGCTGCGGTGGACACGCACAAGTGAGCAGGCAGGCAAAGCACTACGCTCACAGGGGCATCATTGCGCTCGTGTCATGTGACAAAGCGTTTCAGGATCCTTGCCACTCTGAAACAAGGGAACAAAAGTATGTACAGCAACACATCAGGATATGTACACATGGGGTTAAGACCGGACTGGAGTAAGGGCATCACAGGACAATAGACACTCAGTCCCAACTCGTATCCCAATCCCAGGTCCGACCCTCTCAGTGGCTGGTGGGGGCGGGGGCTCCAACATAACCCATGCCCTGCTCAGTCCGGACCCTGAAACCCTGCCAATAGGGGAGGTGTCCCGCCCAGCCACAGGCAGGTTCCTGGGAACCAAGGGGCTCCAAGGCCAACCGACAGTGGCTCCCTATGCTCCCTTAACGGCAGGTCCCAACTCCTCTCTGAACCGGAGATATGGCCCCGCCATTATCCCCTAGGAGTTGGTAGCTGAAAATAGGCTGTTTCAGCCCAAACTGATATTAGCTCAAAAATCTCCAAAATTGACCCCTCGTCCGGACCCGCCAGAGGTAGGGACGAGGCAACTGACCCTATGCCCTTCGAGTACAAACTCCCTGGAGCCCTCACCCAACCTGGTTCCCTCTGAGGTCCCGGCATCAGGGCACCACGGGTTCGTCAAGTGGGGTCATGATGCCAAATTCACCAAAATTGGCGTCATTCCCACGCGTGGCTCGCCCGGCCAGTGCAAGGCCAATGGCTCATAGGACAGGAGGCAGGACCTAGGACATATATCTGAGTGTACAACTTGAAATTAGGTCCGGGCTCCTCATGGGCATAGAGATATGGGGCCGCCAATTGACCACACGGGGGGGTGAAATTGGGGTCCCCAAAAGGGGGTCATTCTGGCTACTCAAAATGAGCCAAAATTCGGGGGTGCTCCCAATAGTATGTCTCCACGCCGGCTTGGAGATTGGATCCGCCATTCCATACGTGATCCATCCGGAGTCCAACGGAGACTCCCGTGCCCTTGGCTCTCACAGATCTCCATGCCACTGGGCGTGGTGACAATCCCAATTGGGTCCACAAATGCCAAAATGGCAAAATTGTCCACACTCACTCTGGGCTAGCACCCTAACGAAGGTTGCTCCGCTTCGCCCACGTGGTGTGTGAGCCATGGGGACCAATGTCCATAACACCCATGTCATATATGGTCCTTTGGTCCATGAGTCCGGCGTGCACGAGGGTGCTGAACATGGTGCACGGCAGGCAGAAAATGTGGAAAATTGCTCAAAATGGCCGAAAATGCGCACACTCATGGTTGGGGCAAATGAGGCACATGCCCGACTTGGACCGGAGTGTGCCATAGGATTGGTATCAAGTCATATGTGTCCAACATATCTTTTGGGCGTCGCCCAAACCCCTCCGTATTGGGAATGGCAGGATCGCCAAGTGAGCCCGTGATTTGGGATTGTCCCAAATCGCCAACATGGCGGCCACGGTATGCCAAGCCCAAGAGGAGTTATTCACCGGGTCCAAGATATGTTGGGCACCGAAGTATGTACCTTCATAACATACTTGGGTCATGATGTCAATTGAGCGCAACGTTGAGATACACGGTCGCCACTTGACATCATGACGGGCAAAAAACAGCAAGATTGGCGAAAAAACACCCAAAAGTGCCTTGAAAGGCGCACAAATATATTATAATATCTTCGGCTGGGATTGAGTAATCGACCAACCCTTCTAAACACAATGACTTGACACCAATGACCTTCGATTCCACATATGTGCTCCACTTGGGGCGCTTCGGAAGGTCGCGCGCGCTGCCTCCCAAGTGGGCACATGCAAAAATGGAATATTGCAAAAAACACACCTTGCTCGCAACGCATCGCTTCGGGAGCGCTCCACAAGCGTCCCTTCACGAAGGTTAGGCTTGCGAGTGTTGGTTGGGAGTACAATGAAGGGCCTCGTGCGATATGGGGTCCATTGGCGGGTTAGTCTTGGAATGGTGCACCCGCC
The DNA here is from genome assembly GCA_964036045.1 of Eutreptiella sp. 'Long Island Sound 2002'. Taxonomy (NCBI): domain Eukaryota; phylum Euglenozoa; class Euglenophyceae; order Eutreptiales; family Eutreptiaceae; genus Eutreptiella; species Eutreptiella sp. 'Long Island Sound 2002'. Next base: position 10,315,892 of record OZ038382.1, on the reverse strand, counting down.
AAATGGGCACGCGATATGACACCAAATATGGCATACAACCCTACCCACGCCTTCTACACCCAACCTAGTGGCCTAGAACCAAGGTATGCCTATATTCTAATGTAACTTTGGTCCCCTAACACGCATGCAAGTGCTTTGGTCGAAAATCGACCTCCTTTCGGAAAGCCGAATTTTAGCATGCACGCAAAATATATTGCCAATATGTATATGGAGATCATATATGCACTATCCGGGGAAGACAAATGATATGCCCCGGATGTAGAGGCAAGCAAGGGTGGGACAAACACCAACTCAACATACTTCTACACGTACTTGGATGCCAAGTACGTGAAAAAGTGCACTTCTTGGAGAACACTCAAAATAAATAACCCTTTGGGCCTATTGAGTTGGGATCCTTTGGCCTCATCCTATGCCTATGGGGGGCAAAACCTCATACACAGTGCCTATGAGGCACGTTAGTTCGCCCTTGGGCGCTTGAACGCTCGTAACCCTTGTTATTTCACTTGGGGGTTCATAGCGCCTTCGGCTGCCCAGATTTTCTGGGAAAAATCCCGGACGCGATCCGTTATATCAAGGAAAAAATTGCGGATCACTCGAAGACTGTTTCAGTCTTAACTTCAAGAGAAATCGTATTACAGAAAAATCTAATGCAGTCCACGGAACAGGCGACGACAGGCGGCGCGACTGCGGCTATTTCACGACAATTAGAAACCGCCGTAGAAATCGGGTATTTCACCGATTTCCAACCGGAAATCGACCAAGACAGTGAAATTGTGGTAATTCCACATCGACTTAATGGTTAGAAATCGGATTCCAGATTTCGCGGGTTAGAGAACAGGGATATCCCGCTGACAGCCGGTGTCAACGGGTGTGACGGCTCACAGCCCTCCGGGCCATGGGCCATAGGTTCTGGGTACCGCTTCAGTGGCGGACCTCAATTTCAAAGGCTGCAGTTTAGGGCCAAAAACAGCTATTTTTGGGCAAAAAAAGCCCTAGAACACATTCAAAACGGCCAAACGAAGGGAAATGGTGGGTGCACTCCATGTGGAGGTTCACTTCCCGGTGTCAAAGAGCTCTTTGCGGCCCTCTAACTCCATGATATGTCCCGGAAGCGGCCCAAAAAGCCCCCCAAAAGCTCCAAATGCCGACAGCCACAAACCAAGAATAGGCCATATCTTTGGTTACATGGCTCAAAATGCGATTCCGAGGGCACCTACTCCACCCAAAACCCCCCACTTTTTGTGGTTTCCACCCCTCAGAATTGCACAAACGGACGCCTAGACCCTAATACCTAGGCCCACTAGGCCGCGGCAAGCTGCAAGCTCAAGCCCAAACAGGTGGGTGCCCAAATGGGTCAACAGGGTCCAGTAGGGGCAAAAAGATGACTTTTCTCACTAAATGATCCTAAACCATGTGCGACGCTAAAACAAGTTTTTGGACCTTTTTTGGCTTGTAGTGGCCCATTTTGATCCTCAGAAAATCCCAACATGCCTTGAAAATGGGCCTTTTGGGACAAAAAATGGGTCAAAAATGGGTCAAAAGCGCATTTTCCCAAACCTCATCCTAGACCACAAGCAGGTGAAATGGGCCCATTTGGAGCCCATTTCGGGGCATTTTGGCCCCTGAGAAGTCCAAAAAGCCTTGAAAGTGGGCCTCGTGGTGATGGGGTTCACTTGCAAGCGGATTTCACTTTGTCACGAGCCATCAATGTGTGAATCATTCTTGATGTCCCTCATCACTCATAGCTGATCTTCCCTCCCCCACCACCTCGGTCCCAATATTCTGTCTTCATTACGTGTAGGGATAGGAGTAGGCTAAGGTTGGGGGTGGGTGTTAGAGTCAAGGTTGGGTTTAAGGATAGTGTTGGGGTGCAAATTGGACAAAATTTTCCTTAGGGCACCTTTGGTGTCCATGGCACATCGGGCGGCTTAGGCGCCCATGGAGGCCGGAGGGCGACACCTTTGGCAACTAGCTGTTGGCCGAAGGCCCCTAGGGCCCGCGGAGTCGCCCCCCCCCCCCCGGGCTCACAAGTGGGCAAGGTGGCTAGATAACCCCTGCCGCCTCGGGGGTCCCCACCGCTTGAGAGCGCGGGGCAGAATCAGAGGTGGCTCACAAAGGGGCAAGGTGGCTACATAACCCCTGCCGCCTGGGGGGTCCCCACCGCTTCACAGCGGGGGGGGGAATCAGAGGTGGCCCACAGATGGCCCATGTGGCTACATAACCACTGCCGCATGGGGGGTCGCCACTGCTAAAAAGCGGGGGGCAGAATCAGAGGTGGCCCACAAGTGGGCAAGGTGGCTACATAACCACTGCCGCCTGGGGGGTCCCCACCGCTTCAAAGTGGGGGGGCAAAATCAGAAGTGGCCCACAAGTGGGCAAGGTAGCTACCTAAACCCTGCCGCCTGGGGGGTCCGCACCGCTTCACATCGGGGGGCAGAATCAGAGGTAGCTCACAAGTGGGCAAGGTGGCTACATAACCTCTGACGCCTGGGGGTACCCACCGGTGCAAAGCTGGCAGGCAGAATCAGAAGTGGCCCACAAGTGGGCAAGGTAGCTACACAACCCCTGCCGCCTTGGGGGTCCCCCCCGCTTCGGAGCGGGGGGCAGAATCAGAGGTGGCCCACAAGTGGGCAAGGTGGCTACATAACCCCTGCCGTCTGGGGGGACCCCACCGCTTCAAAGCGGGGGGAAGAATTAGAATTGGCTCACAAGTAGGCAAGGTGGCTACATAACCCCCGCCGCCTAAGGGGTCCCCACCGCTTCAGAGCGTGGGGCAGAATCAGAGGTGGTTAAGAAAGGGGTAGGTGGCTACATAACCCCTGCCGCCAGGGGGGTCCCCACCACTTATGAGCGGGGGGCAAAATCAGAAGTGGCTCACAAGTGGGCAAGGTGGCTACATAACCCCTGCCGCCTAGGGGGTCCCCACCGCTTCACAGCGCGGGGCAAAATCAGAAGTGGCCCACAAGTGGGCAAGGTAGCTACATAACCCCCGCCGTCTGGGGGGTCCCCACCGCTTCAAAGCGGGAGGCAAAATTAGAGGTGGCCCACAAGTAGGCAAGGTGGCTACATAACCCCTGCCGCTTGGGGGTACCCACCGCTTCACAGCGGGGGGGACAATCAGAGGTGGCCCACAAGTGGGCAAGGTGGCTCCATAACTCCTGCCGCCTGGGGGGTCCCCGCCGCTTCAAAGCAGGGGGCAGAATTAGAGGCGGCCCACAAGTAGGCAAGGTGGGTACATAACCCCTGCCGCCTGGGGGGTCCCCACCACTTGAGAGCGGGGGGCAGAATCAGAAGTGGCCCACAAGTGGGCAAGGTGGCTACATAAACCCTGCCGCTTGGGGGTACCCACCGCTTCACAGCAGGGGGGGACAATCAGAGGTGGCCCACAAGTGGGCAAGGTGGCTACATAACCCCTACCGCGTGGGGGGTCCCCACCGCTTCGGAGCGGGGGGCAAAATCAGAAGTTGCCCACAAATGGATAAGGTGCCTACATAAACCCTGCCGCCGGGGGGGGCCCCACTGCTTAAGAGCGGGGAGCGAAATCAGAGGTGGCCCACAAGTGAACAAGGTAGCTACATAACCCCTGCCGTCTGGGGGGTCTCCACTGCTTCAAAGCGGCGGTAGAATGAGAGGTGGCCCACAAGTGGGCAAGGTGGCTACATAACCCCTGCCGCGTGGGGGGTCCCCACCGCTTCAAAGCGGGGGGTACATTCAAAGTGGCCAACAAGTGGGCAAGGTGGCTACATAACCCTTGCCGCCTGGGGGGTCCCCACCGCTTCGGAGCGGGGGGCAAAATCAGGAGTGGCCCACAAGTGAACAAGGTAGCTACATAACCCCTGCCGTCTGGGGGGTCTCCACTGCTTCAAAGCGGCGGCAGAATTAGAGGTGGCCCACAAGTAGGCAAGGTGGCTACTCAACCCCTGCCGCCTGGGGGGTCCCCACCGCTTCACAGCGGGGGGGACAATCAGAGGTGGCCCACAAGTGGGCAAGGTGGCTACATAACCACTGCCGCCTGGGGGGTCTCCACTGCTTCAAAGCGGCGGTAGAATGAGAGGTGGCCCACAAGTGGGCAAGGTGGCTACATAACCCCTGCCGCGTGGGGGGTCCCCACCGCTTCAAAGCGGGGGGTCCAATCAAAAGTGGCCAACAAGTGGGCAAGGTGGCTATATAACCCTTGCCGCCTGGGGGGTCCCCACCGCTTCACAGCGGGGGGCAGAATCAGAAGTGGCCCACAAGTGGGCAAGGTGGCTACATAAGTCTTGCCGCCTGGGGGGTCCCAACCGCTTCAAAGCGGGGGGGCTGAATTAGAGGTGGCCCACAAGTGGGCAAGGTGGCTACATAAGTCTTGCCGCCTGGGGGGTCCCAACCGCTTCAAAGCGGGGGGGCTGAATTACAGGTGGCTAATAAGAGGGCACAATGGCTACAGAACCCCTGCCGCCTAGGGGGTCCCCACCGCTTCAGAGCGGGAGGCAAAATCAGAAGTGGCCCACAAGTGGGCAAGGTGGCTACATAACCCCTGCCGCCTCAGGGGTCCCCACCGCTTCAAAGCGGGGGGCAGAATCAAAAGTGGCCAACAAGTGGGCAAGGTGGCTATATAACCCTTGCCGCCTCGCTTCACACCGGTGGACAGAATCAGAAGTGGCCCACAAGTGGGCAAGATGGCTACATATGTCTTGCCGCTTGGGTGGTCCTAACCGCTTCAAAGCGGGGGGGCTGAATTAGAGGTGGCTAACAAGAGGGCACAATGGCTACAAAACCCCTGCAGCCTAGGGGGTCCCCACCGCTTCGGAGCGGGGGGCAGAATCAGAAGTGGCCCACAAATGGGCAACGTGGCTACATAACCCCTGCCTCCTAGGGGGTCACCACCGCTTAGAGCGGGGGGCAAAATCAGAAGTTGCCCACAAGTGGGCAAGGTGGCTACATGACCCCTGCCACCTGGGGGGTCCCCACCGCTTCAGAGCGGGGGGCAAAATCAGAGGTGGCCCACAAATGGATAAGGTGGCTACATAACCCCTTCCACCTGGGGGGTCCCCACCGCTTCACAGCGGGGGGTAGCATCACAGGTGGCCCACAAGTGGGCAAGGTGGCTACATAACCCCTGCCGCATGGGGGGTCCCCACCGCTTCAAAGCGGGGGGCAAAATCAGAGGTGGCCCACAAGTGGGCAAGGTGGCTACATAACCCCTGCCGCTTGGGGGGTCCCCACCGCTTCAAAGCGGGGGGCAGAATCAGAAGTGGCCCACAAGTGGGCAAGGTGGCTATATAGCCCCTGCCGCCTGAGGGGTCCCCACCGCATCGGAGCGGTGCGGAATCAGAAATGGCCCACAAATGGGCAAGGTGGGTACATAACCCCTGCCTCCTAGGGGGTCCCGACTCCTTCACAACGGGGGGCACAATCAGGGGTGGCCCACAAGTGGGCAAAGTGGCTACATAACCCCGGCCGCCTCCGGGGTCCCCGGCGCTTCAGAGCGGGGGGCAGATTCAGAAGTGGCCCACAAATGGGCAAGGTGGGTACATAACCCCTGCCGCCTGGGGGGTCCCCACCACTTAAGAGCGGGGGGCAAAATCAGAAGTGGCGCACAAGTGGGCAAGGTGGCTACATAACCCCTGCCGCCTCGGGGGTCCCCACCGCTTCAAAGCGGAGGGCAGAAGCAGAAGTGGCCCACAAATGGGCAAGGTAGCTAAATAACCTGCCGCCTAGGGGGTCCCCACCGCTTAAGAGAGGGGGGCAGAATCAGAAGTGGCCCACAAGTGGGCAAGGTGGCTACACAACCCCTGCCTCCTGGGGGGTCTCCACTGCTTCACAGCGGGGGGCAAAATCAGAAGTGGCCCACAAGTGGGCAAGGTGGCTACATAACCCCTGCCGCCTGGGGGGTCCCCACCGCTTCACAGCGGGGGGCAGAATCAGAAGTGGCTCAAAAGTGGGCAAGGTAGCTACATAACCCCTGCCGCCTGGGGGGGTCCCCACCGCTTCAAAGCGGGGGGTAGAATCAAAAGTGGCCCACAAGTGGGCAAGGTGGCTACATAACCACTGCCGCCTGGGGGGTCCCCACCGCTTCAAAGCGGGGGGCACAATCAGAAGTGGCCCACAAGTGGGCAAGGTGGCCACATAACCCCTGCCGCCTGGGGGATCCCCACCACTTAAGAGCGGGGGGCAAAATCAGAAGTGGCTCACAAGTGGGCAAGGTGGCTACATAACCCCTGCCGCCTGGGGGATCTCAACTGCTTCAAAGCGGGGGCCAGAATCAGAAGTGGCCCACAAGTGGGCAAGGTGGCTACATAACCCCTGTCGCCTGGGGGGTCCCCACCGCTTCAAAGCGAAGGGCACAATCAGAAGTGGCCCACAAGTGGGCAAGGTGGCTACATAACCCCTGCCGCCTGGGGGGTCCCCACCGCTTCAAAGCGGGGGGCAAAATCAGAAACAACACATAGGTGGGCAAAGTGGCTACATAACCCCTGCCGCCTGGGGGGTCCCCACCACTTAAGAGCGGGGGGCAAAATCAGAAGTGGCTCACAAGTGGGCAAGGTGCCTACATAACCCCTGCCGCATGGGGGGTCCCCACCGCTTCAGAGCGGGGGGGCAGAATCAAAGGTGGCCCACAAGTGGGCAAGGCAGCTGCATAACCCCTACCGCCTGGGGGGTCCCCACCGCTTCAGAGCGGGGGGCACAATCAGAGGTGACTCACAAGTGGGCAAGCTGGCTACATAACCCCTACCTCCTGGGGGGTCCCCACCGCTTCAAAGCGGAGGCAGAATCAGAATTGGCTCACAAGTGGTTAAGGTGGCTAGACAACCCATGCCGCCGGGGGGGTCCCCACCGCTTCAGAGCGGGGGGCACAATCAGAAGTGGCCCAACAGTGGGCAAGGTGCCTACATAACCTCTTAGCGGGAGGCAAAATCAGAAGTGGCCCACAGAGGGGCAAGCTAGCTACATAAATCCTGCGTCCGGGGGGGTCCCCACCGCTTCACAGCGGGGGGCAAAATCAGAAGTGGCCCACAAGTGGGCAAGGTGGCTACATAACCACTGCCGCATGGGGGGTCCCCACTGCTTAAGAGCGGGGCGCAAAATCAGAAGTGGCCCATAAATGGGCAGGGTGGCTACATAACCCCTGCCGTCTAGGGGGTCTCCTCCGCTTCAAAGCGGGGGGCAGAATTAAGGCTAGTTCACAAGTAGGCAAGGTGCCTACATAACCTCTGCCTCCTGGGGGTCCCCACCGCTTCATAGCGGGGGGCAGAATCAGAGGTGGCCCACAAGTGGGCAAGGTGCCTACATAACCTCTGAGCGGGAGGCAAAATCAGAAGTGGCCCACAGAGGGGCAAGGTGGCTACATAACCCTTGCCTCCGGGGGGGTCCTCACCGCTTCACAGCGGGGGGCAGAATCAGAAGTGGCCCACAAGTGGGCAGGGTGGCTACATAACCACTGCCGCATGGGGAGTCCCCACCGCTTCAAAGCAGGGGGCAGAATAAGAAGTGGCCCACAAGTGGGCAAGGTGGCTACATAACCCCTGCCGCCTGGGGGGTCCCCACCGCTTCAAAGCGGGGGGGCACAATCAGAAGTGGCCCACAAGTGGGCAAATCGGCTACATAACCCCTGCCTCCTTGGGGGTCCCCAGAGCTTCAGAGGGGGGGGCAAAATCAGAAGTGGCCCACAAATGGATAAGGTGGCTACATAACCCCCGCCGCCCAGGGGGTCCCCACCGCTTCAGAGCGCGGGGCAGAATCAGAGGTGGCTCACAAGCACGGGGGGGCGACCCCTCGGTTCTGGACGCGAACTACCCCCCCCAACTAACTGTCAGCCAGAGGCCCCTTGGGGGGGGGGGGGGGTGATCTGAGGGGGGGGTTCAGGGAGGGCGAATGGGGGGGGGGTATAGGAGGGGCTTGGGGGGGGGGGCTCCGGGAGGGTCGGTTGGGTGGGGGGGGTCCAAGTGGGGCAATTCGGGGTGGTGATTCGGGGTGGTGGTGGGGGGGGGGGATCCAGGTGGGGCGATATGGGGTGTTGGGGGGGCACAGGCTCCCTTTACCTCGCCTTGCCCTCCCTCTAACCATTCCATCACCATAAACCTAACCCTAACCTTTGCAGCTAGTTGGTTTGGCCATGCCAGCCATGTTTATTGGGCTGAGAAAGATCCCCCCAATTTTGCTCATGGTTGCTTTTGCCACATCATTGCTCTCCATTTTGGACCCCAACAATCACTTTGACCCTAGCCTAGGGTGAGAGCCAAGGCTAGGGTTAGGGCTAGGGTCACCGAGCTGGTGGAACTAGTCTTGGTTTTATAACCCTTTTTAGTGTCTAGGGTGGACCTACCAGGTTTAGCAAGCAAGCAGCAAGCAGCAAGCAAGCAGCACGCGCGAAATGGGCCAAAATGAGAACTCCGTCGTGGTGCTTCGGATTCGGCTAAAATTTTGGTGGATGATACCTATAGGTGTGAAGTACAATCACACAAAGTTTGAGCAAGAAACTCATCGGTGGCGGCCGAAAACGGGATTCGCAAGTGGCGGACCTCAGCTTCAAAAACTGCAGTTTAGGGCCAAAAACAGCCATTTTTGGGCTTAAAAAGCCCTGGAACACATTCAAAACGGCCAAACGAAGGGAAACGGTGGGTACACTACACGTGCGGCTTGACTGCCCCATGTCAACGAGCTGTTTGTGGCCCTCTATCTCTATGATATGTCGTGGAAACGGCCCAAAAAGGCCCCCAGAAGCTCCAAATGCCGACAACCACAAACCAAGAATAGCCATTTTTGGGCAAAAAAAGCCCTAGAACACATTCAAAACGGCCAAACGAAGGGAAATGGTGGGTGCACTCCATGTGGAGGTTCACTTCCCGGTGTCAAAGAGCTCTTTGCGGCCCTCTAACTCCATGATATGTCCCGGAAGCGGCCCAAAAAGCCCCCCAAAAGCTCCAAATGCCGACAGCCAAAAACCAAGAATAGGCCATGTCTTTGGTTACATGGCTCAAAATGCGATTCCGAGGGCACCTACTCCACCCAAAACCCCCCACTTTTTGTGGTTTCCACCCCTCAGAATTGCACAAACGGACGCCTAGACCCTAATACCTAGGCCCACTAGGCCGCGGCAAGCTGCAAGCTCAAGCCCAAACAGGTGGGTGCCCAAATGGGTCAACAGGGTCCAGTAGGGGCAAAAAGATGACTTTTCTCACTAAATGATCCTAAACCATGTGCGACGCTAAAACAAGTTTTTGGACCTTTTTTGGCTTGTAGTGGCCCATTTTGATCCTCAGAAAATCCCAACATGCCTTGAAAATGGGCCTTTTGGGACAAAAAATGGGTCAAAAATGGGTCAAAAGCGCATTTTCCCAAACCTCATCCTAGACCACAAGCAGGTGAAATGGGCCCATTTGGAGCCCATTTCGGGGCATTTTGGCCCCTGAGAAGTCCAAAAAGCCTTGAAAGTGGGCCTCGTGGTGATGGGGTTCACTTGCAAGCGGATTTCACTTTGTCACGAGCCATCAATGTGTGAATCATTCTTGATGTCCCTCATCACTCATAGCTGATGTTCCCTCCCCCACCACCTCGGTCCCAATATTCTGTCTCCATTAGGTGTAGGGATAGAAGTAGGCTAAGGTTGGGGGTGGGTGTTAGAGTCAAGGTTGGGTTTAAGGATAGTGTTGGGGTGCAAATTGGACAAAATTTTCCTTAGGGCACCTTTGGTGTTCATGGCGCATCGGGCGGCTTAGGAGCCCATGAAGGCCGGAGGGCGACACCTTTGGCAACTAGCTGTTGGCCGAAGGCCCCTAGGGCCCGCGGAGTCGCCCCCCCCCCCCCCCCGGGCTCACAAGTGGGCAAGGTGGCTAGATAACCCCTGCCGCCTCGGGGGTCCCCACCGCTTGAGAGCGCGGGGCAAAATCAGAGGTGGCTCACAAAGGGGCAAGGTGGCTACATAACCCCTGCCGCCTGGGGGGTCCCCACCGCTTCACAGCGGGGGAGAGAACCAGAGGTGGCCCACAAGTGGGCAGTGTGGCTACATAACCACTGCCGCATGGGGGGTCGCCACTGCTGAAAAGCGGGGGGCAGAATCAGAAGTGGCCCACAAGTGGGCAAGGTGGCTACATAACCCCTGCCGCTTGGGGGGTCCCCACCGCTTCAAAGTGGGGGGGTAAAATCAGAAGTGGCCCACAAGTGGGCAAGGTGGCTACCTAAACCCTGCCGCCTGGGGGGTCCGCACCGCTTCACATCCGGGGGCAGAATCAGAGGTAGCTCACAAGTGGGCAAGGTGGCTACATAGCCTCTGCCGCTTGGGGGTACCCACCGGTGCAAAGCGGGGGGGCAGAATCAGAAGTGGCGCACAAGTGGGCAAGGTAGCTACATAACCCTTGCCTCCTTGGGGGTTCCCGCCTCTTCAAAGTTGGGGGGCAGTATTAAAAGTGGCCCACAAGTGGGCAAGGTAGCTACATAACCCCTGCCGCCTGGGGGGTCCCCCCCGCTTCGGAGCGGAGGGAGGAATTAGAATTGGCTCACAAGTAGGCGAGGTGGCTACATAACCCCCGCCGCCTAGGGGGTCCCCACCGCTTCAGACTGCGGGGCAGAATCAGAGGTGGCTCAGAAAGGGGTAGGTAGCTACATAACCCCTGCCGCCTGGGGGGTCCCCACCACTTAAGAGCGGGAGGCACAATCGGAAGTGGCTCACAAGTGGGCAAGGTGGCTACATAAGCCCTGCCACCTGGGTGTTCCCCACCGCTTCGGAGCGGGGGGCAGAATCAGAAGTGGCCCACAAATAGAAAAGGTGGCTACGTGATCCCTGCCGCGTAGGGGGTCCCCACGGATTCACAGCGGGGGGCACAATCAGAAGTGGCTCACAAGTGGGCAAGGTAGCTACATAACCCTTGCAGCTTGGGGGGTCCCCACCGCTTCAGAGCGGGGGCAAAATCAGAAGTGGCCCACAAGTGAACAAGGTAGCTACATAACCCCCGCCGTCTGGGGGGTCACCACCGCTTCAAAGCCGGAGGCAAAATTAGAGGTGGCCCACAAGTAGGCAAGGTGGCTACATAACCCCTGCCGCTTGGGGGTACCCACCGCTTCACAGCGGGGGGGACAATCAGAGGTGGCCCACAAGTGGGCATGGTGTCTACATAAGCCCTGCCGCGTGGGGGGTCCCCATGGCTTCAGAGCGGGAGGCAAAATTAGAAGTGGCCCACAAGTGGGCAAGATAGCTACATAACCCCTGCCGTCTGGGGGGTGCCCACCGCTTCAAAGCGGGGGGCAGAATTAGAGGCGGCCCACAAGTAGGCAAGGTGGGTACATAACCCCTGCCGCCTGGGGGGTCCCCACCGCTTCAACGCGGGGGGGCAGAATTAGAGGTGGCTGAAAAGTAGGCAAGGTGCCTACATAACCCTTGCCGCATGGGGGGTCCCCACCGCTTCAGAGCGGGGGGCAAAATCAGAAGTGGCCCACAAGTGGGCAAGGTGGCTCCATAACTCCTGCCGCCTGGGGGTCCCCACCGCTTCACAGCGGGGGGCAGAATCAGAGGTGGCCCACAAGTGGGCAAGGTGGCTACATAACCCTTGCCGCCTAGGGGGTCCCCACCGCTTCAAAGCGGGGGGCAGAAACAGAGGCGGCCCACAAGTGGGCAAAGTGGCTACGTAACCCTTGCCGCCTGGGGGGTCCCCACCGCTTCACAGCGGGGGGCAGAATCAAAGGTGGCTCAGAGAGGGGCAAGGTGGCTACACAACCCCTGCCGCATGGGGGGTGCCCACTGCTTAAGAGCGGGGGGCAGAATCAAGGGTGGCCCACAAGTGGGCAAGGTGGCTACATAGCCCCTGCCGCCTAGGGGGTCGCCACCGCTTCACAGCGGGGGACAAAATCAGAGGTGGCCCACAAGTGGGCAAGGTGGCTACATAGCCCCTGTCGTCTAGTGGGTCCCCACCGCTTCAAAGCGGGGGGGGGCAGAATTAGAGCTGGCTGAAAAGTAGGCGAGGTGCCTACATAACCTCTGCCTGCTAGGGGTCCCCACCGCTTCAAAGCGGGAGCCAAAATCAGAGGTGGCCCACAAGTGGGCAAGGTGGCTACATAACCTCTGCCCCTTGGGGGGTCCCCACCGCTTCGGAGCGGGGGGCAAAATCTGAAGTGGCCCCCAAGTGGGCAAGGTGGCTACATAACCCCTGCCTCCTTGGGGGTCCCCAGCGCTTCAGAGCGGCAGGCAAAATCAGAAGTGGCCCACAAATGGATGAGGTGGCTACATAACCCCTGCCGCCTAGGGGGTCCCCACCGCTTCAGAGCGCGGGGCAGAATCAGAGGCGGCTCTCAAAAAGGGCAAGGTGGCTACAGAACCCCTGCCGCCTGGAGGGTCCCCACCGCTTCAAAGCGGGGGGCAGAATTAGAGGTGGTCCACAACTGGGCAAGGTGGCTACATAACCCCTCCCGCCTGGGGGGTCCCCACCGCTTCACAGCGGGGGGCAGAATTAGAAGTGGCCCACAAGTGGGCAAGGTGGCTACACAACCCCAGCCTCCTAAGGGGGTCCCCACCGCTTCACAGCAGTGGCAGATTCAGATGTGGCCCACAAGTGGGCATGGTAGCCACATAACCCTTGCCGCCTCGGGGGTCCCCGCCGCTTCACAGCGAGGGGCAGAATCAGAGGTAGCCCACAAGTGGGCAAGGTGGCTACATAACCCCTGCCTCCTAGGGGTCCCCACTACTTCAGAGCGGGGGGCAAAATTAGAGGTAGCCCACAGGTAGGCAAGGCGGCTAAATGACCCCTACCGCCTGGGGGGTCCCCACCGCATCAGAGCGGGGGGCAGAATTAGAGGTGGCTCACAAGTGGGCAAGGTGCCTACATAACCGCTGCCTCTTGGGGGATCCCCACCGCTTTAGAGTGGTGGGCAAAATTAGAGGTGGCCCACAAGTGGGCAAGGTGGCTACATAACTCCTGCCGCCTGTGGGGTCCCCACCGTTTCAAAGCAGGGGGCAGAATAAGAAGTGGCCCACAAGTGGGCAAGGTGGCTACATAACCCCTACCGCCCGGGGGGTCCCCACCGCTTCAGAGCGGGGGGCAAAATCAGAAGTGGCCTACAAGTGGGCAAGGTGGCTACATAACCCCTGCCACCTGGGGGGTACCCACCGCCTCAGAGCGGGGGGCACAATCAGAAGTGGCCCGCAAGTGGGCAAGGTGGCTACATAACGCCTGCCGCCTGGGGGGTCCCACCACTTAAGAGCGGGGGGCAGAATCAGACGTGGCCCACACGTGGGCAAAGTGGCTACATAGCCTTGTCGCCTGGGGGGTCCCCACCGCTTAAGAGCGGGGGGCAAAATCACAAGTGGCCCGCAAGTGGGCAAGGTGGCTACATAACCACTGTTGCCTGGGGGATCCCCACCGCTTCAAAGCGGGGGGCAAAATCAGAGGTGGCCCACAAGTGGGCAAGGTGGCTACATAATCCCTGCCGCCTGGGGGTCCACACCGCGTCATAGCAGTGGGCAGATTCAGAGGTGGCCCACACGTGGGCATGGTAGCAACATGACCCTTGCCGCCTACGGGGTCCCCACTGCTTCACAGCGAGGGGCAGAATCAGAGGTGGCCCACAAGTGGACAAGGTGGCTACATGACCATTGCCTCTTGGGGGGTCCCAACCGCTTCAGAGCGGGGGGCAGAATCAGAAGTGGCCCACCACTGGGCAAGGTGACTACATAACCCCTGCCGCCTGGGGGGTCCCCACCGCTTCAAAGCGGGGGGCAGAATCAGAAGTGGCAGCAGCCAGAAATGGAAAATTTCATCTTTTGGGGGCCACACATTAAAGCGTGGATTTCAGAGTGGGGGATAATATCAGAAATAGCCCACAAGTGGTTCCAGTGGTAGTCAGAAGTGGGAAAACTTAGGTTTTGGGTAAGCCATTTACTTAGTAAAACATAATTTTCTACTAAGTATTTTACTTACTAAAAAAAAAAAAGAATCCTACTAAGTAATTTACTTAGTTAAAAAACCCACCCCCAGAGGAACTTAGTAAATAAATAATTTTTTACTAAGTTTTGAAACTTAGTAACAATTTTTTACTACGTTTTACCACGGATCCTTGGCCAGACCCTCCCTCCTCATAGGGTTCCTATGGTCCCCCTATGGTCCCTGCCAAAGGCGGGGCGAAAATTTTTGAGGCTTAAATTCTCCGGGTGCTAAAGACGTCGAAGCAAAATTTTGGCTGTCAGCCTCAAACATTGGAAGGGGAGGAGGGGGGGGAACCCGCTCCCTCTATGGCTGTCAGCCGTTCTAATACACCCCTTGAGGGGGGGGGGGGGGGATCTAAAAAGGTTGGCACCCACTTTCCAGCTTGAGGCACAGCACTTGGCCCATTCCCACGTGGGGCTCAGCCAAGTTACCCACCTTCCAACTCCCGGACATGAATCAAATATGAAGAAAACTTTCTTCAAGCGCCTTGAAAAACAAGCCCTTCCCCTTTGACTACCCACCAGGAGGGGTTAGGCATTGAAATTCGGTTGTTTGCCTTTGGCGGCGCCTATTGGCCTCTCCCCACTGCTTGTTCTGACCCTCTGTGGGTCCGAACGTGTTTTGGTTGTGTCAACAGAACCCCTGGATGACTTGTCCTGTTTGACTACTCTGGGGGTTGGAGACGGGCTGTTGCCCGTGCCGTTGACCAGGTGCATCCAGATGCACACTCCAATTCCATGCAGGAGTTTGCCGACTCCAGCACTGACTTGTGCACGCTGGGGTGTGCATCTGCAGGATCATTTTCCTGACAGGGGCTTCTAACAACCCACCAGGAGGGGGGGGCTGTCACAAATGGAAGAGGCACCAACCTTCATGAAAGAGGCAGGCACCCATTCCCTCCCCCGTGTACGCTCCACGAAGCACAGTCATGTCCAGGAGTCCTGCAAGAGCCACTTGTGGTTGACAGAGAGCAGAAGAAGAGGGGAGGGGAGGGCTGGGCGGGGACCCAATATGTTGTGCACCAAAAAAAAAAATCCCCAGAAAAATTTTCCTGCCACAAATTTCATTTTTCCCCACCAAATTTTGGGCTTGGGGGGGAATACCTGATTCAGCTCACTGAAAGTGCAGGTGGGCCCTGTGGACTTGCCTTGTTTAACAAAGCCACCTCCCCAGAGCCACCGCATTGCAACCACTCAAAGGCACGAAAGTGGGAAGGAGAGACGATGCAAATTGATGTATGAAAAACGCTCCGGCGAAACTGGTCCTGGGGGGGGGGGGGTCATCCCCCCTCCTCAGGCTCCGCAGAAATATCTGAATATGTAAATGGAAATGGCCCGTGCCAGGGGACAGGGTCACCGGGGACGGGCAGTCAATCGGAGTCTGCCTTGGTTAACCACCAGCCGCTTTCGGTCTGTGAACATGATGCAGAAACGCATGCGCCAGGGAACGGGAGTCAACACAGACCTGCCTCTGCCCCACCTCCTCGTTCTTCTGCTGCAATCGGTCTTCAGCCGCGGCGCATCGCGCCTCCAGCTGCGCGGTCTCGGACTCCTTCTCCTGCAGCTTCCCCTGGAGGGTCTGGGCGCCCTCGTTCAGACACCTGATTTCGTCGTCTTTGGCGTGCAGCAGCTCATCGTTCTTGAGCTTGAGCTGATGTAACTGCTCCGACTCGGTGTCGATCCGCGCCTGCATGTTCTGGAGGGCCTTCTCCAATTTCCGGACCTGGGCAGAAACGCAGGGGAAAGGAAGGCGCACCGGCAGAGGCAGCCCCGCCGCTCACCATTGCAGCAGCACTGCCCCTGTGGCGTCCACTCAGGGGGGAAACGGGGCGACCCGTCGGCTATGACGCGATGCTCCCCCTGCAAAAAAAAACTGACTGTTGGCCACAGGCCCCTTTTGGGGGTCTGGGGGGCTGGGGTAGGGTCCGAGACAGGCGTTCTTCATTTTTTTTGGGGGGGGGCAGGTGCATTCCCCCACATAATGCACAATACTCCGCCCCTCCCGAAAGGGAAGGTGCCCCAGGTACCAGAGTGAGTGCATAATTCTTGCCTTTTTTTGGGGGGTCCCCAGTGTGGGGAGACATCAAAGTGGTCGCCCTTGTTGCCCCTGGACTCCAGAGGTACCTTTGACAACTAAATGGTGGCCAGAGGCCCCCCAGGGGGGGCTGCGGAGGGTTTGGCACAAGGCCTCGGGATCAGGTTGTTTGCCTTTGGCGGCGCCTATTGGCCTCTCCCCACTGCTTGTTCCGACCCTCTTTGGGTCCGAACGTGTTTTGGTTGTGTCAACAGAACCCCTGGATGACTACTCTGGGGGTTGGAGACGGGCTGTTGCCCGTGCCGTGGACCAGGTGCACCCAGATGCACACTCCGAGTCCATGCGGGAGTTGGCCGACTCCAGCACTGACTTCTGCACGCTGGGGTGTGCATCTGCAGGATCATTTTCCTGACAGGGGCTTCTAACAACCACAATGATTCTTTCCCTGGCTGGGGGGGGGGGGTGCAACCTAAGGACCGGTAAAGCCAGCTCCCGCATGCGTCTACTCCCCTGCCAGCGTTCACAGGTCCTCACATTCAGTCATTTCCCAAGAACGTAACATTCGGAGGGTGATCCACCACACCTGCCGTGGGGACTGTGAGACAGGGGCAGAGAATTCCGAACTACCACGTGTTAAGCATCAGTGCGGCAATGCAGTTCTGGGCATTCTGCTCGTGGTGTTGCGAGTGGAGCGTGCCCCCTGTGCCTCAGTGTGTCCCTGTGGCCCATCAGCGGTGGTGAGCATCCTCCACCCACTTCACGGTCTTGGGAAAGACCTTGTGTAGGGCATGCCGGCGCCGGCACGGGAGGGATGCCAAGGGGCAGAAGCAGCACTTGTGAGCAGAAGGGCAGCTTTCCTCAGTGGCTTGGAACAAGTGGTGTAAACAATTTATTTCCAAAAAGCTCAAACCATGTGTACACTGGAAGGACCAACGGGCACACTTACTCTGCCCTTATGGCAAACCCCACTCTAGAAAACTGCAACCCCCCGCCATGGGATGCGGATGCGCGTGCACGACTGGTACCGTCAGGCACAAAGCAGAAGTGCAACCCAAAAGTCAAAGAGAAAGCTCTTCAGTGACAGGTCACAGGCGCCTTTCGCTGCAGTAGAAGGAACATCACGAGAGATGCGAATGGGTTCCACTGCACCTAAGTCTTACGAACTAATCCTTCGTTGATTCACGTATCATCAGGCATCGTAGGGCCCCTCTCCTGGTGGAATCCCCGGCAACCCCCCCTCCCCCCAAAGACCCGTGCAGCAGCGTCGCCAGAGCGGGCGGTGGGTCCCCCACGCGCACCAGACCTGCGTGCCGAGCTCCGCCTCGTGTCTCGTCAGGTCGGCGATCCTGCGCTCGTGATCCCGCGAGGCGTCCTTCTCGCGTTGCAGCTCGCCGCTGAGGGCCGTGATGCGCTCCTGCGCCTGCGCCAAATCCACCTGCTTCATTTCCAGCGACGTCGTCAGCCACACCAGGTCCCGGCCTTTTGCGGACACGTCCAGCTCCGCCACGCGCAGCTTCTCCAGCAGCTCCTGCGCCTGCTCCCTGTCGCCGCTGTCCCGGGCCTGCTCGGCGGCCGCCAGCTCCGCCGCGCGCGCGTTCAGCTCGGCGCGCAGCTGCGCGTTCACCCCCTTCTCCTGCTCCTCCGACGCCATGCTGACCCGGAGCTGCGTGTCCATCGAGTGCAGTTTGGTCTCCTGCTGCTGCAGGAGCCCCCGCAGGTGCTGGACCTCGTTGTCCTTCGCGCTTGCCTCGGCGTGCAGCTGCTCGAGGGTGCGCTTGATGTCGGCCTCCTCCGACACCGCCGTCGTCAGCTCCTGCACGCGCTGCTCCAGCTGCTCGGCCGGCCTCTCAGCCTGCTCCAGGCCGTCGGCCTTCAACTGCTCCGCAGGTGTCATTGCCATCGCCTGTGGGGGAGGCGGGGGCGGGCACAGGGCGGCGGTCATCCGACAGCGGTCGACGGTTGATCGACAGCGGGTGCCCGTCGGCCTTTGGTCGTCGCGCACAGGAACGCGGCTTCAACCGGCAAAACTCGGCAGAACGTGGGGCCCGCGTGTTGGGGTGAGGGGGGATTTACACAGGGTTCACGGTTCGCGGCTCGTGAATGTCTTCACGAGGGGAGAGTGGAGCGTTTTTTTGTGTCTTTTTTAAAAAGGGCCAACAACATGATAAAAAAACACGGGGTCAATGTGAGAAACGCACCGCGCGATCATTCTTCACTTTTGGCATCATCGTCAGGGGCGACGGTCTCCAGGTGTGCCTCCCCTTGCCGAAGGACGGGGGTGATCGCTAATTTTCGATCCCGCTGCCCTCCCACAAGCTCTACTCATGCTTTTGACAGGCGGTGTTTACCAAATTTTGACGAGATGAAAAAACAGTGCATTCATGAAATAGCACCAGATCCCGTGCGCACCGCGCCTGCGTTTCCCTGAATGCACGAGCCGATGCCCAAAACAAACAAGGAACACGTGGGGTTGGGCATGCGGCATGCAAGCATCTGGCAGATAGGGCACGGGAATCCGCCCGCTCAATACCAGCGACAAACGGGGGGCACTGTCCAAGGGAAAACAAGGGGAGCGCAGGACTTTCCCATGCGAAAGAAACAATAACAGACCCAGTCCCAGTGCTCTGCAGTCCCGGAGTCTCTGCAGTCTCTGCAGGCGCCACTCCGGTTCCATGGGCCCCAAGGGCTCGAAAGAATTTGTACAGTACAGTATTCAGTACCCTGGGACCCGTGGCACGCATCAGACTGAAAAAAAAAAAAAGATCCCTGGTGTAGCAGCAGCGCGGCTGGGACCCATGGCTGCCGGTGGTGGAAAACAGCCGACTTTTCGCACAGCGCGGGCACAGCGCACGGTGCTCCCCCATGGGCTCAGAGACACAGGAAGGGCTGGGCTTCAATGGTTCAACCTGGGCTTTGGCCTGCTGTTCCTGAAGCTGCCGTGCCAGCTCGTCATTCTCTTTCTGCAACTCGTTCGACTTGTTGACTTCAGCCTCAATCATGTCAGGAACCTGGGCCGAAACAAGAAGACTGAATGATTGAAGCAATTCCTTCATTTGCACTGAACGTGCGAGGGACAAGGGCAGAACATCTGTTGCCTGCGCCCGGCGATTTCAACCACCGGGGGGGTTCAGTACAATTCCGGACCCCAACACCCATGGCGTGAGCCAGGGGGTCTGGAGGGGGGGGGGGGGGCATCAACGCTGAGTGAGAATGCCGGTTGGTACTTCTAGCTGTCCGTACTTGTGGTACTTCTAGCTGTCCGTACTTGTTCACCTTTTGAAGAGGGAATCCTCTGTGTGGCTAACCCCTAACGCCGCGGAAAAATATTTGATAGCCGCAAGTGGGACAGTTGTCCGTCTGCTCACAAGTGCTCTTCTGCCCCTCAGCATCCCTCCCACACCAGCGGAGGCATGCCCCACACAGAGCCTTTTCCAATACAGCGGAGTTTGGAGGGTGCTTACCACCACTGATGTAGCAAATGTAACATACAGCCAGGAGGCTCCCGAACGCCACATGTTGGCCATCAGTGGTGGTGGGCGCCAAAACAAGTGTGTGTGTGTGCCATAACGGCTGAAAGAGTGTGCCCAGGGATGTATTGGAACAGACGAGGGGGGGGGAGGGTTTGGCCGGACCACCCCTCCTCCTATGGTCCCCGCCGAAGGCGGGCCAAAAATTTTGCTTAGTGAATAAATAAAATAAGCTTAAATCCTCTTGGCGCCGAATGCGCCTAGGCAAAATGTTGGCTGTCAGCCTCAAACATGGGAAGGGGAGGAGGGGGGGGGGTCGAGGGGGGGGGGGGGGGGGCTTCTCCTGTGGTTGTCAGCCGGTCTAATACATCCCTAGCAATGTGATACATATGCCCTTGCCAACAACATTGCACACATGAACCAAAAAGAATTTTTTGATCAATCGATTTAATGCACTGAATACTTGACGCACTGGCATCAAACAGCAGCTCAGAAATTCTTAGCCTACCTATCTTGTGCATGCAACGAGAGAGTTGGCTTCACGGCAAATGCCGCATAGTATGATCCGTTTTCTACACAGCGCATATCGAAAAACGGCAAAACATCAGACCTTGGCTGCTTTACTTGGCTTCTCCTCCTCCTCGGTGGCTTCATCAGCATTATCCTTCTTGCGCTTTTTGTTTGGGCTCGCTTCCTCCTTCTGCACAGCAGAATGCAAAAATGATTTTTTTGGACTTGCTTTTGTCCTCATTTGCCTTCTTTTTGGTCTTTTTGGGCTATGTGCGATGGGATAATCAGGGATAGCATGGGGCATACGATGGCTTTTGGGCAACCATGGTCTTGGGTCGGCCGGCTTCGTGGACAGTTTTTCTGTTTCTTCCTTCCTTCCTGCAGACAAAAGCGTCATCTGGGGAGGGTCGACGTCAATATGATTAGAGGGATGGCTCTCATCGGGGTGATAGCAAGGGAAAGAGTGCCGAACACAAGACCCTCGGGATGGCAACAATATAAGACGGTCGATGGCCAATATGCGTGAGCTCCACTTGATTTTTGGCATGGCGGTTTCCCGCCGAGGCACAACAAAAAAGCGGCCGAAGCACAGGTTTATGGCGGGCCAAAGTGCAACGATGGACAGTGGCACGAAACCCCCTTATTTGTGACCTCTTTACTTGAAGGCCCTCTCCCACTCACCAAACGCGTTTGCCACTCTATTCATGGTACTCATGCACCAAACAACTTATTCACCGTTTTGCTCCACAGCCGCGTTCTCACACACTGACCTAGCGCCCTTAAGGCACCGCTCACGCCACGCTGTCACGGCCGAAGGAGACCTGGGCGTTGCTTACTGGCACAACTTTTTTCAGTGCCATGGAACGGGGGGGAGTTTAAGCATTCGCATGCTGGCACGAAATGTCACCGCTCAGGATAGGAAACGGATGCAAGTAGTGTGCAACGTGCACCGGCGCAATTTTCTCATACAACCAACGGCAACAACACACGCGTAGCACAAGTTAACTCTTTGCTTGTTCGAAAATGTTGTGCTTTCGTGCCTTGGGTTGTCTATCACGACCACTTGTGTAGCCAAACGACGCACAACGGAACGCTCACGAACGTTCATTGACAATCTCCTTTGACAGTTTTGCGCGTTCTCCGTCTCGCGACCTAACCATATTGCTACTTGCACGCCCTCTCAGTGTGTAGTAGGGTATGAACTAGCACGATCGTGGCGAGTGGTGGGTGTAGCCTGGTGTTGACGTCGACGCACGGTCTAAGGTAGCGAGGATACTGCTTCACAAATCTGTGCACGCTTCCCTCAAATCTCGCACTGCGATTGTTTGTTGGGTGGTGACGGGGCCCGTCTTGTCTTTGGAGTATTTCAAGGGCCGCACGCCTTTGGAATTTTCCGTAGAACGTGCACCTCGTATAAGTGGTCGTCGTGGGTTCCTCAGAGGTGTTGGCTGCACAACATTGGTGGCCGGTGCGACTGCAAAACATCGTCTGGGACACGGCCAGGGTGCACCAGGAATATGTCTCGTCTACTTATCCGCCCGGTACCTGTAGAGCCGTCGTGCACTCTCCTGCAATGGGAGAGTGCTGCTGCACGGAGGATGTGTGATGAGGCATCACGGCACTGCATTCGACATCAACTCTTCGCCATCAGCACGACAACTCATGGAAATGGCTTGCGCCCAAAGCTGCAGAAAAGTAAGAGAGTTTGTGTATCGCATTTGCCTCATCACACCCAAGTGTCCATCCAGCGCTTTACACCGTGCAATTTGAAATTTGCTCTTCGCCGTTTCGATATTGATAATATAAGTTACTACAGTAGTTGCTGTGACCGACAAACTAGTGGTTGCTGTGACCGACAAACTGTGTTTCACTGAAATTGGTTTCCGTTTCTATCCCAAGGTGATTAATTGGCAGGGTACCTTCGGCACGGCCTCCGGTTCAGCACCCTCTCGCACAAAGGCACGCGGAAGGAAACCTCCTTGTGAACTTTTTGCTTATGCGCGACAGCGCGCTGGTAGATGCGGCGGCTGGGAGAGGGCCCCGGCCGCCACGGACCACTGAACCATCTGTATAGAAGTGCGTACCCCCTCCTGGAGCAAGTGGGGTAGATTTTTTGGGTCTGAAAGGCAACGAAAATATGCAACAGACTCGGAATCCAAATCCGCACAAACTGATGTGACGGGAAAATCGTAAAATTGTTACTAAAAAATCGACTTTTTAGCAGCAGGCAAATCCCGACTATGGCGCCGGTCGAACTGTCGATATTTTTCGAATCGTCGAAAATTGAATCTCATTGTCCGAATTTGAACATAATTAATTTGACATAAGCAATAATTGATTCCTTATTCACAACTTCACAACTGATGAGCAACATGTATTCGTTGGTTTCAGCTTTAGAGTTAAGAAAAAATCAACTCATCGGTTCCAATCTTGTAGAAACGGAAAAAATTTCCGAGAATGGAAAATGTTGCACGAAGGGTATGAAATTTCTTGTTATTCATTCAATCGGTTTGTTATGGTAATTTCGCATGGCGGTTGTGCGATGCACTGAGCACTTTGGAATGCAAAAGCAAGCCTTTGCATGGTTTTGGATTCTGCACATTGCCAAAGTACAAATGATGTCACCTTTAGCATTGTTTTGCGACATCGAAGTGTGTTACAACATTCTTAAAATTTTTCGTACCATTGTACATTGTAATGTAAAGGTGCAAAAGGCTAGAAGTCGTCCAGTAATCGTAGTTCCGCTCCGAGCAATCAAATATTCTTCATTCAGGCATTCAGGTGCAAGTATAACAAAGCCACTAGAGTAAAAACTATCGAACATCGAAGCCATCGAGCAGCAAGGAGAACAAGCAAGGATAGACCTGTGTTTTAGGAACGTTTTGTTAGAAAAAAAGTGAAATGCTCGAAATCTTGGTTAAAATGATATTATGTCTTTGTTTATGTTTCCATTATCTTTTTGTATGTGCACTAGCTGTCTCAAACAACCTACTATCGCATGCAAAGCTATGATACGTGACTTGGGCACAGAAAAATAAATATTGTAGGCAGAAATATCCAAAGTTGGAAAAGTAGGTCGCCAAAGACCGTTTTTGGGACAATGTTTGTTGTTTCTGGATTTCATGCTCAAAAAGTAGACTCAATGCTTACCCATATGGCAGAGTTGAGAATGGAGACCTAGCCCATAGAAAATCTCTGCATGGGAGCCGAAGACAATGCAAAGGTTAATTTGGTATTTTTAAACGTGCTTGTAGCAAAAGGCAAAGCATTGGTGAAAATTACAAGTTTTCTTTGGCAACTACTGTGCTACAAATGTGGGTTTTCATCGAGGCTCGTATGTTTGTTACTAAACTCCTTCTTCAACTAGCAAGGAAACAGATACATGTAGATAGCAAAGATGGAGCCGGTTGGGGGGGCGTAAAGAGCAATCGGTCACTGCTACCATAATGCCGAGGGCGAATGAGTTGCGCTTTGCTGAAAAAATGCAGTTTCGCTGTTTTTTGTAGCCTTCAATCAGAAACATTGTGTCGAAACATGTTGTCTTTTCCACAGCAAAGTAAGGTAGGTCATTGTATCAAAGTGTGCAAAACGGAGTTACGAAACATTGCATTCAGATCGTTGAACTTCATGTTTGCCAAAGTAGGGTTGTTTTGAACAATTTTGAACCGCGAAACAGCTATTTTTTCAATATTTTTATCGTTTTTGCACATTTTGAGCCCAGAAGAGAGGCCTGTCTGAGACCAAACGATGAAAGGATATGCTAGGCTTGGTTGGGGGGGCGCGTAGCATCCCGGCAACCAAGCCTAGCCATGTAACATGCATCAAACCTATCTTTTTTTCTTAGAATTGCTTAATGTATGAAGTAACCATGCCTATACATATGTAAAGGGGTCGCGTACTTCAATGTTGCCTTCATTTTCTTCATCTTCTTCATCTAGATAAAATTTTTCATCCTTAGTGTCGGTTTTACACTTTAAACAATCTTGCTGGCTAACTAGAGCCACATACATGCATAGAAAAAAAATTGCTTCTATTCACGAAGGCTACAATTGTCTAGGGCTGCCTTTCTAATCTATGCTTCTGAGCTAGGACTCAGCTTTGATGCATTTGCCTGATTACGCTAGTAGGTAGGCTATACCTCGTTTAGATGGTGTTGCATGCATTGTGAGCATGGACTCTTTTATTATAACTATACCCCTAGGTTTAGCTACAAAATTCTTCATGGTTCCACCGAGAATGATTCGAGCCTGCTTCTCCCCTTCCGCCCTCCCTTGTTTGTCCGTTCACAGGGTGCCTAGAGAAGCCACCTCTACCGGAGAACGCTGGAAATCAACTTCCCAAGCCCTCAAAAGCGTGCTTGTGTTCCAACCCTTCGCAAGGACAAGATTTCAGCTGTGTTCTGAAGCCTGGAAAATATTCCGAATTACACACTGGGGTCGGCCTGAAATCGGAGTATTACTAAAAAGGAAACGATGTCAGTGCAATACTTAGGAATGTTACAGTAAAACAAAAAGACACCATGCACAGCCACATGACAGAGTCCGGTGTCCGGTAACCCGAATGTCGTATGCCATGGTGGGCCTCGGCTGCTCGCGGGCAGGTCATCCGCCTAAGCAGGGTCCCCACTGCGCCCAGCCGCAGTGGCACGGCGTACGGAACCGAACCCGCACTTGTCCCGCGACAAGGGACTGCCCTACCATTGGGCTACGCCGCATGGCATCAGCGGCGTAGCCCGGCAAAATCAGCAAATGAGCCGCTCCATTTAATGCATGTAAAGCAGTTCGTAATCTCTAAAATGCCAACTCGATTTTTTTTTGGTGTTGAAAGCATATTGCTCTTGGCATCAAGGAGCAAGGCACCAAGAATCTAGCAAGATTCTAATTTTGGAATATAGAAAAAAATGAAATACAGAAGCTGCCTTGTTTTTAAGATTTCCCCCAATTCAGAATAGTGAGTTGCCCCAGTTCAAACCGGTCAACGTGCCATGGAATCTTCCATGCCCTACTTGTTTTTCGTTCCGGGTTTTCAGATTTTCTCCTCAAATCATTGCTATGGTACCATGCTTTTGGCCTGAATAGAGGCCCTCATTAGCCTGCCAATTGTGCAAAATGACATATACCTCCAAACTATTACTCTTGCAAAATCATATCTTCTCGTTTTTACATTCAATGGCAGAATTTTGGCGTGTAGTTGGTATATTTGTTTCTTTCTACATACACATTTGTAGTCACATTATTTGCATTGAGTAAGAAAAAGTGTATTTTCCTGCCAAAAGGTTAGCTTTAATTGTTATACAGAGGCCTAAAGGCATAACTCATTTTTATCTTAGTATTGGCTTATCCAAAAAGGGGTGATAAGACATTTTGACCTACAAAACTAAGCATTGAACAATGGATGTTGTGTGGACCCCTGACCCCCCAACTGATTGATCCTGTACACCATTTCTTGGACTGACCGAGGTGCTAACATTGATTCATAGCCTATACATTTTTCTATACGCTGTCATGAATGCTTAGCTATCCTAGTGGTCTGCACCCTAGGGGGCTGTGGCACCTCTTTTTGAGAAGTCCTGGGTTCAATTCCCAGTCAGCCTAGCTAAGTAGGAATATCCCATGTGACATGGCAGTGACCTCAGCGCCACGAGCCATGCCACCTCAGCACCTATGGGACCCAAAACAAAGAGTGCACATCTCTGGATGGCACTATAAAAGAGAAGATGCCCATGTGGGCGGTGTCCATGTTTGTAAGATATTTTCTAACTATCTTTTCATAAATCTGTGGTTATTGTGAGTTTCCTTTGTTGCTACATTATCTCCCTTGAACTACGGCCCTTCATGTTGTGGATTTGATCATGTGGTCCTTTGCCTTGCAACTGTGGGTACTTATTTGGGTTGATTTCATCAAAACTTTTTTGTTTGGAAAACCTGCACTACATCAAGAAGCAGCAGGAGCAAGCAGGGGCATCAACAAAACAATATCATCAAAGCAATCAACAGTGAAAGCCTGTTTTAACTTTCTCATTGACTTCCATGCTTCCGTTGAATGTTGTTCATCGAATTCCTTCATCTCCTCTCGCTGATCTCTTCAACTAGCATAGTGAAAGATTAGTTTCATTTTCCACGAGATGCAGGCAACCAACAACCTAGGCCACTAGGGTAAAGTAGATGCAAACTATGCAAACTATTCTTCCTTTGCACAAAGGGCCTCTGCCGAGCATCTCGGAAGGATAACTGTATAAACCGGCGGCCACCTCTTACAAAATTGGAATAACCTCTACTCACCAGTTTTTTTGGCCGCAATTCCGTGGAATCGCTGAATGTCGCGCCGTTGCCGGCTTTGCTGCGTCGGCGATTTACAGATATTCGTTTGGCGGATTCCTCAAAATTTTTGGAGGGTTGAAAGCTGATACTTTGGATATCGTTGATTTATGGTGAAAACCAACACCCTATCAATTTAGTTTCCGGTCGAGTTAAATTTTTCAGCGCCAAATCACGGGGTAAAAAATTCTACCGGAACGGAAACTCAATACATGGAGAGTTGGTTTTGTCATCAACTACCAATATCCAAAGTCTCAGCTTTCAATTCACAAAGAATTTGCAAAAATCCCGCGAACAAAACACTGAAAATGGCAGATGCGGCAATGCCAGCGATGGCGCCGCCAGAGCCCATGGATCACCGGTAACAACCGGTTGTTAAAAAAGTTTTCGGTTCCACCCACCGATGGTAATTTCAAAAAATCACCTACAGCATCCGATTGTTTTGGAAAGCACCAGGCTACCTCATTGTGCATTAGCAGATGTCCATTGATACACTGAATTGGCCTAAACTGACAAGAAATGCAACCCAAAAAACGGCAATGCAGCAAAAAACAAAAGCTCCTTGTTTGGGTTTTTGGGCGCAAAAGCTTTTCACAAATCACAACATCTTTTTGACATTAGCTGCACTATTTTTAGATTCTTGCCATGTTTGGCATGCATGGCAGCTTTTTGACGGAATCTCAACACAAATCAGCATGCTTTGCGACGATCACCAAAGATTGCATGTGGCTATAAAACCCATTTATCTTAAAACACATGTCAAAGATATGGTGACTCCTTGCACCAGTTCGTGTAAACGTGTTTCTCTTGGCATGAAATCAAAATAAGGTGTAGATGGCTTGCAGTAGATCATAAAATGGTCGGGGCCCTTTGCGGCAAACCAAGCAAGGGCATACATGTCTTTAAAATTGTAAATCCGTCTAGATCTCTTGTGCCAAATCATAGATAGATATAGACCTCTGAACAATTTGCCACATCCCTTGCACCAAATTCTAAAACGGCTGAGGCATCTTTCTAATGAGGTCCAAAAAGGGGTACACCTTTCTATTCGTTGGCGCATAGTCCATCCCCTCACCTGAAATCTTAGCCCATAACGACTTCTGGGGCAGATGGAATGAGCTGGCACGACAGCGTGAACAGTTGTTTCAACAGAGGGGAGGGAAGTGGGAGAGGATTGCGGCGAATTTACAGGTGACCAACAGGCTCCTGGCGAGGTCTCCTGAGCGAAAATTGGCCAGGATTGCCCGGTTGTCCACTGTAAATATTGACTATGACCTCACAAAGCCCGGGTGTGTCATATACGCGGTCTGTGGCCCGTTTCCGACATACGTGGGCCAGTGTGGGGCGATTCATGGGGAGCGGCCGCTGATCGACCGTTTCCGTGAGCACTGTGAGAAGGCGAGGGCGATACATAACCATTACGTAGGCAAGCATTGTAAGAGGAGGGCAGGGGCGATTAGACAGGGTAAGCTACCCTCCCTGGCGCGTGTGCTAGCCCGGCATGGCTGCCACAATGTGACCATTGTCCCCTTGGAGCAGGTGTCTAGCTCAGAAGCGTGCGAGCGCGAGCGTTTCTGGGATCGTGTTTTGTCCCCCACGCTAAACCAGAAAGTTCCTTATGGGGGGCTGGACCGCCTGACATGGGAGTTTCTGGCGACCGACCGTGTGGAGGCCCCAGAACAACGGACACTCAAACACAAAACAGAATTCCTACTGAAGAAAGAGCTGGGTCCTCAGGATATTTCATCAGTGCTGGAGTTCATGTGCCACATAAATAAGCACGTTGACGCGGCGCTTTTTGAGCGACTTTTTCGAAAGGTCAATGCCGATGTGAAGAGGTTGTGGGGCACAAACCTTCCGAGAAGGGTAGTTGTCAAAGTGCCGTCGTATGCCCAGGATGTGCTGGATGCGGTAAAGAAGGTCGTGTGCACTGAGCTCCGCAGCCTGTGGCTTCCCCCAGGCCTATGCCGTTGGCTGTGCAAGGTGATCAACGTGATTCCAGCACCCACGGCGCGCATTGCTGAGTTTGCCAAAGTGTCCAGATCTGTGGTGGCAGGGAGAGTCGCGCATGCGCTTGACGAGAGAAATACCGACTGCCAATTGGGCGAGTGGGTGCCAGCAGGGTCTTCAGGCGCTTGGGTTGTGAAGCCTAGCCCTAGCCCTTTTGATGTGGCTTGGGAGGACATAGAGCGGCTGACGCGCGCACGTACCCTGAGGGACAGATGCCGCTGTCACGAGCACTTCAGGGCGCACCCCTGTTTGGAGAATTCCACAGGACACGTGGTGCTTCGCACCACAGATCAATGGTGCGCGTTACTGGGCGAGGACTTGGGCTTGTCCCTGGCATCTAACGCCCGCAACCGAGTATACCCCACACACATATCACTGCTGAGTTCCCTCCACTCCTTTGTACAGAACCTCCAGTCCATTTCCTTCCCCCAATTTTCTGTGGAGTCAGGAAAATTTACAGAGCCCACCCGACTGCTAAGTGACGACAAAGTGCAGGTACTCCTGGATGATATTGCTACGACCACGTGGCGACAAATTGAGACATCTGTAGAGTCCTCTCCTTGGCTGAGTGAGTCGCTTGCAGGGGCCGGGAAGGAGCGATTATGGGAAATGCGGATGAGTGGAGGAGTTTGGGACAAACAACCGAATAGGAATTTCGCGGTATGCCGGGTGTTGGACGACATCCGCTGCCATGAGAGTGTACTCTTCGGCACACACTTTGCGCTGTATGGCTGGTCCCCCACCCCCAGGGATGCACGCATCTCGGCACTGCATAGCTTGTTGCTCAGGGCCCAGGCGAGGGGAGTGTTGGCAGATGCAGCCGAGGCCCAGCGGCTTCCCCCGAAAATGAAAGCCGATAACCTGTTACAGTGGATTCAGGATCTTTTTCCTGAAGCAGAGTCTGAGGTTGAGGAGGGCGACACGTGTGTGCAGGAACCACACGGATTCTGAGTCACTGTGGGTGAAACACGCATGCGTCTCGGCGATGTGGTCACCGGGAGCCGCCAGTCCAGCCCCTGTACCCCCCCGTCGGTTTTTGCACTTTTAAAATGGAAAAGTGACGAAAAATCAGTGCCAGCCAGTGTGAAATGGCGCGACGTGGTGTCGTTTGCGTCGCACCCCCTTAAGGGGTGGAGCAGGCTGGTGGGGAGGTGCCTGCAGCTGTTGATTAAAGAAATGACGATGGCCGATGGTAGTCTGGGATTTTCAAAACTAACAGGTGTTCGAGACCTAGCATGGGCGACAAACAGGATGGGGGCCCCGCTCGAGTCACTGAAGTTGAAAGAGCAGGACATGTCTGACATGTTCTGGGAGATCCCCAGCCATGAGGTACAGGCAGCCACACAATGGGCGGTGGGGGCATGCAAGAAAAGAAGGCGTGGGAAACAGCTGTGGTTTTCGCTGTCCAAAGAGTCTCGCGGCTTGGACCGCATGGGAAAGTCGAGCCACAGGCAGTTTCGAATTCTGCATGCAGATCACGTGCTCCGATTTGTCGACTATGATCTGTTTGATAATACCCTGTTTGTGTTGCATCGCCTCATCCTGCGGCAAGGGGGGTCGGGGGTCCCCATTGGGGGCTTCATATCCGCCCAGCTAGCAGAACTGTGGGCCCTGTGGCGTGAGAACAGACAGTTGCAGGGTGAGGTAAAGGACAGGAACTCGTTTGAGAGTGCCTGGAATGACGCCATGCACAGCCAGGAGACAGTCTTCCCTGAGGTTCAGCCCCCAGAGCGTCCTGTACGCCCGTCCCTGTGTGGGTCTGTCACAGGTCCGTCAGACTTTACGTTGTCCCCTGCGGCCTCTTCTTCCATGCAAGTGTGCGGGAGAATGATGCGCTCACAAACCCCTCACCTGGTGTCGTGGCCTGTGCTCCATAATGAGGGTTTCCAGGGGTGGTGGGCGCCAGTGGAGGCCATGCTTGCCAGCCTGCAAGTGAACAGTGTGCCAATATTATTTCTGAAGTCGACTCCCTGGGATGGGGCGCCTGAAGGGCGTCTCAGTGTCATCCTGGGGCATACGCCTGCCCGTGACAGACATAAAGGAGGAATGCACCTGAAAGGGTTTGACGTCTTTCGCAGTGTCTTGGGTGAAGCCCTTCACCCTCCAGACTGGGGAGGACGTGACGGCCTGGACTCTGCAGGAGCGCCTTTTGTGTTGTTTGGCAGGTACAGGGATAATATATACGTCATCTATTCTGCTATACCCCCAGACGTTGAACCCTGGGTGGATTTTGCTGTTGCCACGTTCCTACGTGTCCTGTATGGTATCCCTTTGAAATGGGAACTGCACCCCGCTGACGGTGTCAACTGGGGTGAAGCCTGGCTTAGCACCGGCTCAGGCAAATTTTCTATCCTCCGAAAGGGGGTCTGTCGATCGCTGGATCAGCTGTCTGCGCCCCCGCCAGGTGTGGAGTGGGAGAGGTGGATACACCCATCGTCACCTAATGCCCGCGCAGTTTGGGGCTCATTTCTGCCAGCCGCCATGGCCAAGTGTGTCTGGTTTGCGTGGGATGCAGGGGACGTAAGACAGAATTTTCGCTCCCTTGTGTGGGGGCTGACACGTGGGGCGGTACCAGGAGGTTGGTGGAAAGCCCCCATGCGCAGGTTTTTTGAGTACTGGTCCCTGGAGCGCTTCTTCCCGCTGCATGCAGTTTTTAATTGGCAGAAGGAAGCCAGAGCCAGGGCAGCAGCAGATTTCACGAAGGCGCAGCAGGAGGAGGTCTGAGAGAAGTGTGCACAAGGGTGGGAGAGGGCGGGGACATTTTTTTCAGACCCACAGGTTTGGTACGGATACAGTCTCTTACGGTGTTGGATGGTGGTGCTCGACTTAGACAATGTAGACAGGATGGTGCAGACATACCCGTGGTGGTGCCCGTTGTGTACCCATAGAACGCTGATTGCTGCTTGTGTTGTAGTTTGAGAGTGAATAGCGTAAGAAGAACGAAAGGCGATGGGCAGGGAACGGGAGGACAGGGTGAAGCGCTTGATGCCTGCACATGTCAAACTGTTTCCCAGCCTATGACCGGTTACTGAGGAGTCTTCTTGCCTCGCGCTTTCTGCTTGCTCATTTGTATTTTGGCGTAAAGAGTGTGCCCAGCCCTACGGAGCTCTGCACCTATCTATGATTTGGCGCACCTCTTTCGCCAAATGGTTAAGACGTCTACACCCTTTGCCCCAAGTCATTCAAAAAAAAAATGGCACAAATCAGTTTACGATTTGGCAGAGCCTTGGCGTCAAATCATAGAAAAGTTTAGACCCTTTGCTAAATAATAAAGCCGCGTAAACCCTTGCCACAACTTATTCATTGTTGTGGACCCTATGTCATTTGGCACACACCTTGCACTAAATCTTGGAAAGGTCTAGACCTTTTTGTCATTTCGTTAACCCATTGTGCCGACCAACCCTCACGAGCAACTTACATGGCACCTGACCTTTGTTTTTTGCCTTATTTTTTATATAGCAAATTCTCCTTCTAGGTGTACATTCAACTTTGTTGGGTTTGAAAAAGTGACCACCAGGCTATATAAGTATGTGCAAGCTACAAAAAAAAAAGTTACATGACTGTTTGCCAACTTGCCAGAATATAGCAACAGCAAAAAAACCACATCACCATGCCGGCATACTTTTACATGATTGCTTGTTGAAGCGGTTTAGGTTTAGTGGAGTTTACATTTGTTTTAACAAGTGCCCACACAAACGTGCAAGCGCACCTCCACATCAGCCTCCCGATTTCCCATTTTCCATTTTGGCCTTGTCTGGAATCGAACCTCCAAGATCCGGACATCCATGCCAACTACGCTGCCGCTCAAAGATCGTGCATCCAGTGCTGCACCATCCGGGTATCTACATATGCAGGAGTGAATTTCTCATCCAGTGGCCCGATTTTTCACCTACAGCCAAATCCCCAAATCTGTTTTTCCAGCCCTGCCCGGAATCAAGCAATGGCATAGCACAGGGATAAAAAACCAACCCTGGGTACCAAAAACAACCAAACAAAGGGTTGGGGGAAGGCTTATCCACCCTTTTGGGATGGCAGGGACTATCATCTCCAACTCCGACAACACCCTACTAGAATGGCATGCAATCCCAAGTTCCTTTTGTCCCTCCCGTTTAACCCCCAAATTTACCATCCAAATGTGTGAAATCACTTGCATAAAAATTGGCCCCGGCACCAACAAAATGACCTGCTACCCTGCCCCTTGCCAATTACAGGAAAACGAGCCATGATACGATACATCATTGCAATCAAAAAAGCATGGGACAATCCTTGTCAATTTTGGAGGATGTGTTTGTTTGGATGGGTCCTGAAACTGGTGCAACATTGGATTTCACAACGTTGATTGATCTTCTTCAGTCTATCTCCATCATAGATCAATTTCAGAAGCATGAAACGTTTGATGAGGTGCAATTCTCGTAGCCCGGTGCACTGCTTCCCAACAGAAAAATTCCAATAAACCGCCACCACTGTGAGACCACAACCACTCCAAAACGCCAGGAGCCCCCACCCGGATAGCTGGGAGGCACGGAGAAAAACCACTTCAAAACACTACCATACCAACGCACCACCCTGTTGTGCCACAACAAAAATTAACTTTCTGGAACCCCATCGAGCAGGGGAGGCAACAAAAAACAGCTGGCCTCAATCTGCCTAGAACCACCCTGAGAATCTGCACAAGATAACCAAATGAGGCAACTGGTGTCCATTGATATGCACAATGTGCATCAGATAGATTTGGAGTCGCAATACACAGATCTGCTGCAGTGTAAGCACTGGTGCACAGATACTTCTGAAACAAACCGTTGCGCAAATGGGTCATGGATTTTTTCACAATCACCCACCAGAAAAGACCACCCCAATCTTGGCCCAAGAAAAATTGCGTTTGCCCTATACACCACTCACCAACTGGACATGACCACAGAAAAGCATCACAAAATACAACCTGCAAAATGAAGCAGCCCTGGGAGCAGAACTGCTGCAGGTCTACTTGTGTCCTAGAGACAGCCTCAGCTGGATACTCTTGTGTGCAAGGTGAAACACTTTTCCCTAATTTGTAGAGGGTATTGAACAGCAGGAGGGACATGTTGTGGTAGCGTTAAATGCACCGATATAAATATATTGAACCCTTTCCTGTCACTGATGGGCTAACTACAGGCTACAGGCTACAGACTAATTTGGTTTCTGCAGGGGGATACTCTCAGTGATGCTGGGCTGTGTTTATAAGGCGGCGGGGTCTTTTGGCCTGGAGACACTTGACCCACTTTTTGGCTTGGGAAAAATCAACTTTGACGAGGCAGCCCCTTGCAGGACCCACCCAGACCCCCATACCCAGAAAATAACTCTGTATTAACACAGCGCAACCGGCACACGAGATGCCGCAAGGTGCCAGGCTCTCGTGCACTTAATCTATTCCAGTATTCATTCACCTCAATGCACAATGGGTCACATGGTGTATCTCTCACAATTGAATTCCCTGCCATGGATATGCCCACGATACTATCAAAGGGTGAAGGGGCGTTGTGATGTGGCGGACTGGGGATGCTGCCGGTGTGACTGGTCGGCTGGCCCTTATCACACCGCGTCAACAAGCTTTCTCACATACTGCAATGTCTCTGAACTATGACGCGGTGGTGTATCCATGTGTGAGACCTCCCCCCTCCCCCCCAAGGATACATCATGTGGGGGTAAGCATTCAAATGCGCGCCCACATCCTTCATATCCTGGTCCTGGTCGTATGATGCACAGTGCCAGCCAGGTCCATAGCTGTGTCATACATAGGCTAGAGAGGGAAAAGGTGCTGGGAAGACTTCCTGGGAGTGTTTTACGTGCAACTGCCCCGTCCGCTGGAAGGATGGTCCTTAAATCCCCCAAAAATACCTTGCACAGATCAAATGGGACGTGTCCAGTGCCACAACATCGCCCCACGCCCTTACATGTCTGACTTGATCGCATGGAAATGCCAGGGCATGCATCACAGGGTCACACTTGACGGCCAGAACCGACCATTGCACCTGCAAATCATGTCGCTGGGATGAGCGGCGAAACTGACGGTCCATCCTCCAGTCACTCTCATTAGTTTCATCTGTCTATCTGCCCATTTTGCTCTATGTTGCTGCTGCTGCTGCTGTTGCTGCGGCGCTCCTACTGTTTCCTTCACCTCCTCCTCCTCCTCTTCCTCCTCCTCTTCCTCCTCCTCCTCCTCCTCCTCCTCCTCCTCCTGGTCCTCCTCCTCCTCCTCCTCCAGTAGTCACCGGAGCCCTGCCTCCAATCTCATGCTATATTTTGCCACTGTTGTACGCAGGGCGTGTGCAAAGCTACGGATGTGCTGCGCTTCATGGTGCACGTTATTGTGTCCGCAGCGGAGGCAATGCTTACTTGAACTCGATGTAATCATCCTTCAGAACGTTCTTCTCCAGCACATCAAATATGCCTGAGCAAACAGGGAGCACAGCATGTGGGCTGGGCTCAACTGTGGGGACCATGGGTGCACATTGATGCGTACAGTCTGTTGGTGCGTTCGCCAAACCTGCTCATGAGATGCCCTAAAATAAAACACCAATACCCTTGACCGTGGCAAGCACCCTCCAAACTTCACTGTCATGGAATGACTGCATGCAACGCATGCCGGCGCCTGCGAGCAGAGGGGCAACTGTCCCACGCTCACCCCACACACACCTTGGCCAGCGCCAAAGGACATTTTACCCAGTGAGGAAGGAGGGGAGGCTTGTGGGTGACAGGGGAATGTCTGCCCCAGGGATGTATTAGAAAGGGGGGGGGGGATGGTGGGGTCTGAAGGGGGGGAGGGGGAGGGGGGTTTGGCTGCGACCCCCATCCTCCTTGGGTCCCCCTATGGTCCCCGCCGAGGGCGGGCGAAGAATTTTAAGCTTAAATCCTGTTGGCACCGAAGGCGCCAAAGCAAAATTTTGGCTGTCAGCCTCAAACATTGGAAGCGGAGGAGGGGCGGGGGGTCCAGGGGGGGGGGGGGGCACCCCCCCTCCTTCTACGGTGTACGGCCGTTCTAATACATCCCTGGTCTGCCACACTGTGCGCCATTGCAGCTGCTGCCCCCATGGCGTGTACTCTCCTGCCAGCGCTGGGAGTCAGTCATCTCAAGACCGTGGAGCGTCCTTTCCACTGGCAGTGATGTGAGACCGTGTAACAAAGGGCCAGAGGGTCGCAGAAGGGGGAAGGGGGGCAGGGGGTTGCACTGGGATCTGCAGCCACAAGCAGACCACAGCCCTGACCTTGGGGGCATACCCTTGTATCGGTTGCTTGCTGCCCGCGTCATGCGCAGCACTGTACTCTTTAACACCCCCAATTCTTCTGCAGTTGTCACAGTGATTGGCACCTCGAGCTCCTTGGACAAACGTTCAGTCAAATACTCCAACTGCAAATGCAACGTGGCGAAGGCTGCAGATCAGGCGAGGCACGGAGGTTTCCGTATCACGGTCTCAAGATCGGTGAGGTGACGTGAGATCCTGGGCGTTCTCAAGGTCCAGCGAATCATTTGTATTGGTATGATGGCCGTGGGATTTGGAACGCGGATGCATGTTGCACTCGCACTGTGGCTGGACGGATGGGGTGCAATCAAATAATCAAGCAGGGGGCAGTGTAAATTTGGCTGAAGGTAGGTGGAACTGTCGAAATGAGAGTTGGAAATTGGAAATTAGAGCTTTTTCATGATTGCCGATTGCATCCAATATCGCGGGAAACGGGGCGGCAATGGCTAAGGAGACCGCAAACCCGGAGAAATGCGCTTTCTCCGGATAAGGGCTTATCCGGAGAATGGGCTTATCCGGAGAATTTTGCTGCCGCAGCCAGATTTTGGTCAATTTCAGCCCATTATAGGAAAGTACGGTATATGTAATATTTTGTACATTTGTATTATTATTACTGTTATTATTCTCTGGTACATCTGTTAAATTTCAGATTTTAAATTTGTTAAAATTTGTCTCCTGCTTTCACACCAATGAAACCCTCAATTTGGCCTAAACAGTTTGTGCTTGCTACAAAGCTGTGCATGACACCCATCTACCTTCAAAAAACACATTCCGAATCTGATTACGGTAATTTGCCAAATGCCGGCGCAAAACAGCCCGTCCTTCACAGTCGCAAGGATTCTCATGGAATTTGTGGTCTTTTCTGGATTTTTTTTATAGATTTCCACATTGAAACCCAGGCTACTCACCTATATGAAAATTTCCAGATTTGGTGCCAGATTGCCTGATTTATAGACGCCAGAAGGTCAGGCCTTCAGCGATGCGAAATGGGTACCTCTACTTCGGTACCCACTCAGACCCCCCTCCCTTTACATGTTAATTCCTTAAAACAAAGCATGACCAGTGCTTCTGTCGGATGCAGTACTGCGGTCACCTGTATTAGTGTCGGACTCAGCCTGCATGCTCTTGGGTGCAAGTCCTTCTCCGGCCGTGCGTGCCAGAGGCTGGGGGACAGCAGCAGCGGCGGCGGCAGCCTTGACTGACCAGGGCCCTCTCCCTACTCTCTGGCATTCAAGGGAAGGCCTTCACAGGTCTCAAAACAGCAATGACAGAGCTATGATGGGCTTTGTGCAGCGACGGAGATCAGGCTGTGGGGGCTTTTTGCAAAGATTTCTTTCAACTTGCACAGCTTTACAGAGGGCGCTCTTACGGTTATCTCTGAACAAATCTGCTGGCTGGCCCGGCACCAGAACTGTGGCCAGGTGCCACTGGCTTGCTCTTGCACCACCGGCGGCGTGAATCTGCTCAACCAGCCACTGCTCTCTTCTGGGGTCACACACTTCGGCCCTTCGACCAGACCCAATGAACCTGCGAAGAACACTTTGAACATGTGTCCAAGCCATTTGCCTGAAGCTGGGACCAAATTGTGTGCAACGCCTTCCTGTGAGCGCGTTCCTGAGTAAGCTTTCATCGACCAAACATGTGCGGGCGAATATTGCCTTCCTTTGGTCTCAGGCTCAAGGCTGACCTTGCTGGCAAACCCTCTGCGGCTGCAATGCAGATCTGTCCCAAACCCGTGGATCATTGGAACCCCACAAAGCTTCTGTTTTGGATGTAGCGGGGGCTCTGCCCCTCGCCCCCCCGCCCCCAACCGGTGATCTCAAAGGTTCCAGGGCTGAAGCTCTGTGGGTTCAACCATCTTCGTCCATCAGCTCGGAAGCAGTTGGGAAGAAGCATCTTTGCTGTAAAGCGTCCAGGCATGTTCCAGAACAGGAGATGGCACCCCCACCTGTTTCGGGGTGCCGGGGGGGGGGGGGGGGTGATTTGTCCTGGGGTAGATTTGAGAGCCACAGGCAGAAACCAGGGCAGTGATTTGGGGCTTCCTGTCCACCAATGTGCAAAGGCCCCCGGGGCGCGCACACAAATAACGCAAAGAAAGAAAGTGTTTAGCTTCACAAATGACGCGTGCAGCTGCAGTGCCCCTCCGTACATACGCTTATTCAGGTCACCACACTTGACCATCGCAAACCCGGGGGGGGGGGGGGGGCTCGGCACCAACCAACAGCCTTCATTACCCCCTTTGCATTGCTGCAGCCAGCAATCTACGGAGGCTTTGGGCTGAGTCGGGAGATACCGGGCCCAAAACGGCTGGGGGGTTGGGGATTATCGTTTTCACTGGGGAAAGCAGCTTCCTTTGCTATGTATTGCATGGGCTTCCTGGCGCACCGAGAGGCGGCAAGGAGGGATCCTCAGGCATGGGACGTGAGCTACATTGGTCAAAGATTGATCAGCCTGAGCTATTGGGGGGGCGGGCGTCATGCAACATCTCACGGGTGGCTGCCGGTTAAATTGACATCAAATCTGCCACTGTCGATGGTGTGCACTTTGGGCAGTGCTGGTGGTCTTCTGATGCTATTTTGCGGTGGTCTGTCCTGTAGGCGTCCATTCCCTACTAGGCCTGCCAGTGTGCCTGTTCAAACGCATGACTGTGGGCATGGGCATGGGGCGTCTGCATATTGCGACCAGAAACTACACCAGCCCAGAGGCCTGCAGTCTGACTTGGATGGTGCCCCTCCCCCTACCGCAGCCGACCTGCTCCTGGGAGTCCTCAAAGATGTTCTTCGCTGACAGGCGCTCCTCTGGCGTCAGTGCGAGGCCGAAGGGGTTGTTTGGTTGAGGAGGAGCGAAAGCATAGAACGCCCAAGTGTACGACCACTGAAGGACTCGTCTGCACTGTGAGAACAACGAAAGCGGGAGCAGCGGCCCTCGATTCTCACCTGAAGTGCCTCCGCATTGCAAATACATACTGCCTCACGGCGTGTGCTCACGGGAGGGGCACAGTCCTCTGCTTTGCGGGGACGTGGGGGTGCTCCCTCAGCCTGAAAATACGTCTGCCGAGGCAAGGGCTGGGAGGACAGTGATGAGCAGGCTGTTGGACCCGCCCACTCAGCAGCAAAATATCTGCCAAGCGGGAGCCTGCAGCTGCAATTGGGCTGGGAGGGCTGGCCCCAGTACCATTTTGGGATGCTCAGACAAGTGTTTTCAGGATGTTTTGAGTCTGTTTTGCCCCTTTTCAATGCACAACAAGCGCCAAAAAGAAAGCCATGCAAATACCCCTTTTCGAGATCAAAAGACAAGGCCCAAAGTTGGGTCAAAATTACCTCTTTCCAAACGTAGTACCGTTAGGGTGTCCAAACAAGTGTTTTCAGACTGCTCTGTCTCCATTTTGCCCAATAATGCGCAATGGGCAGTGTACGGCCTGCGCAACATGGAGACTGCACATTCCGTAGCATGCAGAGTGCATGTGGTGCGATTTGCAGAGTGCAGTCCGCACTGTGTGACCTGTTCATTGTGCATATTGCGCAATGAACACGGTGCAAAGTATAGGGTGCAAAGTGTACATTGTGCGATGTGCAACGTGCGCAGTGTACACTGTGCAAAACGCGGAGTGCCAAGTACACGAAGTGCAGAGTTCACAGTGTGCAGTGTGCAGTGTGCTGTGTGCTGTGTGCGCACTGCATAGCCAACAGGATGTATAGTGTGCCGTGTGCAGAACACGCAATGTGTGTGTGCAGCATATAGGTTATGCTGGGCATTGTGCATTATGCAGAGTGAGAAGTGCGCATTGTGCACAGTGTGCAGATTTCTGTTTCTACACAAGGTATTGTACGGGCATGCCCAATTTTTCATGCCATACAAGCATTGGGGCATGACAAGAGTCGAAACTCCCGGTTGAATCATCATTCACCACAACAACGGATTGGATGAACTTGCACCATGAGCGTGCTTACCTTCTGCCTTTTGCATTGTGTGTGCATGGTGCATGGTGCATGGTGCATGCTTTACCGACCGAAAAGAAACATTTACGCCAAAATTGGACAGAGCTAGGGAAGCAGCTCAGGGTAGGGGGTAAATGATTGGATGGCACTCGAGTTTCTAGCAAGAGGTAGATGTAGGTGCTATGAGGAAATCGGCCACAGCACAATTCTTAGTGTGGACCAGGGACAATAACCACTGCATTGAAATCTACAACCGTGGACATTTCAACCATTTTGCCTTTGTACATATGTTGCCTACAGGTTGAAGCAGGCACATTCCATGCCAAAATGTGTACTACATAGGATGCTCAGTGGTCAGTCGTTTTGTTTTCAAACCCTTTGGTTTCAGACTGTGTTCCCCTTCTGCTTTGAGTGATCTCGTTTTTTTTTTGCAGCTCTGGAGTACATTTTTTTTTCGACAAATCCGAGTACCAAAAAAATTAGCATAAAAAATGCCCGACAAATGCTCAATAAAAAAACAAAGGCGTGATGTCAAATACTTGCCATTCGTCGTTTGTGCCTCGAGCTGTAGACCCAATGCCAATCTGCCGTCATTGACAAGGGATCTTTTACAAGGAAGCAAGAAAGGAAGGGGAAAAGTGACTCCTCAGGAACAGCTCTGACATTCCCTCACGGCGGCTTCACACTGCAAGCACCAGCATACTATCTTTAGTTGGTTGATGCCCTCCACCAGCCAGTCCCATGAAGCTGCAGAGCTGTCCCCAAGTCGCTGCAGTACTTCAATCCTGGCATCCAAAGAGTCTAGCATTTTGCACTCCAGTCGGTAAGAGTCAAGGTTGGCCTTAAATCTGGAAATACAAAAGGGCAAATCCACAACCCTCAGTGGTGGGGCTGGAAACTGAATCTCTGGTGAAGTGTGGATCTAGGTGAAAAACTGGTTCCAGACTGAAATCTGCATCTGGTGTGAAATCTGCACCTGGTATGGAATTTGGACCCATGGGGCAAACCAGGTCGTTGTATATCTCTTGGATAACCTTCGAACCAGATCAGGGGACGTCGCATGCAAGGTCCGGATCCCCAGGTCCCAAACTTACTTGCCAATCGTAACTAACACTATTGGTCATGGGACCTAGCACATGACACTTAGACACTGCCCCGCGGGGGCCCTGTGACCTGCATGCACTGGCTGCGTTCCACTAAGCGGTCGGCACACTGCATATTGTACACTGTGCATCTTGCACCACACCCTGCACAGAGTGCACAGTGCACAGAGCAATGTGGAGGACACTGATCTCCCTGCAGGACTACAGTGTTCAGAGTGTATGCTGCATTGTGCAAAATGCAGGTGTGCATGGTGTGAAGTGTGCAGTGGATTGTGTGGAGTACACAGCATGCGGTGTGCAGAGTGAATGAAAACAGGCACAAAACCCATCATGGACAGCGCTGCAACGCTCCACAGCACAGCACACACAGACCTGTCATGGTAGTGCTGAAACCTCTGCAGACAGAACATGCGAGTTGGAAGGCATGCAGACATAAAGCAGTGAGGGCTTGGGATGTACCAGGGACTCAACCTTCCCAAAGCCCCAAATGGAGTCCCCTAACAACACCCAACACATATGGGAACCCAGGCGCGGACTTTTCCGCCGTGGCAGACAGATCTCAACTGGCCATCTCTATTGGGGACCTTCTGCGGCACGGAGAGTGGAGAAATGGCCTTGCAGCCCTTGGAGCCCCTTTTCCCAACAGCCGGTCCCACCCCTCCTTTTCAACTTTCCATTGGCCCTGTAGTTCTGCGCACACAATTAAGTGCCATGCCACCCACAAGGACAATCCACCCAGGCCGTCCTAACTCGTTGGTTGTGGGCGTGTGTCTCTATGTTGTGGCTTTGCACCCAGGTATTTGTACTTTGAATTCAGCTGCGCTGTGGGACCATACCTGCTGCTAATACCTGCCAAACATTGCTTGGACGGATGCCGGCTCTTTAGCTTGCAGACAGGCTGGGCACTTCAGGCAGGTGAAGGGAGTCAGATGTTGTCCAGAGGGTGAAAGGAAGGTGAAAAGCCATGTCGTTTCGGCCCCTGCACAGCCCTCTGTGCGTGTGTTGGCGCGTGCACCAGATAGAAGAAAGGAGGACATGGTGTGTGCATGTGTGTGTGTGTGTGTGTGCGTGTGCGGGTATGTGTGTGCGTTCACGTGCGCGCATCCCATGGTTGACCTGCAACTGTGTTTTGGCATTGTCAGCATCAAAATTCTCCTTGTACTTCCCGCACGTGTGCCCATTAATCTCCGTCCACGTGTGCTCCGCTCCCGTTTGCTGCCCACAGATCTGCAAACAAAAGAGATATCCCTGACGCACATCACATCAGAAGAAGGAGGCGATAAAATAGCGCAGGCTTCTCTTTCACCCTGCCCAAGTCTGGATGAATTGAGGTCGTGAGCTGCCAGTACTCCCGGCACAGGGTGTAGACCTACTCAAAAAGAAAAACCTCCACAACCCCTGGATGCCTGAAGAGGGCGGGGGAGGGCAAAGCCCTGGTGCTGCTCTCGCGGTAGTTGGCAGCGTCAATCGACTTCCCGGAACCAAGCCGCTGGCCCACCGTTTCTGTTTCTATATGATGGCGGATCGTGGCAGCCGAGTGGAGGGGTCTTTGAGGCGCAGGGGTTGTAATCCCCAAAACGTCTTAAACCCTTAGGTTGTTTAACACGGCAACTACCAAGAGCTACTGGAAGGCAACCACTGGAAGGCACAGAAATTCACGAGAGGACCGGGGGGAGGGCCGCTATTTTTGTTGCAGTCAAATGACCTCGTCGGTGACCAGGGGGACCGAAGCTCCCAACGAGCCATGATGTTGTTGTAGGACCCACTGTGCAGACGAACAGACTGCTGCTCCCCGTGTGTGTAGGTTTGGGAGTCTGGAAGAGGGGGGGGGGGTCCCATTTCCCACGCCAACAACTCACGTGTGACCCGCATGCAGCGCCATAGCCTTTGGGTTCATGAGTATTGCTGCTCTGTGCCTACTGCTCCTGCCCACACGCAGTATTCTTGGGGGCATGTGCCGAATGTGTCCCCCAGTGTGAACTCGGGCCATTGGCCAAGTTCAGTCATGAACTCGAACCACAACAGCAGCACCAAACACACTCACGCCACAATTTGTCGCTGTGCAGCCTCATGGGCAGTAACATCGTATGGGCCGGTGTGCTCCATTCGCGTGCTTCGCTGGCAGCCGCCAGCGGTGCTGGCCCGTTGCTTTGCAGTGAGGTAATGGGAGTGGTCCACCGAATTGGGTATCCAAGCACCACACCGTCAACAATTCAGCAGATGGCCATCATTGCAGCATTACACTGTGCGCATATCGGCACGTGGCTCACATTGCAACAGAGGCATCACACACCCAGCAGAAGAAGGATCCGCACCGACAGGCCATTAGATTGCAGCCCCCATTCTTCTCCACCGGCTGCCTGAGGAACACAATCAAAGAATAGCAGAACTTCAGCAGGTCAATACTGCTGTGAAGACAACCCTCTCGCGGGTAACAAGGGGGCCTTACTGGGCACACGCCCTGCGGCGGGTCATGTAACCCTTAGCAATCCTCCACCCCATGAGACCCAGCACATCGCCCCTGCGCCCAGTGTCCCAGGCCCCCAGCGTGCACGTCGGCACCAGTTCCACTGCGGCCCACCCAGCAACTATCAGTGGAAAAAGTGGGCCGGGGGCCCCACAACATGTGATACTGATCATTTTGAGATGTGCATGCTGGGGGGTAAAGCGGCAAGACGGAGTGAGAGCTAATTTAGGTGAGCTAAGCTAAGGTGTAGGTGGAACCTGTGGTAGACTTCTTACCCTGTGTAACACAGCCACCTACCAAGAGCTACTGGATTGCAACCAATCAAAGGCACGTAATTTCAGAAGCGGGCATGAAACTGTGCAAATTGGTGTGAGAAGACGAAACACACTGTCAGATCGAGAACCTACTGCATATATGCTTTTCAGAGAATAAATGGAGAGCGGAAATGGGAGGGGGACGCCTAAAAAAACTCCGACACCTGCTTCTTGTGGGCTTTCTTGGTCACCAATTATCTGCCTGGGGAGGTGGGGGGGCCATAAAGCCTGGATAAGTGTGCCGGTTGGTACTTCCGGGTATAAGTATTTGTTCATCTTTTAAGAAGGGAATCCACGACACCATTAGGTTGAGGGGCCGGGGGGAGGTGATCCACGGACCAGCCTCGACAGGCCCGGCCGGGGGTGCATCTCTGCAAGTAAAACAATGTAGTCATGCATCCAGAGCGGCGGCCATGCAGGGACATACCCACACAGAGGACAGTCCTTGGTGTTGGCAGAAAGCCAACTGGTGTTCTCACCATCTTGCTCAAGCCTTTTCAGCCACATTTTGACCTGCAGCAAGCAAGAGCACACAGGAGCACGCGCTGCATGCCTCGGCGCATGCCTGCTGCGCACCAGCTACCAACCTCTACTCTGGACGCCAGCACCATGGCACAGTTGACAGCGCTGTCACTGACAGGCAGCGTGTGTGCGTGGGAGGACCACACGTGCATCACAACCCCATGTATATGAATTGGCTGGCCTCTCTGCCCCCTTTCCCTCATACAAAGATGCGGATCTGAGGGCA
Source organism: Eutreptiella sp. 'Long Island Sound 2002' (assembly GCA_964036045.1). NCBI lineage: Eukaryota > Euglenozoa > Euglenophyceae > Eutreptiales > Eutreptiaceae > Eutreptiella > Eutreptiella sp. 'Long Island Sound 2002'. Next base: position 10,271,815 of record OZ038382.1, on the reverse strand, counting down.
CAACAGGTATCCGATTGCAGCATATGGGCTGGTTGAGCCTTGTCGAGAAAACAAGGGCGTGGAAAAATTTCATTTGGGGGAGGGGCGTTCGGGCTCACTTTCTGTACCGTATATCAGTCACAGTGATCCCCACGACGCGCTGATCTTCCTGAGGTGTGCATCTGGGTGGGGGGGGGGGGATCGCCAAAGCCCAAAAATTTTTCAAGCAGGTTGTCTGAGTCAAAAAAATACGCCTTGGGGCACCAGAGCCCCTTTTCCAAACTGCCCCCACTTTTGGGGGGCTCAAATCCCCCCCCCCTTGGGTAAATTTTCTCACCGAATCAAGGAAGCAGATGCCAGTGAGAATGCAGACGTAGGGCATGCTCGGGCCATGCCAGAATGCATGCCATGGTAGGATGGCACACACAGGTTGCCACCACATGTGGCATGCACCCATTGTAACCCCCTCCCTTGACATGACTTGACAATACAGGACAGAGAGGGAGAAGGCCGGGAGAGAGGGTGGCTGAAGGGGCATTTTGCGATCTGTTGCAAAAGCGGTTGCTGGCGGTTGGACAAGCAGTTGGGTGGCGACTTCTGGCAGGTGCAAACCGGTTGGGGCTGTTGGGGAGAACAGAAGAGGCTGGCAGGGCTGACCATCACCCTTCAAGCGCATACCTGCGAAGAAGGATTGAGGTCCATTCTGCTCTGCCCCGAAAGATGGCCGTAAAGAGGGCGGGAGAGAGGTGGCGGAGGGTCCCAAACGGCACCATATTGCACACAACCTCTCAGCATTGCCGCACCCACCGTGCTCAGCTCTACCATCCCCAAAATGCCTGTTGATTGATCAGGAGCATGCGAACGATTCCCAAACCTCCATTTCAAAATGGAGGGCTCCGACCTGCGGGTTAAGTTCGCCAGCGCCCCGAAACGGTCCAAAAGAGGTTGTCACGTTCATGGGGACCTGCCCTGAGTTCTAATTGCCAGGGGGCATAGAAGCTGAGTAATTGTGGCGGTTGGCACTTCCAGGTGTACACAGCGGTTTGATTTTTTTTGGAGGGAATTGTTTGCATTGCTTGTCCCAAGCCGTGGGGGGAAAGTACTTTTGGTAATTGAGAGTGGGCGACGGCCGTCCCTCTGCTCCCAGGTGCTGCTTCTGCCCCTTGGCGTCCCTCCCATCCCAGCATTGGCATGCTTTGCACTCAAGAGAGCGATATGTTCCCACCACCACTGATGTGGGAAATGTAACACTGGGGCAGAGGGTTCCGGATTGCCCAGTCTTACACATCGGTGGTGCACAGCAATTCCCGCATTTTGCCTTTGCCTGGCGGCGGGGGGGTTCCCCCCTTCTCCTTCCCCTTCTCCAACCCCACCCCCGCTTCAAAATGATACTCCATTGACTGGACCCATAAAGTGCCCAGGGATGGCCAGGGGCTGACCCTTCTTCAGAACAGTGAAAATGGTACATTTAGAGTCAGCACAACGACGGGCTCCGAGAAGCCTTCGCCAGAGACAGCCCAGACCCTCCCCAGCCCTAAGCGCTTTGTGGTGGCACAGCAGAACACACCATCGAGCAAGTGGCAGGGCCATGTGGCGCCTGAGCACAATTGAAGCAGAATTCATGGCTACAAGTGCATGCCACGTTCACCACCACCTTGGCCGAGGCTTGCGTGCATAGCACTGCATTGCCGCAGTGCGGAATACTGCAAAGAGGACCAAAAAAAAAAGCACTGCACGCCAGCACCACAATTGTCTGCCTAATTATCTCCATCTGTTCAAAAGCTTCCCCACATCCCACAAACCCTCCTCAGCCACAGGAAAAAGGAATCATTCACCTGTGCAAACTAGGCTGGCTTAGAGTCGGAGGAATGATGTAAATGTGTTTGACATGGTGCAGGAGAGTTGTAGCCAGCTACAAAAAGGATGAGAGCGGAGGACCGGGAAGCATGCAGAAATGAATCACGCTGGAGGGGGTCCAAGAGGTTGGATTGGGCTGAAGACCCTTCATCACAGGAAGGTTTCTCAGCTGCTCCGAACACAAAAATTGAAACCCCTGCAAGGGACTTTAATAAAAGCGCAGGCGACTTCGTGGAGAGGATGGGTTTTAGGCTGCACGGAAGGGGTGAACAATGCAGCAACACAGGGATTGCGGCCATAATCCCTGTAGAAGCCGCCACGGCGAGCAAGATGGGTGTTCCCAGATCTCTTCATGGGGCCGATGTGCGAGACCCCCTCCTCGGGGCTCAAAGGGGGTTCATCAGGTTAAAGTCCGACGTGCACTGGGTCGCAATCCGCAAACACACAACAGTGGGCTACACAAGTGGTATCATGGGTATACGGGGCCCATACCCATGCAAGCAGCGCAAAAAAAGTTCCAGTCAGTGAAAAGGGGGGAACTGAAATGTATGGGTTGAGGTTGGTTAGAAAGTGATTGTTGATGTTGGGCTATAGATGCACTCACTGCAGGCTTCCGATGCAACAGGGCACACACTGCAAGCGTCCAACATGCGGGGGCACACACCTGGGGCACCATTTCACTTTGCAATTGTCTTCAACGTATGACTCAAGCATAAACTTTTTGTACTTTTCGAATGCAGTTGAATTCACAAAACTGTGAACCACAAAGGCACATCATTGCCGGTTGCCGCCCATCACACAACCTGGCTGTGGGCCCCTAACCCTGGCGAATCCCTCCCCCTTCACAACAGAAGCGCAGCGAAAGCATGCACGCACTCCACACTCCATCGGAAAGGCGCTACTTTGGAGGGTGCAGATGCAGAAAAAAGAACGTACAGGATGGTATTCCTTTATGCTCCTATGCAAGACCACTGCGCATTGAACTTCGTTGCAATCAAGCAATCACCCAATAGGATGCAGCCATGCTGAAGTGTGCCACTCCCTTCCTTAGGTGGTTGTAGAATATCCCACATCTCCTGTTGGCCTGCCTCCATGTGCGTGTGCGTGTGCCTATGGGTGTGTGGGCGCATGGGTGCACGTGTGGGTGAGTGATATTATCGTCTGAAAAAGCCAAAGAGGAAGGCGCATGGGGCTGGCCCTCTTCTGCACAGTTTTCCTGTCTTCTGCTTTTCTGATGTGTTGGCATTTTTGTAGACTGGCATGCAGGCGCCTGCGTGCATTGTGCGTGCCGCCCCTTGCCCCCGTTGTGATTCACGTGGCCGTGTAGTGCTCATTTCCAGGATTGAATCCAGGCCTAGTGCAAGCGTCAGATGAAGGAAAACACTAAGAAGGAAGTCTCATGCGGCGACGAGGACCTAGCCAAGACAACCGGAGACTGCAAGGGCGCTGAATTATGCAGCTGATTTGGACAAGAATCCCAATTTTTAGTAAGATTGAGGAGTGCATGGCACCTAGACATCGAAGGATTGGAACCAACCAAGCGACGCTGACGAAGAGAGCCTACCAACACTAAGTGTTTCCAGTCTAAGGGGGGTGTTGGAAGTCAGCAATGTGGCTTTGGTCTTTCATTTGTCGTGTTTGCACTACCATTTTGATTCGCCATCGCATGCATGTTTCAATTAGATTGGACAGATTAGTTGGGACAGAGTTGGGGGATTCGTGACCCTCTGCCTATAGGGGCCTGATGTCTTGCTTGAAGGCAGCCCTAAGGATTATATGAAGCACTAAACGGCTGTTGGAATGGCTTCTTTTCTTTGTTGTTAGCTATATTGGTTGTTGGAACAACTATTGAGCTGTTGTTATATATTGAGACTACATGAAGTCTGAAAAGTGCTCCAGAGCAGACATTATTGTTGAGTTTTCTCCAAAATGATTTCATTTGACCGGTTTTTAACCACGAATTTCAATTCAACATGAAATTCCGGTCATTTGGACTATAATGTAGTATTTTACCAATTTTTGCCCTAAAATGGTGTTTTTGGGTGTTTGAGCGTGTGACCAGCCCGAGTGCGCACGTGACCAGCCCTGACCTGGGTATGGGCAGTGCCTACCGAATGCTGAGTCACCAAATTTCAATGATAGTAAATACAGAAAAAATTAGTTGGAGTGATTCTTGATGTTTCTCCACCTATTTTTTTGATGGGGAATCGATCTGTGATATTTGTTTTCTTGCAAGTTGCACTACTTCAAAGATCTGTATTTCTCGTATATTGTTCTGAGGAGCTGAAGTCCTCCGGAGCAATACACTTAGTCGCAGGTAAAGCAACATACAGGTAAACAAGTGCACAGGTGACCCACACCAGCATGAAGTGTGCATAAGCTTTGTGCATGTAAATAGAGTGATTACGCTCTGTTTTTGTTGCTGCGGCCCCATCAGTCTTATGTCAACATGATTCATATTCCTCTTGCTGCACTTGGGATCGCTCGTGGTTGAATTCTGGATTTTCTGGATAAGCTGGTTTCAAACCTGCAGGAAAACAAAAATTGGATTTTGGGAAAGTATTTCAAGTTGCAAAAGCAAGAATTCACACCTCATCTCCACTTAGCTTTACCTTCCCAAGTTTGCCTCTGCTACCGGAAAGATGATTTGTATGACTTGATGATTCCCCACTGCAGATATTTAAGAAAAACCTCTGCTTTTCAATGTAGTATAAATGTTAAATGACCAACTCAGAGACCAGGCACTTCACAAACAATAGGATCGCATTCATATCTGATTAGTTCGACGAGGAAGGGCTGCAAAAAGTAGCAAAGATGCTATTATTACCGAGCTGGGTTTACCCTGTCAAGGTTTTACACCACCTTTTAGGGTCCAAGGTTGAGCTACACGTTTTAGCAAGCAACAGCAAGCAGCAGTAGCAGCAGCAGCAACAGGCGGTTAAAAAGTCCTTGCGACCACACCGTGGCTCAAAACCGGCATCCAAGTAGCTCAAAACGACCGGGGAGCAAACGCGCATCACGGCAAACAGGTTTTGTGCCCTTCCGAGCCGCTCCGAGCCGTGTAGCCCGTTCTATGGCCGATTTAGTGTCCAAAAAAGGCCGTTTTGGGGCTTTTTTCAGAACGAGCATCCTGAAAACTCAGGACGATCGCCGGTGTGTCAAGTGGGTGTTTGCAATGGGGGCCGTTGTTCTTCCATGGCGATTGGCCTATCAAATGATGGCAAATGGGTGTTCAATACGGCATGTACCATGCCGTGGTGCCACCACGGGGTCGGCGATTTCGAGGTGAAAACAAGCCGTTTTGGAGCTATGTTTCAGCATCATCGTACTGACTGTGGAGGAATATCTGCAGAGCAAGCGGGCTTTGCTCCACGGTGATTTCCGATGTGTTACACAGGACTAGTACCCAGCTTGGTCCTAGTTGTGAGTCTTGGTTTACCCTATGGAGGTTTTACATTGGGGGAAACCGCCGGAAAAAGGTGAGATGGGTACTGAAGTAGCGACGTACGAAATCGAAGGAAGGGTGTAGACTAGGGATTGAATGCGCAATTCGTGGCCGGCAACCCGAAATGCCCGCGCGCACACAGGAGGGGCAGGAGACGCAGCACAACCCAATGGCAAACCGCCCCCCCCTTTCGGCGAAGAAATCCCAACATTTCGGCGGAGGAGGCATCACATGGGATCAGTGCAGGCGCAGCCAGCACGACGCTGCTCCCTGAGGAGCACCCCACTCTGACCCACACCCAATACCACATCGCCCGCTGTGCCCAATCACATGTGCCATCCGATGCCCACACCAAATCCCATTCCAGACCCATGCGCCTGGCTCAATCCTGGAAATGAGCACCCCACGGCCACGCGAGTCGCTGTTCACGACATCCATGGGACGGAGCATCACAATGGGGCAAGGGGAGGCACGCACAAACGCACGCAGGCGCACGCGCGGCAAACGCGCAAAAGCGCCAACAAATCAGCAAAACAGAAGACAAGAAAACTCTGCAGAGCCTTCGAGTGCCAGCCCCATGTGACTTTCTTTTCGTTCCTTTGGGACCATGAATATCACGCACATTATGGAGCAACAAGAGTGCCCACACCGCACATGTAACAAACAATCTGAAAATGCACAGGAAGCCCTGGTGTCTCCATCCAGCCAACTGCAGCCTGCATACCTGGGCACCTTGGTTTCGTCAAACACCACATTGCAGCCCCGCTGCATGCAAGTGATATGCTTCGACTCTCCCTCATTGATCTTCATCGACACGTGATGCTGTGGCAAGATACAGCGAGTGCAGCAGCAGAAAAACCCCCCGGCGGTCTGCTGCCCCACAAGAAGCGATAGCCTGTCACTGACAAGGGCAGAACCAAGGGCGGCAACAGTGGTAATGACAGAAGCGCTGCCCCTCCCCCCACTGCCCCCCGCAGCCACTGACCTGGGTTGGCCAAAGGTGGAAAGGTTGGGGAAACTCTTTTCAAGGTCCTCCTCTTCTCACAGATCTCTGGGTGTGCACTGACGTTTGTGGCTGGGGTTGAGGGTGGTGGTGGAGGGTGAACCCATAAAAGTGAAAGCACCGGACACACAGTACACAACTAGCCAAATACACGGAACGTAAAGGTGGTGATAACACCGGGTCCATCTGCAATAATGCTTTCTCGTTATTCAAGAGACTCTGTTGAGCAAGAGTCCAATGCTAGTGCAACCATTACCACAAAAAAGCCACAAAAAAGCGAAGCAAGTAGATTTGAAAGCAATGCAGCATGGGGCAACACATCCATGAGGATGATGATCACGCTGTATGTATGCACTCCTGACTGAACATATGACGCCATTTTGGCAGTTTCAATTACTTCAGAAATTTCTCTGAAGTATTAACGCTGGCTTTGTTGAGCACCATTTTTGCTTAGCTTTGCTGGTGACATTGACACCAAGAAGCGCCAAGCAATAAAGCCGATATTGCTCGTTGGTCATGTGTTGCAATGGTGATGTAGAAAGCCAATACAGTCGAATTCCAGAAGTGAAATGGCGCAACGGAGCTGTCTCATGCAGCTTTGAAGGGGAGGGAGGCTATTTGTGTACTGCTCTGCGATACTCATATGAGCTACTGGGATTGCATCTGTATATGTGTATGGCACGGCAATAAATGAATTGCAAACTTTGGGCTACAAATGACCCCCAGTCCCCTCTCCCCAGCCCACCTTTCGGTGCAGTAGTGTGGGTACCGAGTACAGCAGTGGTAAACGTTCGTTGTCTACCATGAAATTTGGCACGGAGTGACGATCAGAGCACCATGGGAACTGGCTATCTTTTGGCCCATTTCCCTAAAATCCGGACCCCACCGCTTATGCACAGCCGTCCATCCACCCCAGCACAGCAAGCACATACCCCCCAACATTCGTTGCAAAACCGATGACCACAGTCAAGCGCGGTAGAGTCCACAAATTCAACATCTTCGAAGCAACTGAGAAGAACAAGGACCAGGACTGAAATGACCCATGAGCCCAGAACCATCCAGACATGTTGCACACTGTCATGAGCGTCATGGTCTTCACATTGCTCAGAATCTTTTCTGCTCTTTGCATTGTTCTCATCTTTCTGCTGAGCTAGTGCTGGTGTATCTGATGCCCTGTTTGACCCAGTAGACACCCACTGTACACAGAGACAGCAAACATGCAAGCATCTGACACACACAGACACACAGGAGGAGGAGGAGGAGGAGGAGGAGATGCGGTCCCCCGGTAGGGCGCACCCGCTCCCCAGCCCCATGGTGCCTGCCGGCCCCCACTGACTTGGAGCCTCGGTTGTCGGTGGGGCGGTGGGCCTACCCGGCTCAGCATCATGGCTGCGGCTCTCCTCTTCATTTCCTTCCCATGGAAACCTGGCCCACGCAACACTGGCGGTCCGTGCTGCGGGCACCACTCAGGCCCCGTGCGGCTCGGCTGCCGACCCCGACCCAGGGAATGGGCACACAGACACACAGGTGTGAGCCCTTAGCCCGCCCCCACGGTGGGCGGCGGGGGGTGGAGATTCGGAGCCTGCGTTGTGCTTGTTTGTTTCCCCATTGTGTGTGTGGGTGGGTGGGTGGGTGGGTGTTAGGGCCAATTCAGTTTGCAATGCCTGAATTGTGTGTGACCCCCACAGCTGCCCAGGGGCGCACGACCTCGCGGCAATGCTGCCCCCCAGGTTGCATGTTAGCCCAGCCCCCCCCCCCCCCCCGGTTACACCCCCACACCATTGTGAGGTCACGCGCCCCTGGGCATTTGGGGGGTCACACACAATTGAGGCATTGCAAACCAAACTGGCCCTGACACAAACATTACCCACACACACACGGTCGACGCGACAAACAGGGCACACCCACAAACTCACCCACCCACCCACACACACACACACACACACACACACACACACAATGGCGAAACAAACGAGCACAACGCAGGCTCCGAATCTCTGGATCCTCGTCAGCCAGATTGCCGAACAATAAGAATGTTCAATGCCAAGAGGCGCTCTTCTGTAGGCACACAGTGGTCCAGACTGAATCTTCCAACCTCCTGAGAAGTGTAAGACAGGCCTTGCGCTGCCGCTCTGGCAGTGCAGGCACATCAGGAACACAACTCAGCTATGTGGGTCCTATTCCCAAACCCCGCGTGAAGAACTATTGTGGTCACTCGGTCGTCTTTTGGTTGCGTTGTGTGACCAAGCGCGTCTCGTCTTGGGAATGGCCCGGGCATGGCACATGAAGCACAGCAACCAACGGAATGCAACTCCCGTTCCCTGGAGGCATACTGGGGACCAGGACTGTATGCACTGTACCACATAGGGGTGTGACAATGTCCAACCACACCGTCACCGGTGATGGGTCTTCACTCAGTGCCGCTGCACACACACAGACACACACACAGACACACGCCAAGCACCCAGGGGGGGGGGGAGTCCTCTTCCTTTCAATTTTGCCATTCCGCCCCCCCCCCCGTCCCAAGAAGATGGAAATTCCCGTGGAACTTCCATTTTGTGATTCGCTCATGCAAACGGACACACGAAAACGTCCACGCAGTCACGCACACACAGTACATACAGAGTAGCACCAGTGCAAGCCTAGCACATACACAAGCATACCACTGGCATTCGAACGCTGTCTCCTGGACACAGCTGGATGAGCTGGATGCATCCTTGCCCCCCTCATCCTCATCCGTATCAATCACACCGGCCGCTTTGAACACTTTCCTTCGTCCATGCTCAAAGGTTTTGTTCACCAGTGTCTCAACGTCCCAGTGAAAAAACCTGCACACACACCACAACCTGTTCAGCACGCTCCACCATTCCCCTGCCATCCCCTGCTGCCACTTTTTTCCACTGCCGTTCCAGAACACGAGCACTGGCACACCCCTGCCACCGCCTCCACTCCAAACCAGCCAGGGCGGGACAGGCTCAGTGCTTACACATCTACAGCCCATGGAGGCGAAAACTCTTTGAAAAACAACCGCGACTTCGTGGTGCTTTGCATTTTTCGCCTCCTTTTTAGACAAAATTTAGGAGCTTGCAGATGTTCTTCCCCTGAGCCGCTTTTTTGGTCGATTTCGACGGGTCACGACACACTTGTGACCATTTTCCACATCCCCACCAGGCCAGGCTGACAAACCCTGCAATGAATTCCCCAATATGTCTCTTGACATTTTGCTGCAGTATCGTGCAGACAGTGGGGACACACACACACACACACACACACACTTCGTGCGGGAAAACCAGTGGGGACCAAACGCGGACCAAACACACACACACACACACACCCAGGCAGATCAAAAGCAGCTGGGATCCGCAACTGCATTTCCTTCTGGCTGGTACCACAGTCTGCAGCTGCTTTGCTGTCGTTATCCTTCTCAGTGTGGCCGGTTTCCCAGGAGGTGCAGCAGAATGCAGAGAGTCCGGGCATCTGGGGTCTGGGAACTGTGAGGGCAACTGTGAGTGGACTCGCACACCGTGTGTGGTGCTGTGGCAAGTACAGGTGGTCGGAGGGCTTGTGTCCAAGGGAAGCAGACCCTATTCACTATTGGGCTTTTGTGTATTCCCATGTTCTATTGCCAAAGGCGTGGACAAGTAGTTTCCTCTGTCATTGTTAATCCTAATTTGATCTTTCTTTGGGAAAAAAAATGCCTTTGGTCCCAATTTTGGACTTTCAGTTACCACTCTCTCGAGGATGCTTGCAAAAAGAGGGAGTTGGGGAGGGGAAAGAAAGGAAGGGGGCCGGGGGGGGGGGAAGGTCCAGCTTGGCTGACCGCAGACTGGTCAGAAATGCAAAACACATCACAACTGTGTCCGATACGCCACATGGGATATCCGAAAAGCACTGTCCAGAAGTAAGTGGCCAGCACCATGCTTGGCAGTCAACCCACAGTGGATGGTGACAACCAACTGCGGTCGGCGGTAAATCGAGACTGGGTCAAATGGTACTTGCCGGCCGCTGGTGGATGTTCGCCGGCGGGTGAGGTTGATTGACAGGGATAGGTGATTGACCACCAGGGTTGGCGGTAGGTGGGGTCGACGGATTGAAAAACTGTATACGACGGAACCCAGCCCGTAAAAACAGTCGTATCAGGCAGCCACATACTCCCAATACAGAGCACAGGCACAGATACAGTGACAACCAGAACTCGTTTAAGAAAAATGGACACTGTCATGGGGTTTGCAAAGTCCCCCATTTTATGGAATTATCAGCGCTTCTCAAGGCACTTTGTATGTAGTGCACAGGGACCCGCAGCAACGCTGGTTCTCTATCAACTGCCTGGCCTGCCACAAAAAATGGCCTCCCGCCATCAGCCACGATCTGCATGGCCCTATAACCATGTGCACCGGATGGCGGTTGGTGCACGGTATTCACCAACAAACCTGTTTTTGAACACATGTATACCCAAAAGAGAGAGGGTGTGTGGGGTGTGTGGGGAGCGCGGGGAAGGGGGGGTACCAAAATTAGCTGGTATTGTACAAAACTGGTGGTGTGGGTGTGGTGGTGATTGGAAACACTCATAGCATGTCACACAGTTGCATATCCTCGCCACACTCAATGATCAACATTCTGGACCCAAAATGCGTTGCATCATTCGAAGCGTGCTCACTAATTGACAGGCTCTTGCAAACTGGTTGCGTTGTTGAGATACGTCATGACCAAATCATGGACACTGTCGTTGGATATGCTTGTTGAAAAGGTGACCAAGTAAACTGACAATTCCGCACACATGGCAGATTGCTTCTCATGCTTGCCAGTAACGTGATTCTTCAACACAGCACCCCTTGTAGACCACCAAAGGGGTTACAAGGTATTGTACACTGCTGATTTTTTGCATCAGTGAACTAGACGAAATGGAGCATGCTGCAGTGGCAAAACATCGGAGGTGACCGTTGGGACTGGCTTGTGTTCCTCGATCATTGTACCTCTGGAGCTTGTGATTTAGTCTAGCATCTGGGATCGCAAGCATCTTGTCAGGCCCTGGTGAGGAATGACGCAGAGGTTTGCCACAATGCTTTGGAATGAAATCTTTTCAACGAGGAACCTCCCACCCCATATCCAACCCCCGCCTCCTGATCCGGCAGGAAAATGCTGAGTGGAAAAATCAAATGTTATGCTTTAAAATCCATTTTGACGGCATGCCGCAGCGTCATCATGCCTTCTGACATTGCCCATGGCTTCCTTCCTGCACATACCTCAAAAGGATTGATGCGAACACGGAGCTGATATCCAATACTTCTTTAATCTGATATGCAAAGAGGGTGCAGTCCAATGCAGTGGTAGCCGCGCTGCATTCAAACAGGTTACAAAGCACAAGATTGCTTGCTGCACCCCCTTGTCCCTTGTGAATTATTGGATGGGGGTTTTTGGGGGGCGGGGGTCATAAAGGCTGGTCGTTTACTGTGTAGCCCAACTGCGTGGTGCCATGTTTGTTGTATGGCCTGCTTGTTGATCGACGTTTGAGGGGTAGCCAGAGGGGGGTCCGGGTCCACAGGTCAGAGTGCTCATGCTCACACTGCTCATGATTGCCTTTTGTTTTACCAAAACACATGCAATCTAAAATCAAGAAAAATTCAATAATGCATAGCAGAATCCATCAGGCCACGCCCTCATCTAGGCCAACTCCGGTGACTCCACCAACGGTCGTTTCTTGTCTGACTCACTCATTTCGAAATATTCTCACCCAGTACTTGAACTTGAACTTGAACAGCGATCCGTTAGCTGACTCCTACAGGAGTGAGAAGGTTCGTGGCCTGTTGCCACGAACCAATAGAATGAGGGTTTGAAGAAAGAAACAGGTACTGAGTAGACTTCAGAGTCCACTCAGCTATGCAAAACAATAAGTATTCTATATGTCAGGAAAGATACAACATGGATTCAATGGTAAAACCACCGTTAGCACAGCAACGAATGTTTCATTTGGCCTCGTGGAATGGGAGGGTCCAGAGCGCGCTTTCCGATCACGCAAAAGACAGCGCGAAGGACAACATGACGCCAGGCTTGCACCAAACCTTCTTGTAGCTAACTCCACTGGTGTAGGGGCGGAAAGTGTAGCAGGTGCCAACTGTAAAAAGTTACTGCACAGTGACTTCTGCAGCAAAATAGCAAATACCAATTCCATGGTCTCAAGCTAAGTGTTTGCACTGCGTGCGCACTGCGTGCATACTGCGCACGCAGAGGCTAGGATACTCACCCAAGAATACCTGTCACCTGTTTACTAGCACGGCGAAGCAGCAAAGCCCACATCAGAACAACAAAACTGCCTTCAGCTTGGTAATCAAGTGTCGTTATGAACAAGCAAATCAGCCTTATAAAGTACAACTATGCAAGGGCATGCAAGATGCACACATGTTCAAGTTCTGGCTTTTGGTCTTGTGAGCATTGTGTTAAATTATTTACGTTCATGCTCACAAGTACACAAAGTTAGCGTTTGCGCACGATAAAGACTTGGGTTTTCGACACCCTTAAGTGGCCCAAAACACCCTTGTAAGCCGCTTGCCCAAAGGAAGCCATATGCCCATGTGAAAGGGGTATGAAAGGAAGGCAAAGGGAGGAGATGTAGAGTTCCCAACGAACTCGTGGTCCTTGGTAACCATGGGTTCGGTCACTTGACGGAAAAGCTTGCGGGGGAGGAAATTAGGGAGAAATGGTTGACAATTCAAATATGCCACATCCTAAATGCTTGGGAAGCCAAAAAAACCCTTGTACGGAACCAAAAACTTGTGAAAAGGGGCCAAAACTAGGGTTCGAGTATTTGCCGACATCCAAAACTTTGCACTGCGAGCGCACTGCGTGCGCACTGCGTGCATGGCATTCCCTCAAAACCTCCTGTGATTGTTTATGCAAGATTGGGGAATTGGAGCATCCCGGGTGGTTTTGGACATGCAGCATCACCCAAGAGCCCGACGGCCAAGTGTCCACAACAAATGGAGCAGGCAGGGGGGAGGCGGGGCGGAGGTTGCACACATGCCACCAAAACCGTCCAGTGCTGTGCATTGTTGTTGTTTTTTTCCACAGGGGTCAAAATTCTGGGTTCACATGCACATGGATTGGTGGCGTCATGCCGCTTGCACACGGAGAGCGTCAGTGCCCCATTTTCACGGCAACACAAGGGTACAACCAACCACCAGCCAGAGGGCAGTGAAATGTCGGGCTCCATCTGAGGTCCAAAGCCCATGGCACAAGTTGGCTTTGCAAAGTTGGCAAAGCAGGAAGCTGTCAGGCTGCGCCGGAAAGCAATTGCTGCACACGTGCCACCTGGCAATCCAACAGCAGAATCCAGGTGTCCTCCCCGCTGGTGCGCACCCTGTTCCACACTCACATATGGGGACGCCACGGGACACTCTCTGGGTTTCAGATGTTGAGCCTCATGCGTGCGTTTCAATGTGAGGGTGGGGGACCCCTTTGTACCACCTTTTTGTTGCTGTCAGTTTTCCAACGTCTGTCAAAGCATTCACATACACCCAAATTCATCATGCAGACCTAAATTGCAACAGTGCGGGTGTAGCCTTGGACGGTGCCCAGTTTCGGAGGATCAGCCTGAAGTGTGCTATCTGGTACTAAGGTGGGCCACCGTGGACCACTTTTCTAAGACTTTCATTTTGCAGTGAAAAGGGGCAAGCAGGTGCATCACTCAGCCCACCAAAAAGAAGCACAAAGTGTGGCCCAACTCTGAAACGGTGCACCAGACACGAACCTCCTAAAATCCCTTCGAGGGGGGGGGGGGGGTCCTGAAGCAAAATGGGCTCCTGGCCAATGCACCCACCCACCCACCCACCCACCCGACCACGGTGGTGGGAGAACCTTCACTTAGCAATGGCCTGGGGGTGGCAGAACTGTAATTTGTTCATACATTGATGCACTTAATGATCCAGCAGAACAAAGGCGCTGCAAAACGAGACATGCAGCATGGCACTATGAAGCATATACCTTCGCCACTTCCTGCTGCTGGCGGTCTACAAGCGTCGAAGGGGTCAGTATCTCATACACCTTTTCCGTCGCCGTGGGCATTGGCTCTGTTGCGCGAAATACAAGGGGAAGCGGGAGGAGCGCTTCACAGCTACAAGCCCAAAACCGCATGCTACAGCAGCATGCATCCATACTCGATATCTATCAGAGGGTCCAGACATCACTCAGGAGGACTCACCCAAGAAATGGACTATTGAATCATGTTGTGAAGGTGAACACAAGCAGTGGTTGCTGCTTGAGCTCCAGTTGATTCATTCACTGGTGCGCTCACCAATTATTTAGCGGACAACTGTTTGACAACGTGGCATTCTGAGGAGATGTCTGACAAACGATTACACTCTCAGCAAGTCACACTGCGCTGCAATCTTGCACTTAACCTTCTGATCCACACCATACTTCGGTTGGGCCAGGGCTAAAAGTGCGTTTGTCTGTGTGAACGGGCACAAAAGAATCAAATGGGGAACACATCCATCACGTAGCATTCTGAGGAAATGCCGTGGTAAACAATTACATTCTGAGCAAAACACAATCTTGCACTTAACCTTCTGATCCACACCATACTTCGGTTGGGCCAGGGCTAAAAGTGCGTTTGTCTGTGTGAACGGGCACAAAAGAATCAAATGGGGAACACATCCATCACGTAGCATTCTGAGGAAATGCCGTGGTAAACAATTACATTCTTAGCAAAACACAATCTTGCACTTAACCTTCTGATCCACACCATACTTCGGTTGGGCCAGGGCTAAAAAGTGCGCTTGTCTGTGTGAACGGGCACAAAAGAATCAAATGGGGAACACATCCATCACGTAGCATTCTGAGGAAATGCCGTGGTAAACAATTACATTCTTAGCAAAACACAATCTTGCACTTAACCTTCTGATCCAGACCATACTTTGGTTGGGCCAGGGCTAAAAAGTGCGATTGTCTGTGTGAACCTTCATCGTCATAAATCAAATGGAAAGACGCTTGCCCACCACCCACTCCCCACTCTCCCACCACATCGCCCTCTTCCTGTGGACGCAGACTGCTTGCCCTACACCTGCTCCTTCTACTTGCCTGGCACCCTCCACTCCATAGCCAATCATGTGTCGCACCTCCTTCCCGTGCTCCATGGCTCAAGCCTATGCTGCTCCGCATACAACAGTTCTGCCTGACCGAATTCAACTCTAAAGGCAGCCCAGACTGCCATCACAATCTTCACCCCCATTTATCCAGGGACACAAACAGAATGGATGCCGCTTCACAAAGTGTTGAGGGCATTGCCTGATCCCACACACTGTAGATGGATCCAGTGTCCCTTGCCACACTGGACCGCCCCGCCGCACTGGTCTGTTGCACACCCCACACGCGTGCTTGGGAGCTGTCTTTCCCCCTTTTCTTTTTCTGGGACCAGTCCTCCAGTCCCAGGGTTGAGGCGGTATGTGGGGTATATTTGGGGACCCTTGGGAAGGCTATTTGGAACACCCTGGGTGATGTACATTGAGCACCACCAACATGCCATGGATGGAGAGGGGGAAATGAAGGGAGCTGTATCTGTACCACTGCTCATGTACAGGGATCCCTGTACCCTGCATTCTGCCCCCAGGTTGTCAACTTGTCCACTCCCATGCAACTGCCAACAGGCTTCACATGCTGCCTTGCCACCAGCGATGTGGGGAATGTGACTGAACGCAAGAGGGCATCAGTAAAAGACTGCGATTCCAAGGCACACTGTCCCTACCCTCATGAATCCGGCACCCAAAGGCCACAAAAGAGGTGAGGGCTTAAAGAAAATCAGAATAATAGATCAATAAATTACAATATCACGCACATGATAAAATTTTATGAATGACCATCATCCTCCGTGGCAGTGGGAAGAAAGGGTGCCGGTTTGCCCCCCCCCCCCCCTCCTTTTGAGGGTGTGGCTAATGAATGGTCTCATGAAGTGAGCCTGCAGCACAGATCTCTCCCTTGCGTTCTGAACTCTAATGATCCAAACCTGTGAAAATGAAACCCAAACTACTAATACAGAAAAACAACCCCGGCGTACACATCCAGGGCGAAAGTAGCTACCTTCATAACAATCGTCATCCAGGTCTTCCTCCATGTCCTCATCATCCTCGTAATATTCAATCTCGTCATCATCAGACTGAATCTCGTCGTCATCAGACTCCATGTCCATCGCGAGCGACTACCACAAGTCAAACTAAATCAATGTGTACCTTTGCCTTGCCTTTCTGTGGGGGGGGCAGCATAAGAATCTGCAGAGGGCGAAAAGATCAGCAATGAAGAAGTCATTGGCACAGAAGACGCAGAAACCACTCACCGCTCCTTCCTGGCACTAAGGGGGTTGTTAGTGCACAGTGCAGACACTGCACACACTCTCAGTGCTCAAATCTGGCCCGATATGGCAACCCTTCAGTGACGGGTCCACAAATGACCTAAAATGCACATATTTTCCAGGGATCACGATCACCACTGTCATCACATGAACATGTGCTGCACGCGTCAGGTTCCACATTGCATCATTGGATGCCACACTGTGCAGCAGATGAGTGTTCCTGCAACACTCAGATCCAGTTACCATCATGCACCCCTGCTGCCCCGCCCAAGTATCTGGGACTAGTATCTAGGTTTCAAAAGGTTGGACAAGAATCTTTTCTCCTTGCGCTGTAGTGTATCCTTTTTATGTTGGCTGGGGGTGGAATATTGAAATTGGCGGTGTGCATACCTTATCTGTGTGAATGCCAGAGGCTGACCAGTGAACATTATTACATTCAATGGTTTTCGCAGCAAAAGACACAATGAGCTGAGATGGTTGAACAATCAGTGGAGCTATATCTTCTTTCCTGGAGAGATCACTGTGACAACACTGGAGGAATTGTTGGGACGGCCATGGACCGAGCACAGTCTGTCATGCATTCCTGGTAGCTGGCCTCAGCACTAAAGCAATAGTGGGTGGGCAGTCGATGGTCCACATGGCTTCCCACTGGCCAACCACTTCCACCCTGGTGGCTGGTGGGGTTGAACCCTCAATATCCCCGAACACACCCACTTGGCCCCACATGATCCATCGCCCCTTCCTTTCACCCCCCCCCCCCCTACCGGGTGTGCCAACCTAGATTGCCCTAGTGAGAGGGCGCACGCTGTGCAAAAACTCTACCAGTGACAGGGGGTCTCCCAGCTGTTGGGGTCACCCATTGTGGGAAGCCACTAGCCTCCCCACAGCAACTTCTTGCAACACCTGGACGGACTCAGCAGCTGTGATTGGAAGGAAAGACCCCATGCACAAAAACACAAACATCTCTTTTGATTCACGCCATATGGATCATTGATCTTTTGGATGCTACAACCTGCTGCATGGAGAAACAGAAACACTTGGGCCAAGAAGGCAGCTTGTGCAGACCTTGACTGCACACCACAGTAGGGAAGTGCTCTCAGCACATTCATAACCCCCCCCCCCCAGCCAACCAGCATACTCTACTCTTTCAGCCTTTTTGGCACCCCCTGGATTTTTTTTTTCTCAAACCCTTTGCCATGCAGGGGATTGAGTGGGAATTGAGAAGAGGAATCAAAGCCCCATCTTGTAAATTGACGGATCCAAATTAGATTTTCTAAGTGACATCAGAAAAATACAAACACATGTAGCTCTGCCTCGGTCAAAGGGCATACAGGGTATACCACAACTTGCCAACGTTCTCCCAGTCTTTTGCATCAGTGAGCTGCAGCATGCGACAGTAGCAAGATTTCCAGGGGCCTGTGGGGCTGGCTTGCAACCCTCAATCAGTGTATCTCGAGCCTGTGATGATACTCCATGTCAAGGCGAATGCCTAAACGCACACACGCGAGCTTGCTCCAAATGCAGCAAAGTGCAGCAGAGTCACCTCTGGTGCGCTATCTGCAAATCAATGTGTGTCACAATCTCTCCTGTGATGGATATCAGAGTGATGATCAGGCTGACGACCATCGTCATTCTATGGCCAAGCCCCAAAACCCTTCAAGACCATTACTTGGGTATTTTTTGGATGAGCTTCGTCAAAAAGGGAAGCACATCACATGATAGCTGACCCAGGGATACATTACTAACCTAAGGACTTACATGCCCACAGCACTCTGAGGGTTTTCCGTGGTGTTCGCTAAATTGGTGCAGCAAGACCTGTCCTGCACTGTAGTTCCATAGCAAAAACAACCATCTTCAGTTAAATTCACCATGAATGAGGCAACGCACATAGCATCTTGCATTTTACCCCCATTTGGCCTGTTGCCCATCACACAACAGATCCCTCCAAGTTACAGTCTTGTCCAAGCTACAGCAGGCACAGGTGCCACATTCATAATCTGACTGGCCATGCCCCTCTTCCTGCCAGTCCAAACCAGCACCAATGAGGCAACACAAGCCGGCAACAGGCAGGCACTTAAGACATTAATGAGCACCCACTGATAGACCCCTGGAAAGACGGTGATGTCCAAAGTCATTTGCCCATAGGAGCCTGAAAGCAGGTTGCAGCTTCCTCTTCCTGCGTTGTGGTTCTTTAAGGGCCCCTGGCTGTGAAACTCTTTCATAAAGATGACACCAGATCATTCCCCTGCTGGTCTATCACATGCCTGACATCGCTGGCTCTATTATGTACAATTTGTTTATTTACAAACACAAACAAAATGGTCCGATGACAAATTGAATCCAACAACAACGGTGATAGTTGTTTCTGCGTACAAACAGAGGAGGAGCACTTGAGACAGAAAGACTGATAGCATGCGACTGCATGCCAATCATAATGCTCAGTACTGATCAGCCCTAAGGTTGAATGCAATACAAAATGAAATTTGGTACCCGTCGCCATCGGAGATGAGCTCACTTCAACCCCTGTCTGCAGGCACCAGGCACAGAAAATTCGGCGTTCTGCTACCTGCTTCTGCCTTTCACATGCTGTACAGAATAGCTGCCATCGTGGAACTGTCGCCAACATGCATCTCATCAGCATTGCATTTCACAGTCAGCAGGGAACATGCTGTTGAAGGAAGCCTTTAGCGTTGTGGCAAACAAAAAAAAAGGGTGGCACAACGTGGTAAAATGCGGTGAAACGTGGTGAAAAGTGGTAAACAGAGTGAAATACGGTACAATGGAAACAAAAATGCGGTGAAAGGTGGGCAACGCCTTAAGATGTTGTGAGATATCATTTAGTGTGGTGCACCATAGCAAAAGTGGTAAAAATAAGCATGTCACCCACAGCAGCTGGAAATACTTGGACAGAAGCCCGTTTCAGGGGGCCACAATTTACAGCTAGCCGGTCCCCTGTACACTGTCCTCTGACCACCTGCTTCCAAAGGGAGCATTCAGTGGTGCATGAGATGCTGTGCAGTTGGACTGGCGGTGTGTCCCCCATGATCCCCACAGGAGTGAGGGTGCCATTGGGGGGCGCTTTAGAGCACAAAGTGACAGCCGCTGCAAAGCCCAGGCATCACCGTCAAAAGCATCCCCATAAATGCCCCAATCGTTCATCTCCCCTTCAGTTGCACCTGAGTCATGTTGAGAGACACTGTTGCCAGTGTTTTGTCACTGGCGCCCCCTCTCCCCCTGCAGGACATTGGGTTTTGGTCCCTGTGTCACACATCCATCTGAAAACCAGGCTCCATAGCCCGATGTGACCGTTTTGTGCCCTGCCAAAAGTTCCCTGCCACATTCACTATTTGGCTATGCGATGTTGCAGGGCCCAGTATTTCGAGTCATCGAAGCCTGCTTTCTCCTCCGTATTGCATCTGACATCTGTGGGCGACCACCTGCTGCGGTCGTTTATGCGGGGCGTTGTTGGCCATGGGGTGGGGGCCATGCAAACCGACCATATATAACGTAGCCCAGTGGTGAAACACTCCTGTTGAATGGAACGTGCCGTTGACGTTTCCTTTTCAACCAAAAACCGAAAATCATGAAACCAACCCGCCTCATAATGCACCAGCAGGTCCGGCTGCTGACACCCATCAAAATGCCAAGGGGAAAAATTGGGAAAGAATGCATATTGAATGGTCTGGCTCATGGGCTTACAGGTAACACGTATCCCTTCCCTTCGAAAGGCTCAGAAGCTTTAGAATCAGTTGATTTCTAAAGTGGCTTGGTTGTGGCCGTGCCCATCCTGCGGCCCTACAGGTGTATGATTGCGGTCTTAAGGTTGCACCCCATACACCATGGTACAGTGCTCTGGGGCCACGTCTGGCATGGCCTGCTCGCAGGTCAGGCCGAAAGAATCCGAAATTGTCTGACTGCCTGCCAGGGGAAAATCATGCGGGCACTGACACTGCAACTGCAACACATACACACCCTGAATTCAGCAATATACACCAGCACATATGTCTGTGCTGTTACAGAGAACAGCTCTGAGCACCTGTGGCCCTGCTGTCGTCCCCTTTGGGGACTGCGCAGTCAATGACTGCAACTCTTGTAACCAAAACCAATGGTCTGGGCCCTGAAAACTAAACAATAGGAAAGATATATGATCTCCCTCAGCGCCAGTCCTGGCACATATATGTCAGCGGGTCCCATCCTCCGTTATTACACCCACAGTGTCATGTTGCCGCCGCCGCTCCTGCCGCCGCCGCCGCACCTCCTCAGCCTTGCCCTCCTTCGCAGGGGATCCCAGGAGATCCCCGGAGTCGCTGCATGTGGATGAGGTGCTGCTGCCCGCTGCCCCTGGCCCCGTCCCAGTCCCTGACCGCTGGGACTTGCCTGACAATGCGGAGGCAAAGAAAAGCTGCGTGCAGCGCCGCTCCAGGTCTTGGCAGCGCAATTCCAGGTCCTTGGCCTTGCCGTTGGCCTCTTGCAGGGCCCCCTCATACTTCGCCACGGTCTTCACCTGGGTATCCTTCACCTTCTGCAGGTCGAAGGACAACCTTGCCTCAGTCTGCAACGCACAAATACAGCATTGAAGAGTCATGGCGCAAAGCGAGAGTCAGCCCCCCCCCCCCCCCCAGACACACAGGACGACTACAAAACCGTTCTTCAAGGTGATTTTCCCCCGACTGGGGAGAAGGGGGGGATGGAGGCCCATTCCAGAATCTCCCCCACTTGGCAGCCAGGCCAAGACGCCTGTGCCCCACCACCGACAGGGGGGCCCTGGGGGCTGCCATAAAGGCTGAGTAAGTATGCCGTTTAGACAATGGTTTTGACTTTTTGGAAATACATTGTTTACATTGCTTGTCCCAAGCCACTTGGGAAAGGTATGTTCAACAGGTGAGAATGAGACAGCTGTCCCTCTGCTCACAACTGCTGCTGCCCCTTGGCGTCCCTTCCATGCCGGCGCCAGCAGGCTTCACACAAAGTCTTTCCCAGGACTGTGAAGTCCCAAGGGTGCTCACCACCACTGGATGCAGGAAATCAGGGGCAGCAGATAGTTGTTTTCGTACCCCCCCCCCCTTGCGCAAGCACGCTGAAAGTCAGCAAAACGACGGTAACACGGGCTCATGTGCTTAGAAAAGGCCGTGCTTGCGCGCGACGTGCGGTATCAAAAGAACGTATGTCACCGGAAACCTGCCCTCACCCTAAGCACAATTGTCGCAACAGGGCACTACAACACAATGTGCAGGCAAATTTCAGCGAGTTCTGGAGGTCCTCACTGCCCATCAGGGCCATCAGGAGCTGTGGAATAGAAGTCCTTTCCCACCTTGCGCCTCATCTTGAACAATTGCACATGCTTGCCCTTTGGGGCAGCCTTTGGGGCAGGCTTGGCTTCAGGTTTTGGAATGCGTTTAGGCTTCCTATTCCTTGGGACAAAACCGTCATCAACAATATCTTTGGTGAAGTAAAGCTCATGCCCATTCCGTATGTACTTCACATGAAAGAAATCATCCCCACGAGTAGAAGGACCAATGATTGTTGCGGAGACATGTTCACCGGTGGACCGGATGT
The DNA here is from genome assembly GCA_964036045.1 of Eutreptiella sp. 'Long Island Sound 2002'. Classification (NCBI taxonomy): domain Eukaryota; phylum Euglenozoa; class Euglenophyceae; order Eutreptiales; family Eutreptiaceae; genus Eutreptiella; species Eutreptiella sp. 'Long Island Sound 2002'. The sequence goes on along the minus strand of OZ038382.1, from coordinate 10,249,639 downwards.
ACGTAACAGCCATGCCAGGTGTAGCAACATGAGCCATGGCTGAAAATCACATCAACAGGGACATCATTGGGTTGCAATAGGAAGCAGAATGTTGGTATGAGCAGGAGGAAGTACCACAAGCATGATCAAGCCCACCTTTCCCTCTACAAGCGAAGCACAATCGCAAAATGTTACATTTCTGACCATAAAAACCGTGGTCAGAAAATTCCATCAAAACGACGGTAACACGGGCTCATGTGCTTAGACAAGCCAGTGCTTGCGCAAGGGGGGGGGGGGGGGTATTGTTTGAGCTGGGAAAGCGGACTGGGCAAAGCAGGGATTGGGTTCTTTCTGACCCCTCGCGGCCCCTGATCTGAAGGTCTTGATCGGGCCCTCTCTTGCACTATCCTCTCTGCACAGAACGGCGCCTAATTTTGTCTCATGGTCATATGCTGCTGACTGTTTGATCAGCCTGATGACATTTTGAATGTGCAGCATGTGCTGCCTGCTCGCTGATGCCGGCGTCCGCATGCAACTGCGCAGCGACAACTGCTGCCGTCAATGGGGAGTTTGCCCCCATTCCCCTCTCAACCGATTGCAATATGCATGGGGCACTTGGCGTCTAGAAATTTGCTCGGGGTGTATGACACAGAGGCCCAGGGAGTGGGGAATGGGCCTCTGCAGGTGAAGACGTGGGGTGCAAAATGACGGCCTGCGTGTATGTGTGTGTCCGTCCGTGTGTGTGTGTGTGTGTGTGTGTGTGTGTGTGTGTGTGTGTGTGTGTGTGTGTGTGTGTGTGTGTGTGTGTGTGTGTGTGTGCACAGGTGTATGTGTGTTTGGTAGTGTGAGACAATGGAGAAGCAGAGGGTCTGTGCAGTGTGTGTGTGTGTGTGTGTTTGTGTGTGTGTGTGGATGGATGATGATGGAGAAGGGAACCATGGGGTACTGCGGCAGGGGGCACCCAGGTTGCAGAGACACAACATGGCAGTTTTTTTCCTTTAATTTCGATTCGCAGTTTTCTTTCTTCATAAGTATCATTTTGAGCCCAGTAGAGCGAAAATTTCCGTTGCCTGCAATAGGGTTAGGCACCTTGAAGTGGTGCCTGAGTACAATTTCAATCACTGCACAAACCCAGGGGGGGGCTGATTTTCACGTGCTCTGACTCCCGGCATTACCACACGTACCTGATGGTCACAGAATATGGGCTGTACATTTCGCGAGGCGCATGTCTATGCTGGTCTGCGGTGTTCGACTCCCATCTGGCGCTGGAACAAAATTTTTTTACCATCACTGCACATGGGGGGGTTTTCAACTCCAGAACGCATCGTAAGTGCACAGCAGCCGACCTTTTTGGGTTGCCCTTGGCGAAGAGAACAGCATCTCCTTTCGGGGTCTGTGTTCCGTCGCAGAGCCAGACTCTGTCTCTGTCTCACGCTGAGCCCGCACCACACACTGCGCACTGCGTATCACCACTTGCACCGCTCCTCCACCTGCACCACACATCACCTTCACACATACAGGCACACACAGAGACACACACCCCCACTTGCAGATGCATCACACCAAAAGACGCACGCACATACCCCCATCCGTACCACACCTCCCCAGCACCGCACACCTAACCTGCCCCACACATCTCCACCATACGGCACACTCTGTTTGCATCCCACAGCCCTGATTTGCACCACGAACCTCTTGATGAGCCATTTGGGCCGCCTCTTTCTGTTTCTCAACTGTGCACATTGTGGCTCCCAACCGCTCAATCTCCCGGCGCAACAATGCTCTTTCCCGCTTCCAATCTTCGCGCTCTGCTTGGACCTCCTGCTCCTGCCTGAGCCTCGAATTTGCCACGGCAGCCTTCTGCCTCTCCCACTCCAAGCGCTCCTGCAGAAGTGCCTCCCTCCCAGACAATAAAGACCGAATGGACTGGTCCACAGATCTGCAAGAGGACGAGGATGCGTGGTGCGCCCTGCGACAATATTGGATAACTTTCGCAACTGCTGCATCCCAAACATGGACCCACTGAGCAGCAGCAGCGCCATACAAGCCTGGGGCAGTTTTGCCTGCAGACGCACATTGACCCCCCCCCCCCTCCCCCCACTGCGCCCGTGACGGTACGAGAAGGGCACTGAAATGGTGAAATGGAGGAGGTGTATTTGAGTTGGTGCCACTGTTTTGTGCCTTCGTACCAACAACTGACACTCCTAACAGCAACACGCAGCTGAAAGCGCCCTATGAGCAGTCCACAACATGCGGCAAACAAATGCAATACTTCCAAATCCGGGGGACGGTCAAGCGTCAGCATTGAAAGTACACTACACACGCGTGCGTGAGCGCGCGCCTTGGCTTGCTCCGCACGTCTCCCACTGCACGCCACATCTTCACCTGCACGACTCTCTTTCCAAATCTCTTGGGGACATTCATAATATGCCAACTTTCTGGGTTTTGGCACTTTTCGGCAATTTCTACAACTTTTGCTTCCATGTGCAAACATGTCGTCACCTGGGGGGGGGGGGGGTATGTGTATACTTTTTGAAATCTGCAAGAAAAGGCCATTTCAGAAATGCATGGGTTGGGGGAAGGGGGGGGTTGCCATTTTTCAGCGTAGCACAACAAATTGGACGGTGCACACAAACATGGCACTGCACCGTTCATCCATTTTTATTCAGAACTACTGTCATCGTCAGCATTCCTTTTTTCAGGCAGGGCTGGGACCCCATTAGGCAGACATGCCCCTGTTTGTGGACAGGGACATATTTCTTCAATTTTTACCAATCCTGCAACCTCCGTGCCTTCACTGGCACCCAACCTTCGTTAAGGGGCATGGCCCACAGGCCATCGGTTGTGAGGTCCACGTTTCATTGTTTGATCAACCCCACCTTCCGCCAGGGAATGGTCTCACTGTATCCTGATTTCAGCCATACATAACCCGGATGGGGCTGCAGATGCCCTTTTGCGCGTCAAAGGCTTTTGTGGTGCGTCCGGGGAAGCAACAGCCCGTGGCGTGAATTTGTATGAAGACATGGCAGCTGCCTGTTGACAAAAAGAGGCAGCAAACAACACAAGCATCGTCCAAAACGGACGAAAATCTCAGACATGTCGTCAGTCCAGCATGCAGACCTGGGGTGTTCCAAATAGCCCTTTTCAAGGGCTTTCCGAATATACCCCACATACCCCTCCCTCCGGAACACTCAGTGGGCACAAATTAGGCAACAATGGCACCGACCCCCCAAAACCCAGAAAGTTGGCATATTCCCCAACGTCCCCGAGAGAAATGCCCTCCCCTCACCCCACTTCCCGTTCCATCGGGGAGGGTTCGAACGGGGTGTTGTGCATGTGACGCTGGCAGGGGTTGAGGTAGAGCAGAAATTGAGCAGTAGGGTGCCCCTGCACCAGTGGCTGATGATGCTCTGTACCACCACTGCACACCCCGTCCCTTGTTCCCCCCGGCGTCAAAGAGAGAAGCAATACCCGCACTCGCCATCAGCCAGGGATGCCTTGGAGGACTCGGGGCCAACGGAAGCGCTCATGTCAGAGGCCGTACAGGAGGGACTGGTATCTGTCTCTGAGAGGTGGTGCGAGTCGATGCCAGCGTCCAGACTCAGTCTGGACCCGGCGTTCTCTGCAGCACTTTGTAGGACCAGTTGGTCATGCACAGCCTCAGAAATATCCAAGGGGATGCCTGTGTCGTCTGGATGGCTGGGCTGGGGGGCGTGGGCATGGGCACGTACAGTGCCCCGGCCACCGCTCTTCCCCTCTATCGCCTCTTCCAGGGCCTCACGCTTTCTGAAGAAGGCACACTGCAACTGCAGGTTGAAAGCCTTGAGTGATGCGTATTGCTGCTCCAGGAATGACAACTGCTGAGCCTGCTGCTTCACTCTCAGGGACAGGTCTGTTTGCCGTGCCACGCACAAATCACATAATCGTCCGAGTGTCTTGCCCTTAGTCTTGGGACCTGATCGTAAAGACACCAAGGGCACAAGATTATAGGCTCATATCACACGAATCGCGAGAAGGAATGCAGGATCAGTAAAAGGACCCTTTTGGACAAAGCACAGGCATCACATGCACAGGCATGACAGAGAGCAAATATGGGAAAACAGCACATGAGAAGGGGCCACATCACACCGTCGAAATCAATGAACAACACTGTCACTGTCACTGTCACTGTTCCTGACTTTCGCCGTCGCTGGCTTACTGTCGCTGTTGCTGGCTGCCACTATCACTACAACTGTCAATCAATTCTGTCCCTCTTCGGATTGATCGGCTTTATATTGTACCCCCGCCCCCCTCTCTTGAATAGCAACAACCTGCGCGCGACGATATCCTCACACCCCCGGGGGAACATACCCAAAAGTGACGGTTCCCTCACCCCCCCCCCCGCCCCCGGGGAACACAAAGGACGCATGACACGAAGCAAAACATGCAAACATGAGGGCATATGAACCACAAAAAAGACCCGGAAACTGCCTGTTGGGATACATGCTCAGCTCTACTGAGAGACAAGCTCTGCGTGCCACTTTTTTCGGAGTATTTGACTTTGAAGAGCTGCACCGCTCAACAGGGGCCACTAGAATGGACATCCATGGCTGCAATTGCGAAAAACTAAGTGTTCTGCATGATACAGAGTACAGTGTAGTGCCCTGGATGCAAGAAATTTCAAGTACACAGCAATGCACCAATAATACTACCTTGTCCAACCAGCAAACACACAGGAGGAGCTCAATATCCAAGCTTCTCAGTAAAACTTTGGAAAACTGAAAGCGACGGTTCCCTCACCCCCCCCCCCCCCCCCGGTTACAATTCAAGGGTGGTTACGATTCAAGAGGGGGTAGCACCCACTCTCCACTGTTTCCTCTAGATTGTTACGGAGTGACAGTGCAGAGCACCCCTTTCCACCAACCAATACCACAACTTTGACAATACTAAGCTTAGCTGTGGCGATCTCTGATGGACATGGAACAGACAAGTAGAACGAAATCACCAGCGACGCGCGCGCGCGCACACACACACACACCAGGTACAGTGGCAAAAAGGGGAGAGAACCAAAAGGGGTGCCCAGACTTCTTGTTTGGTCAGGGTTCAGAGAGCTATTTTCAAAAGGTCCAGACGCTCAACACCAACTGGACTGTGGGTTGGCATTGGACTCCACTGCCAACTTACAGAAAAAAAATTCCGCCCAGCACCACACCGTCAACGAGGTTGACGCCTACCCCAACAACTACGGCCACACGCACACCCATAATCAAACCTCCAGGCACACCTGACACCATACCTAGGGGGGCAGGCGGGGGCGGGGGAGGGGGGGGGGGGAGGGCTGAGTGTGCTGGTTGATACTTTCCGGTAGAAAGGCATTCTTGGTGAGAGTGGGACACGTGTTCCTCTGCTCACACGTGCTGCTGCTGCCCCTCGGTGTCTCTCCCATGCCGGCGCCGGCATGCTCCACACGATGGGGTGGGGGGGGGGGGGGGGGATCCAGTGCCATAACCAGCTCACTGCATCGCTGGAGTCCAACCAGCATGTACCATCACTGTGCAGCCAGGGGGAAGGGAGGTTCCTCCTACAAAGGCCAGCTGTTCTCAGTGCTGCATGGTTGAAGCAACCACCGACTTCATTGCACACAGCATAAAACCAAGAGTTCCTGATGGGCACTGCAAGTAGGTTGTCTGTCCGGAGAGACTGTCCTTCTTCAAGGGGGAGATCTGGTCCCTGAAGAACCATCCTGCAATTCATCACTACTGGGACAGGAACCAACGCCCCTGCCGCCGCCCCAACTAACAACGCACGGTTGTCAAAGGCGCCTGAGAAAGGATTGCCCTTATGCCGGCTGAGTCTTGGGGTGTTCAACAGAAGGCGTTGTCCAGGCAAAGTCAGAAGCAAAGCAGATATCTTGTCGAGCATTGGGATGGAGGAAGCGCACCTGCCACGACAAGGGACCGGCAGCACCCACTGCAGAATGGTTCACCACATTGCTGGCAGGCGTATTGCCATAGAAACAAGGAGAAGCGGGCCTTGCACCCAGTGCAGTGTGTCACAGTCATGGAGGGGAAGAAACACTCATCAACATCCATCAACGGCCTGACACAAGGGGCAAGGGTTCATCCATACCCAGATCACTTTGCACAGGCGCGTGCTGTTTGCCCTATTAGAAACCCGACAGACCTCTCCAGCCTCACAACACCCTCTGCCACCATATTGTACCTCCCTTCCACTGACCTCATCAGCCATCAGCAGCCCTCAGTGACAATCAATAAGGCCCTCAACAATTGTTGATGCGAGGATTCTCAGGATTCCAGTGCCACCCCAAGCACTTTGCCCTTGGCATGTACTACAGCCTGAGCAGCAAGAAAGCAATACTTCTGGGGCGCTGAAACACGGGGCACTTTCACAGTGCAGTAGGGTGCATGGCCCACCTGACGTATCTCCACTTCTTCCTGGGTTTCCCCTGGTTTCTGCGGGCTTTACACTTGTTTTGCCCGGTTTGGCATATGCCTTTGCCTGCTGATTTTTCTGGTGCGGTACAAGTGGTTTTTCCTTGCAATCTTTGACACCGCTTTGGCAAATTTAAAATGCTGGAGAAAATGGGGGACCACACGGACATGGCACACAACTGATGAACCACTGAACACGGGTTGTACTATGGTAGCCACCGGGGCCGATATGGCGACCCCCTGATGATTCTTTAAACAATGAATTGATGGAATTCTTGCCGAAATTAATTCAGTCACTCGTTCAGATAATGAGGTAGCAAATGAATTTGATTCAATGGGGGAGCGTTAGCGCGCCGGACGCGCCAAGCATCTTTTTTGACCTGTGCCCCACCGGTGACCTTTTAGGGGGTGCACTAAGGGCGCGTTGTACAACTATTTGGGCGTTTGGCCGCACTAGAGACTCATACTTTGAGATACTAGGGGCATCATTGTTGCCCCTAGCGTAGGTTTTGACTTCTGATTTTGCCTCCTTGTTTGGGGACCCCCGAGAACGCAGGGGTTATGTAGCACCTCCAACCTCTTTTGGGCCCCCGAGAAGGCATGAGTGAGGCAGCCAGTTCTGATTTTGTCCCCCCCGAGAATGCATGGGTTACGTAGGCCCCCGGGACATCAACTGATGTTTTAATTTGGGATGGGTATGGACCTTCTCGTACCCGGGGTGATTTCTTTGATTTCGAAGTTGGGGGCCATGATGGTGCTGAGAAAGGCCGGATTCATGTCTTTGTGCCGGCACTTTGACAGCCTGCCAGCAATGTTACAATGACGTGCACGGGTGGTATAGGGCATGCATTGAGCAGTTGTTTGCTCGCTTGTGGCATTGGGGCTTGGTTAGCAACATCTGGCGTGGCGGCCCCAATGAGTTGCACCAATCAGTCCGTATTTTGTTGCATTTTACGCAATTTTGCATTCGCAGGCAGGTGAGTCACCCCCCCCCCCATGGACCGTGGGAGCATGTCCCGCCTCATGTTTGGACTGACCGACTGCACACCTTCCCTACAAAGCACGTTGCGTAATAAGGCAATAGCTGTGAATTCAGCAACTCCAACTGTCATTTGTATTGTACTTAACAAACAATATTGGTCCCACAAGTGTGGGTGTCAATACATTCAGTACAATAGTGCTTTTTTACACTCATCACAAGCTGTGACAGTGGAGCGTTTCACACACACACTTTTGCCTCATCCTCTGCCTCGTCTTGCGTGGTGGCCGAGTTGCTTCTTCTCCATGATAGGGTAAATGTGGGGCTGAAGTCAGGATAGTGAATAGAAAAGTAGCGCGATCCTTGTCGCCGTTTTCTTTGGTGTTTGTGTGGCGTTGTTACCTGAAAAAGTGGTGCAATCATCTGACTCTTGATAGTGGGCTAAAGCGCGCGGTGCGGGGGCGCGGTGCGTTGAGGCACCCTCTTTCGCTGTTTTCCCCTTTCACGCCGCCTGTATCAAGAGGTGTTGGCTACTGGCTCTGAAGTGTTTCTGCAGGGGGTACCTCAAGCTGGTGTTGAGCTGAAACGGACAACAAAACACCAAACACGACTGTGGGCGAAACCGCAATGCAGCATGTAAGTTGACACATGTACAAAAATTCAGCCACAAGCTTCCTCATTTCTTCATAACAGTGTGACAAAAGCAGGGGCCTAGTCATTGTTCAAGCACTCCCTTGCTTGCCGTAGGCAAATTTTGGCTGGTGCACACAGTTTGTTCACCGTGTTTTCAGAATCCACATGCAATTCCTCACGTTAGAATAGCTGCTGCAGGCCTTTCCTCGCAGAGCCCCTCCCCCCTCCCTGCTAGTGGTAATTACTTTTATGCAAAGGTGTGAATTTGCAGTTGTCAATACTTACAGCCCCATTGGGCCATTGCAGGCTGCTGTGCCCAATCTCCTCTCCTCTTATCTGTGCCGTCCCTGTGTGACGGTAAGTCATGCTTTCGTTGGCACTGTTCTTGCATCCCTCTGATAGAGCGAGCTTCACTGTGAAGCCCATGTTCCATGTTCCACAAATGCAGCACCGCTTCCACCCAACCCAGTGCTGTGACTTATTGGGAAATTGTGCAGCCGGTGGTGGAGGCCAAACGACACCGGATTTTGCGGTTTTTTGCTTTGTTGTTGTTTTTTCAGCGATTTCAAGGTAGGCTCCTTGTGTGCACGTTGCAAAACTGTGGCACAGGAGCGCGGGGCTGGATTGGAGGCTTTTGCACATCAGTGAAGCACAAAAACACTAAAACATGTTTGGGAGGACACTCTTGTTACACACAGTGTGACATGCACGAAAGACACAGTGATCACCTTCTAGCGAGGTGACCACCTCTAGGTGAAGAACAAACTGTTGACCAAAGGTTTCAGAATGAATTGACTGAGTCTTAGCAGGCAATTACTGCATCAACGGGGGAGTGTTTGCCGAGCGCGTGCCCCGCAACACAAAACACGGTAATGCCAGAATGAGTGTTGCCAACCAAATGTCTTCCATCATACACAGAATTTGTTCGTGTTCATACACTGAACGGCCACCGCATGCACCATGACATGGAGGCGCTGAATACGGTCATGCAAATCCAGTCCACGCTTGTGAAAAACTTCCCTATACACACCCTAGGTGTAGAGCTGGGTGAACGGGTGTTCACCCCTTCCTCGGATAAAATTGTGACCGTCGTTGTACTATGCGCACCATACTGGGCCCACAACAGTGGCAGGCACACGTTCCCCTGTGGTGCCTCTCAAATAAAAGACACTACTGCCGGGCGCCAAAAGGTTAGCATTCATTGCCATGTGTCGTGTTGAAAGCAAAGGAGGCGAAATCGAAAATTTCGAATCTACAAGGTGCCTGCTACCCAACCTGGGACCTGCTACCCAACATGCTAGACCCCACGCAAACACAACAATGGGGCACCTAAATGCAATGCTCAGGCCCCTATGACCGCTTTGGTGCAACATTCCATGGCACCGCCATTCTACGCCAACCGGGCTAAAGTCGCACCGCGCGCGAGGCACCCTCAAAATCTGCCACACAAATCCTTCAAAAAGCTGGATGACTGATGTACAACACTTTCCGAGAGAGTTTGTCCCCCTCACATCCGCTACCGGTATTGCCGATTTCATGCATGCCATGCATGGAAAATGCACTGCTGTCTGATCTCAGCAGCAGATGCTTTGGCTACTTTTAGGGGAGCGGACTTTTAATTTGTGTGGAACACCATCAGGTCCCTTTCTGGAACCTCTGCCCTGTAGTAAGTGTGTCTTGTGTCTGCACTTGCCAGACTGCGCTGTTTTGCCATCGTGTGGTCAGACTGGCCCTAGCAGTGTAGCTCCCAGACTGCCTCCTTGCCTCCTGTCTGCTTTCCTCTACCATGTCGCGCCCTGCAGATGTCTTCCTTCGCCCTGCAGATGTCTTCCTTCGGTGTTGGATCAGGATCCTACTCAACCGTGGCCTAAACACCATCACACGCAAACTCATTTTGCTGGCTTTGGGAGTTTCATTGCTTGATAGTATGCACACATATTGGGTGTTTCATTGCTGGATAGTGGACTTTGGATGCGTCATTGGCACATAGTGTGCAGACATTTTGGGTGTTTCGTTGCCGAATATTTTGCACACAGTCTACTCTTGGTCCACAATGCCCAGAGTTTTGCCAGGCTGCTGTTGGCACAGTATCCCAAGGATGCACTGCGCTCAGGGTAATCCAACTGCTGTCAGGCCCAGGAAAATCCGCTCCTTGTAGCACCGCCTGAACTCAGAATTATGGACACGGGGTGCCCACCTGCCCCACGTTGCAGCAAAGCGTGATACCCAAGCGCATGATACACATCAAAAGGCACAAAACACTGTTGCACTGTGACCTAGCTGCCTGGCTGTGCATCACACCACACACCTGCATATGCACACACAGCAAGAGCCCAGTCACACTGACAGTGTTTGCGAACAGCATCTTGAGGCGATGCGAGACAGACATTTGTGGTGTTGGTCAAACGTACACAGGTCGTCAATGATTTGCTTTGAAAGGCTGTCAGGACACTGGTCTCTATGGCCGGACGACGCAATCCCTTGCAGGCCAGAACCGTAACCTTGCGGGGCTACCATGGGGCCTCCAACGAGCAGACTTCGTCTCCAGTTCCTCATTGAAACTCCCTAGTAGCACCATAGCCACAAAGCTGCCTCCCTGCGCTGTGGACCAGCATCCTGTCATGTCTGTTTGCCAGGTCCTTGCCAACTGGAACCCCACCTGGGTATCCGCCCCCTGCCTCCTTCAGCAAACACAGGCAAATTTTGAGACCTATCATTTCGAGGAGGGATGCTGGTGTGTGTCAACAAGAGGGACCAAATTGTTGGTAGGTCAGATGATTGCTGGGCTGTGCCAGCTGCGGCCTAAAGCCATCACCACCCCCTCACTTGCTTTAACAGAACCTCTCTTAACACCACGTTGGACCCTTGGGAATGATTGTTGACAGGTGCTTCCTGAGCACCCACAGTTCGAAACACTTTGCCCTGCGTCAGCCTCGGTCTGTTTGTGAAAAATGCATTGTGAGCCCAAAATGTGGCGTGGATTCTTCTTTAAAATGGGGCGTTCAGCAATGAGGCCGCTGCTCCGTGCAGTACCACCAGCATACAACCCTCAGCTATGCCAAAGACTGCACACATTTAGCTGCCCTGTGTCTGGTCCGTCAAGCACCAAGAGGAAGAAAACCTTGCGAGAAACTGCTCTGAAGGCTGATCGTGCTGCTTTCGGTGCAGACTCTGTGGGAAAATGCACAGCATTACTTCGAGTTGACACCATTAACAAGTGTTGGACGGTGAGCCGGTTAGAGTTGGTGGTCACCCCCATGCCTTTTGCTCGTGGGCTCCCCAGAGTTCCGTAGAAGAGAGAGGGGGTTTGCCATAAAGGAGACAGGGGGTTTGGGGTTGTTGAGCAATAGGAGCCTCCTCCTCTGGTTTCCAACACAGCATTGGTGCCCCTGAAACACATGACTGCTCAGATCAAAGCATCTGATATGACCCACAGTGCTGCCCTTTTTGATATGTCCATGGTGTGGTGGCCATGGGTGGCATCACAAGCACAACCCCCTGCCCCATGTGGAGGGGAGGCACCCCCACCTCAGCTGCACGTTTCGCCTGTTTTGCTTTGCTGTTGCCCTGCGCTCTGTCCTGTACTGCCTAACAGCTGCATCGTGACAGCCGGGGTTTGTGTGTGGTTGTGCAACAAAGTCGTGAATTACTTGCGCAAAATTAGCAATGGGTGGGTTTAGGGCGGAAATCAGACCATCACAGAGCGACAAAATCATTCATCGCGTCTGTCTGTCTGCCTCGGCTGTCTGTCCCCACTCGTGGCAAAACGCAATTGATTGATCAACCTCAATTGGGAGAGTACGCGGGTGGGGGGTCATGGAAAGCATTGCTATCTTTCCGCGACTTTCATCTCTTCCCCCCAATACTTCACCTGAGGTTTGTAGCACCCAAAACGCCCTTTCGGCGCCCAAATATTCTCGCCCCCGTTTGGCTCAGTGTTGTCATTAAGGCACATCATAATTGCGAGAAACTGTGCCAAAAAATGGCACAAAATCAACGCAATCCAGCAGCTGAAAAACGCCTGACTTGTGCACACTCCCACCCTCTGCCCCAGGGGTCGGAAACCATGCAATTGTGAAGGGGATGGGGAACGACGTGGACATGGGAGGAGGAGAACGCACGAGGTTGTGCCTTCAAAAGAGGGAAGATAAATGCAACGCCTGGGGAGGTCAGCACACCCCGCGCCAGATGCAGAATAAGGCCCCGTGTAGCCAGCAGTCTCCACCCCACGGGCATTCCCGGCATGATGCCGGAGCGCATACGTGTTGTGCGCACCTGTACACTTGTCTGGACAGACCCCTCGTGTGATGGTCCAAGAGCGGTCCTCCCACAGAAATACAACCAGGGCCCAATCCGCTGCATCAGACAATACAGACCCACAACGAGAGTGGCTGGGGGTTGCAAAACCCCATTGGCATCACGTGAACCTCTTTGGCCGGCATGTGACCTGTTTCATTGACGTTCCCCCAGCCCTGCCATTTTCGCTGTGCCTGTCACACTGCAGACTGCGGGGTTGTTGAGCACGACGCCCCCAGCCACCCTGCAATAGCAAGACTGCAGCAATGTGGGCGTCCAACTTCCGCCTGCACACATACAGGGCCCCTTCGGTCCTACCCCATGTATCACACTATGTACCCCCAGTGCGCTGCTTCTTGCTGGAGGGGCCCAGGTGCACGTCTGCTTTGCTCATCGGTACAACTTGAACATCATCACCCGAGTCGTCAGAATCATCAGAATCCCCGCTCTGCTGCTGCTGCTCTTCCTCCTCCTCCTCCTCGTCCAATTCATCCCCCTCCTGCACATTGTCTTGTTCCCCAATCGATGCAAAGCCTTCGGTATCCACGAAGAACAACGGTTCCATGGCCCGCCGCTCGGCAGCACTGACCTCGGCCAGACTCATTTCAGTGGCGCTGTGTGGAACCGCCATCTTCCTCCCTTGCGCCCTGAGCATCACAGCGTTTGTGTTGGTCCCCACAAAGTGCAGTGCGGTGCTGTAGTCCACCCCAAAAAGGATGCCCAGACTGGCGGCGTCCTGCGGTGCTCGCAGTTCTAAAGGTGCGCAGGCGCCACTGCAAAGGATAACATTGCGATTCCCCGTGCGGCGAGCCACCTGCAAACCCTGGCTGACCATTATGGAAGCGAAGGCTGGTGTACGCAAGGCGTGGCCAAAGGTCAATTCGAAGAAGATGCCCTGTGGAAGAGTTTGAGAGAGGACTGGCATTGAAGCAAAGGATTCTGGGCTACAAATGACCAATGCATGCACACCCCAAAGTCGTTTCACACCCTCAGAGCAGCGAAGTGACCTAGATGTACTGCCCTCTGCGCATCGGTAGTCCCAGCAGGGCGTAACAACATTTCGAGGAACTCCTGATATCTATGAGACCACATAGACCACATGCTCTACGTACGGTCCTCGGATCCCAGCAAACAACACATTTGACTGGGACTGCCTGGTGCCTTTCACTGCGGGAAAACAGCCCTAAGGGTTCGCCCATCCGCTTCAACACCGGCACCTTCATGAGATCATCAGGTAAGGTTTACAGTGCCTCCTGGTCAAATCACCATGTTTTTCTTGGTAGAGCTACGGCAACTGCCAACCCTCTTCAGGACACAGGTCGTCAGTGGGTTTGAGGCGTGGGGAGGAGCAGGGGCGGGACCAAAATTAGCCTGAATACCTTTTTCGTCAAAAATGTGATGTTTCGCCTAAGGATTTTCTGTTGGCCCCTTGTGGGGGGGGGGGGGTCTAGAAAATTGTTTATTATCAAGCGTCATTGGTCTGGGGGATCACGAGGGTAGGGGTGTGTGACCGGCAGTGGCGCTGATGTTGTCCTCTCCATGCGCCAACCACAAGCGTGGGTGAGATGAACCGCAGCTACAGGCCCGCTGGCCAAAGGGCGTCGGTTGATCATCAGCTACCGTCGGTCGTCGGCTGCTCTTTGTAAGGGAGTTTGGCTTCCATTTTGCCGGGCCCCCAAATGCCCCCCGGTTGGTCTGCATAGCAACACGAACAGAGGGTCCCGAGAACGTTATGAGGCTGTGCCAGGCCCTGTGCCCAAAGTGGACTGCAAACCTTGAGAGTAGCGGCACAGTCTCTGGAACGCACGCGTTCGGATTCGCGTTTACCTCTGGGATTAGCCCCCCACCCCCTCGGACGTGGGAAACCTCCTATATTATCGCTGGTGGAGAGGCAGCCTCCAAACTTATCGGCATGGGAATGACCAAATGCGAAACCTATCAGCGTGGCAGGGCAGTGGGCGCCATAACGGCAGAAAGCTGCAATGATGCAATGAGATCAATTTCAAGATCAGGATCCCTTCCTGCAAAAACACGTACGAAAGTAGTCGTCCACCAGGCGAAATATAACCAAGGAAAAAAAAACCAAAACAAAGATGACGGACACACATTCCACCCTCAGCCACCACCCCATCCCCAACCCAACCTGCAAACGATCTCGGCCAACCGCAGGTCACACAAAACGTGACACTGGAAAACAATTGTACTTCATGGCAACCAGCATTCACGGACGCCCAAAACGGAGTGTCCAGGCGCCCTTGTTCAACCCGTGTATAGGCCGGTGTGGAGACAGAGTGGAAAGGATCATACTTGAGGCAGGAGCTTCTCATATGACCAACCCATTGTGGTTCTCGCAGGGGAGCAATCAAGAGAAATAATGTCCTACAGAGATGACACAGTTCATATTCCACGCAGACCAGGCCAGTGCCAGGAACGCAACCACAGCCACAGCTGTGAAACTACCATTGGTATGCCGATATATCTCATTTATTTAGCAGTAGAGGAAAGGCCAGCAAAAAAAACATGGGTGGGTGTTGTTGTTGCTGCTGTTGTTGATATAATTTAATTCATCATACATGTTACAAATTCTGTACTCAGCTTTCTTCTCTTCCCTATAAGGAGCAGGGTGCTTAGCACCCTCCAGGACGTCTCTATCTGACACCCATCTGATGATGGGACCTGTGCACCCAAGATGCATGGCCCATGCCTGCACCATGCACCATGCCCGCACCATCTCCTCCCTACAGCCCCCGGCTTAAGGTGCCAAAAGGCATGCAGCAGTTTGTGGTCAAGGTGCCCTGTTCTGCTCAGGTGCTGTGAACACTGCACTCCCGACATATTTAGGTTTATGGTTGATTAACAAAAGCACTGAATCGAAGACCCGTGTGAGGACACCGGTAGTCATATGACCTTTGAGGAGAGGGTGCTGATGATGTGGTTCCATCACTGATAAACTGCAAATGGGCACATACAAAACAATGTGTAGGTGAGAAATGAGTGCCCGTGCATTCTCCACAAATGTCTGCACCCTTTAGGAGCACAAACTTTGTGAGTTCGCACAGATTTCCCGTTGGCTTTGTTCTTTGGCAACAGCAGTGCATGTGCCTGTGTGCCTTCCTGCATCGGTTTTGGATCTTGTTGCCGGCAAGAGTGAATCGAGGGTGGTGCAGCAACAAGGGGCAAATTTGGTAAGACTGATGTAAGAAATGAAGTAAAACTGACTAAAAATGAAGTACAATGGAGTAAAAAAAAGTTTTTGAAATTTTGACTCGGTTGTGGTTTTTTTTTCAACTCCATTTTACTTCATTTCTTCAACGGTACGTGGTATTTCTATTGAGGGGCACAGTGCCCCTAGGTCATTTCCCAGCCACTTTTGATAGTGGCACCCCACCTAGGCCAAACCATCCTGCACATGTGTGCTTTTATGTTACAAATATATGTCAGGGTGGACGCATGTGTTCTTTTGCATACCTTTGGCAGTATATCCACCGGGCTGTGGGGTCACTAGGTGGGCTTTGGGTGGTAAGTAGGGACCCTCTCCCCTATTTTGAGGCTGAGGGGCTCAAGAAAACCACATGTTTTAGAAGGGATTTGGATGGGTGGGGTTGGATTGTGGGGCCCACCAAGGGGTAAAAAGGGCGAAAAGTACGGTTGGACATCATTGTTGATAGGATACTAAAATATACTACCAAAATAGCCATTATGCATCCTGAAAATATCAAATGTCACTATTTAGTGTACTGTCCTTTACAGAGCTTTTTGTGGTGCACCCTGGTGAGTGTGGTCTTTGACTGCAGGAACGTGTCTCTCTTGCTCTGAATATGTTTGCGATGGCTGTTGGTTGGATCACACTGCAGCCATTTGTCCCGCCCTTTAAGTAAACCATGAATGGTGCAACTCACATCGATTTTCCGTTGCATTGTGCTGCATTGTGGCAGGGAAAGGTGACGTCCCCTTTGCTACAATACCAAAAAAATACGCAAAAAAAAAGGCAACCAAAAATGGGCTCAGCTAAATTTGACCTTCGACAAATTTTGATTTGCGTGTAATCCTGCTGTCTTGCCTTTGTTGCACTTCGTGCTCCTTGCTCTGGCCTTTCTGAGAAACTTGATCAAAAAAAGTACGCCAGCCTGAATTTCTGTCACTGTGGGCCGGCAGAAAGGTGGGGCGCTTCCAAATGGTTTTGGGGGGGGGGGGGGCAGACCCCCAAATTCCAGTGGTGTTGCTGAAGGCTGAATCTGCTGCATCCGCGCTGCGCGTCACATACCACAAGCTTCGAATATTGCCGCAGATTGAGCAACACAGCCTCTGATCCAGGTCGGACTGCAACCTGTGTGTAATGTGGGACTGCAGCAGGGCAAACATTCCACTCTCACACAGGGGCAATGAAAGCTGTGGTGTGGCATCCAGGACCTTTTTACATTCAAAAAGGAAAAGCTCGGACCGTCTGGTGGCCAGCCCAAACTCGGGCACATGAAAACAGGACCCTAAGCGACAACGGTTAGGTCCTAACCGACGGCGGTTGAAATCGACATTTTTTACCACAAAAAAATCTTGTCCACTAAAAAGCGTCTTGGTGGCAGCGGCCAGAACCTATTGCAGACATTGCGACCTGAACCTCATTGAAGCCCCCGACCCAGAGCACTGGTACGCTTGGAGAACGTAACCCCTCAGCACTGTTGACTTTCAAAATACAGACCAACCGCTGGGAGGAGAGTCTGAGTTCTCAGCCGAAACCACCCCACACAAGGTTAATAAGGAGTGGTGGTGTGCTTACCCACAGGCCCTCATCAGGAGATGAGAGCCGAAATACGACCCCAGCACACTCTAATGTGTGCCCGTGATTCTGGTCAGCACATGAACCAAAACCAGTGGTTTTTGACATGGCCGATGGTGTGATTGGTACTCGATTGTGACTGGGCTCCAATTGGGGGCAGACGATTCCACAATGTACACCGTGCACGCAATGCACCGCGCCCATAGGGTGTGCAGTACAGATAAACATGAATACCACGAGCAAGAAACACCACAGTGACTTGTCGCCAAATATTGTTGTTGGACATGGGATGGTCGGTCCTGTTCTGTGAATTTGAACACCAACCACAGACAAGCAGCAGTGCAACAGATTTCAACCCCTAAGAAAGCCCTTGCCCCTCATTTTGCACCCAGCAAAAGCCATACGATGTCAAATTGCTGCACATGTTTGTTTTGCATGAACTCCTCAAGCTCCCGGATTTCCTGAACGATCAAAGTGATCCGTCGCATTTGCTTCAATTCGGATTTCTGTGAGGAGAAGAATGCATGAAAGCTGGGGTTGCGAAAGCTTGCCTTATTCTTGGGACTCAGACTTACATGTGCCTCGTAAGTGTAGGACATAGTGAGCGGATCTTGATGTCAGGTATGGTACAGCACAGGTTGCGTGCTCTATTTTGAGTCCATGTTGTTGTTATTGAGGGGTGTCAGGAAAATTCTGTGGGTTAATTAGTACGCAATAAGCACTGAGTCCCTTGCTCTGGCCCTGGTGGAAAAAACGGTTGAGGGACTTACTGCAGACAGCTTTGTGTCTTGCGTTGGATTCCTTGCCATGGCCTCCTTTGGGTCCAATATCCTCTGCTCCTGTGGCCCGTGGCCGCTGCACATGGGTCCTGTTGCCGCACAGCAGTACAAGCAGCCATCAACAGGGGGGGGGGATGGAAACTCAAATACACTTCCCATGAGGTGGATTTGACATCATATCATGGGAGGTACTCAACTCAGACCTGACACCAACCCCCCCTCAACTTTTTGGGCCCTGTGGAAGGGGGGGAGGGGGGGCTGGGCTGGGGTCCCAGGTACACCAACAAATATACCAAAATGATCCCCTCGTCACGCTGATCATTGGAACACAGATAGGTGGGGTCGTTGAAAAAAAAAATTGTTGTCTGGTCCCAGCAGCCAGGTTTGGGAGGCTGGATGGGAGAGGTCAGGGGTCAAAATTTTTTTTCATGTTTAGCATGCATATTTGAATTCCCCATGAAATTCTGAGCATTTTGAGTGTACACACAAAGGGTGAAAACGAAATTTTACCCCCCACAGTATGCTAAAATAAAATTTCCGGCGCCTTCGGCACCAAGTTGGAGCCAAATGTGGTCCGGACCTTCTCAACATTTTAGCAACTCCAAGAGTGGAGTGGGGGGTTGGTGTCAGAGTCTAAGTCCAGGTCCCCCCCGCCCCCTGCAAGTGACGTTGCACAGAGTCACTCTGAGCGGCTTGGCTGTAAATTTTTTTGGGTCCTCCGCCAGTACTCCGTACAGCCCCTTGCAGGGAGTGGAATCATGGCCACGCCACGGTCCATAATGGTTATACATGCTGGTCTGTCTGGGGCATTTGACGAAAAGTTCCCTCAGATTCCCAGTAGTGGTACCTGTAACCATCAGGGTATGCCTCTTAGGCCACGCAAGTAACTCAGACCTTCAACTCAACTGTCCTCTCACGTAATCTCTCATCTCCCTCAGAAACTGCTCTTTTACCCCTTGGCTGAAGTAGCGTTCTCCCTCTCTCCACGACTTGGGCAACTCTTTTGGCCTCTCCGGTGCGTCCCTCTGCTCTTGCCCACCTGGCTCGCTTGCTTCTTTCCCCTCGTACCACCTCCAAAAGCGGTCCTGCGCTGAGTGCGGCCGGTCGTGCGCGTGGTGTGTCTGTTCCTGGGCTTGGTGTGGCTGATTGTGTGCCTGATGGGGTTGGCCCTGCACGGGTTCCGGTTGTTGTGCCTGCAGCGTGGCCGGCCTCCTAGTTTCCTGAGCCCCTGGCGTGGCCGGCGGCGCCCAAGAGGCCGAGGTCCTTGCCGGCGCTGGATCCTGCTCCTGAGCGGCTTGGCTGTAAATTTGACGATGGCCGTCACCCAGATCAAACATCCCAGTACAAATGTCAGCAAGGCGCTGTTGGGCGTCGACACATATTGTTCGCTTATAGCAGCAAGGCGTCGTTTTAGATCGTGCACGCGTCCAGCATAGCGTTGTTAGGCGCCTTCACGGTGTACGCCACATGTCTTGATCACCTCCGCTCTGTCGCTGCCTACAACTGTCGCTACATCTTAACTGAAGCCATTTCAACTATTGAACATGGTAAACCCCCCCCGGTTGTACCTTCTCCCCCCTTGTCCTGCCCCACCCCAGGGAAGACGGTCCCCTGCCACCCCTTGGGGGACAGTTGCCAAGTGACGATCCCCCCCCCCCCCCCCTGAGGAACCGTACTACCACCGTACATGCACATTTTCAGGCACAGAAATTGCACTGCAAAACGAAAAGAATTCAACATCAGATGCGTTTAGAGGGCTTCCAATGTACTGAGACCTACTCCTTGACCAGCTTGGTGTAAAACTTCTTGGCCCTGCTCCACTTGACCTTGAACTCCTGCACATGCTCACCACTTTCCACGGGAAGGCTTTGGGCATCACTTTTGGGTGGTGGTTTGGCCCTTTTGGTAGGAGGCTTGGCAGCTGCCAGCAGATTTTTGGGAACCCAACACCGGAAGCGTCATCATCGGTAGAATTCATACTAGAATCTGAACCTGAATGTCCAACGACCTGCGCCAAAACAGGTTCCCCTGTGGAGCAGATGAACATTACATTCGTCCCAGGGGTATCCATGGTTGTGCTGGCAAGTTCCATTTCAGCGAAAATGAGCAAAATATCCTGCCAAGAGTACAAGTGATACAAGTGGCAGTGCCTCACAACACAGTCAGCCACAAAACACAGTGAGCCGTAACAAAAAATTTTGCGTTGACCAAGTGACGTCCCCCACCCCGCTATGGGATACAGATGCGTGTGCACAACCGGTACCATCAAGCACAAAGCAGAAGTGCAAAGTCGAAGAGGAAAGCTCTTCAGTGACATGCCATGGGCGCCTTTCGCTGTAGCAAACAAGATGGCAGCAAGTCCACAGAGTTCCGGTACACCTAAAGTCCGACAAACTGTCTATCCGGTCGACGTTGGGCAGCACCCCCCCCCCCCCAGGAAGGACAAAGAGGGGGGGGGGGCAGGACAGGGGGGGGGGGGGACAAAAGCAGAGAAGCCCAGAACCACCAGAAATTGGAAAACCTGCAAAAGAGAGTCTCAAATCAAAACTCAGCTACAAACAGCTGCATTTGCAGCCCACACTGTACGATGTTCTGTCTGCACTTTGGCTCACAGGCTGGTTGGCTGGAATGGATCCTACCGCCCATGCCGCTCTTGCTTTACTCTGTTGTGATTGGTTAGCAGCGCCCAATACTTCTCCTTCTTGGCTACGAGGCTGTCATTTGTAGCCTAGGCACCTCAAGCCCCCCCACCTAGCCCCAGCTGCTTGGTCCACAGGACTCACGAAGAACTGTGGCAAAATACCTCAGCTAGGGGAATCGTTTTATCAGGAGGTTCAATGGCTTGCTTCGGATCTTTGTGCACGTAGTTCCACGCAATTCCTGTGGAAGGTTGGAGGGTTCACAAGACAGGCATCAAAAAGGCAGCTGTCCTGCCATACCTCAAATGCAGCAAATCAGAGTCCCTGTGGTGCAAACCAAGAGTGCCACATCACACACAACGCTTCAGGGAAGGATCAGTCGAGGAGGTTGCAAGGAGGAGGTTGCTGGGCATTGAGAGGAGTGTTTGCCTTGCGGCCTGTCATGCCCATAAGCCAAGCAAGTGTCCTGGCCATTCATCCCTCTGCTTGAACTCCAAAAAAGTTCTGAAAATAACTCAAAAATTACTGACCCTAACAGTCCAGTTGTGGATGACGTCTCCATAAACTTTCGACACAAGTGATTTTGCAAAAAGCGTCACCAAATGGGGAGGTAAGAAGAAGAAGAGTTACAAGAAATGGGAGGTGGGCTGCAGCCATAGTGTGATTGTCCAAACTTCACCATGGTACTGACATGGTAATGGGTCAACTTTCTGCAATGACGCACTGGTGACAGCAAAAGTAGTGTCCACCGCAAAGCACGCCTGCTCTCAGCAGTTGAGGCGAGACTCAAGTGCAAGCCATGGTACTGGCTTCCGCTGTGCGCAACAGTCCTCCATTCCTGCCCCTCCTTCCAAGGGGACGGTTGCCAAGTGACCCAGCCCATAATCCTCCCCTGAATGGTACCATCACCATACACAAAAATTGGTGCGCATGGAAGGGAGGCGATGAAGGCAAAACAAGTGCATGGCCAGAATCCAGTTCTTCAAATGTTCATACCCTGAGATCCATGGCTACTGACAGTGGAAATGGTTCAAAGGCTGAGTGTAGGACTTTTTGGATCTGGACTACTTGACCTTGAACTCCTGAACATGCACACTACGTTGCACCAGAATGCCCTGGCTGTACCCCTTAGCTGGTGGTCTGGCCTTTTTGCAGGAGGCTTTGCAGCGGCTGGCGCCACAAGAGTCTTGGGCACCCACTTCTGGTTTGTCATGGGTGAAATATGAAATGCCTCCATAAGTATAACGGAAACCCCAAACTCAACCACACAAGCAGGGAATGTTGGTGTGCTATCAGATTCCATGGCAGTGGAAGCAATTCAACAAAGTGTCCTGCCAATCACATGCAGGCAACGACTGCCCTTACAAATTTTTGGTTGTTACCAAGGCGAACCCCAACGCATTCTGTGTGCAGCCAGAGTGCGTGCCACTACTGGGGCGGTCGGGTACCAATGCCCTGTGTTGAATACCTTTGTAGCCCAATTCCAGAGCCAGATCTGCGAACTCTTGCCGCTGAAACTTTGTGCTCTGAATCGCCAGGTTCAAATCATAACATTTGTGTTTCATCATGCCCAACAGGGCAAAGCCTGCAGTGTGGCAATTAGACTATTGCCAGCAGGCTTGGCCTCATCAATGGAGCTGCACTACAGCAGCAAAACACAAGGAACCTGGAATAGGGCAATAAACTGGGAAACAGAGCACATTCCAGCTGCAGTCTTGCATGGTTAAATGGAGACTGGTGAATGATCTCTCCTCCCTGGATCGCACAGGGTTGGTATCACCAAATTGCAGCGGAAGGAGGGGCACAGTGGTAGCTTGGTGGAGTCTGGTGAGTTTAGCACAATGACTGTGACCAGGATTACAGACTTAAGGGGAATGTTCAGGTCCCAGGGTACGTATGAAGTGTCACAGGGCATCAATACATTTTAGCCAGCCCCATTTGTTTGGTCTCAACTCAGACTCAATCAGCGTTCTCCCGGACTCAGTCTGGCTGTGTGGTGGTTACCAGCCTGCCATTGTCAGATACAATGGAGGCAATAAGTCAGATTTATGTCGGCCACACCACCAACAGCGCATGCACAGCACAGGTTTGCAATGACGCATGCAGTATTGTGCGCATTGCAGAGGAATTCCCTCACACCCCTAGGGGACCATAGCCAAAATATCCTTTCCAGCCGCCCAATTATTACAGTACACAATTGCTCTGATGGCCTGCAGGGGGAATGTTAGCGCGCCGGGCGCCTGCTGGGCATCTTTTTGGGCGAGTAGAACAACAAGGTTGTTTATTAGAGACTCCTCCAGTCACTTGTGTGGATGTGGATTGCACAATTTCTGTCTTCTGCAATGTGCTCTGTAGGGAATGTTTGCGGTGCATTCTGCTGTGCTTGGGGGGACTTTGCTGTAGGATGGTAAGATAGGGAGTAAAGCCGGGATAGTTAATGTAAAAGTAGAGCGCCGGGCAAACACTCCACCACAGTGGCTGCATCCCCCTTGTTCAGTTGATGAATTTCGTGTCATGAGGGCACCAGTTGCCTTTATTGAGACAGTGATCATTGGGCGGCAAGGCTATAATTTCAGGGCTGTATTTCCCAGGGTGGGTGGCGCGGGGGGGGGGGGGGCGCCAAAACATGCGCAGACATGGTTTGCCAGACATGTCTTTCCCCAGGGGGAATGCTTGTCTTTAAAGAGCATGACCCTGCAATGCATGTCTAGACATGCATTCGGGGGGGGGGGGGGGAAGGGGGGTGCTGGGGGACACCACCACCCCTGCTTATATGCAGTTGGGTGGTGAAAAATTGTCAATTATTTTGGGCACTAAGTTCAATGCAAAGAATGATTTTTCAAAACCACCTCGGCGTGCTGATTCCAAGGATACAACTTCTCCGAAATTTAGGGCCTAGTTACCTCCAGGGGGGCAGGGGGTGGCAAACAGCATCCATGTCTTAATGGCACTTGGTATTCACCATGGATTTTGGCGGTGCATTTTTTTTTTGCAATAAAGGATTTCGCTTTATGTGCTACTGTGGTACCTCTGGATTGCATGGCAAGATGGACAAAATTTGTGTCAGGAACCGTGATTTTGCTTATTTCAGCATTTGTAGCATGATTTACCCCTGGGTTTTGGACTAGTGCACCTTCTCTTTGGGTCGACTGGTCTGGTCTTGTTGCGCAGACTACACCCTTGTCCCTTGTCTTGCCGGCATTACAGTGTGTAAATTGTGTACACACCGCCTGGCCAATGATGCAGTCGTGCACTGATCTCTCCTGATTGGTCCATTTGTTCACGTGATGACCAAACCGTTGGTCGTCCGCAAAGTTTTCGTTGCCATATTTAAGTAGAGCACTTGTTTTACGGTCATCCCAGTGAAAGTCAACAGCATCATCAACAAATTGCTGGACGAAAAGCAGAAGGTGTCAAAGAAGGATGTCTGCTCACATTTTGGTGCAGCTTCGAGGTACTCTGTCATTCTCCCTTTCCACCCTCAGTTCTATTGACACTGTCCTCTAAGCCCCCGTCCCTGTCTCAGATTCAGTCACACTCGCTCACTCACTCTCGCTCTTCTTGTCACCTTCCCTCCCACTCTTCGGTCTCATTCCCAGTCCCACTCGCACGCACCCTCTCACGCACCCTCTCGCACTTCCTCTCCCTCCCAAGCGCACTCCCAGTCGCACACCAGCACAGGCACTCACAGAGGCGGGGTTGCCAATTAGCCCCAAAAGCGAACTCACTCCAACCACCCGCATCACCATTTTAGGTAAACAATTGGATTCAATGCACCGCTCCATCACTAATACTAGCGACATGCTCTAGGCCACCATGCGCTTGTGGCTATAGGGGGCCAGCACAGGGTGCATGCCCCACAGGGGCGCCTGCAATGGGTTTTTCGTCCCTTGGGAGGAGCCTTGCCCTTCCTAGCTAGGGCATGCGCCACAATGCACGCCCGCTCCCCGATTTTCAGCCGCATGCTGGTGGTAGTGTTCTCCTGGTGTCCTTCCCTTCCCACAATCACAATCTTCACACAAGCATACACACGCACACATACACTATACTCCACAATGCATTTGGGGGGTATTTCATGGCCATTGTTACGAGCGCTTTTCTCGGCACCATGTACACCATGAGTGAATATCAAAAAATGGCAAAGATGGGAATAATTTAATTTTTTTTGTTTACTTGTTTTTTTGGATTTACTACGTTCTTGCAAACTCTCAAGAGAAACTTGGACTTCACTCTATGAGTGCATCCAGGTATGGTATTCACCCCACATTGTCAAGGGTATTGTTTAGGTGTCTCCCACAAGCATAGCACAAATTTGGTTTGTCCACAACATTTGCATTGGGGTTCAGCTCCACCATCGAGTAGCTCCAAGTGTAATAGTGCAACGTTTCACCGCCACGCCATGTAGACCATTTGTGAGGAGGATGAACATCAAAGAAAGCAAACAAGGGTACAAGTAATGTAATTTGATACCATACAAATACTTGAATTTTGCTGAACCCCCCCCCCCATTTGCCCCACCCACTCAAGGGTACGGGAATCCATGTATCATGTAGGCGTCGCCAATGAGGGCCATTCTTCTCCCACAGCCATTTTGTATGCAATGGGCAAGACTACGGCCCTGCATGGTCCTCGTTGTAAGTCTTGATTAGGACACCAAACCTGATGGCTAGGCGGGGCCAGCAATAAAGCACATGTAGGTGCATATGAGTGCAAGAGTGGGCGCCACTTTTCAACTAATTCACCAGGAAACAACCACATCTTCCTGATGCATGACCCTCATTGCAATCTCCACAACACAGAGGAGTAAACATCAAAATAACCTGTGGCATATTGGGGTCTCCGAAGCGGAGAGGAGTAATATGGCTACAGAAATAATTCTCATGGATGAGAAACATACAATACTACCTTCAGAGGCTCTAGTAGCTGCAAAATGTGTGAAAAATCCTTGAAACTCATGGTTCTGCCATGCTTTAATTTCCGTACTGTGTTCAGTGTTTCCCTCAAAGTTCTCCCTGAAACCATGCTAGAAAAACACCATGTGACCAGTGCTTCAATCCCAGCATCACATGCTCGTCTGCTGAAGAGCATGGTGTCTGTGATACATAAAAGTGAACCAACGCACTTAGAGAGTCCATGCAACTTCATCACATGTGCATCAAATTTCGTCCTGTAAACCTCAGCTTTGGTTCAACGACCGCAACTGTTG
This sequence comes from Eutreptiella sp. 'Long Island Sound 2002', assembly GCA_964036045.1. Taxonomy (NCBI): domain Eukaryota; phylum Euglenozoa; class Euglenophyceae; order Eutreptiales; family Eutreptiaceae; genus Eutreptiella; species Eutreptiella sp. 'Long Island Sound 2002'. Next base: position 10,223,923 of record OZ038382.1, on the reverse strand, counting down.
CTGTGTGGCAAAGCGCTGTCGGAGCAGGGAAGCGGTCCTTGGACAACCTGGTGTTTGTGCATGGATCGTCGACACTGCTTGTCCCAAGATCCCAATAATCGGTGGTTGACAAATGCACCAATGGAGGCAGCTGGTACATTGACACAGATACCTGCAGCTTGATCCTCAAGGAGGCTCCATAAGCCCTCCATTGTACACTTGTTTTGCAACCCGAACTCTGACCATGATTCCAAGAATCTCCGCAAACCCAGCCCTGTGTTCAGCTTGGGTGTAGATCCCCAATCCCCAACCCAACTTGAAGACCTGGTGCAGCAGGTCTGCACCCGAAAGTGGTTAGAAACAGCAACAGGACTGTGCTGGGCACAGGAAGCCTCCCAAAATAGTGGCGCAGATGGCGCAGATGTCCACAACAGAGAAGCTAAGAAACCGGCCTTCTCGCTGCGAACACAACAAACCATTTCACACTATGTGTGTCCACTGGACACTCAGGGGCTGAGCTCATTGAATACGCACCACAGATTATTTGGGTCTATGCAAACTGGCAACGAAAAATAATATGCTTGCAGCTGGATGACCCAAACAGACACAGGGATGCTGGAAGAAACAAGATGGGACCTTTTCAGCGGCAGCATGTCAACTAAATCGGTAGTCCGGCAGGGGCGGGTGGGATAGTTAGTGAGGCCACCAGCAGAAAAGCAGTAAGATGACAGGTCACATTAGCGTAAACGTTGCTGCAGGAGATTTCGTTTCATCAGTGAAGGTGTTACAGTGAAGGTGTTAGGTGAGACACAATGCACGACACAGGCTACACACAGCAACACACAAAATGACACACGTGCCCAGGACACTTGGATATAACGACAGAAGGAGAAGTGACCCAGCAAGACAACTAAATGCCTTATCAATACAGTCCGGACGTCTTGTGTACCTCGGGCAAGGTGATGCGTCTCATGCGCGCGTGCGCGGAAACAAAGAATAAACACGCTGTAAAATATGGCCTGCGTCCGATATTATCAAATATTACCTGCGCAACAGCAGAATGAGGTACACGTTTGAATTATGGCATGCCCTGGGGCAGGCAGTTGCATATGGCTTGTCACTGGTACGTAGTAGTAGGTGCCCAAAAAGATGGTCCGCACATCTGCTGTGTCTCAGGCGAGGGCGTCTCTTGGACAAAAGGGGGTGGGAGCTAAGGGGTGTCTGTCGTTGCGGATGCTGATTATACCACTGATATGACACAGTATTTGCCTGGCATCACACGCATGCACACATTTACGTACGCACGCACATGTGCGCGCATGCACACACGCGCGCAAACACACACACACACACACACACACGAGAGCAGGCGTGCGCGCACGTACACAAAGACAGAAAAGGGATACACTATTTAGTCAGTCTCGAGTCACCCCCAGACAAGAGGCTAAGACATCTATCCCCTGGTAGAGGCGAGAATGCAACGCCATACAGCTCTGATGTGCCTGGCCTATGCCGACGAGGTGGTGGTGGTGGCAGGCAGAATGTTACAATGACCATATGTGCAGGGTTGCCTGCAGACCAGGGTAGAGGGTGGAAGGTCTTGAAGGATGGTTGAGGCTCACCTCTGGTCACAATTTGGCGGCTGCAGCCAGGCTGTGCATACCTGATAGGTACACATTCTGTTCGTGTGGGGCAAGCATCCCATCAGCATAACACAACCTTCAAAGGCTTTGTGAAAAACTACCCAAAGAGCCCAAGAGGGCTTACCCTGCTTCCCCCTTATCCTGACAATGGCAAGAAGCACCACAATTGAACCAACATGCCAACACCCATGTTGCGCCTGGGCAAAACGTTGTTGGAAGAAGAAGGGGTGGCTGCGCACACATCCTGTAACTGACAGCATTCCCAGTTGCGGTTCAAATTCATTTGGCAAAAAATACATTCTCGATTTAAATCACAAATCTGAGTCATCGAAGCAGGGATAGTCCCAAAGCTGTTGCTGTCCACACATGCAGGGGAAAGGCAATATTGAGCTGAGGCCCCTCTACAACCTGCCAGCATTCAATGTAAACCCCCCCCCCTTGTAATAGCTACGGAAAAGTCCCAAATTCATATCTCTCGGGGACATTCAGAACCTGCCAACTTTGTGGGTTTTGGCACTTTTCGGTAGTTTCTGCAACTTTTGCTTCCGCGTGCAAACATGTCGTCACCTGGGGGGGGGGGGGGGTATGTGTATACTTTTTGAAATCTGCAAGAAAACGCCATTTCAGAAATGTATGGGTTTGGGGGGGAGGGGCTGTCATTTTTCAGCGCAGCACAACACATGGGACGGTGCACACAAACACAGCACTGCACCGTTTATGCATTTTTATTCAGAATCACTGTCACTGTCAGCATTGCTTTTTTCAGGCAGGGCAGGGACCCCATTAGGGCAGACATCCCCCTGTTTGTGGACAGGGACATATTTCTTCAATTTTTGCCAATCTTGCAACCTCCGTGCCTTCACTGGCACCCAACCCTCGTTAAGGGGCATGGCCCACAGGCCATCGGTTGTTAGGTCCACGTTTCGTTGTTTGATCAACCCCACCTTGCGCCACTGTATCCTGATTTCAGCCATACATAACGTCGAGCCACCCGCACCCACTGTGCACCCCCAGAGCGAGCCCTTTTGCGCGACAAAGGCTTTTGTGGTGCGTCCGGGGAAGCAACAGCCCGTGGTGTAAATTTGTATGAGGACATGGCAGCTGCCTGTTGACAAAAAGAGGCAGCAAGCAACGCATGCACCGTCCGAAACGGACGAAAATCTCAGACATGTCGTCAGTCCAGCAAGCAGACCTGGGGTGTTCCAAATAGCCCTTTTCAAGGGCTTTCCATATATACCCCACATACCCCTACCTCCGGAACACTCAGTTGGCAGAAATGAGGCAACAAGGTCGCCAACCCGCGAAAACCCACAAAGTTGGCAGGAACGGCGTCATCCCCGAGAGATATGGTCCCCACGCTTACTGTAGCTTAGACAAGGCCGTAGCTTGCGCGCACCACATAAATGGTGAGCTGGTGCGAGAAAGGGGAATATAATGCACAGATATCCCCAAAATCAGAGCCATGTGGGTTCAAGTGGGCAAACACTCACATCAAATGTGTCCATGACCCTAGGTAACTGGCAAATATGTTACCAAACCAATGTCTTATGTGGCTGCACTACATTTGTACCGAATCATATTAGGTACCAAACCGGGGGGGGGGGGGGTTCTGGACGCCAACTACCCCCCCAACTAACTGTTGGCCGGAGGCCCCTTGGGGGGGGAGGGGGGGGGGGGGCATTGGAGGGGGAGTTCAGGGAGGGGCGAATAGGGGGGGGGGGTCTAGGAGGGGCTTGGGGGGGGGGCGCTCCGGGAGGGTCGTTTGGGGGGGGTTCCAGGTGGGGCGATTTGGGGTGGTGGGGGGCGGGAGGGGGGGCACAGGCACCCCTTACCTCCCCTTTTGGTGGATGCTACCTATGGGTATGAGGGACAACCACACCAAGTGTGAGCCAGAAACCCAACGGTGGCTTCCGGGAACGGGTGTCGCAAGTGCCGGACCTCCATTTCAAAATCTGCAATTTAGGGCCAAAATCAGCCTTTTTTTTTGCCCAAAACCGCCCTAGAACCTGATGAAAACGGCCAAATGAAGGGAAACACACACATGCAGCTAGACTTCCCCGTGCCGAAGGGCCTTCTAGGGCCCTCTAACTCCACAATATGTCCGCGAACCACCCCCAAAAGCCCCAGAATTTGTGCACATTGGCCGCCGACAGCCCCAAACCAAGAACATACCATATCTTGGGCTACGTGGCTCAAAACGCGATTTCGAGCGCACCTAATTCACCCGCAACCACCCACTATTGGTGGTTTCCACCCCTCAAAATTGCCCTAACCAACGCCTAGACCCCGGTACCTAGACCCATTGGGCTGCGGCAAGCTGCATGAGGTAGCCCACAGAGGTGGGTGCCAACATGGGTCACCAAGGTCCACCGGGTGCAAAAAATGACTTTTTTCAAAAATCATTGTGGACCACTTGGAATGCCAAAACAAGTGTTTTTGGCGCATTTTGAGCTCGTGGTGGCCCGTTTTGGCCCTCCTGAAATCCCAAAATGCCTTGAAAATGCGCTACTTTGGAACAAAAAATGGGCCAAAAATGGGTCAAAAATGTGTTTTTTCAAAAATGATCCTAGACCATTTGGGGTGCACAAACAAGTGAAATGAGCCCTTTTTGAGCCCATTGCCAGCCATTTTGGCCCCTCCAAAGTCACAAAATGCCTGTTTTGGGACCAAAAAGGGTGAAAAATGTGCTTTTCCAAAGAAACTTTTGGACTATTTGGGGTGCACAAACAAGTCGAATGAGCCCATTTTGAGCCCATGTTGAGCAATTTTGGCCCCTCTCTACGCCGAACGGGCCTTGAAAATGGGCCAGTTTGGGACCACAAGTGGGTCAAAAACGGGTCAAAACCATGGTTTTCCAAAAATGATCCTCGTCCAGTTGTGGTGCCCAAATGGATGAATACAACTCATTTTGAGCCCCTTTTGACCGCTCTCATCCACTTTCCAGTGCGTACCTCATTTGTCGTTAAAGTCTCCTAGACAATGTTCCTTCCCCGACCAGCTCGGTCCCAATATTCAATCCTGGCTAGGGTTAGGTGTAGGGTTAGGAGTAGGCTAAGGGTTGGGGGTGGGCGTTAGAGTCAAGATTGGGTTTAAGGATAGTCTTGGGGTGCAAAATGGACAAAATTTTCCTGAGGGCACCTTGGGTGTTCATGGAGCATCGGGCGCCTTTGGCACCCATGGACGCTTGAGGGCGACACCTTTGGCAACTAACTGTTGGCCAGAGGCCCCTTGGGGGGGGGGAGGGTAGTTGGCGTCCTAGGAGCCGCGGAGTCGCCCCCCCCCCCCCGGGGTACCAAATTAATACGGTACCTAGCCCGCTGTAGCTTGGACAAGGGCATAGCTATTACAGGGGAGGGGGGGGCACAAATGCATTCACATTCGCAGAACCCACCACCTGTGCACACTGCCCAGAGTCCCAGCCTCCCATAATCCCTACAAACGTCCCCACCACCAAGAATGCGCATCTCCACCAACTTCTGGCCACCTTGGAGTGTGAGGTGTACCTGCCTACCTTTCTTCAAATGAGACAATCCCTGGCCATTAACCCCGATGGATCAAACACCTCAGGTTGCACGAAGGGAGGGGTGGTGGTGTCTTGTGAAACATGTGCGTTGGTAATGGCGGCATAAGAGTTCTGCCACATTGCACCCTTATGGACACCAAATTAGCCGTCCTCTGCCCCCAGCTGTGCGCTAGGTCTATGCACTTGCTGCTCTGAATACCAACAAGCTGGAACTTTGAGTTACTCTTGCTGACGACGATGCAGGGGTACATGTGGTCCCCATCGCCATCCGCCCCAACGCTATTCAAACACCAGTGCTTTATGCTCAAAACGTTCATTCTTTCCCCAGAGGCTACGGGGCAGGTTAGAAAAACCAACCTGCGGAGTGGCGGCTCACGAAAACGGAACAAAAGGGTGCCCAGCAATAGGGAAACACGACTTTTGCTCAAAGCGATCCAGAAAGTGGCCGCTGTGTGGTCACCATATTCAATCACCTCATCCCCCCCCCCGTCCACAAGACGACTAAGCCCCCCTCTCAAACAAAAACATGCGTCACAAGAAGGACACGCATGCCAACCAACCTGCGGAGTGGCGGCTCACGAAAACGGAACAAAAGGGTGCCCAGCAATAGGGAAACACGACTTTTGCTCAAAGCGATCCAGAAAGTGGCCGCTGTGTGGTCACCATATTCAATCACCTCATCCCCCCCCCGTCCACAAGACGACTAAGCCCCCCTCCCAAACAAAAACATGCGTCACAAGAAGAACACGCATGCCAAGTCTGTTCACTTGCAGGCACTATGAGCAAAGTGGACATGACCTGAGAGTGACGTGCTTTCTCGCAAAAGCTCTAAAATGATGTCCCTATGTTGTCCAACCCAGCCGTGGTGGTGGTGGGGGAGATGTCTCTGGGGGAGTCATCATAAGAAGACGCGCGTGTTCTTGTTTGGGGTGCGGTCCCGGCGTCTCTTGTACCTTGGGCAAGGCGGTGTGTCTCATGTGGTGTGTCTCATGCGGACATGGGCGGCGACAAAGAATAAAGACACTGTCAAATATCGCATGGGCCCGACTTTAGAAAATTTTCTCTGTGCAACAGCAGGGTCTCTAAGGTGCTGAATGGGGTATAGAGTGAGTTATGGCATGCCCTGGGGCAAGGCAGCACAAGCCTGGCTTGTCGATACATCACCACCTTTGGTACGTCCACTGTGGCTCAGGCGAAGGCGTCTCTTGGCTAAAATCTGACGTTGGCCTTCCATTTCTTGGACAATGGGCGGGGGAAAGGGGGAATGTCACAATGTTACATCGCCTTCACCATCACCTCCTGCCACGCCCTACCCCCACTAACCCACAAACATCATGAGCCGGTGGCTAAACACAAGAGACAGCATTCTCTGACAAAGACTAAAGGGGACGTCGTTCTGTTGCCTGGTAGGCAGAGGGCAGGCATCTTGTGTGCTCCGAATCAGGACCAAGAGGAGCCATTGAAAATGGGACACAGAGACGTATCTCAAAGGCAAATTCCTGAGCAACCCTGAGCTATCTGTCAGCACAATTCCCTGGCGGATACGTCCATAGATTGCACCTTGACACAAACGTGGACACTAGAAACTGGAAAGAGTGGAACGCAATTACCGCAACCACCACGTTTTCCATCTGCTGTCAAACTGTTAAATTTGGGGTGGTCCTCATGGAAAGAAAAGAAAATTGTTGAGCTCCTTGCGCCGCGAAGTCAACAGAGCATCAACCAATCACGCACCCACATTAAACAATCGCCAACAACCGTCCATTGGATACATTGCCCTGGGCCAATCACCGCCAGCAAACCGTCAACCAGTGTCTGCTAATCGCCAGATCGACTCTGTGCATGTCAGATCGGCTCTGTGCATGCCTCCTCAACCACCAATCGCCACCGGTCAGGTGTGCCCGCCAAAAGAGAAACGTGAGTTGTTAATGGCAGCTTCGCACGCAAACCCGGCTGCGTTTCGGGTGATCCAAAGCATTCCTGACCCACCCAGCCCTCGACACAGCCATGCACCGCAACATTGGCCAGTGGTCCACTCTCTGAGAAACTGTTCTGGCACCATCACACAGCAGCGGCACGGAGCATCGCAGAAAAAGGGTTGTCGGATGTGAACGCAATGAGCAAGGTCTTCAACTGGAACTTGTCGACTCCGCCTCTCGAGCTGAATGCAAAAGAAGGCATCGGTGTACAATGATGGATGAGGCACATGCTGAGGGTGAGAGCACAAGGGCTGGGGCGAGGATGCGTGTGGCACTGGCAGGGAGAGTGGGGGCGTGATAGGATTGCACGAAGTGTATCTTCCGGTGGTCTTGCCTGTGCTTTGCCCTCGGGTCCAAATTACAAGTGGTGGTAATTGACAACCATTCACCGTTTTGTAATGCAGCAGAGTTCCGTCCTTGGAAAGATTTGTGGCACAGCAGCCCAAAAGTTGTAACCTTTGCAACAGAACAGGTAAGGATGACCATGACAGGGTCCTATGCGTAGCACGTGACGCTGGGAGTCTGTGGATTCCCCGTGCGCAAAATTTCAGGTGGTTCAGGTGGTTTCGCAGCTGGTTACCAGCTCGGTGAGCCCCCCCCAAACCTGTATAGAGGCCTTCAAAACCATTTTTGCACGGCGCTGAACTTGTTTTCACGTTGTTTCTGCTCAGCCTCGAATTTGATCCAAGCAAGATTGCATGGAGATTCTTGGTTACCTCGAGTACTTCATTTGCCTAAACACGAGGCAAGAATCCTGCAACACTCTGCTTGCAGCTCTCCTAAAACCTTAAAAACAATTTTTGCATAAGGCTCAATGAGTTTTCACATCGTTCCCACTCAGCATCTATGAGATTGAGTGATATCTATGGAAGATTCTGCATAGATTCTTGGATAATATGCCTAAGGATGAGTCAAGAATGTACAGAGACTCTGCTTGCAAGCTCTGCTAGAACCGAGAAGCAAGCCTTCAATACCAGCTTTGCAGAGTGCTGACATAGTTTTTGTATCGATTCTGCTCAGCCTAAAATGTATGAACCCTTTTTGTCGGGGGAAGCTACCCTTTGGTGGCAAGCAGCATCAAATTTGCCGAAGGATCAGACAAGAATCTACCAAGACTCCTCTGCCAAAGCATGAAAAATGGAGAAAGGAGGCAGAAGGAGGTGTTAAGCGGAACCCTGTTTGCACCCTGCCTCGAGCCTGATGAGGTGTTTACTGGGTCACTTTCTCGAGGATGCAGGGCACTCCCTGGGCTGCAGGGACTTGGGATCAACTGAAGCACAAACTGGAACGGCACTGCAAACAAAAAATGTGCGAGGGGTTGCACCACACCTGCATTATCATTGGTGATGCTGTGGCCGTCGTTTGTATCCATAGGAATTACAGTGCCATTGTGGACCCCATCGCCCTTGCCTACGGATATTGCATCGCTGTTCGCACCCTTCAGGCTCCCGTTGTCCGCTTCTGCGGGAGTTGCACCACCGTTGGAGGTCTGGGCGCTCCCATCGTCTGTGTTCACAGCAAGGGGCTCACCGTTGGCCCTGGGGGTCCCACCGCCCATATCCACAGGAGGTGCATCATTGGAAGCGACCCCGTGAATCCCACTGTCCGGACTCACAGGATTGACGTGGCTATTGGAGGCCTTTGGGATCCCAACATCCGTACTCACAGGCATGGGTTGGGCAGCCTCCGACAGATCTGTCAGAAAGTTTACAGTTTCCACCTCCATCCCTAAGAAAAATTGATGACGGGAAGTGGCAAACGACAAGTGGGAACTGTCAACGAAGCACAAGAACAAATGCATTTTGAAATACTGATGGAGTGGTGGTATGAGCAGGGCCAGAGCGGGGTGGGCAAGGTTGTACAGGAGTGGGAAGGCTCGTAGAGCGGTGGACAGGTCCGTACAGGGGCGGGCATGGTCCAAGAGGGGTGCGATCTCCGACCTGCCCCCTTCGGCTCCGCTCATTAGCACGAAATTTGTCATTCCCAGCCTCTGTCGTGTACATTTATGCACTTCACCACTTGTGAGTACTCTCTCGTCGTTTGCGCGGGTAGAGCCGCAGCCAGAGTTGTGGAGTGTTTGACAGAGTTCATGGGCAGGCTGTTTTTGGAGGTGGGGGTGTAAGTGGGTGGCAGTGCAGTCTGTACGGGAAATAAAATCCCTCCGTCACACTGAATGCCGCCGACACACTAACGAAATGGTTACCCTCCAAACGCCATCAGTTACCCGCCAACCGCCGTCCGTCACCCGCCAACCGCCGTCAGTCGTTTACCCCCAAAAGGGGCGCCGTTCTTGCCCCTAACACATTGCCCCATTGCCCCTGCAAACACTGTCTTGCGAAGCCCACGCAATCACAACCAGCAACCGGAAGACAGACGGACCTGAAATGCAATTGTCCTCTGGGGCCAACGGAGGACTCAGTGTACCATACTCAAACCCGTCAGCCGGTCTGCAGTGTCTCTCTGTGCAAAAGGTTCAGCCATGACAATACTTCGGGTGGGGCCACCCTAAAACTGGTGGTTTTGAAGCATTCTCACACCATAGACCAGAGGGTTTCAACTATTGAACACTGTAACCCCCCACCCCCGGTTGTACGTTGAGGAACCCAATGAAAAAAGAATGATAATGGTAATTGATAGTGGTAATGGAGATGGAAATGGTAATGGTATTTGGCAATGGACATCGTGAAAATGATCAATCATGCTGCTTTCCCAGTGATATTCAGCAACGCACTCATCAACTGAAGCCTGAAGCGCTGTTGGGCATGCGTAGGGTGCAACAAAATATTTTGCAGTGGGTTCCTTCACATCCCAATCTGGGACAGATACCATCAAAGGCATATGGTGCTGCTACCCAAGTGCTATGTTTCCCGACGCCACAAGGGCCTCAATTGGTCAGGTGTGGACCCGCCACTTAGCTCCAGCCGCGCCTGCCTCACGACCTTCATCGCCATCTCAGTTCCATGATTGTCCGTGTCACGCAGACAGTGCTTTGCAGTTCGTCCCGTCCCTCGTCCCTGGATGGGGTAAGAGTCGGGCTGCTTCTACAGGGTTCAGGGCATTGTCGCCTTCGGACTGAGTTTGGGGCGTAGCGTTTGTTGTGTCCCACTTTGGCTCCCACCGTCGCACTGGCATGCTCGCTTGCGCTGGCCCCTCTCGGCCACACACCTGTGTTTCCGGGTCACCTGGTCGTGGGGGGTGGGGCGGTCAGAGGTCACCCTTGTGGGCCACTGCCACCGGCCCTGGGCTATTTAGGTCCTTAGGATTTAAAAACCCCAGTGGGTACTGGCTTTTTGGAGGTCAACATACAGCCATACAGAGGGTGGGAAGGCTGGGCGGCGCCGAGGCGCCTGCATGTGTGGTGTGTGTGTTTGCGTGTGCGGTTGTTCCCTGTGCCAAGTTCCAGCACTTCTCAGAAGGCGGCCGCTCAAGTGGCAGCGCACCCAGCGCTTGCCGTGAGGGAGGTGGTTCGAGTCCCGGGATCGGTGGTCTCCCACCGATCCCTTCGAATACCGGACGGGACCTCCTGTCGACCTGTTCGAGTACAGGTGGCGGCGCACTCTGCTGCAGGTGTGTGTGGTTCCTGCGTGTCACTTTTTGGGGGTTGGGGCAAAACGGACGAGACCTCCACCCGATCCACCGGTACCGGTGGTGGCGCGGGCTGCTGTAGGGGGGGGTGGTTCCCACGACGCCGACTAGGGAGCTCTACGTGCAGGGAACCCAAGAGTACCAGCTCCCGGGTTCGAACCCCCGCACTGGACGACTGAAGACTACCGCTCTCACTACTGGGCCGTGCCGGTCTCTTGCCCTGTTTGGGGTTTGTGACGCTCTTGGAGTCTGAACCTATGGGGGTGTGGGCTTGCGTGCTTTATGGCGTGCCAAACAAAGGGCGGCTGGGGTCCGGTGTTCCACACCGTGAGCCCTCCGTGCTGCACGTGATCGTGGAGGCCGTTGCTGGTGATCTGGGTGCCAGCCAGGCCTCATCACAGCTGCCTGGGGGGGAGGGGGGGGCTGACGAGGGGAAGAGTTCCTGCCTGACGTCACGCATTGGTGTTTGCCGTGGTGAGCGGGAGACCGCCCGCGACCTCCATCCAGAGGCCGGGTCAGTACAGCCTGGTGAGTGGCGTGGTCTCTTGGAGGCTGGGGTGCAGTCCTCGACTTCGAGCAGTGGAGTAACTCCCTGTCTGCGGGGGGTCGGGGGGGGGGGTGTGCCACGAGGAGGCGGGCTGGCCGCCTGCTCCTCCGGAGAAAACATGGGTTGCTCATCCAGGTCGGACTCGTCTTCCTGATCCTGTGTCTGCCCTTCCTGCTGTGGGCGCCGGGCCGAGGTGACAAACCCTCGGAGGAGGGGGGATTTGCGGCGGCCCATGTCAGCCAGTGTGTCCGCATGTGTGTTCCCTACAATGCCAACGTGTGAGGGGACATGCAGCCAGCGTACCGCTACCCCTGCCTGCTCAATTTCCCCAAGGAGTTGCTCCCACAGGTCCACGTGGCCCACCGGCCCCCGCGAACCTTGCCAGTCATGGCGCCGCCATTTGCTGGCTTTGCCTGTGGCCCCCATGACCACTAGTTTTGAATCAGAGCAGATCAGTGTGCGCTTGTGCTGTGTCCTATGGCGAATGGCATGTATGGCCGCGAGGAGCTCTCCCCTGTTATTTGTTTGTTTCTGAGTGATGGGGATGCACTGTGCCGTGTCCCGGTGATCCCCGAAATATACCCCAAACCCTCCCACAATTCCCGCCTCCGGATGGACCTCCGACGAGCCGTCGGGGTAGATGGCTTCCCATCCCTCCGCTACATACTCATCAATGACTTTCTGATGCGCCTCCGCCATCGCTGGACCATACATGTCTTTTTTGCGTTTCCTGGGCCGCGGGTTGCGGAGCCTGGGGGGGGATGGGTGGGGCTGGCTGAGCCTGGGGTGCTGCAGGTTTCCTGTTTCCTTGAGGGATGCGATTGCTCGGTGCATGTCCCGCACTTCGGGCGTGGGGAGGGTTGGAGCTGGGTGCTCGTACCATCGCGCAAGAATGCACAGCCACTGTGTGAGGAATATGTCCCATGTTGGGGGGGTGTCTCGGAATTTGACCGCGTTGCGCAGGTTCCAGGATGCCATAACCGCGGTCCACATGATCAGCCCTAGCGGGCTCTGGAGGGATAGAACTGGCATGTCCCACAGGAGGACCTCTGGGTCTGTTTCCGTGGTATCCTCGAATATCGCTGGCCCCATGCATTGTTCCGCAATGTGATACGCAGGGGGGAGGAACCGGCACTCCAGAAGCGCATGTCGCATGTCTTCTGGTTTGCCATCCACCAGGCAGTGTGTGTGCTGAGGGAGCCAGTTGGCGAGTCTGGTCCCCACTGGGAGTTTTTTCCACAGTGCGGTCTGTATGAAAGAGTGGTGTTTGGGCGGTATCGATAGCTTGGTCCAGGCCTGCCAGGTTTCCGGTGTTTGACGGAGGTCCGGGGGTTCCTGACGCATCAGGTACCTGAGCACGGCCTTTGTATTCCAACCCCCCCAGAAAATGGCCGATGTTTCTTGTGGTGGTGTCATTTGTGGTCGGGGCCAGGCCTGTCCCAGCTGGGCCTTGTACCTCGGGGCCCATGTGGGCGGCAGTCTCTCCTGCAGGTCCGGTGTGCACTGTCCGATGCGTGTGATCCCTGCCCTGATGAGTTTTGGTGAAAAATATGTGTTGTTATTTGTGTCCCTGAAAAGTACCGAATGCTAGCAGCTCAGCCGTGGTGCCTGGTCTGTGTTGGGGGGGAGGATGGGGGCCAGTTTCCGTAGCAGGGAGAAGGCTTTTGCTGAGGTGCCCAAAAAGGGGTAGGTGTTCCAGGGGATGGGACCCAGCTGTAGCCATGGGAGGTCACCCAGCTCCGCCTGTACCCCGAAGCGTTTGGCCCAACCATCGAAATGCTGTGCAGAAATGGGGGAGAGCTTACTAGTGTCGTGCCGGGACATCACGAAGTGTGTGGCGTGTTGCCACAGCAAGAAGAGGCTGGGTTTCGGGAGGAGTGCTCCCCCCAGCTTCGGGGGTAGCTGCAGTATGGGTAGGGTGAGGCCCCAGCTGCTGAGTCTTAGGGCCACCCGGTACACATTCGCCAGCTTGGTGCATACATCCTCCGTGGGGAAGTAGGCCCTCGCCGGGTAGATCATCAATGGGAGTATCCACTCCTGGAGCAGGTGTACTCGTTCTGGCATCGTCAGGGGTAGGGTCGCTGCGAACTGCGCACGCGCCAATGCACGGGATAAATGGGGCGCAAACGCTTCATCAGGGGTGACGTCCCCAAAAAGATTCCCCAGGTACTTCACCTTGCTTTGCACCGGAATGCCTGTGTTTTCGAGTTTGGTTTTCTGCCTGTCCGTCCAAAAGCCACGCAACAAGAAGGCCGATTTATCCAAGTTGATCCGCAATCCTACAAACTTAGCGTACCGCCGTAGCGTGTATATGATGTCTGGTATGAGGGGGCAAACCAGAGCAGGGGAGACGGGGATGTACAGCAGGAGATCATCAGCGTAGAACAGGACTCTTATGCTAGGGGACACTGCCTGGAGCATGGGGACCAGCACCGAGCAGACCATGGCGAACAATGCTGGGGAGAGTGGGTCTCCCTGTCGGACCCCTGATTCTGGTGTGACTTGCACTTCGCGCACTACGCCTTTGCCCACTCCAAAGACAAAGGGGGAAGTCAGCATGTTCATGATGAGCGCGATCATCTGTGGGGGGAGGCCCAGGTGGGTGAAGAAGGCAATAAAATAATTGTGATGGACAGAGTCAAACGCTTTGGAGAAATCGATGGAGAGAAAAAGACCATAATCCATTGCGGTCCAGGCCGCCCGCGCCTCCCAGATGTGCTCAAAAATGAATCCCCCTTTCATGAAGCCTTTTTGCTCAGGGGGGGTGGCATACAAAAGCAGGTCCTGCAGCATGAGGTATAGGGTCATCGATACCCACATAAACAGCACACTTTGCAAGCACAATGGGCGGAGTTGTGTGACCGAAATGGAGCCCTTTTGCTTAGGGATTGGGTTCAGGATAGCGAGTGCCCACTCCTCTGTGATTTTCCCTGTGGTAAGGAAAAGTGCAATTTGTTCCGTCATTTTGGGCACCAGTGCCCCGGGGAGGGCCATCAGGATTTCTGCCGTGACTCCGTCCAGGCCAGGGGCCGACCCTGGTTTCATTTTTTCCAGTGCTGTGAGCACCAGTTCCTGTGTGAGTGGCTTAAGGAGCAGAGTTGCCGCCCCTTTTAGCTGTGGGCGAAGGGGTAGCGAGCGCAGAAACTGGGCGCACTCCTCGACGGTGTGTTCCCCTTTGGCCATTACCCCAGACCAGAACTGTTTCAGTTCCTCCGCAATCTGTGTGGGTTCAGTGAACGTGCGCCCTGCCTTGTTGCGGAGTGCGGTAAGCTTCCGCTTGCTTTGCAGTTCCCTGGTGAGCCGTGCAATTTCTATCCGCCGTTGCTGTTTGCTCTGTGGTTCCTCCGGCTGTGTGTTGAGCGCTGACCGTAGTTTGGAGAGCACAATCCCTTCCGTCTTGTGCCACAAGGGGGAGGGGTGTGGTTGAAGAAAAATTGCCCCTCCAGAGGCGAGGGGAAGGGGGATGGCCAAGCAGCCAAAGTGGGCTGGGTTGGAGTGAGGGTGAGGGTCAAAGTATTTTGTCATGGTTTTCATGCATATTTGAAATCTCCATAAAACTATAGGCATTTTGAGTATACAAGAGGAGGGAAGGGGGGTAACAGGCTGGGGTAAGCACCTCAGACCCTTCGCACTACAAAATTCCTGTGGCTATTCTGGGTTAGCGTAGGATTCAGGTTCAGATTCGGGGTAGGCTTAGGGTCCTACTAACCCTGGCTTTGATGGCATGCGCAGTTGACATTCTGATATATGCTGAGTGTCATACCATACCCTGGGCTGGTGGGAGTTATTGTGATTGTTTACACCGCAGGGGTTCATGCTGTGCTCCTGCACATACCAGGATGACTTTGCACAGCTGCAAGGAGGAGGAGGGGGATCCTTGTATGCGCACCCCATCCCTCCAGGTTTCGACAGATAGTGGTCCAAGGGTCATGGTGCCAACAGTGCATCATCAGGAATCCAAAACAAAAAAGGAGCATGGTGATTTCCTGTTGGGAAATGAATTCAAACATTTGGCTGGGACACCTTGCAGGGCACCCCTGGTCAGATTCAAAAAATCATCAATTTGTGTTTTTAGAATGCAGCATTCTCAGTTGGTATCGTGCACAATGGGCCCTTACCCCCGCCCCCCACCTGATCGCAGTGCAAAACCCCCTTGAAATCCCTCGCTTTACCCCCTCCCCATTTTTTCGAAACTCCTGGGAAGCCAGGGTTTTGACACGGTATCTGACCCAATACCATGGACAAATACAGCTGTGAACAGCCCACAGTTACATCACACCAAATGCTACTGCATGGCAGAAATGTCTTGGGGTCAGATCTGTGCCCGTAGATCACAACTCAGAGCATAGAAATGTATCAAGGAGCGTCAATCCAAATGCCTCAAATGATCATCCTGCAACATGCACCGTGAACCGCGTGCAGTGCTGCTTGCATCCTAGCAGCGAACACCCCTCTGTGCATTTCCTTTGCCAGTGCCCCTTCTAACCATGTACCACAACCCCGGACAACATCCTGACCCAATATCACCATTGCACGGGAAACAGATCGTGTTCAAGACTTGGTCAGAAATTAGCAGCGTCAGGGGCATCAGGTGCAATGAAATAATAATACACCATCATTCCATCATGTGAATATGCACAGACACAAACAAAGACAGACACATATCTCCGGCACCCTTGGAACCTCAGTTTGAACATTTTGTCAGCAACCGTCCAACACCACATGCCACAGCTAGACAAGCGCAACATGTAGCAAAACAACTTATACCTGGTCTGCATCGGCCATGGATGCAGTCAGCTATCGTGGAGTCACAGCATGTACAGTATGTACAGTAAAGAAACGTTTACATGTGGCGCCGTCGGTCAATGGCCAACGGCCGTCGGTTAATCCTATCAACTAATTTGCCGCACAATTACACGCGGTTACAACCTTTGATATTGTTCTAAATTGGCGTCAAAACACTAGACGGTTGTCCGTCGTGGCTGCAACATCCAGGTGCCTGCGGTTTGTGTAAGGTTTGCCCTATGGTCAGGTTCACTTTCTGCAACATATCGTGATTGCTCACATTGTGCCAAAGGCCAACTGACTCGTATTAACACAATGAAACTGTACGACGGCAACGTTAGCAGCGCCCCCAAAACAATGCAAATGCACGAAAACGAACACCATCCTCATCACATTGGTTCCTGACAGATGGCCAGTGCAGGAAGTGGCGCCAGGGTGCCCATTTGCAACAAAGCAAACATCACATAACTCCATGCATGTGTGTGGGCATGGGTGTTAAGGGGCGCGTGCATACACTCATGTCATATTCGAAGATCGATACGCAGGGAACAGTATCCCTCAGGCTCTGAATTTGCACGGCACAATGAGCCACATGAAGCGCAATCGGCTGCACACCTGCAATGCCATTCTCGAGTAAAACTCCACCACTTTGTGTGTTATACGGAAAGCCGTACCCCAATCCATTGTGTACGTCTGTGTGCACACACAGCGATGAGCGGCAATTCATTCATTCTTTTTTTCAGGCATGTACGTTTTGAAGTATCCGTCACGTATGCATGCCGCTTCATGCCTTTGTTTCTGGTTCTGAGGTGTCCGTTGTGTATGTTCGTGTGAGTTGCTTGGCGTGTGAGATCCTATCGCGGAGTGGGATCTGCACGTCGGGGGCATGGCTGAAGGATTGCGGGGCAAAAGGCCGCTTGCAAATCCGAGTCAATAAGGAACACACACAGACATGCACACAAATCAGTGATCTGGAAAACACACACACTCAGAGAGAGAGAGAGAGAGAGAGAGACGCGGGCGTGCTCGCACGAACACCTGCGGTGCCATTCCCGATGCCGTTTTCCAGCACAACTCCATCAACAGTTGTGCTGTACGGATGTGATGTGTTAAACGGAAGATCATATCCCAATCCGTTGTTGGTCCCTGAGCAGAAGGCACAAAGCCCTGATTAAGCATGTTGGTAGAAGGGGCAAACCCTGCAGGCAAAAACTCTACAAAAATAGCCTTACAAACCACAATACACAGTCTTGGCAATGACAGTTGACATGTACATACAGTTGACAACCCAAAGTTGATATTCTTGGGTATGATAGACAGACTACACAACAACGCTAGTCAGCCCGTGGTCAGGCCGCTTTGATGCAATCCTCTGGGCGGGGGATGCCATGCCTCAGGAAAAAATGGACAAGACTACCACAATGCAAAACACCGTTGAAACTAGCTTGAAAAAGAAACGAACGAACCCAGAGACAAAAAGTGCCAAAAAAATGTGCAAGAGCCCCGGAACAGGGGGGAAAGATCCAACAGAGCGAAAACAAGGCGAAGATGCCAAGCTTAAAACGCATGGGGTTGCATGTGTAAATTCCTTGCATTTGCCGCCCCGCCCCCTCCCCCGCCGAGCTCACAACAGCGGCACCCGGCCAAATTCCAATGTCAGCCACAACATTGCTCCCTTTTCCTCGTCCTGTGGGGATGACAGAATGTGCGGCCTGGCAAGGGAGTGCACGCCAGAGGAGCACAGGCCAGAGCAGAGGAGAGCAGATGTAAGCAGCCGTTCATACCAAAAGTGCCGGCATGAAGGCCATCGTGATGCACTTGTGACGTGTCGCAGACGGCTCCCTGAAATATAATGAAACAGGAATCACGTGCGGTCGTCAGCCCCCAACGATGTACATTCTGACAGTAAGCCATCTGTCACGAGGCCCAGGCACCAATATGTGCACATATAAACGGCAGCACTTTGCAGAAGCTGGAATGCAGCAGCCGGCACTCAAGCATGCGGGAAAAGCTGCACCTGGCTTGGATAAGGGCAGCGTTTCAGCTTGTGGAATGGATGCAAGGGTTGGTGAGGAAAAGCCCAGATGTTCTTAAAGGACCTGACACAAGTCCAAAAGTACTCCATCTGCGTACACCCTATCTGCAATCTGCCCTCCAACTCTGAAATCTAGCCACCCAATCACACCTTTATGGTCTGTGCCACATGAAAGCAGGTATTTCCTAAAGTGGTGCTGGGGTTTGTGCTTGAAGCCAAGACTGACGTGTGCAGGCGGAGCTGATGTGTGAAGCCAGTACAGACACATAAATTTGTGTGGACATGGGGCTAATTAGATAGGTAAATGCAACCATCCGCTCCAAATAGATGGAAAATGAGAACAAAACAAGGAAAAAAGAGAGCTTTCCCAGATTGCTGATATCACAATGATGTCAAGCACCGATTTTACCTGTTTTGAGGCAGCATGTGCCTCCAATCTGTAGCGCAAACTGCAGTACCCACACTTTCTATCCTGCTCTATAGCAACCCCCGGCCTGTGCTGAAAGAGGAGGTGTGTGTGTAGGGGGTCTGTGACCCAAAATTTGCATCTCCAAAATGGCTCAGATCAATTTTCCTTCAGGGAATTTGGTTTTTTTCCCATTCTAATGATCTTGGTGGGGGGCTGGGGGGGCGGGCAAAACCCATGCCAAAGAAATATTCTAATTCTGGCCTGAGCAACCCTCCAACAGTTCCGATTGTAGGAGTTTTGTCTGTTGTCCAGTGCACTGCACGCGAGAAAAAACATGTTGCACGCCGACCAACAGCGGTTCCGCGCCGTGTCAACTGCCGCTGGTTTCGTGCCCTCCCAGTGTTGTCTACACGCCAAACACTGCGTCAGCCACCAGCTGCTGGGGGGATGTCCCTTGAGTAGAAAGGCTGGCAGGTTTCCTTCAGGAACGCCCTGATGAACATCCCCACAGCAACAGCAGGCCATAGCCGCCAGACTCTCAAACCCTTCGAGAACCACATACCTCTGATCCAGAGCCCGGGCTTCGGTGCGTGGGAGTGTGCTTCACTGGGATATCTGTGGGCAGAATGCAATCAATAGGCTGGAGGAGTCCTGCAGCAGGTCTCAAATTCACATGCTCTGGCCATTGCCCTGGCCACTACTGCACAACCCTTCATTCATTCTGTAGGTCACGGGTGCTCTGGCTTACGTGGAAACATCCCCCGCTTTTGGCAGATAGCCCCGAGTGGCGACCATGTGGACCCACAAGAAGAGGACGCCGAAGGCGACGAAAAAAAACATTGTTTTGGGGCTCAGATGACCGGCCCTTTGTTCTTGTTTTTTTTTTGAGTCTGGGGAGAGGGCGGATGGCGTTGGGGGGGGGGGTCCGCTGTTGGAGCTGGGTTCATGAAAGGCGGTGGCGCACGTGTGCGAAAACCCCATTCTTGCGTCCGTCGCCCACTTTGCGGCACAAACCCCAGCAGTTGACGCTGTGTCAAGGGCGGGAGGGCAACCCCAAATACGCACGCAAGCCACAGCCCTAAGACATCCTCAGCACTCAACTCAAGAAACTCATCGTAAATCGGACAATCAACATACATTTGGGATGCCGTCGGCGGTAGTGCAATACGTAGGCGGCGGAGCTGACCACTCTGTTCGGCACCTGCCGCGAGCAATCGAGCACTGGGCCATGGAGGCGTTTCAGTGTAATTCAGGGCCCCAACATGCGCGGCATGAAAAGAGGGCGGGTGGGGGGGGGGGGCTCACATTTGTTCGGGTTTGACACACTCGAATTCCCCCTAAAAATCTGAGCATGTTGACAACACATGAGTGGGGGAGTAACTGTTGGCCACTCGTAGTAAATTAAAAATGAAACAGGTACTTCTGGCAGATCCAGGAATAAGTCTACCGAAGCTCCCAAAGGGGCCGCCCCCCCCCCTTCTGTGGTAAGGGCACTGCAATTGCTTTTGCATCTGTTGTCTCTGTGCTGTGTTGGGTCGCTGGAGGTGGTGTATGGGTCATCAGCGAGAGACAGGAGACTGTACTTTGGGAAACTTCGGGTTCCGCAAACAGTGACCCGTGGGCCTGCTTCCCTCCCATCTCATCCCCGCAGCCCAAAGGGGGAAAACGGGGAACACGGGACCTCAGCACTACTCAGAAGGAAGTGGCGGTTAGCCTACGTGCCCAAGCAAGACTTGCAGAGCACAGAAAGGCTCAAAGGTTTCGTGTCAGGGCAGGGCATGGAAATGACGTGCAAAAAAGCGGCTCGCAGGTCCGCTTTCAGCAACCTGCATGCCAACAAAGGCTTGTACAGGGGTGTGCCGGGTGCACTCGGACTGCGTTTGTCAGCCCCGCAGGCGACTAACCCCGAATGAAAGCAGTCAGGGCAGCGAGCGGCTTCGGGATCCTGTGGCGGCTAGGAGTCACAATTCTTGCCTGTCAATTTTTTTCAGCATTTGAACATGGTGCCAGGCCCTAGGTCACACTTGCGCGCACGTCTTGAAGGAGTTTAGAAGGAAAGGAACCATACCTCAGAAGGAGGTATTGCCGTCGTGAGAGTGTCGTCGAACTCGTACCATGTCTCCTGCCACAGTGGGAACGTCAAGAATGACCAACATAAGACTTGAGGTGAAAGATCAGCAAACAGGCACAGATTGGGGTTTATGGATGCCTCAGAAAAAGCAAAGTTGCCAGCTGCAACTTGGGAGAACAGGCGTAAGAGAGTTGGAGCAAATTTGCGGTTTCCCTGGGAGCCCTCAAAGCAAACCCAATGGTAGTTGGGAGAAAGCGAGGCATCACTGACCGCCT
Source organism: Eutreptiella sp. 'Long Island Sound 2002' (assembly GCA_964036045.1). NCBI lineage: Eukaryota > Euglenozoa > Euglenophyceae > Eutreptiales > Eutreptiaceae > Eutreptiella > Eutreptiella sp. 'Long Island Sound 2002'. The sequence continues at coordinate 10,203,092 of OZ038382.1, read as the reverse complement.
TGTTCATCCAAGACTGAGCTAAGCTCCGGCCCATGTCATCCGTGACTCATTAAGCCACAATCCAGGGGTCCCCAATTTCTCGAATTTCGCACATCATGCTGTTTTACCTAATTCTGGGGGGGGGGGGTTGGAAAATTACATGCTAAAATCACAAGCTTGGAAAGAGCAATAGGGTTGTATCAAGGAGGAGGAAAAAAAGGTGTTGGTGGCAAGGAAGCGGTGGCTTAAGGGGTAAACATTCAGGAACGGGCCCCTGCACCCTAAGCCCTCACCCCACACAAAAACTGGGTGCCTGAAGTTGCCCAAACCCCCTGCTGGAGGGAGCCTTACGTTGACAAGCATAGCAGCCCACGGCCCAACGGCCTGCAAGCTTCAGCAGCTCAGGTTGATACTCCAAGGCCTAGGCTTGGCCCCATAGCCCCACAACGACCGTATCCATGAGTGCCATTGCCAGGAGTGGTTAGCTCGCGCCCACGGGCATCCACCCACTGTTGACCTGTGCACAAAAAAGCCTTGTGGGCAGTGCTTTGTTGGCAGTGGGCGTCATACCACCCATTACCAAGCACCAAAGTGATGCACAAGGCCTTGCCACAAGCGCATGTGTATTAATCTTTCTTACAGGTAGTTGCAGGTTTTGGCGGCCAGCGTATTAACAGCGTCAACCCACTCTGGGTCTATCAACCCAACACGCCTAGTGGCCAAAAGTGCATCCACATCATCCATGCACTTGACCACCCGAAATGGGCGCCGTATGGGTTGCCAGGGGCAGGCCCATTTTACGATTTTACGATTTTACGAGTTTGCAGTATTTTTTGCGACCTTTTTTACGGAACTTTCCATTCATTTCATGATTTTACGGCCAATTTTTTAAGAGGTACAGACCAAGGCGGGCGGGGCCCAGGGCATCTCCCCTGCGCTCCATTGATTTTGTTTTCACTCAGCACTCTCAGGTAGCCTGCAGTTCAGTGGTTCTATGCATTTACAGTGTCAGCAACATGAACAGAAATTCAGGGACACATGAGGGCCGGTGCGAATGGCAAGACTTAAGATATTTTATATTTTACTACGATTTTTTCTTGATATATTACGGCAATTTTACGGCATGTTACGATTTTACGGTGTTTTACGGAATTTTACGGAATTTTACAATCGTAAAATGGGCCTGCCCCTGATGGGTTACATCTCCTTAACATGAGCGGCAATCCTAGAGCCAATTCCACAGAATACCGTACAAATTCTAAAGATTCGCGGAATCCTAATTTTTGTGTTGGGCGTTTTGAATGAACAATAAGCAAAAATTTTGCGACAGCATCCAAAATGGGCAAAAATGGGCAAAAATTATTTCATTTTTGCGATTTTTTTTTTGGCGGATACCATTTTTGCGTAGGGTGTTGGACCGAAAATTATTATTTTTTTTGCAGTTTTTTTTTTGCGTTCTGGGATTGGGGTTGGTTCATTTTGTTGCTGCTGCAAGAAACCGTGCGTACCTTGGACTCTAGGATTGCAGTCCATTACTGTACAGGCATACAAATGTTGATCAGTTGGACTCTGGGATTGCAGTCCATAGCACAGATAAGCACCAACAAGCATGATTCAGGTCTACCAGTTTTTCAACAAACCAGTTCCAACCTCGTCCATAATAGTGCGCGCATGGCACATAAAATGCCGCCTTGTCATTTCATCTCGATAATAGTGCATGAAAGCAAAGCAGTGGGGCAAACTCCCCCACAATTGTGGCATTCTTGCAAAAAGGGGGGAAGGGGCTTGTGTATTTCAATGTGCTGAATTCAAAAATGCAAGAGTTTGGGCTCAACGAGACAGTATGTTTGAGAATTTCCCTGTTTTGTGGCCCAAGGTCTACTGCCACACTACTGAGAGCCATCACAGACACAGAGTAACATGTGCTTTGTTGACATAAATTGGCAAATTATCTAACATATCGTCTTGGCAAGACCAAACTCTTGCATTTTTGAATTCAGCACATCAAAATGCACAAAGTTCCATCCCTTTTTGGGCAATGAAATGATGTTGGAGCACCAGGCCGAGCGGCGTGAAAACATTGCATGTTGTTGTTGACAAAGAGAGGCAGCAAGCAACACGGGCACCACCCAAAACTGACAAAAAACTCGTCACTATAGCATGCAGACCCGGGGGTGTTCAAAATGGCCCTTTTCAAAATATACCACACATACCCCTACCTACGGGACACTCAGTGGACTCAAATGAGGCAACAATGGCACCGACCCCCAAAAACCCACCGTGTCGGCATAATCGGCACCGTCCCTGAGACATAGGCGTTACAAAAAATGCATCGACGGGCAATCTACAACGTTTCAACATGCAATCCCATGCTATATGTTTGTATGATGCATCAGTTGCAGCTCAGTAAGCAACACAATACGTCCATTGATATGCAACGTCATGTAACACACACCAGGTCATTCGTAACTGAAAAACATGCAGCACTAGGTCACTGATGACCAATCAAATGCAGTGCCATGTCATTCATGACTCATTGAACCCCAGAACCAGCCCACCTCTCAGCACGTACTGCTGCAGAACCTGGGTCCGGAAAACCTTACAAGTGGAAGGCATACCCCCACAAGACCGTAGGCGGTGTAATGGCCTCCATAAAGACCCCCAAAATGGTTGCATACAGCGAACAAATCATACGTCATCTCCTCGGTTGTGTACCGCTGCGAATCGCAGACCCACGGCTCCAGCGAAAAGCCCTGCAACGGATGTGACAGCGTAGTGAAACATGCGGTGGAAGTGGGAGCAATTCATGAATCACAGAGCGGTATGTTGCACTAAGAGCAAGAAATGCTTTCTGCTACACGCGAGCCTCCGGAAAGCGTCCGCTGGTCCACTGGTAGCTGCTGTCCATTACCGGCCAGCTCCCATCCCTTGACCATCAACTGCCGTCCCGGTAGTCCCCGGTCCTCGGTCCCTGGTCCCCGGTCGTCGGTAATCGCACCACCTCTGATGAATGGCCAATCTGACCAAAAAATAGTCGTTTCCAAAAAGAAAATACAAACGAAACATCCGGACCTTTCCCTTTGCTGTCACCTTGCCAAAGCTTGCATCATGAGCTGGGGGTTTGGGGAGACCACATTTGGAAAACCGCCTGACCAGATTTTCGAAACTAGAACACCTCTGCAGTGCTCAATTGCATTTGAGCATTGTGCACATGGCTGTTAGTTCACTTGCTTGAGGCTGCATACACTACTCTGGTGCCTGGTTTGCTGTTTTTTGCATCGGTCAGGGTCGACACAAAATCTCTTTCCTTCACTGGCCTCCAGTTTACTGGAGCAGGGGCAGGTCCCCGCACCTATCAGGGCAATACGCAAAAGCTGAACTCACCTTCTGGCAAAGGGAGGGAATGCACCTCGATCGGAAAATCAACGAAATCATCCAGCTTGATCCGATTATACGTTCCTCGCCACTCAAACCTAATTGAGACAAAGCGGCAGGGGCAGCGGTGTGGCAGGGTGGCAGTACGGCCGGGGTGCGGCAGTGTGCCAGCGGCTTGGCACGCTAGGGGAATGGCAGTGTGCCAGTGTGGCAGTGAGCTGGGGTGTGAGAGTGTGGCAGGGTCGAAGCAGAGGTTTGGCAGCGTGGCAGGGATGTTGCAGGGGTATGGCAGTACACCCGTGCCACACTGCCACACCCCTGGCACACCCTGGCACACTCCTGCCACAAGAAAAATCACGCACGAGGACAATTATGCAAATGCAGCGTGGTCCACAAGCCTCCACAACCTACGATCCAACAAGGAGCCATAGTACAAATGTGTCAAATCAACCCTTGTGATCAGCACAATCTGAATCGCAAAGAAAACCCCAACAGACTCGAACACGTGAGCGGAAACAGTGAAGCCTCAGAATTAATTTCGTGAAGCAGACTGATATGATAAATGCAACCAATCAACAGGACAGCGTGAATGCACACGAAAAATGCAGTAAATTCTCAGGTCACTGAAACTGTTTACTGAGCTCGGTTGTGCTTTGTTCTGATGCATTCGGACCAGAGCTACTCCACCTGCGGGCTGCTCACAACTGACCCGACAAGCGCCTGCATGATGAACGGCATGAACCACACAGTGCAGCACCCTGCTTCGAAGGAAAGATGCCGACACCAGAAATGGAGAGAAGAGGGGGAGTGCGCACCACAACGCTGAGTACCTCTTGAGGTTGATAACAAGGTAATCTGGCAAGTCGTACAACTGCAATTGCTTGTAGGCCTGAAGGTGTTTCTTGCAGCACGTGCAGTACCAGGCATCCTGAAGAACAGGCGGTGCAAATTGGTCACCATTCAAGGCATAAGGAAAACATCGAAATTTCTCGACGTTTGCTTGTTGGCACCTTCTGAGCTGGTGATCAGCTCAAAATTTGGACGCAAAAACAGCACATGGTGTCTTCAACACGCCTGCTTCGAGGGCTGACACCCTGCTTAGCAAAGGTCTCTGTCAGCAAAGGCTACATTCCCCACGATTGTCAGGAATGCCCGCCCGATCTTTGGGGATCTGCAAATTCATTGGGAAATCAGTACCCGGTACCGGCCAGCAATTGTGCCACTTGGCCAATAACCGACCGCAGAGCTGAAATGGCAACCACAGCCCCACCACTGAGCACTGTAATACGCAATTCCATGAAACAGCGGATTGAACCAGCGGACCAACGATACCTGACAGTGACAAAAGATCCAGTGTCTCCGTGACCAGAGTTTTGCTGAGCCACAACGGGGAAAGGGACTGGGCTGCACAAACCCTGAGCAAAAGCCTGACCCTATCGTGCATCGCAAACCTGCTCATCGAGCTTCTCTAAAGTCTGGAAATTGTCAAAACAAGTCTGCAAGGTGATATGCTTGTGTGGGCGGCCACTCAAATCACAGCGGAACTCCTCCACACTCGGGTCCTACACGAAGCATGGCATGAAGAAAATTTGCCCCAGCATTTTCCAACAGAAATGCTCCTCCTGGCGCAACAATCATTAAGGCAGAGGCAAAGGGTCATCTGAGGCAAAGAGAACACAAAATTGCAGGTTTGGCAACATTACTCTAACGCAAATGGATCTTGCCCCAACATATATGTGTTCAAAGGTCACCGCAACGTGGGGAGCATCTGGGCAACCTATGTATCCCCGCCCCCACCCAAAGAAACACTCCCCACAACCACCCACCAGCCTCAAAAATTGGGCAGACATGTCAGGATCCTTGATTTGAATTGAACGCTCTTCATGAGCCCCCCATGGGTGTATCGTAACCAGGCTCACAATGTGATGGAGAATTCAACGATGGATGTTTTGCGGTTTTCAGCTGTAAAATCAAGGACCACCTCTCTACATGAAGTCAGAGAAGGTGTGCCGGCATGAGGCATTACCACCCGGTACACCGAGGAGGGACCAGGGGGGGGGGGGTTCACGCCACCCCATGAGCCCGCAAGCAAAATTTCACGATATGTTGTATTGATCTTTTGCACGTATTCCAGGGGAGAAACCAACGCCGTTCAGAGACGCCAACGGCGTTAAAGATGACACAGTACACAAATCGGAGGGGGCAGATTAACGCCCTCTTCCTCACATTCCAACGGGCAAAAAAAATGGGACGCCGGACCCATCATGCACAACAATCCTAGCACGCAAAAGCCACTGGAAAAGCACTTGGGAAAAGCATCGACGACACAGGGCCTCAACGTGACAATCTAACAGCATGCACAGCTACAAGCTTCAAGGCCTCCAAAGACAGTCAACCATGAGACGCAAAAGCAAACCTGCTCTGTTCGGTCGTGGTAGCTCGACACTGCGTAGGTGTACATGGTCCTCCATTCCACTTCCAAGTTAATCACACAGCCCCCGTGCACCCTCAGCAGACACTAAATGAGGCAAAGAGGAAGGGGAGGGGACTGTTGTGCGGGTTCAAACGAGCAACACCACCTTGAAGAGGCTAAGGGCACAGCTAGAGGGGTCAAAATTGAAAAATTCGTTGGGGGATCATTTTGTCTCCCAAAATGATGATTTTGCAAGGGGTTGGACATCCGATATCACCCATCGGGGTATGCTACGCGAATGACCCCAAAATGGGGCGGTATGGCGCCCGCGCCTGCGCTTGATCGAGCAACCCCTCCTCGAGGTGATTTCGTTGTTCAAGGGCAGCCCTCGTTCACATGTCCCTGACACCTGTCCAGAGACACAGGCTCCAGAAGATGTACAGCAAATGTGGCTTTCAAGTGCTCATCCACCGCCCAACCGCCCCTTGATCAATGTCGGGTCCTCACCTTCACATGAATCTCAATGGCCCCTACCACTTCATAAAGCCCCCATTCTGGTGTGGTCAGACCCAGTCTTAATATTCTACCCTCCCTGTCGTAAACGTGCCTAATCAGCAGCGTGGAGTGCAATAACACCTTCTTCATCAAACAATCGCAAAACCAGCTAGATTGGATGGATAAACATATAGATTCACAGAATGTGTGCAAACTGGGCACGTGTGCAAGCATTTGCTGAGGGCACGGTTGTGCTCTTGATCCTCTTGGTTCAGCACCGGTTCCCATTGGGAGCGAGCTGGTCTGTTCGCCTTAACTTGTCTCTGGACAGGCGACAGGAAACCCATCACTGCAAGGAGGGCACCAGCCTAGTAAGGTCCGAGACGCTGGTTCGCAATGGTGTCAAGTGCAAGGTTTCAAGCAGGGATACCCTACCCTGAAGGAGACTTGTATGTCAAAAGAGGGAAAGCAGTTTGGGTCAATGGGAAAGTGCGGGTCAGGAGGCACCGGTCGGGCCAGGGAGCAGACCGGCCGCCCTTGCCTCGCCTTGGTTGGTTCAACAGCCGCACACAAATACACACCTCATCATCTGGGGGAACGGGTTCGCACTGAGGGTCCATGTATGAGCTGTGGACATGACCTGCAGAAACACAGTACGGCTGCTGGTGTGCAGGATGCCCCACCCTATCAATCCTGACCGCTCCTGATTAGAAGTGAAGTGTGCAGGAACATCAATTTCAATGCAACATCTTGCGCCATGATCCAATCGTCGACAAACAATCGCTTGGCACCACTTGCCAGAGTCGAATGATGCCGGTGGGCAGTGCAGGTCCGACTAGTCCACACGATTCACACAGCACTTATCAGTGCACCAATGTCATCCAACCGCCGTTTCAGAAACCCACAAATCCAACCCACGTGCACGTGCAGTAGACGACACACAGGTCAGGAAGCAAACTCAATAAGTGCGTAACCAGAGCGTGAAGGGGGAGGATAAATCAGAGCGTGGAGGGGGTGGGTAAACCATAACGGCGGAGTAGGTGGGAGGGGAGTGGGGATAGAGGAAACGAATGTTGGTCCGCACAGCTTGGACAGTCCTTGGGCAGTGCCCACCGGCTTCGCCACAGCCACGGCCCCCTGGTTTGGCACCGACTGTCTGCGCCATCAGGAGGCCTCCCTGATAGGCTCCTAGAGCGGGGCTGCACACAGCTAGCCAAACCCAGTGTCTCCCAGCTTGAGGGCAATGAAGCACGAGTTGCCACACTAGAGGACCACCAGCACCGGCCAGTGCCATTCCCTTCCGCCCATTCCTCTCCTCCTTCAACAGCTCAGAAGGTTTGTAACATTGCGGCAAGGTGAGGGACCTGTGCAGAGATCCTGCTTCGGGGTCGGGTAGCCCGTTGAATCAATCTCCTTCCATGCCTTCAGTCTGAATGGGAAGTTGTTGGCGACGTCGTGCCGCTGCAAAGACCCATTGACTTCGCAGTGCTCAGTGCTGCTGCTCAAGCCTTGCAAGAATGGCAGATTCTGAGAGGAATCGGCTACATCACCATCGGAGGCAGGCCGGTCCATACTCCATCCGGTTGCTGAACAGAGGGTGTGGGTGGCTGCAAAGCGTGTCACATTGGGCTGCAAAGCGCATCACACAGGGGGGCACGGCATCGGTGATCGAAGCACTGACAGTACGTATGCGGTGCGCGCATGCGTGCTGCAAAAACAAAACATTGGGTGTGCAAAATGCATTCCACTAGGGCTGCACGGCGCACGTTGGGGCTGCACCACTCACGCTGGAGCTGCAAAATGCACGGCACTGGGCGCCTGGGAGGATCAGACTTCCTGCCCGAAACGGCTGGAACAAAATGAGCACCTGGGCTATAGCTTGCAATCAGCACCTGCCACAAATGCAAACGCAGTCCGGGCAGCTTCACGAGCTGTGGCAGCCCAGCAGCGGGCCACTATGCGTTGAACGGTGTCCCTTGGCATTTTTGAGGAAGCCCTTCAAAAGCCCTCCTCTGTGCAAGCTATACATGTCATATACGCGGCAATGTACCCAGTCACAGATACTTGTTAACACAGAGACTTCAGCGATTGTCGAGGCTGGAAACCTGAGATCCACTAAATGGAGAGGGCAGGAGCCCAGGGTGACGGGGTCCATATAACTGCCTTAATATCGCAGGTCCGGCGAAAATATTCCACAACGTGCGACCAGGGACCACAAAGTGCAACAAGGTCCACAAAGTGCTTGCACGCAACCCCCGCGGAAGCGCCCCCTTCACAAACCTGGAGCCCATTGGCCCACTCGGTCCTCCCAATCTTCACACGGCGGATTGGGCAACGGTGGGTCCCAACAGCCTGACACTTGGTGATCAGTGGGTGCGTTGAAGCTCCCATCGTCATCACTGGAATGTCGTGCCCAGGGGTCGGAGCTCGAGTTCCAAGCCACCTGTGAAAGCCAGAACCACACCTCACCGGCCCGCACTGCACGGCCCAGCCCCATCAGCACACAGTCCAACCTATTACCAGACAGCCCAGCCCATCACCACATAGCCCACCCCAGCACCACACACCCCGACCTGTCACCATGCAGCCTAGCCTGTCAGCACACAGCCCAACGGTCCTCGCAGTCGATCTCGTCACTGGGTGGCAAATCCTTAGCGGACATACTGAACGGAGACGGCCGGATTCAAGCAAACCCCAGGCCACCAATTCAAGCGTCTGTTGGCCACCAACCACCTTTGAGGGCCAACAACTGTAAATTACAATTCAACGAATTGCAAACCACTTTCAGATAATCGCCAACCCGTCTGCTGTCACTCAAACGCCGGCTGCTGCTTGCAAAGAAGAAAACAGAACTGCTTCGGACAGCAACTGCTATCACTCGTAGCATACAGCACCACCCAAGCCTTTCCCCAAAGGGAGATTTCTGCATGTAAAGGCGCAAACTTTCCACAAACTGCAACGTAAAACGGGGGGCTTTCCCATTCATGACGTACGATCTCCAGCACACAACCGTGGCATCAAAAATCCGCTGCCGTCAGATTCCGTTGCAAAGTCGTGGTGGGAAAAGGGACCATTGGGATGGTAGCTGATTCATCACTTCGTCCTTACCACCTCCGGCGTGGGCGTTTCTGACTACATCCTGTATCGGGGCGCTTTGTTAGGGCGAGCCTTATACCCCGCAGCGTCCTGCCCATACACCAGTTCAACCGCTCGCCAGTGGTCTGCAAGCAGCAGCCCCGACCAACAACAAACCCTGGGGATGTGTAAAGCTTGAGGCCCGGGTACCGAAGTGATGTTGCCGATGGGCAACGTGAATGGGGTCAGTTGTGGAGCGACCGGAAGTGGTTGAGACGTTACTCCCCCAAACGACCCCATGGGGCTCCACAGTATCCACATTGACATAACCTGGGAGGGGGGATGGGGTTGTGGCGGGATGTCGTGCAGCGCAGCGGGGGGGTCACTGGGCCGTAGGTGATCACGGTTTGTGGATAGCGATCAAAAGTGCAGATAGTATTGTAGACGCAAAGACGTGTATCTTTGCGCAGTTTTGGGGAGTCGGCTGCCCACAGACTTTCGATGTGCAATAATGTGGATACCCTCCAACCCGCCCGCCTCCTGGAGCAAAACCCCACACCAAGCCTGAGACCTGTGCCCCATCCAGCTCTCTTTCTGGGAGGGACTGAGTGTCACTGGCTGCATCAGCTTTGTCTGAGTCCCCGTCTTGTGGAGGCATGAAAGGGTGGCATGCCGCCTTGAGCTTCGCGAGGTCATCGAAGGCAGGGGCTGAAAACAACGGGATCGTAGACACACATACTCACTCCGGGGTCTGCCAGGGAGGCAGAAGGCGCAGCATGCATCGCCTTGGGGATAAGGGTGGGTCTCTGACACCCGTAGTTGAAGGCAAGAGGTTGGGCATGGAAAAACCTGGGGTTGGGGGAATGGAGGTGCGCGTGCGACATCCAGTACCACAGATGCATTAATCGCAAGTGGTCCTTCACAAAAGACAAGGTCAAAAGACAAACAATTCTTCACGTACACCTGAGGGCAGGCCTGACGCCAATCCTTCAGCATCCTCGATATCCGGCGGCGAGCCACCCCCGGAGGACCAGGCACCGGAGACCTCACACGGAGCGTCCTCCGGCATCCATGCCTCCGCAAGTCCATACAGCGCAGAACGGGCTGGTCTGCAAAGCAACACGAAAGGTGCGTCGGATGTTGTGCTATTGCTGGGGGCAAGGACAAACGACGTGCATACAGTGCCACAATGGAAGCGCGGTTGTGCATGTGCTACCTGTAGGCAGCCATATTGTGCATGTGCTGCCTGTAGGAAGGGGAGAAGAAGGTTCAGGGGTTGCGATATGTGCACCAAAAGGATTTAGTGCAGAAGTGTGGTCCCGCATACAGAAACATGCACACTCCCATACAAATAAACAACCATAGCATGACTGAGAAGGTGTTACGTCATGTCCACAACCTGTAAACACTACAAAGGGGAGGGGTCAGCGCCGAAAAAAGCTGCTTTGTTCATCTTGAGGGAGCTTTTCCATTTCAGGGCAGTCTTGTATGATGGGGCACAGTGGTGCTTTGGAGCAGTGGTCCAAGCTTTCAAATGATTTTGGTCTCTGTTTAATTTTTTTGGACACAGGGCAGGGTACCAAAACTCTGGCCCACATGGTTTTCGTTTCTTTTGCATTGTGACCAACTGCAATGTTGTCCCCCACCCAACAGATTAGTTCATCCCAGGGCAGGACCCGCCCACTATGGCTTTGGGATTTTGGCCTCACAAGCGTCTGTTTGTTGGCTGGCACCCATGGTGTGTTTTCAGATCCCAGACCTAGGGCGACTGAGTCTGTGTTACCTCAGGATTGCCACCAGGTATTCAGGAAACCCGAGGAAAGTTTTTTTTTTCACAAAGAGATGTTACTCGCTTGCAAACAGGATGAGCAAGTTGGTCAGTCTTAATATTGTAGTGGATGCAGTAAATCGAATCAAGAGTAACAAATTTTCTTTTCTGAACCCAACAGAGGTGAGTATTTATTGACTTTGGGAATTTGAGAACACACCATTCCACTCCGTATTATCACGACTCAGTGACTTCCGTCAATGGTAACTACAACTTAGGTGAGAAAGACTCATGCACACAGATGTAGCTGTCAAGGTGTGTTAGGCGGCACTCAACAGGTGGATCGCCACCGAGGCAGGTGGTTGCTGGCTCACAGACAGTGCCCCATTGCACAGTCCTGGACTTCACAATGTCCTGCAATGCCTGTGAATCGAGGCATTGCCGCAGGTATTTTCTTCTATGGTAGAAGCGGTCGGCCCTACGGGCCGAAACAAAAGTTCTTGTCGGGAGCAAAGGGACATCCAGACACAAAGAAGGCGTCCAGAGACAACATGGGTGACCGTCCGGAGCTCCGAAATGCACCCAGTGGCGCAATGTTGTGCACGGGCTTGTGGGGACGAGTGTTGTTGCCCGGCCCATCCGCTATGCCCTACAAACTTGCTGAAGGGAACGGGTCAAAGGGGTTCTTGTGCGGCAAGTGTGTCGATAAGTATGAGGTGGCAAGGATATGTGTTCCCTTCGCAGGATAAGGCCAACTCAGGCAGAAGGAGAGCTGCTCCTGCGTAGTCGGAACATTCTGGAAAGGGTCAGAGGAACACCTGGTGTCAGGTTCTGGCAAATGATCCCGTTCCACATCCATTTCAGGCAACACATGGCGGTAGGCATCCAAGATACTGCGGTACAGCTCCTCATTTGTCATGCTGACGGGCACCACGCTGAAAAAAGTCCGCCACCTCTGCACAGCAAAAAAATCGCAAAAAATGGAACACATAACATTAAAAAGAAGAATGGCAGCGCGATTTTCGCAGGGTATGGGTTCGGATTGCTTTTGGTGTTCGCCAGTGTGGTAGGGATATTGCATGCAGCAGATTAGGGGCATCGATTCAGTCTAGTTCCGTTCTGATTGTACGAAAGAGCCGTTCTATTTTTTTTTTGAAATATCAATTGACCTACAGAGCTGCGTGGGAACACTGTCCTGCAGCACAGCTTTTCTGTGCTGGTGTAGCAACATGCAGCACTCAGAATCTCAGTCTGAGTTTGAACTACAGGAGAAACTTACTATCTCCTGAAATTGACGCTGTTAAACTGTTTTGAGACTACTGCACATCAGCACCATTCAGAATTCAGTCTGCCGATGTCATGTTTGCTAATTTTGATTGGGTTATAGTGGGCTACCAATTTGGGCAAATCGCTAAATAAGGAGAGGCGGGGTAACGATTGTGGGGAAATCCCCATTGTTTTTTCTGGGGGGGAGGGGGGTAGACTAGTCCACAAGACATCGTACGGCGCCCAATTATCCATGTCAGCAGCCCAATCAGCCTGTCGCTTTACCACTTTGCTGCAATATGCGGATACGTGATGTACACATCGAAACACTACAAATGAAACATAAGGGACCATGCAGAAGCGGACAAACAATGGGTGACATCAAGAGGAGAAAGCATCAAGGGCATTGAAGGGGAGACTTTTTTGAAATCGCCTACCTGCGCCCGGAGGAGGGCATTTTTGGTTTGTGAGAGTGGGACAGTTGTCCCTCTGCACACAAATGCTGCTTCTACCCCTTGACGTCCCTCCCATGCCAGCACTGGCATGCTCCACACTCAGTCATTCCCATGACCCTGAAGTTTGGAGGGTTACCACCACCGCTAATGTGGAAAATGTAACACAGGGCCAGGGGGTTCCCGGTCACCAAGTGATACACATTAGCAATGCTGGGCCTCTTGCCTGTTGAGGAAAGCAGGGTTGGCGGGGCACTGGGGTTTCAGGCAAGGATTTTCGTGTATGTATCTGCCACGTGCACAAGGAGGGAAAAGAGGGCACAGAGCGGGGCATGCCGTGCTGCTCCCACCAACGCAAGAAAGAACAATCACCCACAGTTTTGAACAGCCGCCTCCAGCAAAAACCCCGTTGTTGGGTGAGGCTGGGCCGTGGCGGTGGGTGGCTAAGGCGGTGGGTGGACGTTGGACTTGGGGAAGGTGATGCCATCCCTCTTGTGATTGGGGTCTGTGAGTGTGCTATGGATGTGTAGGACGATTGCAAAGCCTCAATCTACGTTGTAGGCGGCCCTGGTGCTACTGCTCACTTCTGTTATGCAAAATACAACTGAGCAGTAGTGACCCCAAACTGTGTGTTCGAGTGTGTAAAGCCACCGGTTCTAGCAGTGACTCACAGGGATGCCCTACAGTTGTATGTGGGAGCAATAGCAGGCTTGGCACAAAGGCTTTCTTTGTTTGCATAGATAGCCACCAGTCTGGCAGCGCAAGAGTCGGGTACTGCAAGCAGTCCCAAGATGCTCTGTCCAGCTTCCGATGTAAACGACCAAAACACAGCCCCCAACCTCTGCTCTGAGCCCTGCGCACCGCTCACAGTCATGCCCGCCCAATCCCTGGGCTTCCCGGGCTGTAGTACCACACCGAGTGTAGGCATGGCTCAGAGTCTGGTACGCCCAGGAGCGTGTACCCTGCGGGGGGGTTGGGGTCTACTGACGGTGTACCGCATGACGATTTCCTATTTCGACAGCATTTTACTTCAGAAATGCGATCTGTTGTTCTTGTGGAAGAACCGATTCCATGCCAACACATATGATTCGTCCCTAGGGATATTTCCATGTACGTCCCAGTAAACAATCACACCTGATATTTGCCATTCTCAAGGCGATGGTCCACTTTCATAATGCAATACGACTCTGGGTAAAGTGTATAATCTGGGAGCTGCGGAATCTCGAAGACGCAGTACATATTTTGCGTCTCGTGATAGATCTAAGAAACAAACGCACGTGCAACCCTCAAATTAGCAGTGCCGAGCATTGAAATAATGTTCCACTTGCGATCATGGTAGCAAACCTCCTTTGCACAGAGTGAGTGCATTTAATTCCTCCTAAGAAGTTGGTGGGTCGGATCCCAAAGATGTAGCTTTGAACCCCAAAAGGCTGTTTACTTGATGTGCACCAATTGGCGACCCATTCGTGACTATTCCATTGAGGGCCCTGTCTCATGACTTCCAGCCCTTTTCTTTAAATCTATGCAAGATTCAGGAAATGCTTTAGAAGAGAGAAGGAGAGAGAGAGAGAGAGAGAGAGAGAGAGAGAGAGAGAGAGGTGGGGGGGGGGGGAGGGAGAGCGGAAGGCAGAGGGAGGGAGAGAGGAACGCAGGGCGAGGGAGAGAGGAACGCAGTGGGAGGGAGAGATTGGTCGCATTGTCAATCACTACATCAGTCTCCGTTCCAAACCACAAACCATGGGTAGGAAAGGTTTGCTGTCGACGAAATGCAAAGCCAGAGAAGGAATCACCTGCAACTCAGGGTCCACATTTGCCATGGTGAGCGTCATGAGAAGTAATGTATCCACAACCCGGTCAACGTGTTTTGCAAAGGCCTCCAGCAGCTGTCTTGCGGTGTTGTTTACGCCCAGCTCGATGCTGTACTCCACTGTGAAGAATCACACGTGTCCCATCCCGTGTCGTCGAATATGCTACAGCGTACCAATGGCAAGCAATACTGACGCATGTTGTTACCGCGAGCCTTCCGGCTTTTGGAGGGTTCCGGCTTCTGCAACTCTGTACCCAATCCCTCCCTTGCAATATCCATCCCAAATTTAGTGATGGTGCCGATTGGCATTGCTCTGAAAATGGTGAGCATTATTGCAGTCAACGAAAAAATACACCCATATACAAACAGAAAAAGCAGAAGTAAGACACAACAACGTGTTCAATCAACTGCAGATCATATCGACAGACAATTGATCCCATTGCTGTGAAGACACAATCAAAGCCCAACGCCATACACTTATGGTGACCTGAGCTTTCACGTAATCCGATCTCTGCCAACCCAAGGCATCCAAGCACTCCGTCTCCCCTCCAATTTTGCACCTGCAGATGACCCCCTCCATTTGGCAACCATATGAAGGGTCCGTGCTTTGCAATAACACGTTTTGCTGTCTTGCCACACCTTTTTGCCGCATTTCTTCACGAGAATCCAGCTGCATTCGAGATTGGCGGCACGCTGCATCATTTGCAGGAAACAGATTATGGCCTCCCATCCACCGTAGAAAAGGAAAAAAAGGTAACTTCCAGTCGTTGTTCCCTCCGATTCTCGTGCCCCCCCCCCGCGCTGCCTCAGTTCGTGATCTCCTCCAGCGACTCAGCCCACTGATTGAGAGTTCCTGAAACCCGACCCAGAATGCCATAATCCTGCAGGGGTGAGGGCACCATGGATGTATCATAGTATTCTTTTACCCAACACATGGCATTCCCCATGATCTTGCTCAAAACATGGTGAGTTGTTTGATGCGTGTGCAAATATCCGCCATGCATGAGTTGCAGAACAAGTACGTGCTCCTCTGTATGAGCAAGCGTGCAATTAATGACGCAACTCTAGAAATTTTGACTTGATAAATCGTGCCTGGACAGTCAGTTTACTGTCACAGGCTACGGAGGTCGGTAGAACACACACACACACACACTACGTGAATGAGACCAAAAGCACAACCACTGACAAAAACACACACACACACACACACACACACACACACACACACACACACACACACACACACACACACACACACCACACGAATGCGACTTTGGGCTTCTTGCAGTAGCACTGTGCTCGTCTGGCATCATTTACCGTGTGACACAAAAGCATCAGCCATCTGGAAAAGGACGGCGCAACCACTTATGTGCCAAATATTCTTAAATGCCAACCATTTGTGTCCGCCTTTGGAAAATACCCCTGAGAAGTTTGTGGGGAAAGCTGAAAGTGCTTCAATATCCTTGAAAAAAACCCACTCTGCTGCGGCCAAATGCTTTGGAGAGAATTCAGTTGACACACGTCTGAAGGTATCCCCCCCACAGCACACAGTAGATACTACACTCCATTCGAATGGAAACCCGACCCCTGTGACATTCAACAGCACTATCACTGTCACTGGCAACTGTCACTGTGCACGCAATGAAGATACGATTGGATTAACAAAAAAAACTCTCAAAAGAAATTGCTCAAGAATGCCGGGTTGGGGAATGCACAGACAGGGCACCTGTCACTGAGGACGCGCCGAGGTCAGCAGTGCTTTGGAGAGAATTCAGTTGACACACGTCTGAAGGTATCCCCCCCACAGCACACAGTAGATACTACACTCCATTCGAATGGAAACCCGACCCCTGTGACATTCAACAGCACTATCACTGTCACTGGCAACTGTCACTGTGCACGCAATGAAGATACGATTGGATTAACAAAAAAACTCTCAAAAGAAATTGCTCAAGAATGCCGGGTTGGGGAATGCACAGACAGGGCACCTGTCACTGAGGACGCGCCGAGGTCAGCAGGAACAAAGGTGATTCTGTAGACACGAGTCTGCATCTCCGGAAGAAATAACGGCAAGGTGAGGAACATATACGGGTCGAAGGTAACCGATACGCGATCTGCCGTAGGGAAATGCAAAGCAAGGCTCGAGAAGATTGTTTTGTGTTGGTTTGCTTTTTGTGGGACAGGGGGGGGGGTTCTGCCACTGGTGGTGCCACACATGCTTCTGGTCGAATTCTGTCTCTTGTTTGTCAACAACATTCACTAGCCCTGACAGGCTGCTGCTTGCCGTGCTCTCCCCACTCTCTTTACCTGCCCCGAGCATAATATTGTTCATATTGTACACCCTCCCACTGGTGCATTGCGCTGAAGGTAGTCCAACCATCCTCACTCTGGCACCAAAGCCCGCCGAACCTTCGTCACCCCTGGGCCCGTGCACACCTACCCCTTGCAGAGGCAGCCCAGTGGATCTGCTGAAAAACACAGCATACAGAAGAGCCTGGAGGGGCCGACTCCTCAGGTTTGGACGCCAACTACCTCCCCCACTAACAGTGGCCACAGGCCCCCTTGGGGGGGGTTCTGGGAGGGGCGATGGGGGGGGCAGTCTGGGAGGGGCTTGTGCCCAGGGGGTGGGGGGGTTGTCATTGGCTTGGGTATTCCCAGCCACACTGGGAACCTCAGGGGGGTGGGTTCCTGAGGCGCTCATGAGAGTTATACGAGGGAAGGGCCTACGAGGAAGGACCAAGAGTGGCTAATTGGAACCCTTTCTGCGGATCAAAGGGGAGGGAGGGGTGAGGCCATCGGCAAAGAAGGGCACTGGAAAAAGGCCTTGATTACATAACTCACCCTCGCTAGATGAGCTATTAGAATGAGATGGGGTGGTTGCCTGCCCCCTCTTTGGCTACCAACTAAACACCTGGTTCCTCTTCCCTACGTTCTGGGCGAAACCATTTTACTAACCCCTTCAAATGCACCAAAGTGTAGAGGAGTGCAAAGTACAAAGTGAAAAGCGAATAGTGTGCATAGGTTCGCAGTCTCCTGTATGCAGCATGTATTGTGAAGCATGCGCAATGCGTTGTGCGAAGTTGCATCGACCACAGCACCATAGCACCACAGCAACGTGCACACCAGAGGATCACCTGCACTAACTGGTAAATCTCACCCCCGTTTTGTGATGCCCGGAGAGTGTCAGGTGCCTTTGACACCCACAGACTCCTTAGGCCGGTACCTTTGAGAACTAACTGTTGGCCGGAGGCCCCTTGGGGGTGGGGGGAGGCGGTAGTTGGCGTCCTAGGACCCACGGAGTCGGCCCCCCTGGCAAAAGAGCCATAGCCAGCATGCACACACCCCTTCATCCAACCCCCCACCCAAAAAAACTTGGGCCAAACCCACACTGCACTGCACTGCACTGCACTGCACTGCACTGCACTGCACTACACACTCTCACACTGCACTATATGCATTTTGCACACATGCATTGCGCAAGAATTGTGGCTTTTTGTACATTGCACTGCACACAGTGGACACACTACATACCCTGCGTGCAGCGCACTCTACACACATATCACATTGCTCCCTGCACCTTGCACAGCACCCTTGCAAACATTAACTTTGTGCACTCGGCACATTGCACTGTGCACCCGGCACCCGGCACCCGGCACACTGGCTGTGCACTCTCCACTTTCAACATTTGAGGCATTGTTGAGGTTTTGCAACAACAAATAGCACCAGAATTGGGTGTTTGTCTGCTTTGGGAACCTTTGAGGCGGCGTTAATTCTTCAAAAAAAAATTCAATTTCTCATCCGTATTTTCAGCAGAAAGGGGCATTACAACGCATTTTGGGTCTCTTCAGCAACACAAATGGGAACAAAGAGCGGGGTGGTCGCAGGCCTCAAAATGCCTGTGTGGTCCCTTGTCACATTTGCAAAAAAGCATCCCAAACCCCACTTTGACACCTAGGTGACACTCCCTGTAACTCTCCCCAAGAGCACGCAAAATGCGTCAGTACCCAGTGCCATTGGGCCATTGAAAAGCGCATGTGGAAGGCCCAGCAACATTCCTTGTGATCACAGTTCATAACCATGAGGGTCCCAGAGGCAATACACATCGTTTGCAGCAGTCAAAAGCAGTCTAATCTTGCATAACCAGCCATTTGTGGGTCATTTGGGTCATTTTGTGGTGCCCTGTGACGGCCCTTTTGGGCCTGGAATAAAGTCACCGAGGGTGCCAATCAGGTCAAGTGGGTAACAAAACATGTAAAGGGGGGGGTTTCCATCGTTTGGGTTGATTTGAACGCACATTCCATCCACCACGGACATCCTACAGACTGGTGTTGAAAAAATGGTCAAAAAAAAACCCTTTTTGGCCATTTGCTGCTACTTGCTGCCAGAACACGGGGAGGTTCCACGCTGACACCTGAAACAGCTCAAAAAAAATTCCTGGTTACATCATCTTGGTGACCAACCCACTTTCGTGCCATTTCCCACGGCACGCTCCTGAATCAGTTTCCAATCCCAAACAACCATGCCTCTTCATAATCCTTCACTACACACTTTGGCGCCCATATCCACCTTCGCTCGGCAACACGAATGTGCTTAGCAGGCACGCATACCGCACTGGGGGCATGAAACAGTGCTCTTCAATTGCCCAATGTACATGTCTACCACGACAGACTGGTTCCTCATCCGGTACAGGTTCCAAGATTCACGCGCCACCACTTTGTCTGGCCGCCCTTTGCTCTCACAATTTTCAACCACTTTTTTCTGTGAACGAAATGGCCACATAAGATCACCAGGGGAACACTGGAAATCCTGCCACCTTGCTGCCATATTCCCTTGAGCCATTCTCAAGAAGGGTGTATGCGCTCAGTACTGGTCATTTTGTTTCCTGGGATGTTTTGAAAGATCTGCCTCGAATCGAATGAAACAAGTCATCAATACAGCCCTGATGCTGAGTGCAGCTTCGACAAGCCGGGCATTGCAAATCCCACAAGGGTTGGGAGGGGTTCAGGACCTGCAGGGCCCCATGCCACCCAAAGCGAAAGCCTCGGGGAGTCCCGAGTGCCTTCTTGTGCGACCTCCCCTGCATGTCCAAACACTGTCAATTGTGAAAACATGACGTTTACTTCCGTTGGAGTTCAAATGGAACAAGCGTTCTTCGGGGGGTCTTTCGACCTCGCGAGACCTCCGTTGGGCACATTACAAGGTGACCCAATCAAGAGATCCCCCTGTTCTGCTGGTGTTGAGGGTTGTTGATCAATGATGGACAGTATTTTGAGGGTTGTGGACGGTCATGCAGCATTTGATCTCACCAGTGCAGACGGAGGAACCATAAAAATTGCATCTCCAAGGCGTGTGGGCAGAGAACAATAGTTTTTTTCGAAAAAAAAAAAAAAAGCAGAGGCACATACGTCGCGTACGCGGTTGAGGTCCTCGTGCAACCCATCCATCAGGAACGCCAGCAGCTCTTGGGCGTCATGCTGCTGACCGTAGCTGAAAGTTGAATTGCAAGAACTCACCGCTTCCCTGAAATGCGCTGGATTGTAGATGCTCCAGTGGCCAGACCAAACATCATGTACGACTCGCTGCAGATGAAAGGTGACACGACAAAGGACTGGCTTAAGTTGTTCAATGCACCCCTCTGCACAACACTGCGTCTCCTCCTTGTCCCCTACAGCCATCGGTCTCTGTCATAGGCCCTGCCTTTTCGTTGTCGGGTGGATCTCCCTGTTGCTCCTAACGTTCCTTCTCCTCCGACCTGCACCGTCCAATCCTTAAATCATCCTCCCACTGCAGCCAGTGCAACTCCTGCGCCTCCAACCCGACAACACCCTGTCCCCTTGCTGCCCGTGAGGCACCAAATAATTGGATTACTTCCCAGGCAGTTGACACATGGCGTACGTACAAACAGTAGGAGAGTAGCTGCTGGTTTGAGGCTGCTTTTGATATCACGTTTCCGGATACTCAGGGTGCTGAAGACACGTACTTGGTACGCATTGTTCGTGCAAGCATACTGTCTCGAGCTTTGGCACGCAAGCAAGGGTGAGGTGCCAGATTGACGTCTGCGTTGCACTCTTGTTGGATACGCATGATTGATGATTTGACAGTAATGCAAATTGGCGGAGTGCTGCCAGGATTTTTTGTGGCGTTGCCATGCCTAACAGTACATAGGCCATAGGGGGTTCGTTCCCCGAGAAACCCCACTCACGGAACCTGATAGGCTTGCGCTAGCCTGCCTTGATACCCGACTGGGTTTGTGGTGTTAAGATCCACCAGCATAGCCTCGTCATCCAAGAAATACTGCATTAGTTGAGCATTACAGTTTAAACACTGAACGGCCGAATTCATGAAGCACGTATTGCCAAGGTTTCGTAGACCACAGACCCCCGGTATGCACAGCGGACCTGCAGAGGACAAAGGTAATGATGAAGACACCACCTCCTGTCTGTCAGAAGCTGCTCTTGTGACTTTGATTGCCCTTTTGCGTGTGTGGGGCAGGAAGAATGGACCCAGCATAACCACTGAAAATGCAGAGGGGGCATCAACCCACGAAAAAGTGTACGTACTCAGCTGAAATAGTTCTCAGCAATTGTAAAATTGGATCAGCAGAGGGTGGGTGGGGTCGAAGCCCCTGCAATCCAGCACCAATCTGTTTACTTTTACCATGATCATCATGTTCAGATGCAAAAACTTAGTGTTACATGTGGCCAGCTCCTGGCTACCAGTGTAACATGTCGACGCAGATGTTCAAAGCAAGTATCTCACCGAACACGAAATGTACCATGGGCGTTTGAATCGATTCTGTGCGTCATCCAAGCCCCCCTTGGCCACAGCTGGGTCCCGTGTGTTCGCGCAGAGTTCCTTTATACGCATTACGGAAGGGGTGCAGCTGGTGTCAGGGTGTTGCGCGTCATGCCTTCAACCTCCTACTCGAGGGTGGGTCACGGGACTAGCCTTGGGTCGTGCTCCACACAATGAACCGGCGGCCCCCTCGGAAGCCGCTCTTGGAGCTAACCGCACCGCCTGACTCGCAAGGTGGCCAACCGCACCCTGAGCCCACGTCCAACGACCTCCTTAACCCCCGAGCGGGTGCTTGCTTGTGGTGAGGGGGTTGAGTGCAGGATTGCGGGCTGATTTCTCTTCGGTTTGAGGTGTCGCTTCAAAAACCGTACGTGGTATCTGGGCTGACTCGTCCCTGAAACAAACCTCATACCCAGCACACCTCCCCCAAACGAGGTCACCAGACTGTTGGAGAACCCGACGCGCCCACGCGGCTTGAGAGAAGAGGGAAAGCTGCCCACGGCAGAGTAGTCCATGGACCCAGAGGCCTCGTAACTTGACGTGGCTGGACATGCCTCGACCCAATTTCCCAAGAGCGGGGCTATCCCGGGGTTGCAAGGCGGTGGTTCTGGCAGCAAAATAGGGGACTCCAAGCTGGAGGATGGTGATACGGCGTCAGCGCGCGGAAAAGCGGTCCTCGCGCCGGAGATCCGGACGTCAACAGAGTTGTCTTGACCTGGGCAGATGCCCACCTAAGAGGAGCGAAAGGGATATGCCGCAAAGGTGCTATCAGAACCGGGCAGGACATCTGGAGTCCCACACAGGTCCTTTCCGCAGAGGTAAAAAAGCCCCAACACATTCAGATTACCCACATACTGCAAGCCACAAAGAGGCGTGGTGCTACATACTTAGCTCCAGTTGCGCCTGCGAATATCCCTGCAAGCTCACCAGGAGCTGTACCGGAAACCAATGCTTGCTGTGCCACCTAAGCATCGCCCGCATCAACAACCAGAAACTGGATGATGTAGGCTGCAAAGGCGTCAACCTCTGGCGCACCTACAGCGTCTGCGAGTGCCTCGAAACGGTGATGCTAAAATTGTTTCTCAACGACTTTTCGGTCACCGGTAACGAGTACGTAGAAAGACTGAGGGCGCAGCGCCCAAGATGCAGACATGTGTCTCATGTGCCCGAGGCTTTGGTGCCCTGGGGGAGCAAATTTCCTGCACGGTTCCGCGACAACAGTATGTTGTTGTGTCCCCTCGAGCACGTGCCGCACAATGCGGCATATACCGCAGACCGCGGCACGTGCCCTCGTAGACACACCACCGGTTGTCCACCGACTGAGTGCTGTAGGGCGCGAGTTCTCAATCGAATGCAGCCTAATACCAAGCCGATCCCCTGCACCTGAGATAGCAAATCTTCGTTGGCCAACTTCACTCCGTCACGCCACAACGTGATGTCCTGCACAGCAGACATGCGCAACATTGCCACGTGCTGCATGTGATGTGCTGCGTAGTGGACATGGGCAACCAGGAAACACCAAAAATAGTGTTGTTGTTGGTGGTGCCGCAAATTGAAACAACACAACCATACGAACCCACATTCCTAGGGTGACAACCCTTGTGGTTTGCGAGGACGACGGGACATCCGATAGAAACCCGTGGTGCTTTCTATAATTGCGCCGCATAGTCACGGGCAGATTTCAGCACAACACGGAAACTCAACGAGGCGTAAGGCTGACCTGCAACTTGCATGTGAGCTGAAAATCCATGATGATTTGGTCGCAGAGATCCCCAACATGCAGATGCTTGCTCACATGCAATTTCCCGAGCACCTTTTCGACCCCGGCTTCCGCTTGCCGCACAGTTAAAGGAACGAGATGTTGCTCCACTTCTAGGTCCACATTGTTGTTGAATACCTGATTCCAAAATGCAAAGGGGTGGGGGGGGGTTGAGGGTCGATTCGAAACCAAGAGACGTGGATTGGGACTTACGTCATCCGCACGTTCATGCATGCACCATAAACTTTGGGATGCTTTTCCATGTCTTATCCCATGGGAATATGGTTTTGTTCGGTCGGTTCCCGAAATTTATTGTGGACGGGACTATGGGCGGCCCCGTGGGGAGGTTTCCAATGATTTCGTTCGCGGGACGAGGGTGAACTAAATTGTGATTTTGCACTCACCTAATGTGGTGGTATGCGCAATGGAGGGACACGTTGTGGGACCCCCCACCCCACCAATGCTCTTCGCGGGGGGTCCACGGCTCTCGCACGCATGCAAAGCCAAGCCTTGAGAGCTCTTACGTGTTTGCATGAGCACAACGGAACTTCTCTCATTCGAAAATTCTTATCCCAAATTCCATTTCGTCATGCTTCTCTCAAGTTTGCTATGTTGTCCCGTGGCGTAGCTGGTGTGGTTTGGTGCGTACGCAAGCCGGCGTAAGTGGGAATACTGCATGGGCAAGCAAAGTCAATCGGTCTTCTCGCAGTTAGGAAGTTTGGGCATTTGCACGGCTTTTGCCGTCGAACGAAGTGATGAAGACAAGATGAAAAGTTTTGACATGACTTCGGTATCGTCCTATTATGCTTCATCCGATTAGCAAAGAAGGGGTTGGCGCTCGTGTGCCTTCGTGTGCCTTCTTGTTTTTGAGATGTTCGGACATTTTCCCCGCTCACAGCGCTCTTGGCAACAAGCGACTCAATGTCGAGCCACACTGCGTCCTACGGCGGTAGAATCTTGCACGCCATGAAAGATTTCTCGTCCGAACTTTTCGCGGCAATTTTTGGCTAATCAATCAATCAAGTAGAAATTACGTAGACACGCGGAGCCATTTTTTTGGACTTTGCTTTCACCACATGCATAACTACCACATTTTGCAATCGCATCGGGCGGGCAAAATTGCACAATCCAACAAAGGAGGTCACCTCCACGACGTAGCGTTTTATGATTGGACCGCCACCATAGGCATTCTGCAACAACACCCAAGCCTTCTCCGGGATGCACGCGAAATCTTCGTGTTCCTTTGCGGCCCACTTCAATGCGCCTAACACGTAAAAACAGCCGTTGCCGAAGCATAAGTGCATTTGAAAATCACGAGAACGATGGTAAAAGACACCACCACAATTGAGTGCTTCCCTTTGTTTCATACCACCATGGGTGGCCTCTGCGTCCATTAGGGGGTGACAAGAATCGCTCCCACCGCGGCCCAACATCCATAGGCCGATAGTCCTAGTTTGGATAACCTTGCCCACCCCAAGGCCGATGTTGCATCACCCAAGTCCTTTGGTTGATATTAAGGAACGTGTCACATGAGAGTAGCAACCCTAGGATAAATATGGCACAAACCTTCGTTATCAATGAGCGAGGCGTTGTCTATAGGCCCAAGGTCCGATAGCTCACCGTCCACAAGGTCAACATCCGGGCCTTCTTCTGAGGGGTCCGTCTCAGCACAGCACTCCGTATCACTTGCACTCAAGTCGGCTGTGGGGGAGCGTATGGCGCACTTAGTCGGCAACTCAATTTAACAGCCATCGACCTCGAAGCCTTTGTGGTAATTGCACAATATGGCATCGCAAAAGAAGACTTTCAACAACGAAAATGTGAGCTTCCGTGGAGTAGGGCAACATGAACTACCGCATGCAAACGGTGTCATTACATTTACTGGGGGAAGGTCATACCTTCTATTTCGTCGTATCGCACCACACTCTTCCATTTCTTCCACCAGCCTTGTTCCAATAAACACCACACATCTCCTTCCTGTAACGATGACGCTTCTTGTATCAATCTTTTGATATCAATTGGCCGACAAATATCTCCGGTCATGTCATCTGTAGAGAAGGAGTTGCACACTTTCTGCAGAAATAAAGTTAATTCTGTTACCGTTTTTCTGACCACCCGCAAAAACTGCAAACTTCAGGAAAAACAACTGAGGAATGGCCAGCTTCGTAACCTTCAGTCAGCTTAATTCCGTAACGCGAATATTCTAAGAGTAGTAGTAGTAGTAAAGCGCACGTAAAGTGAGTATCGCCAGCAAGTGAAAACGTCAAAAGTCCAATAAAACGGCGGAATCTTGGTGCCGCGGAATTCACCCCTTGGTACACGCGTAACACTTGTTACACGCGAAACACTGGCAGTCAAACCCCCACCAACCCCCTTCCGTGTTACGGGGGGGTGGGCGGCAGATCAACTTGCTACAAGCTTCCGAAGAACCACGTCTCCCACTCGTGGTGCAAGTTGGGCGAAACGACCCATGCAATGTCCACCACCACCAAAAGGGGATGGCACAAACCAGCCAATGGCCCCGGGCAACACATATTTTGCCCCCCCGACCTGTTGGTATCGAAAAACAACAGCACTGCACGTCTTCGTGCTTGTATGTCAACATTAAGCAAGGGGAGATTTTCGAGAGTTTAAAATTAAGCAATTAGCAAGCATGCCCCTGGATCATTTAGCAGAAATAAATAGGTAAAGAAGTAAAGAGCTTCAGAAAAGTGTCGTTGGACTGTTCAATCTTATTTCTACAGTACTCACTTGTGGTTCCAGCGTGCTATCCCATCCTTCCGGCAATAAAATTCGCTGCTACAGAGTGGGTTGCGATCTACGGTCTGCAAAAATGTCCAAGGAACTATCTCACAGGGAGAGTATAAAGGCAGGAGAGTATAAGTTTAATTCCCCTTGTGTGCGGAGTAACCGGCCATAGTGCGGGTGAAGGTGTCGCACGTGTTGCTAAAATGCAATTGCCTGAATTTTCGGCATTACCTCCACCTGGGGGGGGCCGTCGCCTTAAGGCGACTTAAGAAATCATTGCGTCGCCTTAAGGCTACTTAAGAAATCATTGCGTCGCCTTAAGGCGCCTTATGGCGACTTAAGGCGCCGCGGCGCCGGAATAAGGGCATTACCTCCACCTGGGGGGGGGCCGTCGCCTCAAGGCGACTTAAGAAATCATTGCGTCGCCTTAAGGCGCCTTACGGCGACTTAAGGCGCCGCGGCGCCGGTCATTCACCCCCTCCAGGTGGAGGCCTTGCCGAATTTTCACCCGTGCGATGACCATGACCGCTGCTTTATGCAGAAAATTGCTATGTTTGTTACCTTATGGCGGACCTCAAGTTGCGTTGAGAACCAGTACACCATACAAGAGATGTAATAGAATCCCACGTGGACATTTTTTTTGTTCGAACTCGTAGGTCATTCGAAATAGCTAGAGACGCTAAACGGAAGGACTGAAATCGTAGTAGTATACTTTCAAGGTCTTTCCTTTGCTCTGCGCAATTCCCATACTTTTGAGGTTGCACAAGTGTGCTTGCATTAAGCAATGGTTGAAACCACGCCCGCACACCAAGCAACTCTCAAAATTATGTGACTTAGCGTTTAGGCATGCAGGAAAAATGAGTTCACCGAGACATTTTTCAAACTCCTTCGGAAATGGTTCATGAAAATGTTGGCCAACGAGGGACCATGAAAACACCTTAGTCGTTCACTCCTTCGTGTTCGCAACGCGAATATCCTGTTTCCCACCCACCTTTGAATTCGCGAGTTGGTCAATGTGCGGAAACAAGTAGGGGAGTGTAAAATCGTTGTGTTGATGATTTATCATTACAACGGAACCACGGCGTTGTTCCTTTCTCTACCACAATCAATATGGCGGGTTGTGTATGCGTAAGCGTGTCAGCCAAGTTTACACCTCTTACTTTTGCTCAGCCATTGCATCAAATCTCTTTATGGCAACGATCAACAAGAGCATGATGATCGCGTTGCTTAAGCACCTCTAACAAGAACAAACAATGTGTAGCAACCCTTGTCGTAGGGTGCCGGCCGACCATGCAGACAATGCACCCATGGCCAAAGCTTTGTGTATGGCACTCGGGAACTCGTTCGCTCTCGTCATCGGCAAACTCTCGATGTCCAAATGTTCACTTTTATACACATGCAGGCACTCACCATTATAAGTCACTTCGTGAGCTTGCTCCCGTGACTATGTCACATAGACACGACGTCTCAGACGCAGTTCCCCACGGCGTTGTAATTTCAACCCTCGCCACAACCCTCGCCATTGCAAGACGCTTTTGGGCAACCGGCATTCGTTTATTGGTTGCTTCCCAACTAAACACATTCGTTTCCTGTGTTACACGAACAAACGCAACAATGTTACATACCAAGTAAAGCCTACGGCGTCTCATGAGTCCTCTGGTACGCACAACTTTCCATAACCTAACCAAAACTCGAAATTCCCAACGTGTTTCCATGTGGAGGAGAATTGCTTTCTTTTTGCCCACATCCATTATCGCTCCGTTATCTCGTGGGGCTACTCATTTTCTTGGCACGTTTTGGGAAGCTAGCAAGGACACAAGAGTGTGAATCGAACAACTTGATGCCGTCCTTTATTTCGCTCCGAAGGTCCTCCTCGAGTTACGTTTACACCATCAAGTACTCAATTCCAACGTCAACAGATTTGACTCGTTGACCCCCGATGAAATTTATGTGTCTTGTCAATGAATTTTTCTGCACTTTAGCGTTGCATGCACCCGTATGATCTATCCATCAATTGCGCTTTTCCGAACGTAGTTTGCAAAAAGTGTGCCACGATAGCAACACGCCGTGCTAAGGAAAGGGCGAAGAATTTGCACAATACAACCGAGCAAAGCACCCGAATGCAACACGCCCAACAATCGTCCAGTAGACTTGTACGACACAAGAAAAGTTCCACAAGGACATAGTTGTAGTGTAAGTGTTTTGAAGATGCTTAACACTTTCAATAAATGCAAAGGTGGTCCAGTGTTAGACCAATTCTTAAGGATATGTATGTGCAGAGATGCGTTTGTGACAACGTTGATGTAGGATTACCGTCATCTTGCGGCCTAGGACGGTATGCTGTAAAGCGAAAGACAAAGATTGAGCAAGGGTCCCATGCAATGAACACGCCACCAACACTGGGGTTATGGGCAAGACAAGGCCCATGCACGTCTTTCCTTATCCTAGAATCTCTTCTTCTCCGTCTCACATAAAGATGGCAAAACACAATTTCATGTACGATCTTGTGGTCATTGGCGCTGGATCCGGTGGTGTTCGCGCCGCCCGCATATCCGCCGGCCACGGTGCCAAGGTGGCGCTTATCGAGCCCCAAATGCACCACGGCCCACCCTATTTCAGCGCCCTCGGGGGCACCTGCGTGAACGTAGGGTGCGTCCCCAAGAAGTTGATGGTGTTCGGCTCCCACATGTTGCACGACATGCACTACGCCAAGCACTACGGATGGAACGTTCCGGAGGGCATCACGCACAACTGGACCACGTTGATGGCCAACAAAGACAAGGAAATCTCCCGGCTGAACGGTACACCAACCTCTCTCTTTGACATTCCCATACACCCCGTACAACCCTCGACCCGAAAAAATCCGGATACAACCCGTGGACAACCCTTTTGTACACAATACCGTGTGTGTCTCCTTAGGTATCTACGGCAACATGCTCAAGAACGCAGGAGTGGAGCTCATGGAAGGGTGGGGCAGCTTGGTCGATGCCAACACGGTCGCCATCAAGTCTGATCGCGCAGGCGACAAGCCTGACAAGACCATCACCGGCAATAAGATCCTGCTGGCCCCTGGCGGCTGGCCCTTCATTCCCGACCTCCCAGGCAAGGAGCTATGCATCACAAGCAACGAGGCGTTCTATCTAAAGGATTGCCCCAAGAAGATTGTGATCGTCGGTGGGGGGTACATAGCTGTTGAATTCGCGTGCATCTTCAAGGGCTACGGCGCAGACGTCACGCAATTGTATCGTGGCCCCATGTTCTTGCGTGGATTCGATGACGACATCCGGCGGCATTTGTACAATGAGATGAAGGAAGGGTTGGGCATCGATGTGCGGCTGGAAACCAACCCTGCGAAGGTCGAGAAGCAGGTAGCGTGGTGAACGTGTCGCTTGAGTGCCACGGAGGCAAGAGCAGTTTTTTTCCTTCATGCGCATTCCTGGAACGGGTTGGCGAACATCATCCAAACACATGACACTCGACATCGTCGGAATTTGTGCGTCAATGGAACATTTGTTTATCATTTCGGCAAGGCAAAGTGCATTGTTGTTGGGTAGACAGTGCAAGTTGCTCATGTAACTGTTGTATGGTTAACCGAGGATCATGCTTTGGACTTCCGGCGATTTGGGTGTGTATCCCTATTGGTAGAGCTAACGCGCGGCACTGAGCGTGGCTTTAAGGTTGGGGTGGAGCTCAGCGTTGAGGAGGTGGGCGCGGTTGAGTATTGTATTTCTTCAAGAACCCCCTTCTCTCAGTTTGCTCTTGTTGGTGGTTGTGTTAAACAAGGTTTGTCTACCAAAGGTTCCGCCTACACCTTTTCTGAGTTCAATTAGCCCCCCCCCCCCCCTGCGCACCAACCTCAACATCATGTCAATTAGGTCGTACCCCCCTGCGCCAACCTCTCCGGGCTGAAGGCTAGCTAAGGTAGAGAGGGAGGGGAATACATGCTTTAGGTTGAGGAGCGTTAGGGCACATGTGTAGCACGTCGAACTCATTCGTCGGTTCGGGCCAAATTTGTGGTACATACTTCCATGGCAACAGCGCATCCATCTGCACACGGTATGGTATTGCGTTCAAAGGGGGCAATAAAACCAAAGACCCTAGAGTAATGCGCAATGCTGGAGGTGGTTAAGCCACAAAGAGGGATCGACGACATGGGGTGCTACCTGCTCTTTGCGGTGCTGTTCAGCCTGACGGGAGCCTCCTGCTGACGACAGAGAAGGGGGACACCATCGCCACCGACATCGTCATGTTCGCCACTGGCCGCAAGGCCAATACGGCACATTTGGGTCTGGACAAGGTGGGCGTGGAACTAAACCCTGATGGCGCCATCAAGGTGGATGAGTACTCAAAGTCCAACATCGACAGCATCTACGCCGTCGGAGATGTCACAAACCGCATCAACCTCACCCCAGTGGCGCTGCACGAGGGGCATTGTTTTGCGGATACCCTTTTCGGCGGAAAGGACCGCAGGCCGAACCACGAGCATGTGGCCGCTGCGGTATTCTCACAGCCACCCATCAGCGGTGTTGGCTTGACGCAGGAGCAGGCGGCCAAGAAGCATAAGAAGGTTTGCGTCGGTTGTGATCCTCCCCCCAATCATGTGTGTGGGATATAGCAGATTTGAGTGAAAGGTATGTAAGAGGTGTGCAGCTCACATCACAACTGGCCGCATAGTTCAATGGATAGAATGCCTGACTACGGATCAGGTGGTTCCAGGTTCGAGTCCTGGTGTGGTCAAAATTCTTCATGTGCATTTGTGCGCTCCGCTTGGTTGTGGCCGTTCACCTTGACAATAAGCCGTTCACCGCTTCCTTCTGTGTGTTCGCTGGAATGGATGGATGGGAGATGACATCATGCACGTACGTGTGTGTGTGTGTGTGTGGCATCCACCATTCAAATACTGCTCAATTTCAGAAATATTGCATGCACATCAGCAAGCGCCGGTGGTGTAGAGGTATCATGCATCCCTGCCACGGATGCGACCCGGGTTCGATTCCCGGCCGGCGCATTATTTTCTTCAACCTCCATCCTGGAGGGGGTGAGGGGAACGAGCTAGGACAAGCAGCAAAGCGAAGAACAGGACAAACAGGAACAACAACAGGAACAATGCTGCCAACTTTAGACCCCAACTTTAGACCCCTGATGCCGGCCCAGTGTGAGGGTGAATCCTAGCGACAAATAAGCTCACCCGGAATTTTCGGGTTGCGATGCGTGCCACGGGCTTGCGACATATTTTGGGACCCACGATCTCATTTGCGGAAAAAAATGTGTGGGGACGCAATGGATGCAACTTAAATCGATCGCGACAAAACGTCCAGCAGCAGCAGCATGGATTCGTTGAACAACTGCGATTTCTGGGTGACCTTGGACAACCGCCAGGGAACCTTGGGCCAGGCTTGGGTGATCATTTGTTGACAATGGGAGCACGCATAAACCCATGGGGAGCCTAGTGTTGGGGCCCGTTGGGGCCCTCCTGGTGATTCAGTACGGCCCAAAAGCACTGTTTTCGGCCTGTTTGTACCATCGGTCACCCATGCCACCAGGCCACTGCCCGTTGGCCAACACTGCCTGTCACCCACCACTGCCAGCCACCCACCATCACGCCAACCACCCACCGGCATTAGCCAGCCACGCACCACTGCAACCAGGTTACCATGGCCAGGTCGGATTCACAGTGGCTAGCTTGGTGTCACGGCAACTAGCTCGGATTTTACGGTGATCACCTCGGGATTGCGGGAAGCCGTTTTCCGTAAACCAAGGGGTTGTACCATGTGGTCCGAAAGATCGCAAAGCAACCCAAGCAGACCGGCTGCAAAGCTCCTGACAGAATTAGAATATGTGAAGGAGAAAAAATGGGTCGAACGATGTACACCATTCAGATTACCACACGTGCATTCGTCAGGAGCTGCTGCACTTGTCAGACCTGCGTCGCACCAGTGCACGTGTCTGCAGGCGCCTATGCGAAGATACAGGTGTAATAATCAAACAGTCACCAAATTCCCGCACTCTTGATCATTTATTATCTGCCAGATGAAATCCCAGTTGAATCCGGTTTCCCTGCCATCGTTCGCCCACACTGTTCCCTCCAAAATGATGCCGGGTGACATTTTGTGCGCATTTCATGAGACATTTTGTGCGCACTCAGCATCCATGATGTGCAGACTGTGAATCTGCCGGGGGAGGGGGGGTCGACTGCGAAAGGGGGGGGGGGGGGGGCTGGTTCACTTGAAGAGAGCATTTCTGCACAGGGTGTGGAGCACATGGTGCCATTCAGGCTCTGCAGCCCAATCGTCCATGAAGGTCGGGGTCTCTGCCCACCGTCCAGGTCATTCATTGTCTGTCAGTGTGGGTTGCTATCCCGTGGACTACAATGCTTTCATCCTGTGCAGGTGGCAGTGTACCGCAGCTCTTTCCGGCCTATGCTGCACACCATGACGGGCGCCAACACGCGGGCGCTCATGAAGATCCTCGTGGACATGGAGACGGACAAGGTCTCCCTCCTGCCGTCCCGCCCCCCCTCTTCCTCCTCCCCTCTTTTTCTCCCTCCATTTCATTCCACCTCACATTGCCGTGTCTCCCCCGCAGTGACCGTGTCTGTCTGCCCCCCAGCCACACAACCGCAACCCACAATTACGTGACTGCTCAATGGCCTAGAGGAATCCTTAATAGCCTATACGAAGCCTCAATGGCCTAGAGGAATGCGCAATGGCATAGAGGAATCCTCAATGGCCCTTTCGCTCATCCAAGGGTCCTTTTGTTGCATGTTGTTGTTGTTGGACGTGCATCTGCAACAAGATGCTTGATTTGTGGCAACCCATGCCATCATTCTGATAGTTGTTCCATTCCAAAGATTGTGAATCTCAGCAAATGATCAAGACTTGTATTTTGATGCGCAGAAAGGTTTGCGGGTTGCTGAAGTATTTCCAAAAACATGGTGATTATTTTCAGACCCAAAAACAAGGTCTCAAAAGGATTCTGTCCGTCACTGAGTTTACAGGACGTGTCTGCCGAGGTTGGGATGCAAGAAGCTTCATCCCGAAGAGACACAGCACCCTTGTGAGTGTGATGCTTTGACTGCACGAAAGGGTCTCTCTTGCTCCGAATATGTTTGTGATGACTGTTGGTTGGATCACACTGCAGCCATTTGTCCCGCCGATTCACAAAAACCATGCATGGTGCAGCTCACATCGGTTTTTGCTCACATCTGTTGCTTTGTGCTGCATCGTGGCAGGGAAGGATGATGCCCCCTTTGCTACGATACCAAATATTCCCCCAAAACAAATTACCCAAAAAAATGGGCGCCGTTGGCTAATTTTGACCTTTGGTAATTTCTGCTGGGACTGTAATTTCTTTGTGTTTGTCTCGGTAATTGAAGACAAGACCTCTCGACATGATGTACGTCAATATATCTTCAGCCGTGAGGTGCTGAATATTACTGACTACAGTGCCCAGGTTACTGACTACAGCACCAAGGTACTGTCCTCAAGTGTCACCCCAATCCTTCTAAGTTGTTGAAGTGACTTACCAATGGTGCTTAACAACTGATTTCGTACCTATGAGGCACTTCCCAAATCATGCTAAGCCCCATGCACTTTTATTTGTTTGTTTGATCAGAAATTGTGCTGTCCTTGTCGGCTGTGCAGGACTAAGGGCCTCTTTTTGAGTGGCATTCGGTTCAAATAAGAATCACCAGCATCATTGACAGCACCACCAGAGCACCAACAGAACCAGGACTACAACAGTTCAACCAGAATACCAACAACAGCAGCAGTAGCCGGAAAGCAGCACCTGCTGCTGCCCACAGCACCAGCACCAGCACAAGCAACACCACAGCTAGCACGAGAGAACAATGTGCCCATGGCTCACCACAATGCATTGTGATCCACAGTACTGAAACCACAGCGCATACGCAGATTTAGAGCGAAACACACCAATACAGTCCTAGCTCTGAGTGCGCTAGCGGATGCCGATGCCACGCTTGTGTCCATAACCAGCTAATATGCAGGCTCTACAGGCACAGAGTTTGGCCTGTCATGTTATGTGATCATGTTATCCAATCATTGCTTGAGGGAAAATGCCGCATACGTTGAGGCTGTTGTTAAGGTTCGTCGAAGATTCTTTCAGGGTTACTTAGGGTGATGTACGAAGGCTGAGCACTGATGAATGTCGTTAAGGATGAACGATGATTCCTCTTTTCCGCGTGCTCCTCCGTACCTGCTGCTTCCCGTCCCAGGTCATTGGCGTGCACATGAACGGCCCGGACGCCGCCGAGATCGTGCAGGGCATCGCCATCGCAGTGAAAATGGGGGCGACAAAGGCAGACTTCGACGCGACCATCGGCATCCACCCCTCCTCTGCCGAGGAGTTCGTGACCATGCGTACGGCCTCTTACTATTTAGTCGACGGGGAGAAGCTGGACAAGTTGCCTTAAACAGGCATCCAACACTGCACGTTGGTTGATATCCATCACTTCGTCCCCCTGGCCTTCCAGGCTTTCTGCTGACAGGCCAGTACCACCCACGTGACTCACTGACAAGGGCCTTCCAAACGGGAGGCCCACGTTGTGCGCCGAAGGCACGCCACACTGCCTCTTTACCCCAAGGCACCTGCGCAGGTGTATGGCCGTCTGCAGGCTGCGCAGTGTGGAGAGGTCTGCTAACATGTACTCAACCAAGCACTTGGATGGCCCAAGGGGTTGGGGCTGCAGCTTCTGACAATATGTAGCCGACCTCGTGCTCGGCTCTAGAGCAGCGATGCGACTCACCTGATTGGGCAATTGCTTCATCGTGGGCCACATGCATTGCCACTCAGATTCCATTTACCCATACTGATACCGCAATGACCGCAGTCTTTGCTTCTGACAAAATGTTCATCAGGAATTGAATGAAGCATACGCTTCATGTGGGAGTGGGCAGCTTGAGTGAACAGTTGAAGGATTCGATAAATCGTATGGTGTTGTTCAGCCATGCGAGAATGGGGCACACTGTGCTTGGCAATCCTCGGACTGCTATTGGGCCACACAAAGGGGGAGTGGCGAGCGTTGTGCGCGCGCCCGCACGCGCCTGTGCATGTGTTAGGGTGAGAGGGGGGAAAAAGTAGAAACACAAAGAGGGTCGAATGCAATCTTTTTTCAAAGACATATGAAGAAAGCAGAAAACGTGTCATTGCCCCTGTTTTGATGTAATATGCTCCTGAAAATTGCCAATATGCCTGGTCTAAGTTAGGCATCAGAATGCCATGGGACCCCCCATCCCCCATCATGATCCTGAAAATCAACAATGTGCCCAGTCCGTAGTCAGGCCCTAGTCAGTGGATCCCCCCTCTCCGACTGATACCAATGGTCCTGTCATCACCCCAACCCGTGCACTCAGGGTAGTTGGTGCACGGCCTCCATCAAACTGCGTCAAGAATGTGCAATTTTGTGCACAAGTGCGACCTGGAAGTTCTGACACGGATCTATGTTACTACACTAATTGTGATGTCGAAAACACAGAGTGACGCAAAACCACAGCCAGATATGAACCCAGACAACTTTTCGCTCATCGGAAACGATGCATCAATGTCAAATCAACACAAAATGTGATTATTGCACGCGCGCGCGCACACACACACACATTTGTGCATGACAACTCAGCATCATGACTACACATGGCTGGGGATTAAAAACTGTTGAAGTGAAGTAGGCCCGGAAATGACAACGCACACATACAACGCAACACTCTGATTTGACACAAAAACTCAAACACATCCAAAAAAACCACAGATGGACACGGAGGTGCAGAACCGGTGCAAGCACTAAGTCACGTGTTGTTACCCACGTGTTTGTGGTATCTCAGAGGCACGCGATGCGCACAGCACGTGCGGTGCATGCTGTGCACGAAAGAGCTCTGATACATCAAATCACAGAGGCGTCTGAGCTACTGGTTGTATGTATATACACCACCGACACGCTGCCGTTGGCCACAGTGTGGCGTCGATATGGCATCAGCGCCGGAACACGCGAATGGATTCATAGCAGAGTGCAGAGGGGACCGGGCTGCAAGATTGGACCCTGGAATCCGGTTGGAGCCTTGCTGTAAGACCTGCCCTGCATTCCACATGCGGTGCACCATCCAGGCCATCCAGGCGCAGGCAGCGCCCCCGTCCAAGTCCCCAGCAACGCCGCTGGTGCACCCACCGCTTTGGAATCAGCACCTCAGACCAAAGTGATGCAGGCACGTGCCAGGAACGACCTCAGCGCACCGTAGTGTGATGCCAATGAGCACAGTTCCCAAAGGTTGTTGCCAGCTGAGTGCTGCAGTCTTTCGGCTTGCTAGAGCTTCGGGATCGTCAAATTTGATGAGATACACTGCGAGTCGCCCTTACAGTTCATTTAACTGGCATCAGTTGCTTTGTGGAAGGGTTTTGGGAGGAAGAGCGTATGTTACAAGGTCATAATGCGCAGTCCGCGCCTGTGCCAGTGCCAGTGCCAGTGTGTGTAACTGTTTACCTGTGTGTGTGGGGGGGGGGGGGGGGTTGAGAATGAATCGAAATCACCTTTTGCCCCGCCCCTCGACGCGCTGATTCCAAGTTAGCATTTTCTTTTTTTGCCGGAGTTTGGGACCTCCAGGGCTCCGGCGTCAGTCTCGGTAGGATTTTGGGGGGGGCCATCAATTGAGCCCTGTTTTTTTTCAGGGGTGGGGGGGGGTCTAGCCATAGGGCTGTATCGACCCCTCCCCCCCCCCCCCGTTGAAAGCCCGCCCACCCCTGTTGTGTGAGAAAACCTTCCCTAGGTCCTGACCATGCTGGGCAATCCTGAAGAGTGTGATCTTTTGTTCCTGGCCCACTTTTACAATAGGGATAATAGTGGATGAACCTGAGCCCAATTTAATTCGGTACCTGGTTTGAGGGGGGGCGCACCGTGCACTGTGCCCGCGAAAAGTCGGCTGTTTTCCACCACCGGTAGCCACGGATCCCAAGGTCCTGAATTCTGCACCCAACACCCCCCCTGCTGGTACACCAGGTATTTTTTTTTTTAGTCTGATGCTTGCCACGGGTCCCAGGGTCCTGAATTCTGCACCCCATGCTGTTCTGAATTGATCATACATCCTTCTGCAGGTGGGTGGTTTTCACGGGTCAGGGGTGTTCCCTGGATAAGCAATGTAATAATTGGCACTGTGCCCGCGCTGTGCGAAAACGCCCCCAGGTAACAGCAGTGCTTAGAAATTGCGGAACTGAGCGGATATGTGATACAGGGGGTGGGGGACTTCGTCACGGGACAAGTTCATGGGGAAAACTTCGTTTTTCAGTTTGGTGTTGAAATTTTCCCCACAAAAATTTTTTGCGCCATTTGGGGCACTTGCTGCTCTTTGTGCAAGTATTGTTGCACAGGGAAGTGTGCCGAGGAAACTGGACCCTCATCACACCCTTTCCTCGAGCTAGTGCCTCCTTTGGCATGGAGAGCCAACCTGGGCCTTGCTTTTTTTTTTTAATCTCTGATGAGTTGGTATTGTCCAAAATTTGGGCCTGCCAAAGTTTCACACAATGGATTGCACACAAGGAACCAAGGGTTGGGGGTGCCAAAGCTTCCCATGTCTGATGGCCCTGCATCAAAATGGGAGGTGTGTCGAAATTTTCCCCGCCGAAATTGTCCCTAGATGAAGGTCCCCCCCCCCTTTGTATGTCTTGGGACCAATGATTGTGTGATTGGTTATTTGTGGCTGTGATGCACCAGGAACCTCTCATTTGTGGGATGTTGGGAATATGCTCAAAGGCGAGTGAGGTTTGGTAATTGTCACCTGGCAGGCGATGCATGTAGACGGCGTCTCCAACAAATACAACGTGTTCAAACCACTTGCTGGACACGGGAAGGGTCTTGTGTAAGGGGCTTCTAGTTCACCAGCCCAATGGCCATGTTTGTGCTCAGCAGCCGTGCTTTGGTGGTCAGCTTTCAACCAAAGGATGTGGAGGAAACTGGAAGAGGCTCTTTGGTGGCCCTTCGGGATCTCGCAAGAGCTTGATGGTATCATCGGTTGGCACGCAGAAGGTGCTCACTGGTGGTAGGGGGTCATTTGGTGTTGGATTTGCTGGTGGAAGAGATGGGGGGGGCGCACTTAGCGCAGTGCGCGCACAGTACAAGCGCAATGCAACTATTTGGGCGTGTGGCCGTACTAGAGACCCATACTTTGTGATGCTAGGGGGGCATCATTGTTGTTTGAAAGTAGGTTTTGACTCTTCTTCCACATTGGGGATATGGTATTTTTGGATTTTCACCTAGTTTCACCCATTTCCACCTTTTTTCACACTTTTTTGCTCATTTTCACCACATCCACTCTTTCGTAGGTTGATTTCTCCCCACCATGGGACCTCGAGAAGGCAGAGGTGATGTATCCATGTTGTTTTCCCCCCATCATGGGGACCCCGAGCAGGCACGGCTGATGTCGGACCTCAGGATCATGATCAAGGCCGAGGGACATTCCGGCATCCTCTCCAAGTGTTGTGTCACGTCCAAGTACTATCATCGAAGGTGACCTCACGGGCTTGATCAACGCCAAGGATCCTTCATGCTAGCCAAGACGTACCATGCCGTCATCCCGAGACGGTCGGCAGCGGGGCTATGCTAGACAGCCATACCCAACACCCCCGGGTCCATCCTTCCACCCCTATTTGTGGAAGATTGACCACCTCCCTCCCCCACTGAAGGAGGTCTCCCAGGGTGTATAGTGGGACATGCTCATGAGGCAAGGTTGATATAAGGGCGTTTGGAAGGGGTGTGCTTGGGGACTCTTGAGGGGGAACCTGGTCTAAAAAGTAGCGCGTAGTGCGCACGCAGTGCAAGGGCGCCCCCATGTGTGGCGATTGTTTGATGGAACAAACTGGACCAAGGGACCATTGGCCACATGGGGCAGACAAGCCTACCATGCTCTCGGTGATGTGGCCATACTGATCTCTTCCCACCATGGGGACTCCGAGAAGGCAGTGGTGATGTAGCCCTAGCGCCCACACGTGGGCCCCCGAGACAGCAAGAGTAGCCACTATTGAGTGACAAGGGAAACCAAAGTACGTACGCCATGTGCTTCTAGGGACAAGTGTTAAGGAAGTACCTTCAGGGAACCCAAGACCGTCCTCACCTATGCTTCGGTGGTTTCACTGCATATGGGGAACCTAACGGTCCTTCGTCTTCAATTCAACCTTCCAATGCTATTGAGGGGGCCCGGCCAACGTTCGGTATGTTTTTACGTTGCATTGCATTGCGTTGCCATGTGTGCAATAAGTGATGCAAAGAGCGGATCATCATTTGCCCTATTCTGCTTGCACATACGTTGTGCAAAGGGCACCCAACTCGGTATGACAGTGATATGTCCTTGGGGTTCTCTAGGGGGCTTCTACTTGTTTGTTCCCATTGTAGGCACCACAACATGTTTTCAGCACGGAGTTATGTGCATTACACATGGTCCACAGGCGACCGTGTCATCGCGGAAGTTGTGGGGCCTTCTCCACATGGTGACAACTTTCGTATCATCACCTACAATCGGCATGGTCAACCTATCACAAACGACCAAGTGCCGATTTGGTGGCTACAAGAGCTACAGGGTCGCTCACCGTCTCCATGTCCGCTACGGAGTCCCTCCTCTGCAACCTTTGCTTCTAGTTCTAGTTCTAGTTCTAGTTCTAGCTCCACCATGCCACCCAAACCCCAACCACAACCTTAAGACTAGCCTGACCCCAAACCTAAGCCGAACCCCCAACTAAAACGACAACCCAAACCCCAAGCACAATCCCAAGACCAAACGCGCCCCAAAGCCAAGCCCAAACCCCAACCCCAACCACAACCCAAACCCACTGCAGAAAGAGAATATACCGAGGAGGAATGCTAACGACATAACGAAAAAACAGAAGACGAGATCTTGGAGTATTTGTTGGCGGTCAATGGCCAAATGGCCCATCCTCTGCATCCTTAGTACGGGAATGATGAGGAAGGGGTTGGTTGGTGGGTGAAGCGGTGTAAATCGGACAGCTTGTGCATACGCACTGCATGGATGGGTGCAGATGCGTACACAATGGAGGAATTTTGGATGAAATATGGCCACCCAGAGTTTTGGACAGGAAACCAATATATTGTTTCTTCTTTCAGATGAAGCACACTCCTGCGTCAAATTGTGGTGCATATATGTCTTGGACGGAGAACTGTTCAGAGGTGGAAGAGGTGGAATGCCAAAAGAGTGTGGGTGAAGTTCGCAATCTGTTGAAAATCATATGGTGCCCGAAATTGGATGAGAAGCTAAATCGTTTCGACCATTGTCTGAATTTCCCTTTCTCTATCACTCATTTCACGGACAGCATGCCAATTAGCTGCGTTTCTCAGCTAACCTCTGGAACGCGAAATATGCATCCTATGTTTACATGGTGACGGTTGAAATTGACAAGTTGGGTAATATTGCATGGATATGCCCGTTGGCACCTGGGACATCAGCGGATGTGCTCCTATGGGATAGTTATCGCCAACAATCATACAATGATGTGCACAACTGGTAGAGAACAAGGATTGAATAGTTGTCTTGCCATTTGTGGCATGGGGCATTGGTTAGGAACGTTTGGCGTGGCAATGCAGATCAATTGCACCAAAGTGTGCATGTGTTGTTGCATTTCACATAGTTTTGCATCAAGATGCAAGTAGCCGTCAGTTAAAGGATCCCTGCCACCGATACCCTCAGGCCGCCGTTAGTAAACAAAAGAGAAGTACAGCAGTCCCCTGCCCTGGAGATATTGGAGCGGCAGAGCCACATCCGGGGTCGTGCGCGCCTCAGTGCATGTGCAGGCGGGGGCTATGGGGGGCTGCAACCAGCGGACCGTGACGGTATAAGCCTTATGGTCTATGGGATTGTGTCCCACCGCATGTTTGGGCCGTTGTTGATGATGACCCAAGCACTGCCTCACGCGATGATTGTGAAGATGACGATGAGGACGTTTGTGTGCATCGTGTTGTCACAAATGCACCACCACAATTTGTGGGCAGTGAAATGATAGGTATTGCGCTGAATGTATTGACCCTCACATTTGTGGGGATGAAGTTGTGCATGTTGCACCATAATTCTCCAATCCTTCTTTACATTGGTGACCTTCCAATGTTACAATACACCCTATATTATTTCCTTGGAACACAATCCTGGGTAGGGGTTACAGTTGTCGAATAACAAAATGCATGAAAGCTTCCTTGTTCGCCCGCAGTTTCATTCGTGCTTAGGGTTCCTGGGCTGGAGGAGGGAGTGATGTTTGGTGGTAAAGCATTGGGATAGATGGCCGGAAAATTGATTTGGATGCTGGGCGCGCCAGGCAAATGTACTCTCGATGTCTGGAAAACGTGCGACCACGCAGAGACATGGGTGCAAGTGACAGCCAAAGCTCCATGGGACTTGGTGGTACAATGCACGACGGCAAGTTGATTATTGCAAGCGGTTGCCACGACGATGTGCCCTATGACCCCGGGGCTTTCCGAACATTCTACAGTGATGCTTGGTGTTCAGTTGATGGAGGGCATGGGGACCTTATGACTGATAGTCCGGGGTTGGAAGGCTGTACAGAAACACCTGGGCGTTGCAGCATAGTGGTGCACTCATAAAGGTTGTGTAATGAATGACGAGAGGGGGTGCAAAAAATTTCAAAGAGAAATGGATAATTTTTGCAAAATTTCGACAATTTTTCCTCTGCACTTATGTTTGTGCAGTCAAGATGCTTGGAATTTGATGGAGAATTTAAATATGCTAAAAAAAGTGAAACATTTTGACTCTGCCCCACCCCCCCATCTGCCCTGCCACGCCGTGGGCGTTGGGGCCCAGAACTAAACTGAAACGTCCCTCATGATTCTGACGTCTGCTCAGTTTTCCCCTCTTTGGTGCAGGCGCCCCTCCCCTTTGTCCTAGAAGCTAAATTGAAGCAAGTAATTTTAGTTTTGCTGAGATGAACGGGAGGGACCAGTGTGTGTCAATGGGGACGACCAACACAGGGGGAGAAGGTCAAGAGGGGGGTCAGCAGTGCTGCAGCCAAGCCCTGCCTCTGTACATAGCTTTGATGAAATTGGCTGCCAATAAGCCACGATTATGCACTTTCGGCCCCAGTGGCATTGAGACCTTCCCTCCTCCATCCCGAAGCTGCCCCCCCCACCCCCCCCAAGGGGGGGCCATCCATGTAAACACAACTGTGTTCATAAGCCAAGCCAGAGGTAAGAAAACAAGTCTCCCAGCGTATGGCATGAAGAGATGTCAGTCATATCATGTTTATCAGATTCCAACTGCTTAACATTGATGCCTATGCATAGGGCAGTGCTTTACACCTGCCATCACCCCCCCCCCCCCCGCCCCCTTTACCAAAAGGGGCTTCAATTGGGCCCGGAGAAAGTTGATATGGACAAATTTCGAAGCCCTCCCTCGTACCAAATATTTCCTCCAATTTTAAGGATTCTTTGTGCCATATTGTGTCAGGGGGTGCCATAAGGACGCTCACCCTTTTTTTTTACTATGCCATCAACTCTCTGATGTTCAAATTCCGGCAGATCCTGATATAGCTTAGTTGGTAGTTGCACTAGCTTCTAATCCCAAGGGTCCTGTTCAAACCCTGGTGTCTGCATTTTTTTTAGCTTCGCTCTTCTGGTCTTTTTCATGTCTGCATGTCTGCATGTTTGCATGTGCATGCACCCCCAGGACATGGATCCTCATACCAAAAATTTCCTTCATTTCTAAGGAGCAATACCAATTTTTAACCCCTTTAATTTTGGTCATCCGAAAAAAAAACCTCTTAAATTAAAGCCTCTGTTGGTACGTTAAAGAGGAACTGGCTGCGCAGCTGATGACGCTTGAAAAAGCCCGACAGTGCTGCTCTAAAGCCCAATGGCTGGCCATGCCACTTCGCTGTACCCGTGCCCCTCCTCAAAATGGCTCCCATGAGTTGTGCTGAGCATTTTCCGCCTTCCAACGTGGGACATTCACGGCAAAAGGAGTGGCACACTGAGGCTGTTTCTCAGTAGCTTGGCCCCGACAGGTTTGATGATTTGTGTGTCTCAGACGCTCTGCCCTCCTTCCCGTCCAAAGCCGCCTGAAGTTAGGCAGGTGTTGATCGTCGTGGTGTCGTACTGCCGTACCCCTGCACTGTACCCGCCACGCTCTACTGTCCTGCAGCCCACATAACCTGCGCTGCGTTTTGGTACATTGTCCCAAACACCCGCGCGTTGATTCTGTTTCTCGGGGCGGTGCTCGTGCCCAGTCCCCAGTATTGCACGCGTGGGTGACGAAGTGGCCAGCAGCCCCGTTTCTGGCAACTCCGGCCGCTCATGGACTTCATCACGTGACGACGATGACGACCGGGACCGGGTGAGCCGCAAGTCCAGCCGCCGCTACAGCAACGCCTCGCATGGCTCCAAGTCCACCGTGTCCCGGCGGTCCCACAGCGGAGGCAGCGACTCCGACCGGTCTTCGTACCGAAGCCGGTCCCGCAGCGTGAGCCCCCATGGCAGCGTCGATCTGGATCGGGTGGATTCCGATTCCTTCAGCCCCGATCACCAGGAGCGGCGCAGCACCTACCACTCGCGGAGTGAGGGGTCCATTTCCCCCAAAGCTTCCCTGAGCTCTCTGGACCGGAGCCAAGAGGTGAGTCGAAAGGTCAGCATGAGCTCCGACCGCATGGGGAGCAGTGCGGGGTTCCTCAGCAACAGGTGCCTTGTTCTGGCTGCTGGGAGGGCCGAGGGGTTGAGACCCCTTTTCTTTTCGTTTTCGAAGGACCCTGAACCTCCCGCCCCCGCTCATTGCGGTTGGTTAACCGCAAAGAGCCATCAGTTGATTGCCAAATTGCGTTGGTTATCCACCAACTGCCTCGGTCATAGGCTTGAGGGGCACTGAGTGACACGCGGAGGAGGTCCTGAGCTGGGCTGTGTTCGAGCCCGCAGGGGCCGTCCCACCCCCCATTGGGTTTTCAGTGGTCAACGAGGCCACAAGTATCGAAACTACTTCTTGTTTTGGTTCCGGAGGACCCGCATGGAGCATCACGCCAGTGTTTGCCTTTTTCTGAAACATCATCTTTTCATCACAGACTGACGACTGTACTACACGCACTAGGATTCCACACAATGCATTTTGCGGCCGGTTGGTTGCGGTTGGTAGTATTGTTGTAGCTCTGAGCCGATGGCTCTACCAAGCCTACCCTGCACTCCAGTCAGGCAATTTCTCTTTGCCGACGCTGATGCTGATGCACCGGCCACGATGAGCATGTGTTCACAGGGGACCACCTTGCCATCTTCCAATTCCATTGTGTCTATGCTGCCGGGATACAGCGCCGAGGTCAATTGCGCCGGCAGCAATCTGAGTTGTTGATGTTCACCATTGACTCTTCTCCAAGCGAAAGTGATGACACTCAACAGGCAAGCATGAAACGTGATGTTGATAGCCCAGCGACAGACAGCAACGCCTTGTCTGAGAGTGTCTGTGCCCCACATTGATCTTTCTTCCTCCTAGCCCCTGCAGCCCCCCGCAGAGTGTGTAGCGGTAGCCAGAGCCTTGGGTGTCAACGCCAGGCGACCGGAGCCTTCAGTTGGTCACCACTGAGCCGGTTCCCTGAGGAACACTGCGGGTATGATAGGCACAAAGTGCCAACCCCAATAAATGCAGGTGGATTAGTCAGCTTTCCCGCCGACAAAACAAGCCAAAGTCTGGGTCAGACCACGGCTTAGTGGCAACCATTACACCGGGGGGGGGAGGGGGATGGGTCAGAGGCTAAAAAAGAGTCGTTGACCTCCAATTTCGGGCCCCTT
The DNA here is from genome assembly GCA_964036045.1 of Eutreptiella sp. 'Long Island Sound 2002'. NCBI lineage: Eukaryota > Euglenozoa > Euglenophyceae > Eutreptiales > Eutreptiaceae > Eutreptiella > Eutreptiella sp. 'Long Island Sound 2002'. Next base: position 10,158,385 of record OZ038382.1, on the reverse strand, counting down.
TGATAACTTTCATTTTTTTCCCAATGTCGGAGGTGGTGGGCCAGGCGGAGGAGCCCAGGCTGCCATTCCGCCCCCCAGTAACGGTAAGCTGTGGCCTGGTCTGGGTGATGAACAGGTGTACAAGGTGTCCGCACTCTGTACCTGAAGATACTGAACTCCTGTGGACACGCATTGCTGCTTTGTGGCAGGGAACTCGATCGGTTGGCCCCTCGAGACACGGCACAGCCCCCCCCCCCCACCCCCTTCGTGCCAATACTCAATGCCCCGTCTTAGTCCATCCAAGTTCCAGGTAGGCGGCCGCTCCCGGTCTATAGACGCCCACCCGCGCTCCACTCCCCCTTGCCTTGTTGACAGACGGTCTGGGTGCCAAAGGCACCGGATACTTTTGTGGAGGGAGGCATTGACTGGGCCCCTTGCACCATGCACTCCACGCTTCGTTGGGGTGGTTACCCCCCCAGACCCCGCACCCCAAACCCAATTTCCGCCCCATCCTGTGCCTTTTGTTGCATTGTCCCACATCGGATGTGGTGGCGAGCACCCTCCAAACTTCACTGTCAAGGGAAAGACCTCGTGTGCAGCACGGTCGGCATCGGCGTGGGAGGGACGCCAAGGGGCAGAAGCAGCGCCTGCGAGCAGCGGGACAGTCCCACTCTTACCACCCGACAATGCGTTTCCCCACCATCTGCGGACAAGCAACGTAGACCATTTCCTGCCGCCTGAACACTACCTGGAAGTGCCGACGGGCACATTTACTGAGCCTGAATGGGGGCGCACCGTCCGCTTTCAGGGCCAACCATTGGAACCCCTGTGCCAACCAGTGAACCCCTGGGCCAACCAGTGAACCCCTGGGCTAACCGTTTAAACCGCTGGGCCAACCATTGGGACCCCTGGGCCAACCATTTCAACCCCTGGGCCAAACTTCCAAACTCCTGGGCCAACCAATCAACCCCCTAGACCAACCATTCAAACCTCTGGGCCAACCATTTAACACCCCTGGGCAAACCATTTAGACCCCTGGGCCAACCATTTCAACCCCTGGACCTACCAATTAAACCCTTTTGCGCACGCTGTGCAAAATGCAGGCCATTTTGGACCCGTTTCCCCCCATGGCCAAGGTGACCGCAATGACCAATGTGTTCCCATACACAGGAATCCTCAGATTCTTACTCAGTCCAAAAACTCAAATAAAGCTCAAGCGCAAGCACCCCCCGTGTGCTTCTGACACCGTCCCAATGCCCATCGTTGTACGGTTGCAGAGGTTGACTGCCTTCTATCACCCTCTGCACTATTTCAGGCACGAATCCCTGGGCTCGGGCATCCGCCGGGAGTCCCATGAATCAAGTGTCCGGCGATCGTCCATTTCGATGAAGGTCACCGCCCCGGAGCTTCAGCAAAGCGGCGCAACGCAGACAGCTGCATCCCCCGCGCAGCTGGGGCAGTCAGCCTTGAGCACCTCAGATCCGCAGCGGCGGCTGACGGAGGAAGTGCAGCAGAGCATCGAATCCTCTGTGCACTCCTCGTCGGATTTCTCGGAGCCGCTGCCGGGCAGCCGGGGCGGTCAGAGGCTCAAGAACATTAACATCCCGCGCAACAAACTTGATCTTGGCGACCTGGACAGCCCGCTGCTTGACAAGCTCAAGACACCAGCCCAACGCGGAGGTTGCCACTCAGTGTGCCAGGGCTGTCCCGTAGGGGGGGGGGGATTTCATAAGGGGACAATGTTGTAGGGAAATTTTTGTTTTTCAGTTTGGTGCGGAAATTTTCCCCATGTTGAAGTTCCCCAGATCTGATGGCCCCCCAACATTGGAGGTGTGCCGAAAATTTCCCCTTATGAAATTTTCCTCGCCAAAATTGTCCCCAGGCGAAATGCCGCCCCCTCATAGGAACGGTATCCTTGATTTGATTTCCGCCACTGAATACGGACGGCTGAGGGGGTTGGCGCTGGCCTATGGTGGCTGACCATCGTTTTCAGCACCAGGCGTATCGGGATATGCCCAGGTGTAGACTGTACACCAACCCCCCCCCCCCCCCACCTCCCCTTGGACCCTAAGACTGGAGACCTTGACGTGATGTGGGGTCCCGGTGCTCCAAAGGACACCGCTAACAGGCTGGAAAAGGGGGATCCCCTCTTGGGATCGGAAGATGGTGCTTCACAATAGACGATTTGCTTTTGCCTTTGGAAGAAGATTCGGTGGGAACCCCCCTGCCAGCCAAGAAGACAGGACCCTTAGTATTTGGTACCAGTCCCCCACTCCACTGGACGGCATATTGGGTCTTGGGGCATCTGTCTACCCGGGAGCAGGTGGGTGTCTCCTCCGGCTGGTACCAAATGCCGGTGGTCTGCGCCGGATTTGAACTAATTTGCTGACGAAGAACATGAGAGAATGCAGCACTGTGGTTCACAAATCTAACGTTGATTACACTTTGATTTCTGCAATTGTTTATGCATTGGTGCTCGTCCATAGGAAGTTATACACCGTTTACGGTTCTAGAATGACACTGCTGGATACAAAAACCAGTGGCGGCGTAGCACACACCGTCTTGTTGATTACTACAGTGCGCAACGTGCTGCTGAGGAGCCTCACCATCTGTTCAAAGTTCTGAGCCCAAGATGCTTTGATGTAGAGCTTGAAACTTAAGTGCAACCAACGTTGGTGGCAACAGCCTTTGAGCGGTAGCATCCAGTATACATGATATTCCAACCAAACGCTAGCAAGAGAAGGGTTTCCCCTTCCATGGGCATAGAGAAAGCAACAGGGGCGGACGGCATGCCCAAATGTTCACGCCGAAGCAGCCAGCAGCAGCGGGTGGTCATCACAGTGGTCATCAGAGTGGTCACCAGGGTGATGGACAACTTCATGGTAGTCCGGCAACGGGAACAGCAAATCCGGAAGCCGCTGTAACAAGTCTGATGGGCCCTAGAAGTGGAACCGTTCCCAACCCCAATGGAACGTGAAGGAGAAGGTCACGTAGTCCCAATCATACGCATCCCTGTACAGACGCCAAAGTTGGTTACGCAGATGCACACCAGGACCTTTGTCCTCCTTGTACACAGTCGCACGGGCCGCAGGCCAAGTACGTCGCACACGCCGCAACATCCATGTGATGTGGGAATGCTATCAGTGGCCACTTGATTATTCGTGTGGCCCCGCCCATATTGCTTTCTCTGTGGCGGTGTTTTTCTGGTATCTTCGTCTGCGAGAACACCTTTGTCTCTCGTTGACAAAATGTTTACCTGCACCCCTAGCTTGGTGATTGAGCTACCTTTGCGTTCTTTTCTGTTCATTCTCATGTTATTGCAAAGTGGGATGTGGCGTTACCAATTTGTCCACCATCGTTGACACAATTATTGCACACTTGCCACGTGCTTATGTCTGCACCATCTCATGTGATTCCACTCTGCTCTTACACTACAAATTGATGCAGTGCAATTCTTTTAGTGTGACCCTTGTGTACAGTAAGATTTACTGCTTCCGTGGAGTCGTCTATTCAACTCGCCTCTGTGCAACATGTCCTACGGGAAGAATTACATTTCTCTTTTAATGTTGGAGGAAACTAGAGCATGCAGGTACAACATAGAATGCACTCGTGTGTAGGCCTGGATGAATGTTCACTTTCGGCAAGAAAAAGGGATGGAAATCAACTCGCCTGCGCGCAATGTGTATCTGACATGGGAGAATGCTGGACCTGATTACTTGTCGAGGGTGATCGCATCCGGCTTGCGTCATTTGAGGGCATGCATTTGTATGCACGTCTTTAACTTTTCATTGCCAATGATGTCCGGGTTAGAGCATCGGTCAAACAATATGACCCGCACTGTTTACGTGTGAACGAAACTCTTTCCATGGGGACATCTATCTGTGCCTGATCAGCGAAGTGAGTCTTGCCTATGTGTTTGTGTTTGTATAGCACAATTCTGAGTTGGATCACTAGCACATGTCCCTCCCTTTCATCTGTGATGGTTACTCTACAATCTCTCTGATCCTTAGCACTGCAGTGCTCAGTAGTTGTATCACACGCATGCACTCACCACTATGCCCTAAAGGGCGACACTTCTTGTACACTACTGACCTAATCTACTATGGTTAGACGTGGTGTGCAATGTTTTGTGGAACCCACAATGGGTAGTGCATATCCTCGATGTGAGACGGGCCAGTCACAAAAGCTGCTGCCACACTCAATGGAACCGAGGGTTGGCGGGCGAGCGAGTGACCACTGCCATGGCGCCAGGGTGGGGGGGTTGGCATAACGCCTGGTTGTATTGCTGTTGGCAGCTGGCAGCGCCTATAGGGCTGTCATCACTTGTCCTTTCCTTGAACCTTTTCCCTACACAGCGGCGCCACTCATGCCCGCCCACGGCGGCGCCCATCAGTCTCTCACCACCTTGTGCCCTCCCTCCCCCTGCTTGGCCTACCCTTACCCCCCTGCGCACCCTTCCCTTCCCTTGGTCAATTGTGCCAACGGAGCCCTTGGACTGTCCCTCGGTGTGCCACTGCTGCTGCCTTCTGTGTGTAGAGGAAGACAGCCCGTTGGCGCGCTCGTACGACGAGCGGGAGGCCGAGATGGACCAGAAGGAGGCGGAGCTGCGAGAGACGCAGCGTCTTCTGAAAGCCGCCAAGAAGCGGATGGAGGACCAGGAGAAGGAAATGCAGGCGATGTCGGAGCGGTTGGCGCAGAGGGAGGGCCAAGTCCAGGAGCGCCTGGCAGCCCTTGATCTGCGTGACCAACAGACCCTGAAGCACAAAGAGAAGGAGATCGAGCTGGAGGCGCTGCGTGACAAGCTGGAGAGGTGGCAGGTACAAGTGCCACGGGAATCCCGGTCCAGGCAACCCAAGGACCCAACCACCCCCCAGCCCCCCCGCCCATTTCTAGGTCTCGCGGTGCAGCGTGACCCGGCAATAAAGCCCAGAAGCAAGATACCTGGACCATTGACCCCAGTCAGAGAGAAAGGGATCCGAACAATGGGCCTACAAACTGTGCAAAGGCCAGGCGAACACTAAGAGACCTGTGAAGGCAATGAAGGCTGTGGAAGGCAGGCGGGGCTGGAGCATAAGTGGTGGGTCCACACCTGACCTATCGAGGCCCGCCCATTTCTGACCCCGCCCGGGTGACGACCAACCCCCCCACTATCCATGCATGGAGGATTTCCCGGCGATGCTGCTCGTCCCGATTGGCTATCCTTTGGCACTGCCCGGTCCGACATCGTCTGGCCCGGCCGGCTGACGGTGGTCAAGGGCTGCACACGGGAACATGAGAAGAGATGGACTGTAGACGTGGCACAAGAGACGCAAAACACAACTTGACACGAGAGACGTTGCTCACTGATTACTGTACAGAAACCACCAGGCGCAAGTGGTACCTTGTACTGGGGATTCGATTGTCTGAAATGGGACACATTGTTACATGCTATAAATCACACTGTGTGAACACAAAATATCCCAAAATGCCATTGTTTAACATTTTTCTTCAAATTGTGGGGCCCAGATGACCTCTCAAGCCCAGGATGGCGGTCCCAGTTGCAGTTCGGGGGGCCCGGCAATTGAGCCCTTTTGGAGGCTAGGGCGGTGGGGGACCAAGGGGGCCCCATTGAGCCCCCTCCCCCCCCCCCCCCCCCCCACATTCCTCGGGTGCTCCTGGGGCAGGGAAGTGCTCAGCACGCCCCAGGACCTTCCATCCACAGTGTGCAGCGCCACCTGTGACCCTCTGGGTCAGTCAAGGAGCGCCTCAGACCTCATGCCCCGCCCCCCCCTCTGGGGTTCAGTCGTGGGCTGGAGGAAGCCGCAGGTCATTAGTGTAGGCCCCCCCTGCCCCGCTGCTGTGGCCCGGAGCACCGGGCACACACATCCCCCAACAGGAGGACCGCAGCTTGATTGAGATGAAAGTTGTGCTACTGTGCTCTGAACCCCGCACAGGCCCTGGGTCGCGTGCGCGGCGTGTACACAGGCACGGCGGTATCTCTCTCTCAGCGGCGCGTTGGTGAGATTCGGGGACCGTCAGCAGTCTAGGCGGCTGTGAGACCAGACAACCAAGGTGGAACCCAGTCGAGGTAAGGTCACACTGGCCGTGGGGCACCGCCTTTGGCGCGAGCCAAGACCCCCCCCCCCCACATTAAAAACCCGCCCACCCCTGCGGTGCGCGGGGGTGCACAGAAAAACAAGAAAAGAGGGGGCTATGACTCTGCATCTTCATTTTCCTGCAGGATACCCTGGAGGTGCAGCAGAAAGACATCGGTGACCGCGAGGAGGCAATCGGCTCCGAGACGCAGTCGCAGTTGGAGATGAAGTTGTCGCTGGAAACACTGCAGCAGCTCATTCAGGAGCAGAGAAGCACGTTGTACCGGGAAGTGCTCGACGCCCGCGCGGCATGGGAGCAGGACTTCAAGGCTCGTGAGACGGAGTTCGTGGGCAAGAGCGCGGAGCTGAACCTGCACCTGGCGGTCGCTGACAAGCAGAAGGCGGTGGATGACCGCGAAGTGCAGTTGGAAGTGCAGGAGACGAAGCTCAAAGAGGCGGTGAGTGCGCTTGACCTGCGCGAGTCCAAGTTGCGGCAGCAGGAGGTCGAGATGCGGGAGCTCGGGGAACGGTGTGCGCCTCGCTTTTGTCGTGCGCGGCCAACGCTCTAGGGCCGTGGGCCACCCAAGGCCTGTGCTACTGTGCGGACGGGCTGAGGCTTTCAGGCAGGGCTGTGGGGGCCGCAGACAGGGAAGACTCACCACCTTGGAAAAGCCTGCGGCAAAGTCGGTTGCTCTCAGGCCTTTGGCCCAAAGCCGTCCCAGCGGAGGCAAGGATCAGGCTTTCTTTATGTAGAATCATTACATAGTAGGGGGGGGGGGGGGCGGCTCTGGGGGGGGGCCACAAAGGGCCGCTTATTCAAACTTGATTTTTTCCTTGGCCAAATTTTGCGTCAAGTGTTTTTTTTTGTTTTGGTGGGTGGGTGGGTCTCAGAGCCAAAAGAACACCCCCCCCTATAAACAAAGCCTGGGAGGGATCGGGGCGTTGCGAACGAAAAGGTTGCGTACAGGAAAGGTACGCCGCATTTCGTGGCCTGTCTGGTGCGTCCCATTGCCCACCGCCACGTGAGTGTGGGTGTGCAGGGCCAGCCCTTTTGAAGCGTGCGGCCCCCGGCACATGGCCGCAGTTCTGGTCTCACACTGTGGAATGCAAGCTGATGTCCACAGACGCTGTGCGCATGGGGGGAGGGGGGGAGGGGCACCGAAGTGCTTCCACGAGGAAACGCATGTTCTGCAGGCCCCCGAAGGGGTGGCTCCACGGCAATCCGGGGTTAGGGCTGGAGGCACTCGACAAGTCCGGGGACGGAAACGATTGTCAGCGAGACACGTGCGCTCAGTGGGATATGCGTACGGGTTCCAAGAGATCAACGGGTGGCTGTTCCTGCGGAGATTCGTATGTTTCGAGGGCCATCGCCCACGCCATCTTTTTGACGGATATGAACAGAACTCGATGTCAGTGATTCACATACATCTGAGGATTCAGACATGGAGGCAGTTATGAGAATTCAGACATGGAGGCAGTTGTGCAACTGCATGCACCTCTGGCCAGAGACAGACAGAGTTAGGCTGCCTTTGGTGTCAATGGTGAGGGTGAGGGAGCCCGAGAGGTTCTTATTTTCAGTTCATTCATCTGGAAACGACAGCGAAGATCATGTGCAATCCAAAATAACGAAACCGCGCCACAGCGGGCGCTTGCGACAGAGAACGTGGGATGGCGGTGCCATGAATCAGGGGAATCCGCAGCACCCGGGCAGCAGCAGAGAAGAACGAGCGTCTGGGCGTCTCATGGGAGGCGCTTACCTGTGAGGCCTGACCCCCCCCCCCCCTCTGGACCCCCAACCTATACCAGTTAGCACCCGGTTAGAACTGGCAACTTGGGCACCAACGGCGCCTGGAAAATTCTATTGCCTTCGGCAAGTCCACCTCGCAGAGAATCTACCCCAAGCAACGCACACCCAAAATAGGGTAAAAACTACATAAATACGGGCTAAAACATGCTTTACGTATCTTGGATGGTCATTTTAGTTGATCACGGTATCAAAAAAATAATTTTCAAAAACGCCGATGTTTGAGCTGGCCAGGGTGAAAAAATGCATAAGCAGGTTGTGTAGCAATCCCTTGGGAGACCCCCCCCCCCCCCCCGCACCCACTACCCAAATAGGGTGAAAAACACATGAATACGGGCTGAAACATGCTTTACATACCTTGGATGGTCATATTGTGTGGTCACAATATCAAAAAAATAAGTTTCGAAAACTTCAATTTTTGAGCTGCCCAGGGTGAAAAACTACACAAGCAGGTTGTGTACCGGCCCATTCACTAGGCCATTATTGGTGGAAACAGTCACTTCACGTCTTTGGCACGGGTTTTGACCGGCCGTCGGCAAGGCTACAGACTGCAAAAAACGTCTTTTTGTATCCTAGTAGGCATATACTGTCACAACATCCCCACTCACACCCCTGAGAGTGGGTACCCCGAGGTCGCCAAAACCGCCAACACACCAAAAATGGCTGAAAAGTGCATAAAGTGCACTAGCGCTCGTCCCACTCCGCCCCATACAAACCCCATGGAGTCAGGACCCGGAAACACATTTTCGGCTCAAAATCGGAAAAAACCAAAAGATTCATGATTTGCGACCCAAAAAACGGGGGGGTCGATTTCCCCCCCCCCCCCCACCCCCACCTCCCTCAAAACCTCCAAAAAGTGGGTTTCAAGTGGGGGGGGTCTGGGGGGGTCCGGACCAAAAACTCATTGGGGGATGTGTTTATTGGACAAAATAATGATTTTACAAGGGGTTAAACTAACAATTCAACCCCTTGGGGTAGGGTACGCGAATAGGCCCAAAAAGGCCCAAAATGGGGGGGTATGTGGCGTTTTCCCATATATACGCCTGCCTGGCTTTGATCTAACAACCTCTACGAGGTGATTTTTTGGAGCCCGGAAAATTTGGAACACACTTGATTTTCCCCCACTTGTTTACATTCAAAATGCTCACAATGAGTTAGGGAATGCCATGCCACGTGTCTTCTTCTGCTGGCTTTGCTGATTCAGAGGTACATCTGTTGGAATACGGTACTGTTTTTCATTTGTTGTGAATGGTAGAACCAAATTTTCACCCCACTTGTGTATATTCAAAATGCTCAGAATGAAACAAGGAATTCAACAATGCCCCCAGAAACGGAGAAAAATTTTCGACCCCCCCCCCCCCCCTGAACCCCCGCCCACGCCGCGGGGGTCGGGGTCTAGAACTGCACTGCAGTGCCCCCCATGGGGCGTCTGGGCTCCAGCTAGAAAGTGTGGCTGGCAAACAGGCACACTGGACCCCCTTGAAATGTTTGCAGCCGAAAAGGAGTGAATAAAAGTCTCGTCAACGCTCTGGCGCTTCGATTTCGGTGTTTTAGCTTCATGCAAACGAGGGGCCATGAAGCAGACAGGCGCCTACGAAGGTGACCCCCCTCCCCGACTTGTGTTGACCATATACGGCACCCCCCCCCCCCCTCTGTACCTTGGAGATACGGGGGAGGGGGAGGAGTTACGGGGCGACAATTTGTGTACTACACCCCCCCCGTTACAGCAGGCTTGGTCACCTGCAACACTCTCCTGATGCCGTGCTGCGTGCATGCAGACAACAGGCCGGAAAGCTGATATGCGGTGGGTTCTCGTTCTGACAGGGCATTTTCGCAGTGCGTATTTCACACATCAGTTTGCATAGTCTTCCCTTGCCACTCCTCTTTCACGTTTTGTCCCTTTGAGTGGGTGCAATCCAGTAGCCCCTAGTAGGTAGGTGTATTAAACAGGGCAAGTCCACCAAAGGTTCCACCTACACCTTCGCTTAGCTCACATACTTTAGGTTTTAACCCCCCGCCCCCCGCTCAGAGAGGATATCCCTCCCGCACGGCTCTTTGGACCCATGTCCGTTGGTGTTCTGGCATCCGATGTGTGCTTTGCCATTGTGTCCTGTACACCTGCACACCAAAGGTTGGCACAAAGAGAGGGGCAGATCGTCATCAGAGCAGAGGCTCTTGAACAACAGGAGCTGCTGAGCCAGAAGCAGCAGGAGAAGTTGGAGGCGCTGCAAAGCGAGTTGGACGCAAAAGAGGAGGCGCTGGCGAGAGGGCAACAGCAGATACTGGAATATGCAGCCAAGAAGGTGATGTTAGGGGAATCGCAGTAGGAGTCGTGGTGGCACAGGAGGTGTCTGTGGTGGCAATGGTGCCGATTTGTGTGTGAGCGTGGGCGCTGGATATTGTGGTGACTGGTGATGGAGATGGGGTTCGGGATGGGGATGGGGATGGGGATGGGGATGGGGATGGGGATGGGGATGGGGATGGGGATGGGGATGGTAGTGATGATCGTGAAGTGACAGCCCCAGCCCTCCGACCACGCCACAAGTAGCTGCCCTGCCATCGCACGGGCACAGGCCCGCGCCTGCATCCCGCTGCATCTGCACAGGAGCAAGAAATGCATATGGCATTGGATTCCAAGGAGGCGCACGTCCGTGACAGACTGGACGGGATGCTGGACCAGATCCAGAGGCGCGAGGCTGTGCACCTCGACCGAATAAAAAACCTGGAGCAGACGGAACGGGAGGTCTGTGAATGCGTGCGGACGTGCGGGCCCGCCAGAACATTTTCCGGTTGACGCGAGTTTGTTTGGTTGTTGCCATTCGGATGCCAGGATCATTTGCCCCCGAAACCCCAAACCTAGGCCTGTGCTAAATTGTTTTTCCGCATGGAGTAGGGTCCCCCCCCCCCTCCCCCACAGACCAAAGTGATCATCGTGGGAAAAATCGAAATTCAGGGAAAATCTGGTCGGGCCATTTTCGGTGCACAAACTTTTGGGTCCCAGCCCCCCCCCCCCCCCCCCTCCTCCCCGTTAAGCACAGCCGTGGTCCAAACCCATGCGTACATCCGGAAGTACCCACCGGCGCACTTATTGAGCCTCTCTCGCCAACCCCCCACCAGGGATGCATTGGAAGGGGGGGAGGTACGCCCCCCCTTCTCCAGGGCGCCCAGCCCATGCCCAGCTACTGTCTCCCTGGCGGCAAATGCTTGCTTCAATGGCATTTGCAACCGACAGTAACCGCCCCCAACCGATTTGGCAACCGCCTCCAACCGCCTATCGAACCGCTTCTGGGGCCGTTCCCTTCTAATGCATCCCAACCCCTCACCCGCAGGTGAGACAGCGGGAGAACGCCTTGCAGTCGCAAGCCGACGCCGTGGCGCGGTCCCGGGAGGAGCTGCAGACCGCCGAGGAGGACATGCGCCACCGCAGAGCCCAGCTCCAACAAGAGGAGGCCCGCATGGGCGGCGTGTCCGTGCGGCTGCAGGAGCAGCAGAGCGCGATGGTGGCCCGGGAGACGGCCGTGAAGGAGCACGAGTCGCGAAACGCGCAGCAGGCGGCACGTCTGGAGGAGCAGCGGCAAGCGAATGGGGCCCAGCTGGAGGAGATCGCCAAGTACCAGGACCTCCTCTCCACCGCCGAGCGCAGGGTCATGGAGCTGAAGGCGCAGGAGGACGGGATCACGCAGAACATTTCGCAGCTCAAGATGCAGGTCTCCTGCCCGGGAGGGGTGCGGCAGAGCGCATGCGCATGTGTGGACCTCTCTCCGGGGGGTTGAGGCTGGTCGAAAATTGAAAATGTGCGTGTGGTGGTGGTAGTGGTGGTGGTGGGGGTCGATAGAGCCCCCAAAACTGGGGCGGGGGGGAGTTCGGGAAAAGGGCTCAATTGACAGGATCATTAATCAGTTATTGTGAAGTTTGGTGCCAAAGGCGCCGAAAATTTTTGTGACGATTGGAAATGCTCAAATTTTTTCCCCACCAAATACATGGCAAGTGATGACTTTTCTCAACCCCCTCGACACGCTTATTTCAAAAATCCCATTTCTCATTTTTTGCCGAATTTGGGGTCCGGGTCACCTCTGGGGCCCGGGGGTCATTTTGGGGGGGCCGTCAATTGAGCCTTTTTTGGGGGGGGTCTAGCCAGAGGGCTGTATGGACTCCCTCCGCCCCAGAGTTGAAAGCCCAATTGCCCTGGTGGTGGTGGGGGGGGGGGGGGGCAACCCCCAGTTTAGTCCGCCACAACAAGGTGGGTTTACAAATAGTTTAATTAATTTCTTTCTGCTTGAACTTTTACGTGGACTTTGGAATTTGCCTTATTCAAAAAAAAAGCCACGTACTCGTGCCCAGCGTGCCCCACTCACAGTCCCAGTGCACAGTCCGTTTTGCGTTTGCCCAAAGTGATGATGTTAGGTTCTTCAAGTGATTCCATAGCAGTTGCCCATGGCCAACTTCTATGCCGCCTACAGCGGAATCTACCAACACCCCCACGAAGGCTTGACAGCGGAGTGTGACAACCTTCTCCCTAGAGTTTTGAACTGGCTCAATGATATCCCCACTGTGGATGAGTGAGAAGAAGCCATGCACTTTCACATCTTTTTTTGAATCTATTGTTCACTAGAGATGCACCTCCGCCGGATTGTCTGCGTGACATGCGTAGTGGGAATATGAGTAGCCAGCGGCCCCCGCAACCGCACTTCCAATTCTCCCAAAGCCTTACCTCTCCTCATATGGCGTGACATTCTGTGTGCTGCGAGCAGTGTGTAACGGGCGTGTTGGGTGATGTTGATTGCCGGCGAACTTGGGCACAACTGTCCCACTCCCCCACTCTCCCGCTGCTGCACTTCTACGCCCTTCTGCCAATACTACTGCTGCGACTGTGTGGCTTTTGGGACATCCTTTTCTGTCAGTTGCGGTGGTTCTCATTTCTTCGTCGATGACGGCATGGCCTTGCCTCCCGGGGCGCAAGGGGAGCACAGCTCCCAGTAACTCCAAGCAGCGGAGGGTTGGTCGACGGTGGTCAGCGATTCGCCGCTCCCCCATGTTCCCCCGTGCCAACGGCATGTGTAACCGATGGTACAACCGCCTGCCTAACCGCCCCTGACCCGCCGCTCTGGGACGCATCTGCCTCAGGTTACGGATTCCGAGTTGGTGCTGTTGGAACTGGAGAAACAACATGAGGAGCTGACGGACGCAGTGGCCCACATGGGGGAGCGCACGCAAGAGCTGCAGCTTCTTGAGGCGAAGCAGCAGGAGCGAGAGGAGGGTATTGTAAAGTGGGAGGTCGTGTTGCGGCACGGGCAAGCGATTGTGGACAATGAAAAGGAGGTGTGCTTGGTGCCGTGGATTGAGGGGCGGCGCAGATACAGCCGTGGCAGTGGCCGCTTGCTCCTGGTCAGAGCAAGGCATCAGAACGGGGCACTAACTGCAATACCATCGGCGCCAACAACTGGTGGCAGTACCATTGCACGGGCAGAGACGCTGGACAGCAAAGTGCCCCATGGAAAGCCCCCGAATCGATACTGCACACCCCGAAACGGTTGTGTCCCAAGGGGTAATGGACGCATGCGCGCACGATCAGTGCAATGGAAGACAGCCACCGGAGCCCCACCGCTGTAGTTGTGTAGCTGGTGGTGCTGGTGATGACGGTTGACGTTGTGCATTGTTTGTTTGTGCTTTTGTTGTGGCTGCGTGGCTGTGGTGACAGTGATTTGTCGTGGATGCTGTTGCTGTGCTGGTGAAGTCATGATGGTCTTCTACTGAGTAGAGACCCATGGCAAAGGTGGGACGGCAGGCAGGGCGTCTCTACAATAATTAACAATAAGCGGGGGGGGGGACCCCTTCCGCCCAAAGCCCCCTCCCTCCCCCCCCAGACCAAAGTGACCATCGTGAGAAAAAACGAGATTTACAATGGGGAAAATCTGGTCGGGCCATTTTTGGCACACAAACTTTTGGGTCCCAAACCTCCCCCCCCCCCCCCCGGCTCAAAAGACGCCCTGACGGCAGGGGAAGTGCACCTGCAAAGGGGCTCCGCGACAGCGCACCTGGGCGCCTTCGCAAACCTGGCCCAAGGGAGCAATGGGCTATCTGTGCGGCAACGAAACACAGCGACACAACCAAAGGGGCTTTGGCTTCCGGTTGGCATTGGGGATTGTATGGGCAAAGGACCCCAAGGAACCCACCGCAAGAGGCGGGACAGTGGTGGTGCTACCGCAGCTTCGGGAACGTTCCGTCACGTGGAAGGGCACATTTAGGGTCGGTACATAGACCTACGTCTGTGCCATGTGGACGGTATGTACCCGGCGCGCAATTTCGGGCGATTTTGCGCCCACGCAAACAGAAATGAGCGGAGATGAGAAGTGAATAGTTTGTGTGACGGCGGCTGATGGGTTGTTCCCGGGCTGCCCAAACTACGCCACCCAACTGACTGTGGTGCTTCTTTGGCGCCCCCGTTTGCTGAGGCAGGGACACGACAAACCGCCCGTCATGTGCCACGCCGCCCCCGAGTGCGGGAAATGCTGGGCGCGGACCCTTTTGTGAGACACCAGGTGTAGCCTTATCAGAGGCGGTTTTTGTTTCGGGCACGAAGAGCAAAGCCTCAGGGAAGCCCCTGGGGCCCGCCGGACTGGTTCCACTGAAAAGGAAGGGGGGCTGAACCAGAGCAATGGACCCGAGGTGCGGGGTGTTCACCCGGGCGACCAGAAACTTGCTCGGGGGGGGGGTGGGGGGGCTTGGGAGCCCCAGGATGGTGGCAGGTTCAGAAAATGGGCTCCCAAGTCCAAGAGCCAATTTTATTTGTTTTTATGCTATGCTGATGGGTGAATTTTTTTTTGGAAAACAAATTTTACCACTTGTGTATGTTCAAAATGGTCAGCGCGTCATGGGGATCATTTTGAGGTATGTATGTGGGGCTACCCATCGAACCCCCCCCCCCTCCCCCCCCGACGCCCTCTCAGACACACCCCACCCATGGTGGCGGGGTTGGGGTTGGAAAATGGGCACCGAAGGGTTCTCCCGCCCCTCAACCCAATTTTCTCACCGCCCTGCAAACAAATTGTTTCCCCACCGTCTGTGGACAAGCAATGTGGACATGTGGACCATTTCCTCCTGAAACCCCGAACCAGTGCATACAGCCCAAAACGACAACCGGCACACCTAATTTGTTATCCCAAAATGATCGCCATGTTGCGCTGATCATTTTGCAGTATATTTGTTGGGCTAAAAATTCCAGTGGAGGCCCGGGCGTGGTCCGTGCCCCCCCCCCCCCCCGGCCGCCCTGGGGTGCTGGCACAGTTTACTGAGGGACAGGAGGGGTGTGCCGGGAGGTGGGGATAGGCCAGACCGGTAGAGCAAGGGCACCAAGTGGTAAGAGGCCAATGGGCACCGCTACCTGCGTTCAAGGAAGGGACAAGAGGATCTTTTCTTGTGGGCTTTCTTGGTCACCACTGGACAACTGACTTTCGAAAAAGAGGCTGGGGAAAAAGGAGTCTGTCATACAGGCTCAATAAAGATGCACCTCCTTGTGGGGGGGTTGGCATGACGCCTGCGTGGATTGCCGTCTATAGCTGGCGGCGCCGATTGGCCTCTTGCCGCTTCAACAACAGGGTGGTGGCAGGGCTGGGCCTAGACTCAGGGAACAGGCAATTAAGGCTTCTCGGGCCCGCAGAACAGGCAACAGCCTGCGTCGAAGCTTGCCATGGCTCAGGCAGGCAAAGGCTTGACCGTGTGGGGGGGTAAGGCTTTTTCCAAACCCCCCACTCTTGGCATCAGGCTCTGTTTATAAGGAATTACTACGTAACGGGTGGGGGTCTGGGGGGGTCCCACAAAGGGCCGCTTATTCAAACTAGATTTTCGCTCAGCCAAATTTTGGGCCAAGGTTGTCTTTGGGTGGGTGGGTCTCAGAGCCAAAAGACCCCGCCGCTCTTACAAACAGTGCCTGCTAGGCACGGCTCTTTTTTGGTGAAGTCCATGTTACTCGTCATTACCCGTTCACTCTGTCAGCCACTTCTCCCCAAGCCCATAGATGATAGTGAAATTGCCCTCCACTTTGTAACGGCAAACATCGTGGGTCGTTCTGACAACGCACGTTTTTGTTGAACTGGGGCGAGCTTGCTCTCAGTCCCCCGCCATGAATCCACAACTGCTCCTGCACAGGCTGCGCTGCAGGCCCTGCGGGAGCGTGAATTGGCCATCGAGGCCCGAGAAATGGAGGTGCACCAGACGCAGCGGGAGCTCAGCCTCCTATTGTCGAAGGAGAGGCTGCTGGAGAGGCAGCGGATGGAGTCGCAGGTCAAGAGCGAGATCGGCGCGTTCCAGTCGGCCGTGCAAAGCGCCCACCGGAAGGCGTTGGTGGATTGCTATGGCTCCAAGAAAAGCGCCCTGCCTGGTCTGCCCTCGTCGCCCCGCTTCGCCCCGGGATTGCGCTTCCATGTGTATTCGGCATTGGCCTATGGGACGGGGAAGGGGGGGGGGTGTGAAGGCAAAAAAAAGTCTGTGTACCTAAAAATGGCCTCTCATTTTAGACTCTCTATTCAGAGTTTCCGTGGTTTGGCCTGGGTGGGTGGGCCCGCCAGACCCCCCCCCCCCCCGTGGATGAGCACATCCCTGAGCCAGCCCCCGCCTCCCCCCCGTAACACTGCACCGAACAAGAAAGCCGAAAAAAAAAGCAACCGCAAACTGCTCAGAAATGCTGGGCACCCCCGATGGGTAACACCCCCTGATCCGGAATCCCCTGGCCCTGTGTTGCATTTCCCACATCAGCACCCTCCAAACTTCACTGTCATGGGAATGATTTTGTGTGAAGCATGGCCGGCATCGGCGTGACCCATGCAACCCCCCCCCCCCCCTTTAAAAAGAGCGCTGATGGGCCTGTCCAAGCCACACACACACGGTGTGAATCATAATTTGTTGGTACCCGGCCGCGGAGGGGTATTTGAGCATACCTCTGCTTTGATGGGAACTCATGTGCAGATGCGTCATGCTTCTGATGTCAGGGGTCAGAAAGGGGCCGAAAGCCCTCAAGCAGAAGGACGATTTCATGGACAATGGGACCGGCTTTGTGATCCTGGAAGCAGAAGCGCGACTCCTTCGCTTCTCCAGTAAGCTGTACGCCTGCCTGCAGAACGTCCGGAGGTTCTTGCCCGTCCCCTTCTTCAGAGTTTGAGATTTCGAAGACCAGCTGAGGCAGGGTTCCCCCAGGATTGCCATTGAAGATTAAATACCAAAAGAAATAAGTCTCCAGTCGCCCTGCAGCTGGTGCTGGCGCCGGAACGAGTGCCGCTGTGGGTGCTAGTGATCCCGGTGCTGGTGCTGGTGCTGGTGCTGGGCGATAGTTATTGTGCCGGTGCCAGCTTGTTGTAGTGCCTGTCCTTGCACTGGTGCCGATAGCTCGTTGTAGTGTTGGTGCTGGTGTTGGAGCTGGTGGCGGACAACAGTGCTGGTACTGGAGTGTGGCACTTTTTCCCCTTGGCTCGTCCTTTTACGGCCCGTGGTCGCAGGTGCATCGACAGAGCCTTCACGCTGACACGGAATGAGGGCCGGGCCGCCGCCCACCAGGAATTCCTGCACGACCTCTCGGAGCGCGGAGTTGAGCACCTGGTCAGCACTGAGCCCGACAGCATCCCTTTTGATCCCGCCGATGAAGACAGGCTTGTGGCGGAGGTGACCAACATGTACAGGTCTGTGGCAGGGGGGATGTAGTGTTCGATCGTCCCACTCCATGGCACATAGGGCGCTGGGTACAGAGAAGATTGAAACAGCTGTGGACCAGAGGCGGGGGTCCGCCCCAGAGATGCATTAGAAGGGAAGGGACCTCAGTGGCAGTCCAAGAGGCGGTTGGGGGCGGTTACTGTCGGTTACAAATGCCATTGAAGCTGGCATTTGCCGCCAGGGAGACAGTAGCTGGGCATAGGCTGGGCGTCCTGGAGGTGGGGAGGGGGGGGGCGCTTCCAATGCATCCCGGGCCCGCCCCCGTGAGCTCCCGCCCCCTGCCCGCACATCCCCTTAGACCGTGGGACCGGCGACCGTGATGTGGTGTGGGGGCCCGGTGCTCCTGTGGATGCCGCTGACAGGCCGGACAAGGGGCATCCCCTCCCGGAATCAGAGGATTTTGCTTCACGGGAACAGATTTTGCTTTGGCCTTCGGGAGAAGTTTTGGTGGGAACCCGCTCCCCACCGGCCAAGAACACAGAACCCTGTGGATTTGATACCAGTTCCCCAACCCCCTAGACGGTACGTCGGGCCTTGGGACAGCCGTCTACCGGGGAGCAGGTGGATGTCTCCTCCGGCTGCTATCAAATGCCGGTGGACTGCGCCGGAGTGGAACAAATTAACAAGAACAAAGACCAGAGAATCACGCGATGAAGGTGGTATAAAATCGAATTCTTTGGATACAGAACTAATTGGTACTATCCTATCAGAAAGTGCCAGAAGCAGTAGGAACGAATCATGGTGAAACCATTTCCTGGTTTTACGGATGGCACTGAGACAGAGAGAGAGTTTCTGTCATGGGTCATGGGTCACCGCCGGGCTGCATGTACCGGGCTTTTTGGAATTTTTGGAATTCTTTTGGATTCTCTTTTTTTTTTTTTTTTTTGAAGTTTTCCCCCAATTTTTTCCCACAAGAATCCGGAAAGCCAGAGCTCTTGTTTCCCCGTGTTTTTGACGGTTCAAGCAGACCCTCCCGTTGCCCGCGACCCGCCTCCCATCCCCGTCTTGCTCATGCAGCGAGGGCAAACAGCAGTTGGAAGAGATGATGCTGACCATCCGGTCCGCGGAGTTCTCGTTGTCCGTGCCGTCCGTCACCCACGGCCCCAGCGCCTCCAAGTACCAGGTGCCCGGCGCCGACCGCAAGGCGGACCGCATGGCCGCCGCGCCCCCCGGCGGGGACTCGGCCGCGGACTGGTACGCCTCGAAGCTAATGTTCTTCCCAGCGGACGAGCCCAGCATCCCTGGCGTCGCAGCCGCGAAATCGGCCGGGGCCGGCGTGCCGCGGAAGGCGGCGGGCGGCAAGCGGCTGCCGTCGCTTCGAGGGCCAGGAAAGGCCGGGGTCAAGGCATGAATCAGCACCGGCAACCAATCTTGTTCTAACCGCCTGGGGTCCCAGGCAGAGGCAGGTCCCCTGCCCCGCCCTCCCCCCCCCCCCCCCCGCGCCACAAACACCGACCCCCCCAAATTTGTGTCCTGTTGGAGGCCCCACGCAAACGCGTGTCAAAGTGGCCGACCCTCATCCCCGGACCTGCGGATGCCGCTGGTGCAGTGATCCCGGTAGGGCATGCCCTCCTGTCGCGCACCAGTGGGCCGTATGGCGCGGGCCCATCCAGCACTCCAGCTCAATGTCCCGCAGCCGAGGCTCTGGGGTGCTATCAGCGGGGAATTCCAAATCATGATATTCATAAATCCGCTTAGATCAATCATCCTGCTTTCCCAGAGATATTCAGTAACACACTCATCACATGGACCGCTGATGGGCATGCATGGGATACAACAAACAATGATGCAGTGGCTTCCTTCACACCCCATGGCATCAGGGACATGTTACCATATGGTGTTGGCACCCAAGCACCACGTTTCAGCAACACACTCATCACAAGAACCGCTGATGGGCATGCATGGGATGCAGCAAACCATATTCCAGTCACCGCCAGACGCGCAAGGGGTGCGGCCATCCGCACCGTCGCATGCGGGGGCCTGGGCAGGCCTCCACGTCCCCACAAATGGGCAGGGACAGCCCCCGCCCAGAGGGTGGCACTGTCCCGGGGGGGGGGGGGGGGGTCACATCAGGTCCGCCATCCCAGCGTCGGCTGCAGCCGCGTTTTCGTCCGCAGCCCCCACTCCTTCGTGGGCTGCAGCGGTCCCTGCACTTCCCTTCACTCCCCATGGCATCGGATCGCCACGCGCATCCGTTGCGAAGCTCACTGAGAGACTCGGTGCGCTCCAGTGGTCCAGTCTGCCGGCCCTGCTGGCAAGTCCGATCGCCCGCCCCGAGCCCCCTCCCGGAGTATACGCCGTTCTTACCCGGTTTCTGACCTCCCAAAAGTGTTGGCGTCGTGTTGAATGTATAGCGAACCATTTCCCATGTGCAATGCAGTGTTTTGTCGTGACCCCTTTTGTAGATGCTTCCGGACGACTGGATGGGCCCGCTGCTGCGGACCATGCAAGTGCTACGCCACGGACTCGAGTGGCCTAACCTGTAGTTTCCAGCCAGAGACTCAGTCTGCGGCAATGCAGGTCGGGGGGGGGGGTAAATCGAGTGCGACCTCGCCCGCCCCTTTTTGCCCGCTGCCGGTGTTTCGCCAGTGCCCGCTGCCACCAAGTCATGCCGCCGGAGGCCATCCGAATCGTAATCGGATACCACGGTCCCCGAAATTGCTGTTTTTTTAGGCTGTGGAGTGGCACCAGGGGGGGGGGGGGTGGACAAACGTTTCGCGCGAATTTTTTTTCGCGGCAATTTTTTTTTGTCCCCCCCCCCCCTCTCCGGGGTACCCCCCGAAAAAAAAGCTGTACGCCGGTGCCAGGAATCTTTTTTCTACCCCCGCCCCCCCCCCCCCTTGAGTGGCACCTGAAAAATTTCGAAATCTTGACTTTTTTCCAAACCCTTTTGTCGCCTCTTGGATGGGTTAGTGTGATCATTTGGTGACACTACGGGTACTCTAGCGCCCATGGGGACCCAGGTAGTGGCCGCTAGTTCCATGCATGCATCCCGGGCCATGGGTTCCTTCGGCACGTCCTCCCCACTGTGACTGGAGGGGCCGAATACCGTCCATGTGGACGTCGGGATGAGGAGGTTCGGCGATCACATGCTCCATGACCGGGCGGTGTTTTCTGAGGGGGGGCGGGGGGATCTGGGTGGGTCTCACCGAGCCAAACAGTGGGCCAGGAGTTCTTTTGTGTGGGGGGGTGTCAGGGCCAAAAGACCCTCCCCCGGGGATGCATTAGAAGGGAAGGCACCTCAGAGGCGGCCCCAGAAGCGGTTAGACCTGCGGTTGGAGGAGGTTGCCAAAGCGGTTGGGGGCGGTTACTGTTGGTTACAAATGCCATTGAAGCTGGCACTTGCCAACAGTCGCTGTCCAGATATGTTTGTTACTAATTTTTCACTTACTTGAGGATGTCACAGTGAATTTCGAATTGCAAATGGGTTGTTTTTTGGATTATTTTCCCCACAATAATGAGGTTGAGGGCCCAAAACCTGCCCTAAACCAATGCCTCAAAGGCATGATATTGCTGACCTAGCGTGTATGACGCATGTAATTCTGTTGTCTTTTTGAGTAGAGGACACAACAATGCATATCCTGTTGACCCATTCGATTGTTTTCCTTCCCACCCAGTGTGCCTGTTGCAAAGGAACGGTGTGTCTTTCTGTTGCCATTGCCAATTCAACTCAGTATCCCTTTTGCATATCATGAATGATGGCCCATTGAGTGCAGCTGCGTTCTCGAACGGATGTTTTGCCATATTTGTCGTTGAAGTCTTCGACTCAGCTCCACAACCCAATGAATTTTTGTCTCACGTGGATCGTTCCTCAAAAACATCTGTACAAACATCTGTTCTACGTCGGCAGCGAAGCGTCAATGTACCACTAGGAAAGCAACTGGTTGTTTCAGAACGTCACTGGACAAACCAGTGACCATGCTCCAGGCTAAATGAGGCCCAGATGAGGGCGCTCGCTGCAGGTATACTCAGGGTAGGACTGTAAGTAGCTCCCTCTTTGTCACTTGCACTTGAAGGGGGAAGAAGCTATGGTATATTCTGAGAGGGTACTTGGATACCAAGACTGTCTCGTACTGTTGCAGAATTATTGCAGCTAAACACAAGGACAATGGAAGAAATTTTAGCTGCAATTGTGGCTCTAGAATTCCAAAATGGTGAAATGTTATAAGCAGCAAGTGTTTGTTTTGGTGATTGATCATAGATTGGTGATTGGTGATTGTAGACGTTCCTCTTTTTCATCATCAGTGCACGCACATTCAAAAGAGAGCATGCCACTTCCGTGTTTTCTCTCCAACACCATGAAGTGTTTAACTTGGGCTGTAACAGTCAACCGAACAAACACATATTTCATGATACAGTGTGACAAGTCCCCCTCCCTCCCATTGTTTCTCTGTCCAAAGACGTGCCAAAAGAAATGTTGTTATCCAAGAGATATGAGCTCATGTAGACAATGTTCTTTCCAATTTCAAAGGGCAACATGGTTGCTTTGTGGGCTAGCAGCCACTTTCTGTTTACATGTGGTGGTACCCCCCCCCCCCCTTGTATAAGCTACGCCCTTGTCCAAGGTACAGTAGGCGTAGGGACCGTATTAATTTGGTACCTAATTTCAATTCGGTACCTAATTTCAATTCGGTACCAAATTCAGTGCAGCCACATAAGCCATATGTTTGGTGACAAAATTGCCAGTAACATAGAGTCATGGACACATTTGTTCTGAGTGTGAGCCCAATTGAACCCACATAGCTCTGATTTTGGGGATATTTGTGCACCATATCCCCCTTTCTTGCACCAGCTCATCATGTAATCCTCTCTTTTTGAACCTAGTCGCTTATTTTCACACGTTCCACCGGTGAGCGTGTGGATGCCACAATGAAGGGACCACCGGAATAGGGGGACCAGTTTGCGGTGTTGGAGTACATGAAGGCTGGGCTGTTGGTCACACACCCCTGTGCCCCCCTTCAAAAAATTGAGTTCTTCATTCGGTCCCCGTCCCCTTCCCCGGAACCAACCTCACCGCTGCCACCTTCCCCCGTTGTTGAAGTTCCTGCCGAACCAGAGGTGGTAGTGAAACACTCTCTTGTGTTTGCATGCCTCTGAGAACATGGGTGGAGATTGAGGTGCACTCATACTCTACACTCGCTCATGTGTGTGTGGTGATTGTATGTGTCGCGCACAAGCTACGCCTGTGTCCAAGCTACAGTAGGCGTAGGGACGGTATTAATTTGGTACTTTGGCGTAGCTTATACAAGGGGGGGGGGAGGGTACAACACTTGGCTCCTGGTGGAAAAATTAATAACTTTTGTTTATATCTTTGCTGTTGAGCATGCAACATGCATACAGCCAACGTAGGGCACATACTCGGCACATCACATTCTTCGGCAACTCTGACCTCCACCAGCTCTGAGTGGACTATGAGCGTTTTGAAATGTGGGCAGCCATATCATGTTACTGCCTCCGGACCAAGAGTTCAAGCCATGCAACAGGCCACAGCTGAGAACTCACCTTTGCACTGTATGGTTCTGTTTGCTGAAAGCAAAAAAAATATTGCATAAATCCAAGTGGTCTGTGAAAGAGCTTGCTGCATTTCTATGTTCATGTGCATGGCTGCATTGCCATGCACGCACAGATGGCATTTACAATGCACCACCATTATAGGCTGGGGCAGCCATTAGAAAGATGATTCCACATCAAAACAACAGAATTTGAGTGCATGCTGCGCCTTTGGTCTTTGCAGGTGTCACTGTATATTGTGTACCCTTGATCATCCCTGGGGGAGGGGGAGGGGGTCCTCTTGGGGGTGTGAGGGAACCGTCGCATACAGCCCACTATTGTCTGAAAGTGCTGGGGGGGGGGGGTTGGCTGCTAGGCCTTGGCCACCCAGAGCAATGAAGCAGACGGAATAACAGGAATGAGCACAAGGCCAACAATTGTACATAGCAAACACTGTGCTCATCCATGGATAAATCGCTGAAGTTTGCTTGTTGCTGGGGACGGGAAATCATGGCCTTACTTTATCTTGTGTCCATTCTATGCAGTTGGTCAACAGGGTTCTGTGGGACTGTAGTATCGAAAAATAACGCTTTTTCGAAAATTTCAGAAATTGCCACATGTCCTGGTCTCGATGGAGGCATTCAAATCCATGCATCATTCAACCGAACTTTGAAGGAAGCAAGTGCTCTGATGTTATTTTTGTCCTTTTCTGCAAAATTATTCTTTGCATTGGGATGGACCTTGTGCGATCTAGGACTTACCATCCATCCAACCTTGCCCCTCCTGTTGCAGCTTCGGCGGCGTTTAGATTAATTCGTGGCCCTTTGTGAAACAAGATAGCAAACAAGAGGAATCGCCAGTGGCAACACCAGGGGTGTGGAAGAGAATAGTGAGAGTGATTCATATATTGAAGTTGCCCAGCCAAAAAGTCCCTGTGGAATACGGAATGGACGTTATACTTCACATGGGATATTCCTCAGAAAAAATGTTTGCCATAAAGGCTGCAAGCCCCTAGGAAGTCTGCTGCTACCCCCCCTATTTGACTCAACCACCTGCCAAGCTTGCTGCCAAACCTGTTGCTGAAGCGCATTGGCCAAGCAACCTCTTGTTCAAGGCCAAGTTGGAGGGTCCATTGTTTGGGATGCCATGAAAGTCAAGTTTTTGTGTGCAACATTGGTGACGTGGTGTATTTACCAAGTCAGCTGCCGTGTTTACACCTCTAAGGTGGGAAAATGGGATATCCGATTTCATGTGGCCCTTGTTGAGCATGTCTGCTCTTCAAGGTGGAGTATTCTTGCCAACAACAGTGGTATGGTTCTCAGTAGGCTGGGACTGCTGGAGCACTACAGGGGCTTTTTCAGTTGCATGTGGTCAGCAGCTGTAGTCAATGGTCGTCATTTTTTGGGGGATGGCAACACAATCACTCCGCTCTCTGTTATTGTACAGGCTGCATCATCATTTGTGTAGTTGCGGTATGGCTTTACGACTGTCCGATGATGAGTGGCGTTGCATTTCTGACTACCTCCAAACCAGCGCCTTGAGTCATGTCTGCCACACGACATGGACAGTGCTGCAAAGGCGGCACCTGCTGTGCCATGCCGACACTGGGACGGTTTCGGACATGATAGATAGTCTCAAAGGTGACCCTGCGATCTGCAGCCTAGTGGTCAGGTGCAGGGCGCCACATGAACAGGGGGCACAGGCGCTTGGTGCCCTGAAGGACACACCTTCACTCACTCGCCTCACGGTTGATGTTGGCTCCCATCCCAATGGAATCAGGGACATAGGTGCCCAGGCCCTGGCCACGCTGAAGGACGCCCCTGCGCTGACCTCCCTCACGTTAAATATCTGCTATAACCAAATCTCAGATTGTGGCGCACAGGCACTTGCGACGCTGAAAGACGCCTCTTCCCTGAGAGCGCTGACCTTGAATGCCGGTGGGAATGCAGTGAAGAACAGCGGTGCACTGGCGCTTGCGGCGCTGAAGGATGCGTCATCTCTTGTCAGTCTGGCGCTGGACTTGAGTTTCAATCAGATTGGGGACCGTGGGGTGCGGGCGCTGGCCATGATGAAGCAGATGCCGTTGTTGGCGACCCTCGCTCTAGATTTACACGACAACCAAATTGGAGACAGTGGAGTCCAGGCACTTGCCACTTTGAAAGACGCCCCATCACTGACAGCCCTTTCCCTGGACCTGTGCGGGAATCAGATTGAGAATGCCGGTGTACACGCGCTCGCAGCTCTGAAGGAGGCGCCCTTCTTAGCAACCATTGGGTTGAGCCTCCGCAACAATATCCTCAGTGACGGCGCTGCGCGAGCGCTAGCGGCTCTGAAAGACGCACCCGCATTGACCGCCCTCCATCTGAATCTCCACGACAACCAAATCGGAGACGTGGGGACACGAGCACTTGCGGCGCTAAAGGATGCGCCCTCGCTGAGGGCCCTCAAGTTGAATCTCAGCAAAAATGAGGTCAGTGCCAGCGGGGCAGAAGCCTTTGCAGCCTTGCGGGCCGCACCTGCACTGACAGCCCTGAAGTTGGATCTGACCCACAACAATCTCGTTAAGTCCCGTGTGAGAGAGGCCCTTCAGGAATTGCACAATGCTCCGTTCTTGGCCGCCTTGACAGTGGACCTTTAGCAGGCCCTTACGTTTGTTTACTCGCTTTTCTGCTCTTTTTGGTCATCCTGACTGAGATCGGAAAGCTTAGAAAGACCAGGAAATCGACAAAAGTGTGTCGGATTTTTAATCACGCAAGGGGGGGCTCTCCCTCCCTCTTTCTGCTTTCCATCCCTGCGTATGGCAGGGGATGGGAAATGCCATTTTTTTTCATTTTTCTTGCCTCTGGGGCCTTGGGTTTCTTTGCACACTCATTTCTGGTGCGTACCAAAAAAAAACCCATTTATCAACCCCCGCCCCCCCAATTCGTACCATTTTCTACCACAAAAAACCCACCCCAGCTTTACCAACCCCCCCCCCCCCCGGGTAAGGTTTGGGGGGTTTTTTTGGTAAGATTTGGGTTTTTTTGGTAAGAACTGGAGGGGGGTAGACTTTGGGGGGGAGGGGGGGGTTGGTAAGATTTGGGGGGTTTTTTGGTCAGAACTGGGGTTTTTTTTTTGTAAACTTTATTGCCTCTGGTTTTTTTTGTGAAAAAAAATACGGGGGTTTTGGGGGACTAATGGGGGGCTTTTTGGTCAAAGGGGGGGGGGTTTGCGATAAAACAGGGAATTTTTCGGTAAGCCGGGGGGGGGGGGGAATGGGGGGGGGTACGTCGTAGGTTTTTTTTTGTATGCACCACACCCATTTCCCTTGCCCAATGGAATCTGTCAACTAATGTGTGACCCAGCCTGCCCCACCACAGTGAGATTTTGGCCGAGTACCTTGAGGATCTGTGCATCAATTGGTCGATGGTGACAGTGACAGTGACATTGACGAGCCTCCGCCAAAGAAGACAACATTGGATGTGGGTGAAAACCACTCATGCATCGAGAGTACTGCAGCACCATTCAGAAATTCAGCCGTTTTGGACCCCCTAACAAGAGGTGCAATCAGGGTGACAGGAGCATGGCCCACCATAAGTGCACTTTGGTGCATCAATCTTGTCCTTTTTTTCAAAGGGAACGTGTTGACAAAATGGAAGTGTGTTTTTGGGGTGTTTGGGGGGCATCTTGAATAGTGAAGTTCTTGGGCAACGGGCAGAATACCATGTGTCGTGTCCACAAGGCTTTGGCAACTCATCAAGGGCTGAGAATGATATTCATGAATACAACAAAGCACAATGGAGCTTTCAATTGCATGCTCTGTTGTTGCCTTCTGGCTTTGTTAGGCACAATGATGGTTGATGTTGATTGCTATGATTTATTTCAACCCTCCATGCTACGGGGGGGGGGGAAAACTTAGTATGGGAAGAAACCTGTCTGGAAAAATTTCGTACGGCCAATTCTGGCGCAATTTTTTCCATCACTTTTAACGATTGTGGCGGAATTTTTCCCATACTTTTTTTTGGACATCAAGTTCAAAATTTGTACCCTGTGCTGGGGGGGGGGGTATGATCGGGGGAGGGGGGTGCAGAATTAGATACGTCACGTGGATGGATGGTAAGGGTTCTATCCTTCAGGGCACTTCAGGCTGCCTACCACATGTAGTTGCCAGTTAATAGTGAGCGCAGTGTCAACTGACACTGTGTTCTCTGTAGGTGCCTGTGGTGTGCCAGCTGGGGTGGCACACTTGCTTGTGGATGAGGCCAAACGTTCAGTGGCTGCCACAAAGCGTCCTCCTAGTACCACCCTTCCACTGTCCAAGAAACGGCGGATTTGAGTGTGTTTTTTTTGGAGTGGCGCCCATGATTGTCTGTGTCTGTAGGTACAGAGCTGGGGTAATAATGTATTTGATATATGTTGTCAACTTTTTTTCTGGCAATCTGTTTCCTGTGAACTGCCCGACAATGTTTCGAGAAAAATAGTGGGGGGCCACAGCAAAAAATACCCAAAAGGAATTGCAAAAAGATAAAGAGCAAGGCCCGAGGACTCCTAATTGGGGAGTTACGACCAGGGTCAGCGGCTGGGCGCAATCAGTAATTTGGATGCCACTTGCAGTGCGGGGAAGTGCGTGGACCTGAGCAAACTAGACCCTCATCACAGGTTTTCCTCAAGTGGTGTTCCCCTCAATAAGGAGAGCCGACCTTAGGCCTTGCCCTTCACCATGGAAAAGGGTGGCGCAAATTTTCCCATCACTTTTAACGATTGTGGCGGAATTTTTCCCCGGCGGAATTTTTCCGGGCAAAAATTTTCCCATACTAAATTCTATTGCCTTCGGCAAGTCCACCTCGCAGAGAATCTACCCCGAGCAACGCACACCCAAAATAGGGTGGAAAATACATAAATACGGCCTACAACATGCTTTACATAGCTTGGATGATCATTTTAGCTGGTCACAATATCAAAAAAAAAAAAGTTTCGAAAACTTCGATGTTTGAGCCGCCTAGGGTGAAAAACTGCATAAACAGGTTGTGTACCCATCCCTAGGGAGACCCCCCCCTCCCCGGATTACATACCTTGGATGGTCATTTTAGTTGATCACAATATCAAAAAAATATGTTTCGAAAACTTCGATTTTTGAGCTGCCCAGGCTGAAAAACTGCATAAGCAGGTTGTGTACCAATGCCTTGGGAGACCCCCCCCCCCAGGACCTATTACCCAAATAGGGTGAAAAACATGTAAATACGGCCTAAAACATGCTTTACATACCTTGGGTGGTCA